>CM037936.1:12601003-13201003 GCA_021346845.1 Apeltes quadracus | reverse complement strand
CCAATTAAAAATTGAAAAAAAAAAATCATTAAGATGTCCGACTGGACTCGCTTGAGCTTTTTAGTGATAATGCTCCCAGCCAAATTGACTCCATAATTCTCACTGCCTGAATCACTCCAAAAAGCAAATGAGGTTGGCTAAAGGTAAAGAGGTTAAGTTAGCAGTTAGATATTTTAATTCTCGCAACTGATGATTTGCTGCTTGCCGCTTTTTCTGGAAGCAAAACACAAAGCTCTCTGTAGGCAAGTTTAAATTGCACTTAATAAAGACATTGTTCTTGTAGACGACTAACTGTCTATGCCAAACAAATGGTTCTCTGGATAGTTTCAGGGCGCTGACTTCTTCTATTCCCTTGTTTGTTTATTTTATTTTCTCCTTTTTTTCATCTTCAGTCACCACCACGCTGATTACAGCCTCCTGTAGACTCACAGAAGAGCTTGGTATGTTTGATTGAATTTAGAGAGCAATTTGTTCAGCAAGGAGAGACACAGTATAATCCAGTCCCTGCAGACCGCCTGAGTAACTGTTTGTTTTCTATTAATTAGCATGTGTTTTTGTCCTGTGTGTTTGTGTGTGTTATGTCTGGTTTCCTCATTTGCATCTGTTTGTTTGCTTTGGGGTACTCACAAATGTGCGTGTATGTTTATGTGAATGCATACATTGGCCTGTGTGGATTTTTGAATCCACTCTACTCCACATCACATCCCAGCCAATCAAGTTGGCCGAATTTGTTCGCTTTGATTTTTGCAATTTAAGGAGGCACCATATTTGATTGTGCTACGTCCCAGATGGGTCGGCTGCCCTTGAAGCTCATCCCTACAAGGGATGTATTTTAAACAGAACAATCTACAGCGGTCCGTTGTTGCAGCATTCTTTGGTTTCAAAGTAAATACCTGGAATAAAAGCACAACTCACTCATTCAAAAAACATCTGACGCTTGATTAAAATGAGATGATGAAAGAGCTCTTGGTCGGCTATATATTTCATTTTTCAGTTTACGTCTTGATTGAAATGTGGAACAGTTGTTTAAATCTTTTACTGTTTATTAATGAGGGAAAGGTCTACTGCAACAGAACTTGAGAATATTTAGACAGCAAGAACATGCAGTCCCTATGTCCTCAGGCATATCATTATTATGAGTGTGTGTTATAAGTTGATGAGGCCATGGACTATTTTTTGTTAACAATGTATCAAATGACTATACACAGCACTATTGTTAAAGTGTAATTCCAGCACTAATGGACCGAAAGTTGTTTTTCTGCATTAAAACAGGTCAAATAAGCCGTGGAGACAGTATTTTTCGTCGATCAACCAATACAGAGTTTGGCCCAAATATGCTACAGCCCCAAATCGTGAATCAGTGGCGAAGATGGGGCGGTTAGCCAAACACGTTCCAAATAGCATTTTTTCGACCAGTAATATTGTTGAAAACAGCACCAAACTTCGTCCGTAGCTAGAATGCTAACCCTATACGGAGTATAGGCATAGCATTTGATAATCGACTTGTACGGACTTCTCCTTAAAGGAGCTGGTATGGAGTCGTATGGTAAGTGTTCTTAAAAGTCTTCTGTGATAAATTCTGGGTTCGCTAACTAGGTTGTTGGTGCGTCGTTTTATGTGTAGGGACCCTGAGCAAGCTACTGACAAAGTTTGGTGCTGTGGTAATGGTTATTATATAAAAGCAGTATTAGAAAAAACAAGTTATATGTATTCATAGGAAATTAGCCTATAAAACGTTAAATTATTTTTTCAGGTGATGCCAGCCTACTCTGACTTTGTCATTAGGTACATTTTCCTAGCCAACATAAAAAACATGTTTCTAATCTCATGAGAATCCGTTTAATTATTTGTTTCAGCACCACAATGTGCAGCCCCTATACCTCTGTTGTAGACTGTTCGTAACGAATAATGCCTAAAATTCCATTCAGCAGTAAAACAACATCACACAAGGTGAGCGTGTTCTTGATTACCCACATGTAAAGAGGTATAATTAGGTATCCCACATGCTGCTTTACAGCACAACTCAGTCTCATGACGCTCTGGCATTACAAACAGAATACCAATGACCATCTGCATTAATACCTGGCGCCTGTTTTCAAACTGTAATAGTTGGCAGAATTTCTTTCTATATTGCTCCATGTCTTATCAGTTACAAACCAAAACACACAGATGGATTCAAGGTTAATATGATGCACTTAAACCTTGTCTCTGTTAATCTCTCTGCCTTCAAGGCAATAAAGAAATTAAGAAAGAACAAGAAACGAAGAGACTGAAATAGACACAAACATGAGGCAGTGGTGCAAGCAATGCGTCCAAGTCACATTAGATATTGTTCAGATTCATTTCCGTCTGACCACGCGTTGTGTCTTCATGTTGCATGGTGTAGACAGTAATTCATTGATATGCAAATGGTTCTATGAGCCAGGACCAGGGCTAGACCTCTACGTTCTTCAAACAGGCCACTCATTGGAGCCCCTGGTACTACAGGGTACAACCTCTGGCATACTGTCACAGCAATCTGCCTTATCAATTCACACCGATGAGAACAGACAAAGCTTGGACTTTAAAGACTGATGTATATATGTATATATGATTTATTGGAGACGGGAACCCAAATGAAGGGGGCGGCTGTTGAGTGGATCTCAGACATTGTTGCTCTCAGCTCAAAGATGATTCACTTGATATGCATCACCGTTATTTCCCGCAATTCCCCCACCGTCGTCAGCTCGGCCTAGTCTGACTGTAACAGCAACATTGTTAACCTCTTCATCCTGGTCCATTTCTTCCACAGTCTTGCGCCTCAAGAAATGGGTTAAGCAGTTCAATGGAGTCTATATTAAAATGAAGTGAAATATGAGGCTAATATGAAGTATCGCAGGGCTGAGTACAATCACCGCCGCACCTTCAAAGTATGTGTAATTGTGTATTGGTATTGGTCTGTACTTATTGCTTTTATTGCTACAGACTCGTTCAACTTGCTTAGTTTCCTCTTGAGTTAGAAATGGAAGTGATCAGCATTTGATTACTAACATATCATCACTTATAGTTACGGTTCGGTCACATGTAGATGAGGCAAAGCCAGAAAACAACTCCTCAAATTAACATTACGCAATAAGCACTAAAAATCCTCATTGGGGACCTCAACCCATCTAGCCAGTGTCGACCTGCCGTATTGGTAACCATAGTGCTGCGCCATGCAGGAACAGGGCCGGTCTATGGGGGGGCTCTATTCACAGTCCAGTAGAGCCCATCCCTTTGCTGCTAATTGACAAGCCACATAAGGTTAATGCGAAAATACACTTTGGGCTTGACTCCTTATTGACTTGCTCCAAAAAAAATATCAATCTAATTTGCAGTTATTAGGCTAGATATTAGCTGCAGGTAACCAGATTCAGCCTCTGTGGTTGTAGTATTTGGGGACACTGTTGTGCACCCGTCTACCTGGGGAAGTATAGGAAAATGTTGATGAGTTCTTGTGGGAATGCTATCTAGTTTGTTAGTGGGATTTAAAATGTCAAATACAAATACTGACATTCAAAGGTTGTCTGAGCATGTCAGCACATTTGATTTTAATTTAACATACTGCCAGGTATCTTGATAAAGAGCAGCAACAGCCAGAGCACCATTTAAACAACTTACCTCTAAAAAAGCATCGGTTTGTCTGTTTTTTTGAGTAGGGGTGTAACGATCCATCTATTACATCGATGTGTCGATTTATATTCTTTTGATCCAACTACATCAATCTGTGCTTGGCGAGTTGGCCTTATGGACGACATGTATCGATCTAACATCGTTTTAAAATGTAATAAAATCGATTGTATCGATACTAGGAAATAACCCATTGGATTTAAGCACGTCAGACTTTATATGGATGTTTTTTCTTAGCACTTTTAATGATAAAGGCTTTAAATATCACTCGATTCAGTCTGCCTATCCCTGACGTCATCGCAGCAGCAGTGCAAAGGCGTATCGACAACAAAACATAGCGCGGCGGATGGCAGAGGTCCAGTGTCCAGTGTGTGGAAACACTTTGGCTTTTGCAAAGACGGAAATGTTCTAAATAAGTGGCTCGCTGTTTGTAGGATATGTAAAAATCAAGAAAGTACAACAACAATGTTGAAAATGAAAGCAGCATTTTAACTTCCTGTTAATTCAACCTAAAGTGGTGTTTGCACTTTATTCAAATAAAATGTGAATGCATTTGCCACTTGTTTATTTATATTCATAATTAATTGATACCTGATTCCATCACAAGAAACAGGAATCTACAATGTAAACCCGGATTTTGTTTCTACTTAAAATAATAAGTAATGCTCACTCGTAGGTTCATGTTTTTACAAAACCTGCTATCATTACTAAACAACATTAGTTGTTTGTACTAATTTAGCTGAAAAATTCATTGCACTAATCATGTTTAGTAGAGATAGGGGAAAAGGTCCCCTCCACGTTTGGGAGAGGAGTGAGCAAGGCTGGGAGATATTGTACATTAACATTTGAACGTTACCATGAGTCAGAACGCCTAATAGAGTCCTACACAGCACCACCTAATTGATGCAGATTGCAACTCCAGTCAAACGTTGTGCCTTAAAATCAGGTGCGCCCGATTTATGAAAATGGTTCTAAAATAGGCCATTCATTAAAGGAGCTCCTTACAATGCGGTGCGCCATAGAGTGCTGATAATACACACTACTAATACGTTTGTACAGCAAACGTAATGTTCCACGTTAGTACAACTCAATAGCTCGCGTAAAAACTCAACATATTTAGTTTTAGCGTGTGTAAAAAATTAAGGTTCTACGTTAATACAACTCAACATGTTTAGTTTTAGCTAGTGTAAAAACTAAAGTGGGATAAGGCAACGGGTTTCCTCGCGATTTGCAAGTAAAGTCAACTAATTCGGGTTTACAGTGTAGGAAATTTATTTCAGTCACTGTGGCTGAATTTTTGGCTAAAAAGTTACTGAATCGATTTCAAGTCACTGAATCGTTTCGGATCATATCGTTCTAAATGAACCAATATCGTCCTTAAATCGTATCGACAACCACGAATCGTGATACCCCTACTAATGAGTAAAATGTCTATACAAAACCTGAAAGGGTGAGAGAAGCTAGATGTGTATTTTATTCTTTAAATGTACCCAGTATTAAATGTAAGACAAAGTGAAGTGAGTGAAGATATGATACTGTCAGGGAAATGTGCGTTCCCTGTGGTGCTGAGCTTGAGCAGCTTTTCCTGACAGATTTACCTTAACTGCTTAAACACTATTAGCTACTACACGGGAAGCTAACAGCTAAATTTAGTTCAGAAACGACCTAAGTGATGATGATAATGTGCAGTTCCAGTGTTGCAAACTGTATGTTGTTGCAAACAGTCTAGGCCACACTCTTAAAATCTCTGCAGAATTTTGTAGTTGCATTTATTATGTCACCTGAAAATATGTCTTGTGAAGGCAATTGGTTGCACCAAATCTTTTTTAGGGGTTTTTACAGTAAAGAAGGTGAATACATATGCACCCCACACTTTTCTGATTTTTATTTATAAATCGTTTTCAAATCAGTTAATGGGAACATCTTCACTCGCTGGGGATTGCTAGCGTACCTAGTCTTGGATAGGGGACCCCAATTAAAAAGCCAATTAATGTCTAGCATGTGTGAGACCAGGGGCGTGCTGCAAAAACTCATTACTCATTACTCAGTACCACCCCCACACCAATCTGACAGAGAGGGTCAACAGGACGCGGAAGACCATGATGGCCTCCTTTGTAGGGGACTACCACCAAGACTGGGACCGGTGGTTTCCTGAGTTCCTGTTGGTTATCAACACCGTGCGGTTCATGATACTACAGGGGTGACCCCTGTGCCGTTGGCCCTGGGCTGCCATGTCAAGGGCCCGCTGAAGTGTCTTGAGCACCAAACCCCAGCACTTAACACATCCACATACCGTATTTTCCGGACTATAAGTCGCAGTTTTTTTCAGTTTGGCCGGGGGTGTGATTTATAATCTAAAGCGATTTATGTGTGAAATTATTAACACATTATATCATTTCACATGTCATGTTAGGGCGCTCTAAGCCTCGGGAATCCGGCTGCCTGAAGGAGGAGTCCGGCAGCTTCCTTATCCTCATGGGCAGAGAGGACGGCTGCCTGGCCGACTTGTTGGGGTTCATCACGGCACTGAAGAGGGCCTCCAGCTCCGTCTGCGAGTCCCCCATGGACGTGTACAATCTGCTACGCCAAAAGTTTTAGCGACTCATATATGTCTTTTCCTTCTTTATTATGCATTTTATGGCTGGTGCGACTTGTACTCCGTAGCAACTTATAATCTAGAAAATACGGTACAACATGTTGAGGTCGAAAGACCTGTATATACCTGTAAGATACTTATTACCTGTATATTTGTACCTACTACTATTGCACTTCCGGTTGGATGCTAAACTGCATTTCGTTGCTCTGTAAATGTGTAATGACAAAAAAGTTGAATCTAAAGATGTTGGTGTGGACTGATGTAAACTTTCCCTGATGATTTACTAGCTAATGTCCAAATGGGGTGACTACTTAGTGTCTTCCATATGTCAGAGCAGGGTATCCATATTGAATCCTGCTGTATAATTATCACACACATATATTTATCATTTAATGTATTATCAATTTGACACATCTTTTCTTCTGTCATTCAGAAAAATGTGTTTTTCTATGATATTACTGTATTCACCTGAGGTGACGATGTTATGAAAATGAGGAAAATTGACAGAAGGAGACTGAAAATGACACTACTCATCGTCTGCCTGCACTGCATATTTACACAAAAGGTAAGTAGATGTTAAATAAAGCTTTTAATGGATTATTAAATCCATTAACACCTGTGAATCCGCTCTTCAGCTTGGTATTGTGTGGTGCTGTAGTGCCATTGACCGTTTGTGGCATCTTTATACAAGTCCATTTGTCTCACAACCCCTCAAAAAACTTCAGTGGTCCCCGGGGGACCTCAACATCCTGGCTATAAAAGCATTTGCAGTTTCATTTCAATGGGAGTATTGATCCTGATCTTATTGTTGTTGCACAATGTTGTATTGTGAACTAAAGTCCGGGTGGCGTACAATTCGGCGGTGGTTCTCACTCCGATCAAAGATTTCTCCTTGCAAATGTGTATTGATTAGTCATTAGGTAAATACCTCTTTATGAAGTGTCTCATTCTCAGCCATATGTATTTTTCTCTTTCTTGCATGGCTGTAGCATTCCCTCAGGTTAGCTTCCACGCAGGGAAAGTGGTGGAAGTAGGTTGCACGCTCTATGCAGACTGAAGCGGACAGGTCCAGAGGTTTACAGAGCCTTTCTTTATTTTTTACTGCAGCAACGGTAAAGTGCACACAAAGACATAAACACTAAAAAGTAACAAAACCAATATCCGCATAAACTCAATGAAACATTGTATATATATTATCTTCTTTATACAAAGAGACAAAAGTACACACACACACACACACACACACACACACACACACACATTCTGTAATATCTAAAAGGTTAGTTAAATTAGCTTCTAACCTGTGCAAGAAAAAGAATAAGCAGCAAGTTGCTATGCAACGGGAGCAGCAAAGGAAAAGCTGATGACGTAAGCAGGAAGTAAAACTTGTTTATGCTTGGAGGTGCTGACCTGAAGGACAAAAGGATCTCACGCTGTGGGACTGGACATATTAACTGCTAAGGTAAGGATAAAGAACAACATCATTAGAGAACAACATCATTAGAGAAAGATTGTTGGAGACAATTGAGGATGGGGCAATGTTGTGGCGGCAAACAGAGTGCTTTAGGGCAGATGGTGCCTGCAACACGTTGGTTGATGCAAGGCTACTTCCATCTCAACATCTACCCTGCGCGGGACACAGTCTGCCAAGGACCACTACTGTGTCCATAAAAGACAGGGGTTTGGAAAACGTCCTTTATAAATGTGGGGAGAGTCACTAGTTCAACTCGTGGAATTCTGCCTTGGAGATGATCAAATGTGTGTAGTTTTGCATAAAAAAACAACAATTAAACAGTGTCTAAATTGCATGTGAACATGTGAACTTTAACTACAATTAATAGGTTTTTTTTTATTTGTATTAATTTTGATAATCCTTTTCAAAATGTGAAATTAAATACTGTATGTAGACACACACGCACACACATATATATATATATATTATATACACATATACATATATATATATATATATATATATATGTGTATATGTGTATATATATATATATATACATATATATATATATTATATACACATATACATATATATATATATATATATGTATATGTATATGTGTATATAATATATATATATATATATGTATATGTGTATATAATATATATATATATGTGTGTGCGTGTGTGTCTACATACACTAGGGCTGCTAGCAGCACTGGACCGGTCCTCTCCCCGCACGTCGAAGCACTACCAATGCGGTCGAGGACGCTTGCGGTTGACGACAACTAAGGGCCGAAAGGGTTATCCGACAGTCGCAGGCGTCCTCGACCGCATTGGTAGCCGTCCGGCCAGTGCTTCGACGTGCGGTGAGAGGACCCATCCAGTGCTGCTAGCAGCCCTAGTTCCTACTTGTAGTCATACCTGTAGGCTGCTACGATCTTACGGTTGAATGGTATGTCAATGGAATAGTAATACTCTGGCATTTTTTTTTTCCCATGCAATCTCTCTCCTTCGCTGCTGTATTTCGTTTGCAGCGAAATACACCCTCACATTCACCGTTGGCCTGCAGAAGGACCTCCAACTCCATCGCAGTGAAATAACTTTTGTTTTCTGTTGTGACAGTGACTCGTATCGGGGCTCCATTCGACAGTTGACGTTTGACGTTTGAACTTGAGTGTGCGCACCAGTACTTGAGTGTGCGTTTCATTACCAGTCTCCATTTCTTTACAATGAGTGTTTTTAGAATTCAAAAGAGGCGACTTGCCTTTCAGAAGGTGAGAGCCTCAGCACTTCATTGTTGTGTGCCGTTATGTACTGTTTCGTCACGTTACTTTTTCGGGAGCTACAACAGCAATTGGAAGTCAAACTTCGCGAGCGTTTTGGGATAGAGCGCCTGTCTGCATCGGATGAGGACGGTCGCTTTTATACCAGGTTTGCGTCCTACAGGAGTTTCATGGCATTTTGGACATTAATTGAACCTGCCATGACCCACAAGATGGTACGCATAACCAGCCCCAAGACAGCCTCTGCCAGCATCAGCACAGTTCATCCCCCAACAACGGTAAGTGACAAATGTTGTAACATGAGGTGCATATTAAGAGTTGTAACTCTGAAATTGTCAGAGGTAACTATAAACAATGTCAAGGTAACTAAACAGAGGCTTTTTGTTTTTATATCAACAGAAACTGAGACCCATTGAGTTTCTGCTGTTCCTGATGTACCTGTCAGTGGGTTTTCCTCCCAGGGACCTTTCAGAGAGGTTCAGCATACGCCGCACTACTGCAAGTCAGATCATCTCCACATGGACTCATTTTTTGTACTGCCTGTTGGGAAGCTAGCGCCTTTTGGATTCCTCCAGAGGTAGTGAGAGCTCACCTGCCAGATGAGCTCTCTTTTGGACAACTTTTTTTACTGACTTAAAATAAAAATACACATGACATTACAACATGTAGAATTTAATAATCCAGTATCAACAATCCATAGATTTTTACACTTGGGCTCGCATTTCAATCAGTACAAAAGGTATGGTCTCAGGTCAATCGCAGGCCTTCATTAGTGACAATTATCACTTCAGGTTTTGTATAGATTTGTAAAGATGAACTGATTGGATGAATGAATCATTGATTTTTAAAAAATCAGATCAAGGATGCATCAGGCAGCAGGATCAGGATGCATCATGCAGCATCAGGATGGATGACAAATCCTGATGGCCAGTAGTTGACATTTTTGATGTGTGCATATTCTTGGATAGCAACTGGCTCCAGTGCCAGCCCCCTCTTCATTAGGGCCGTCTGGGCCCCACCATAGCGACGCTGGACGCTATTGCTCCTCTGAAAAAAAGAATGGCAACAAGTAGGAAGTTTGCACCTTGGTATAACCCTCAAACCCGCAACTTAAAGCAAACTGTACGGAAGCTTGAACAACTATGGCGTTCCACCAAATCAGAAGGATCTTGGCTAGTCTGGAAAGACAGCCTTAAAACATATAAGAAGGCTCTCCGGAGTGCAAGAGGATCTTACTACTCATCACTAATAGAGAAAAACAAAAACAACTCCAGGTTTCTCTTCAGCACTGTGGCTAGGCTGACAGAGAGTCACAGCTCTGTTGAGCCATGTATTCCTCTGGACCTCAGCAGTAACGACTTCATAAAGTTCTTCAATGATAAGATTCTGACTATCAAAGAGAAAATTGATGGTCTCCTGCCCTCAACTAGTGCCGACCCGTCCTCGGATGTAGGAACCCTGGGTGCAGCAGTGGGCCCTGATGCCTACTTGTATGGCTTCTCTCCATCACCCTGGATCAACTGACTTCTACAATTTCGAAGTCTAAATCTTCTACTTGTCTCTTGGATCCTATTCCAACGAAGCTGCTTAAGGAAGTTTTTCCTTTAATTAGCACGCCTTTACTGGATATTATGAATCTGTCCTTGTTGACAGGACATGTACCACAGTCCTTCAAGATAGCTGTAATTAAGCCTCTTCTTAAGAAACCTACTCTTGCTCCGGAGGTGTTGGCTAACTACAGACCGATCTCTAATCTTCCCTTCCTCTCGAAGATCCTTGAGAAATCCGTCGCAAGTCAACTATGTGACTTTCTTCAGAGCAATGCTTTGTTCGAGGACTTTCAGTCCGGATTTCGAGTGCATCATAGCACAGAAACAGCCCTGGTGAAAATTACGAATGATCTCCTACTTGCATCGGACCAAGGACTTGTCTCTTTTCTTGTCTTGCTGGACCTCAGTGCCGCCTTTGACACCATCGATCATCGTATCTTGCTGCAGAGACTAGAACATTTGATTGGTATTAAAGGAACTGCACTTAGCTGGTTTAAATCCTATTTATCGGATCGATCCCAGTTTGTGCTTGTAAAGGGAGAATCCTCAAAGACCACCAATGTCGGTCACGGAGTCCCACAAGGTTCTGTGCTTGGACCCATTTTATTTACCCTTTATATGCTTCCTTTGGGCGACGTTATCAGAAAACACTGCATTAACTTCCATTGTTACGCAGACGATACTCAATTGTATCTGTCGATCAAGCCAGAGGAGACCGAACAGCTCGTTAGACTTCAAGAATGTCTTGGAGACATCAAAACTTGGATGACCTGCAACTTCCTGATGCTAAACTCAGAAAAAACAGAAGTTATCTTGATAGGCCCAGAGCGCCTTCGAAGTCAGCTGTCACGTGATACAGTTTCTATGGATGGAATTTCTCTGGTATCCAGCAGCACCGTCAAGAATCTTGGAGTTCTCTTCGACCAGGATATGTCCTTCGACTCTCATATAAAGAATACTTCAAGGACCGCATTTTTTCATCTACGTAATATATCGAAAATCAGGAATTTCCTGTCTCAAGGTGATGCAGAAAAATTAGTTCATGCATTTGTTTCCTCCAGACTGGACTACTGTAATTCTTTGTTTGCAGGGTGTTCTTGTAAATCTCTTAAGCCTCTTCAGTTGATTCAGAATGCTGCAGCACGTGTATTAACAAGAACTAATAAAAGAGACCATATCACGCCTGTATTGTCTGCTTTGCACTGGCTCCCTGTTAAATCAAGAATAGAATTTAAGGTTCTTCTCCTCACCTACAAGGCGCTTGCTGGTGAGGCACCTTCTTATCTTAAAGAGCTTGTAACACCGTACTGCCCTGCAAGGCAGCTGCGTTCTATAGATGCTGGGTTACTTGTTGTTCCTAGAGTTATTAAAAGTAGGATGGGAGGCAGAGCCTTCAGTTATCAAGCTCCTCTTTTGTGGAACCAGCTTCCACTTTCAGTCCGGGGGGCAGATTCAGTCAGCTCCTTTAAGATAAAGCTTAAAACTTTCCTCTTTGATACCGCTTATATTTAGGGCTGGCTTAGGTTTGCCTGGACCAGCTCTTAGTTACGCTGCTATAGGCTTAAACTGCCGGGGGACTTTTTAGGACACACCGAACTCCTCTCTCTCTCTCTCTCTCTCTCTCTCTCTCCCCTTTTACTAAAATCCACGTTGCATTAATGCACATGACTAATTCAGCTCCTTCCCGGGAGTTCTTTGTGCTTTCTCGCCGAGCAGGTCTCTGCAGATCGTAGTTCGGTCAGGACCCTGGTCCTGACTCTGGCCGTGGCCCTGCTGGCACCTGCTGCTGCTGTCATCATCATCATCATCATAATATCAAATATGATTCATATCACTATTGCCCTTTCCTAAAATCTTTGCTTTCCCTCCCCACAGTCTTCTGTGGATGGTGGTTCGATCTGACGGTGGTGGCCCCTGCAGTGGTCCTGTCATACATCTGGCCGGCTACTTGGAATTCTTTGATTAATTTCTGTTATAGAAATTGAATGTATTCTACATCTGTATGAGTCATTCTGTACACATGACATCCATTGCAGTCTGTCCATCCCGGGAGAGGGATCCCTCCTCTGACGTTCTCCCTAAGGTTTCTTCCCTTTTTTCCCTGGAAGGGTTTTTTTCATTTTTTGGGGAGTTTTTCCTGTGCCGATGTGAGGGTCTTGGGACGGAGGATGTTGCATGTGTACAGACTGTAAAGCCCTCCGAGGCAAATTTGTAATTTGCGATTTTGGGCTATACAAAATAAAATGAATTGAATTAAATTGAACCTTTGCGGATGCGTTCTGCAAGGTTCTCTGCAGAGTTGCGGCCTCGGACATGGCACACCTCCCATTTTTTCCGACTTGCCATGTCGAAAGTGATGTTAAGCAACATTACATTTAGGGTGAGTTTGTTGGTGAGTGCACACAAAGGAACATGTGGTTGGGTCCAGCCTGTGAACATCTAACGGCAGGGGTGGTCGAGGGGGTGCGTCTGGGTGTTGGATGACTACCCTACTCACTGGCACTGGGTGCTGGTATGAAATAGGGTTGCCATCTTGAACAGTCCCAAAGGCTGAGTCGACGAGGGGGACATCACTACTTATGGAGAGTGTGGTAATTAGCGGAGCAAGGCCTGCCGCGAAGTCCTGGTATGCCTCATCGACCTTTAGGACATCTGGGTCTGGCAAGTCCCCCCGCACTGCTTTGTAGCGCTTGCTCCTTTGAAAACAGTTATGTCATAATTAGAAAAGAAGAAACTATTGATGGGTTTCACCAGGTCCCTTTCTACAGGTGTATAAAATTAAGCACCATGATTATGAATGCAGACTGTGTGGCGCTTGATTAATAAACCTGTTGAAAGGGACCTGGTGGAACCCATGAATAACTCTCAAAACCAAAAAGAATCTGACACTGACTGCAGAATACATTATTACTTAACAGTGACCTTATTACCTCACACCATCAGCAGCTGTGTACTGTCTTGACTTGGGTTTTGTTGAGATGAAGACCATGTTACCCACTCTGTTTACTGTGATAGGGTGTGAAACCAGGCAAACAACGTGATTAGCAAAGCTACCTTAGCTAACTGTAAAATGTGGTAATGAGGCACTTGTTTTGTCTTTATTGCGATTTTTTTTTATTTGCGCTGAGTTCATATCCAATTTCCCAAATAAATGCAACATCAATAATTGGTGATTAGCCTAAGTACTTACCAGTGTTCGTGGTTTATGCCATCAATGCTTGCTAGACTTACTTAAACTTGTACTCCAAAGAACGGGAGTAGAATAACCAGTTTCTGGAGTGTCCATGAAAGTACAGTTCAGGTTTGAGTTAAATAAACACACTTAGGTTTTCTTATTGTCAAATACACACTTTTTATCGTTATTCTACATCCACATCACCAACTAAAGCCACACAAACACCCCAGAATCTGATTTGAACTGATAACTTTGAACTGATTTGAACTGATTTCTTTGTTTTGTAGATGGAACTCGGAAATTAAAATACGAGTGATTAAGTCGTATTCATTAATTTTGCGTTGGTATTTTGATCGTGACCCGGAAGTTACTACCGCCACGCCAAGACCCACCCTTCAATAGCATTTATTGTAACGTAACAAGTAGTTTCAGACCCTCCACACCAGACGGTTTCCTCCATTGTAATGTGATCGACATAATATATTCATCATACTAAAGGCAACATGTTATGTGCAGCCCCGTAGCTCAGCGTAACCGCAAAATTAATGAATACGACTTAATCACCAGTATTTTAATCTACAAACACAAAGAAAATCGGATAACAAGATTTTTTTTCGTTTTCATTTTTTTAATATAAAAACAAAAAACGAATAATGGGTTGTTTTCCGTTTTTTGTTTTCCTATTTACTAACGGTAACGTTATTTATTAACGGTAATCGGGAAACTGGTCGTTTTTCGTTTTAGTTTTTTTCCTTTCAAAACGAAAATCCGTTGGCCATCAAGTACACGGACCCCTAACGCACCTCACCAAACGGTCGCAAAGAGAAAAAAAACAAAGATCGTCTATCCAAAGACAGAGGACCACCCAACCAAATCTCCGTGCATGGGACCACAAAAACCGTGCATCAAGGAAACGATGGCCACACAGGGAAACAGGCCACAACCCCCTTCCAATTCACACATTCAGCAACGGATTTTTAACCCCTGGTTACATAATGTAGACAAAACACTGTGGACTTCTTTTCCACTCGTAAGTCAAACAACCTGATGCACGGACAAGGATGGTAATTTGATCGCGGCCACTGAAAGTCTTGATCGGGGCTCTGAAAATCCCATTAATCCTAACTTGACAGCTGTCTAAATTTAGTGTCCAATAGCGACCAGGCGCTGTGGATAAAATGTAATAACAGAGGGCAATTGCCAATATCCCTGGACAGTGTGGGTGTAATATAACCATGTCACTCAAAATGGCCATATACTCACTTTTCTGGACGAAATTCACACAATGCTTGTCCCTGATACAGGTTAGGCTCCTGCTAGATTTGTGGTTATATGGAACAATGTTAGTTTTTACTGGGCTGTTCTGGTCCAAAATTGGTTTGCCACCCATCCACAATTTGTAGTTCTGTACCTACTCCATATTCACCTTTTCTAAATCCCATAGAGGAATTCTTCTCAGCCTGGCACTGGAAAGTGTATGATCGGCAACCGTATGGCCGCATGCCGCTCCTCCAGGCAATGGAGGATGCATGTGGGGACATAAAAGTTGCCTCTGTCCAAGGTTGGATACGCCATGCTAGGAGATACTTCCCTCGATGTTTGGCAAGAAAGACCGTATCTTGTGAACAAAGTTTTGTGGCTAAACCCAGCTCGGAGAAGAGATGAAGCAATTTCTGGACCGGGACCCCACACACAATTTACTGTATTCTACTGTAAAGAATATACTTCTGGTTTACATGTTTAGTTGTACGCTAATGTATACAACAGTAATGTTTGGCCTAATAAATATTTTTCGTTTCCGGTCTACTTGTTACCCCTCTCAGCACATCACTTTCATTGTAATGTAGATATAAGTCTATGAAAGACCAAAAGATCAGTGTTTACATGATATATCCAAAAATTTATTATGAAAGAAGTGTTTGCCATTTGATGCAAATGCTTCATTCTCACATGTGTGTATGGCATTTTGTGTGTGCAGTTTTGAGAATTGTGTGTAAGCAGTTGGTAAAAACTGTAAATGTTAGTATTCAGCCTAAAGGCCTTAGTATGCTTCTGCGTCAACCCTACGGCGTAGCTACGCCGTCACTCCTACGGCGTAGGAGCCGGTTTATGCTTCAGCGTAGGGTCGCGTTGCATTTCACCGTCAGAACGCAAGGGGGGCTGTGGGGTTCGCAAATCTCTTTGCTACTTTGTTTTGGTTCCATGCGCTGTTTCTGCGTTTTCACTTCTGACAACGGCGACCTAAAGAGAGAGAATGTTGTTGCAGCTGGAGCGAATCGACGTTGAAAAACGAACACACTTTCCGCGAGTTGTGTGCCATTTGGCAGTCTTTGTAGTGCGCTGAGGAGCGCGTGCGACACAGACGGTCGTACTTTCATACTTCCTCGATCAAACATTCCTTAACTTGGTCCATCGTTGAAAACAAACTGAAAATAAACTTTAAAAGTGGCGGTATAGCGAGAGGGGGAAGCGATGACGACGATTTGACGCAGAAGCATAAATCAGGCTTAATGCAGAAGAGATACAACCACTTTCTTTATGCGATTTCGGAAAGGCTTATTTGTCGATGCAAACTGTTTTCATTGACTCTTTTCTAAGACTTATCCTAGGCTATGCGAGAAAGCCATTGGGCTGGTCAACAATGGCAGTCCATACTTTATAGCTGAGAGCTTGGGCCTTACTGAATGCCAGCTGAACGGATCAGGCTTGTGACCTCATTTGGAGCGTGAATCTTCCAAGAATCCATTCCTGTCAGTATTCTGCACTTGTGTGAAGCTGTGTTTGAGAACACCTCACGGATACCAGCCTCAACCTCAGAAGCAGGGACCCAGTTTTAACAGAAATGATGACTTTGGCCCTTAAGCAAACACACTGCCTTCTGGTCACTCAAAGCAATACACTAACCAAAGACAAAGACTGTGGAAGCTAGAACGTGATTGAGCGTAACAAAGGGAATGATGAGCAGACCTGGTTAGATTAATAAAAAACAAGCATTTTAATTAAAAGCAAATGCCATTAATTATCTTTCTAATGTTCAGCTGCTTTCTTTTTTCGAGGCCCCGTGATGAGGAGAGTTATCGGTCAAAGACTTTTGACGGCGTTAACATGCAGTCGTAAATACTTGTAATAAATAAATTCCTTTCTTTTTTAAATCATAGTCATGTTACTCTGAATTTTCCTCTGATTTTACCTTTCTGCAAGATCAACTAGTGTTCAAGTTATTCGTATCAAGGGTATACACAGGAGCAAACAACACTACCGTAAACATGCGAGAGGCAGTGTGTCGCAAACTGGTGTAAAATAAAAAATTGAGACTCATATCGCGGTGTACACATCTCGAAAGAATGCTCCTCATAAGAGAATAATATCAGTATCTCTCACGCCTTGACTTAATTTGCTTAATTCAAGGTAAAGCTGACTTTGGACTATCCACACAAAATGTTTACATGGAGGTGTATAAAGTTTGATTGTCATTACAATAATGGGGGAATAGTAGCTTGCAACTGAACAGATCAACAGGTCTGCATGAGGCTGGTAAAAAAAATCCAAGTACAAAAAGCACTGTGTGTTCAGTGATTGAGTGAGTGCCTTTGAAGGACACATAGAAGTCGGCGTCCATGTTACCTACTGCATTTCAGCTTCCTCTTGCTTTGCTGATGGAACTAAAGAAGTCATTTCAGTGCGCAATGCATGTTTAATGACTTTATTGATTTTTGCTTCGCCCTCTCCATTCTGCCTCTTACGCGATCCCATTTTTCCTCACTCAACTTTAACAATCTCTTTTGACACTAGTGCACCTCCAGTTGCACTCTTCCTCTTTTTTCCTGCCATCCTCTAACCCTTCCCCTCGGCTTGTGGACACTCAAAGCGTTGAGGGCTGGGGGACCCTTTTTTTAAATCTCCATTTATCACAATATCGTTGCAATCTTTAACTAACTCGGCTTGCTTAAAATGCAACTTTATTTTAGGCTTAGGGTTTTAGAGTGCTGCTTTACCCCAGCTTGCTCACATTGTCCAATTCCAGCAACTGATGAGCAGCTGAGCGTCATCACCTCCCATGGAGAAAAAATTCACAGGCAGGCGTGTAGCAGGTGTTGGGGGCTCTGGAATGATGCCGCAGACAAGTGTTCGGGAGAATTGAATACTTTCATTATTGTTGTTTAGTGTCCATGTAAAAGCACACTCTGGCGGCGTCATGCCGTCTCTCATGCCGCCTCCCTGTTCTTAAATAGAGGGCATTAGGCCACCTGCCAATTTTCCCAAGCCACTCCCCCTCACTCCACTGAATTGTGTTTGGGGCTCCGACTCTATACTGCCGTAAGATAGAACAGGGGCTAGGATGCCGAACCGAGATGAGCCACTTCCCCACTGCCCCTTTGGGAGTCCAGACACTGGTGGTGGTGGTAGAGAATTAGTTGCTCCAATTTCCTGATATGCAAGGTTCTGCTGTTGATTGGAGGTGGCGGGTTTGGTGCGTGCTGAAATGACAACTGACAGCAAAAGAGAGAACAGTCGTTTGCCGCCACTGATGCAATTGGTTTACAGTAACGTCACCCACGTCTGGTACTACCCGCCCCTAATCAGCTGGCCATGTGCCCCCTGGGAGAGAGGAGGCCCCCAGGCAACGGCACAGCCTGTCCAGTCTTCCTGACTGAACTTTTGCCTAAGCTTCATTTGTTTGCAATTATCTTCTTGCCTCTCTCACCGTGAGCAGCAAGCAGCCTATAGTGAGTGGTGACCCTTTTGCTTTGCGGTTGTAGTTCTTTGCCTGACAAGCCTGCTCTGTCCGACTGTGGAGCCAGGCAATCCGTGCAGCTACAGAAAGGTCCTCCTTCAAGCAAGAGACAAACTAATTGTGATCAACAATAGCACCGTTAGGGAGGGCATGCTGGAACATAACAGAAAGGCACAAAACCTGTTGCCTCATACGTGGTGCAGTTGAAGCAGAACATCAACATCTGAAGCATTTCTGGCCACTTGGCTTTGGACTAGGGTTGTAGAGCCTTTATCACAATCCCAAGAGTCCAGTTGTATCTCTCGACGACTACATTCCCCATAGGATGGTACGTGGTGGTATGTGATTTTTGAATGCCAGCCATCTCCATGTGATTTTAATCAGGTGACTTTCAAAATTGGCTCCCAGATTTGAATGGATCACTGCATGAAAAGTGGGATTTCCGACAATTTCCGGCACCGTAAATTGTTGTGGAATTTCAGGTTTACGGCAATTTTCGGCAATTTCCGGGCAAAGCCGAAAACTGCCGGAAATTGACGTGGGCCTCCCTTGGCAGTTGGCCCCCCATGACTCCCCTCCTACTAATTCTAGGGGAGGCTTTGACATGTAAATGAAAATTCTGTGAGCTATACAAATGCAAATCAGGGCTGCAGAGGGAGTTTTAGCCCAGGTGACATTTTTTTAAAAGGTAAGAAAATCTCCGGTACAAATAGATCAGGCCTAATTATAGACTCTTACATTTTAGCTTGTATTGATTTATTTAATTTAAGTATGCTAGATTAGTGTGTATGCCATTAGCTATGGCAAATGTTATGTAAAAAAGATACACTAAATTATTTAAAAAATTAGTTTCAATCTGAATCAGCAAGGTAAAATGACCATTCCATGCAAACATTAGAATGAGAATGAAGGCTCTGCAGAGATCACATTCTCCTAGAGCTCAACTAATGTGCATAGTGGCAGAAATACAGTGACCTTTTCTTTAGTCTTACTTAAATGCACAGAGGACGTAACAACTACATCTCACAGACATGGTGCTTCACAGGCACCGCGGTCTGGTCTCGCGAGTCCTTCCATGTAACAATGACCTCGTATCTGATTGGAGGATCCGGACGTTCAACTCGCGTTCAGCTCCTTTTGGACGCGATCAACAGCTTTCAGCCAGTCGAGAAGAAACTGCAGTTTGCTATCAGCGGACTGTCCGTCAGCTGAATCAACATGCTGCCGATATGAACGAGCGGGAGAGACTGACTCAAAGAAGAGGAGACAGCCGCATGAAATCCCAAGGTAAGAATATGTTTGATGACTGCTAGCTAAGCTAAAAGTAGCTTAGCCTAAAACCAAAGCTAAGAGTAGCCTTACAAAAGAACTAGTGAGCAGAACCCGCTTTATTGAAGTGTATTTTTGTAGTGTATAAGATTTAAAGAGCATGCTTTCATTGTGCGGTATAAGGAAATAGATACCATAGAATAGATACCGATCATAACTGTACATTTTGTTTTCACACACTAGTTTCTCCTCACAATGAGATGCTGACCTCCTATTTGCTCGGAGCAACATCTGTAAGTGACTCTTTTTTTTTAACTGTTTCTCCTTCCTCGTTTAATGTTAAGGTGACTTGCGTGTTGATTTTTATTCATACCACTTCCATTTAATTGTTTTCCAGCCGCCTGTAAGACGTATCACGATACGGCACGTCGGAGCTTCAGGTAAACCGCGCCAGACAAAGTCGCTGCGGGCGGAAAAGCGAAGAGTTCCGCGCGAGAAGAAAGCGGGTCAGAGTATTTTTGGTTTACTATTTTTCACGAGCATTGATAGATGTGTTGTGTCCATACGCATCACACAGTATTGATTGATTGTTTTGTTTTTTACAGCTGCTGGAATGGAGACAGCGTGTGCTCGCAGATGACGCGGTGGAACTGTGGAAGACCTCATGTCTGCCGAAGAAGAGGGCATGTTGGCGGGGTCTCTGGGTGGATTGTACAGGTCGCCGTCATTTCGTTGGCCGGAGCTCTCTGAACTCTGTGCGAAGCTGCAGTCCCGGTGAGAGGCGACTCCAAAGTAAAGAGCCACGCACAATGTGCGTCTGCGCAACGGACCTGCCTCGGAAAGAACGCCGCCAGTTACCTACAACCCCGAGGAGGCAAACAGACAGTTGTAGTTTTTGGATCATCCTCTACCCATGTGTGCGCAGATCCTCGCTTTGTATATAATTGTTTGTTTTAATAAAGCTCTTTTTGCATAAACATGTTCCTGGCAAATGTTCATTTCCTCTATAAATTCATTAATGTCCTTGGTGGTAGTCTAATAATTGTTTAGTAGCCTACATAGGATAACAATGACATGAATATACAGTACAATATGAATGAATAAATAATATATATATTGTATATATATAATTATTTATGAGGCTGGGTGACCAATAGCGACAGATCTGCCAACCAATCACGAGTGATTTTTCTTGTTTGAAAGTTGTGGTTTCATCCAATGAGGAGTAAGGAAACTCAAGCCAGGCCTGCCCAGGTGTGGTTTTGCTGCCAATCACGAGTGATTTTACTTGTTTGAAAGATGTGGTTTCCTCCAATAAGGAGTAAGGATATTCAGCCCGCTCCGCTCGGCCACCCGCGGTTTCGCTGCATTCATATGCTAATTAGGGCCATTCGCACCTCCGCCAGCTGATCGCCACCTACATCAGAGTCTGTTTCCGACAATTTCCGGGACAGGCGAACGCGGCGTGCGCGGCCTGGAAATTGTCGGAAATTGTCGGAAATTAGGCAGATTTACGGGCGTTTACGGGGACGGAAATCCCACTTTTCATGCAGTGGATGCGTTTAGGAAAACAATTAGATGCAGAAAAAGTAAATCCAGAGGCGACGGGCAATTTGGTTCGCTGACTGATTTTGGAATCTTTTTGAATGGTGCACTAAAATCTGGATGGGCCAAAGCTAAATTCTGAATGCTTCCCTGCACTCATCAGTCAGTCGGACATTTTAACATGACTTTTTTATTTTGGTTTATGGCCTCTTCCTCTTTTGTGTGGTGTCGCAGGCTCAGCCAAAAGGTTGAAGAGCAGCTGCGCTTTAGCTGAATAAAATGATTGTAGTAGAGAACCATTCCCAAGAAAGATTTTCTTGGCACAAGATGTTTTCTCATCAAACTCCATCAGGTCAGCTTCCTGCACATCATTTGTAGCCTGTACTTTGGGATCTGTCCTAACACCATCTCCACATACTGTATGATGTGTCCCAAAAACTTGACAGATCGGCGAAGGAAGTGGCACTTCTTAGGCGAGAGCTTCAAGTTGTTTGCAGCAAGGCGTGAGAAAACCTATTGCAGAGGCTCAAGAAAAACCTTTCAGATGGAGCAAACACCATAAGGTCATCCAGGTAGCATAACAGGCTGGTTTAGTTCTCACAGCCAAAGATGGACATCATCATTCTCAAAGGTGGCAGGACTGTTTGTTAGGCCTTGGGGCATCCTATTATATTCATGGATACCAAATGGGGATGTGTATATCTTATCTTTGTGCAGCCTGACATTGTAGAACCCTGATCTGAGGTCCATTGTGGAGAAAAACACACTGCCACCAAGTCTAGTAAGGGAGTCCCTCTGATTTCCAAATTATCCCCAACTCCTCCATCTCATTCAGAGCTGTCCAAAGCTTATCCTAATGGCTCAGTGGGACTTGCCTGTATGGAAATCTGAAGGGCTTGACATCTACCAAGCGGATTCCGTGGACAAAACCTGCCTCCTCACAACAGTCCATTTTGTGCCTTGAAAAGCTGGGTTCATACTGCTCAATGAGCTGCAGGAGCTTATTTTTGCACACAAGGGAAACTTCACAAGATGAGAGGTCCACATCCTGAAGGCCCATGTTGCGCACAATGCGCGATATCTCCTCTTCTGACCTGTACAGAAAAATATGGGGACACATCTGCAACGGTTTCAGTGGGATTTACAATCTTTACTGGAACCCAGCCATCTCCCCATAAGAAGGTAACAACTATTTCCACCAAAATCTGTGCAGGCCTGGCTTTGGACTGATGACAACCACACTTCCCACCGCAGAGATGTCAAATGCAGGCAGTTTAGCCCAAACCAAATGTTCAGACATCGGCTATAGGGTGACACATCTTTAGAGTTTGGCAGTGGCGATTCTGTTTGGCATTGCTCCTCCTTCCCATTCGTAACTGCGGTCGACTCAGCCGACGCTCGAATTTTGTGCACATGTATGCTGATACTTACGGTAACAACTCCACAGTGGCAAAGCCCCGGGGATTGATCTGATTTGTCCAGAGATGCTTAAGGTAATGGGTGTTGAGGGGGTGTCTTGGATGACACGCCTCTTCAACATTGCGTGGAAGTCTGGGGCAGTGCCAAAAGAGTGGCAGACCGGGGTGGTGGTACCGCTCTTCAATGAGGGGGACCAGAGAGTGTGTTCCAATTACAGGGGTATCACACTACTCAGCCTCCCTGGTAAAGTCTACTCCAAGGTGCTGGAAAGGAGGGTTCGATAGTCGAACCAGAGATTGAAGAGGAACGGTGGTGTTTTGGAACTTACACAAATCTCCAAATCTGTACAGTAGAAATGCCTCATTCATCATGGTAGTAGCCAGAGAGACCCTTAACACCCTTGCATTGGTCTCTGCCTGGAATTATTGAGGAATCTGTTTTTATAGCAGTCCAAACATGGAGAAATGGTGTGTTGGAAGTTGCATATATGGGGCTTTTACTTTGGAGAAATCTAAGTAAGTAAAAATAAAAAAAGTTAAAATATTTCTTCTATTGTGCAAGAGTAGTTGGGCTGGTGCCGAACACACATACTCCAGTCATTCTCCAGAATATTTGATTAAATAGCTTTTATTCATGTTTTTTTTCACTTGTTCCATACCGTAAGTATCAGCATACACGTGCGCAAAAATTCAAGTGTCGGCTGAGTCGACCACGGAAATCCGAGTGTCGGCTGAGTTGATCGCAGTCCATTCATAGGAGTAGGACAGCAGTAATGGTATATGGTTTAACATCCCATGTAGCAAAAATGACTTGGCCCAGATCCGGCTTGAGCTCGGAAAAACACGTCAGGCCGAGACTCCAAACGCTGGATACACTGGGACGAATCCGGCACTGCCGTCACCGGCCCGTAATCTGATGTTCATTTTTATGTCCAGAAAAGATATTAAGTGAAAAACATAAACCAAATAAAGAAAAGTACATATTGTTTTCATTTATAAATGTATTAATATGACCCAAATCCCATTGGGTTAAGTTCTAAAAACGAACATTGTTTTGCAACCACAAACGGCAAATAACATTGTATATTATTAAAATGACAGTTCATTTGTAGAAAGTCTACTGTTAAAAGGGTCAAATTACATTAATAAAAATAATTGAAACTCATTCTGCCAAACAAGACCTCCGGTGGCAACCCTTGACAGTCAAAATTCCAGGAGGTCACAGCATTGTAGAAACAGAGACAAGAAGTTTCAAGTTCATTCATTTATTTAAACAGCCACTAGACAGACCACAGTGCTTTACAAAACAAGCCTATGAGAATAAAAGCAGCAAAACAACACATAAACACATAAACGCGGGATCCTGAGACTTCTGGACGGAGTGTACGGATGAATAAGAATAATAAGACAAAGAGAAGGATTTTAAAATGTATTCTCTGCCGAACTGGTAGCAAATGTAAAGCTCAGAGGATGGGAGAAATATGGTCATATTTGCGACAATTATGAATGAGCCTGGCCACAGCATTTTGGACTAACTGAAGACGGGAAATTTGAGAATCTGATATACTGCAATAAAGTGAGTTGCAGTAATCCAGCCGACAGATGACGAAAGCATGAACCGCCATTTCCAGAGTTTTTGGAGTGAGAAAGCGTTTGATTTTGGATAGTAGGCGAGGTTGAAAGAAACCGGAACTGACTACAGATGAGATGTGTTTATCAAACTTTAAGGACTGGTCAATAAGAACGCCTAAGTTCCACACTTCCGATTTAAAGGGAGATAAGACTCCCCAAGTCTGGGCTGGTACACTGGGACCTTTCACTCGGGCTGAAAACAATGACATCGGTCTTATCATCATTAAGTGATAGGAAATTTGGAGCCAGCCATGCTTTCACCTCCCATAAGCATAGCAGAAGAGTTTAATGCTGCAGGATTATTGCGCTTGATTGGAATGTAAATTTGGGTGTCGTCTGCATAAAAGTAAAATGATACACAGTGTTCCCTAAAGATTGTGTTTAGTGGCAGCATGTAGAGAGAAAATAGAGAAGGAGCCAAAATGGAGCCCTGTAGAACACCACAGCTCAGAGGAGACATGGAGCTGGAGAAGTGTCCCATCTTTACGGGAAACTTTCTGTCTGAGAGGTAAGACTGGAACCATGACAAGACAGAGCCTTGTTGAGATCTCACAATTTACAAAACAAAAAAATGGTAAATCTACAGTAGTAGTAGTATTACAAACCATTCTCACAATGGTGGTACTCTTCAGACCATGTACAGCACAGGGCAGCTAGCTTAGCATTGCAAAATGCTTAGCCTCAGTGCGCAACATGTTTCGTTTGACACATGGAAGAATTCCACTGCATAGTTTTCCGCTGTATGTCGCGGCTCTGTTTGTTTTCAAGTACCGCCTCGGAGTCTGCGATTAGAGGTAACTGACTGCAGCGAGCGACGCTTTCGTTTCCGGGGTCATCGCTTACTTCCAGTTTGCCGTAAATGAACGAAGATGGCCCTTGTAACGGGTATTTTATTATTAATATTTTATTGCATTCATCTCCCACATTCATCTATGCAATGAATGGAATAAAATATATTTTTTTAGTTAATGTAGACAACCCTACAAATACCAAATAATTACCAAAAAGGGTGGACGTTGGTGGAAGAAGAAGTGCGAGAATGAGGTCCGTTTTTTTACGAGACCAAAGTGGTGGCTTCTTTTTATAACATTAAAGCAATGTAATGAAATAAAACTCATTGAAATGGAAGTGGGCTTTGCACCCTGTTAGCCTGACAACCCTTAAAGTTGTGCTAAGCAGGCGGCAAGATCCCAGTAGGGTAAACAGGTGGGCTCATGCGGCTAGCAATGTGGCAGGCAGACTGACCGCTGTGGCTCGAAACCTCGAAGCACTACGGCTAGCAGGACAAATACTCTTCTAAGTTAACCTTTGAACACTGAAGCAAGCATTCAACTTATTTCCTGGTGAATGCGACCAGAGAGCTGAGAGCTAAAATGTCTCAACCAGAATAGGCCCTATTTTATAGTATAGTTGCGTCTCGGATGGCCAGGTAAGTGACAAAGCCTCTTCTCTCGGCAATGGGTGAGGCCTGAGTGAGAAGCGTGTTTACATATGGAACACGGTATCTCATTTAAGCCCTCAATTTTTGGAACTGGTCTGTTGTTGGAGTGTGGCTTTTTGTTTGCCTGAGAATAACCCGGAGTAGTGATGGAACAACCGACTCTATTATGCGAGTCGGTTCAACCGGACGGTTGTTGGTTGGCCTACCGAGTTAATAGATTTCGTCACCGGTTCGCGACGAGGGGGGTGCGCCTATCGCGCGTCTACTTCCCCGCCAATACATGTAGCTTGAATCGATGGATCGGTTGATCACAAACAGCAGACCGTGTGATTACAGAGTCATGCAGTAGCCTGCGGTTACGTTCTCCTTCAGTAGCTGGTGCTCATGATAGCTTATCCTACCATGTAACAAACATTTTAGCTTACTCAACATAACTACCAAGATGACGTGTATTTGTATGTCATATCGGCTCATGTAGCCTATGAATGTCTTTACACAAACATCTAAGTTGCTACGAGAAATAAAGGCTCAATGATGGGTTGACAACGTAAACTTGCCGAGACACCGCTTGTTTACAGATTTAACGGTGCATGGTTAAATTCGGTCTCGGTCAGCAGCTTGGTGTGCGGTCTCCTCGGTTGATACGGTCTTGGTCGCCACGGTCTCTTCCGGTCATTTACATAGCGTGCACCGCATTTGTTAACCAGTAGGCTACACACGATTTCAAAGTTGTTTTTACATGCTGCATTTATCGTTATCATAGCCGTTTATCAGACTCTTGATACAATGATGTTAAATTGCTGGTAGGTTTGAGAAACACACTTTTAGTGTAGAAGGCGATAACCCGGAGGAAAATCGCTCCTGCAGGAACTCCAGTACTGCAAACACTGTGCAGTTAACTGGGTCCAGCTGGCGGGGCACACACCAGGAGGTGAAGAGTTTCCACCGGCTTTCCTTGTGGGTTGAGCTCTGGAGTGGAGGATGTTCTCAACGGCCTCGGCCGAGAGACCAGATCCTAGGAGGCGGGCCCCCTCAGAGGCCACGCCCACAGTTTCCATAGCTCCGGGCGGGGGTAAAGGATCGACCCGGCCGCCTGCGAGAGCAAGTCCCTCCTGATCGGGATCTCCAAGGGAGGACCAGCGAGGAGAGAAACTAGTTCTGCAAACCACACTTGGGCCGGCCAGTATGGGTCTACTAGCAGTAGGCTGACACCGTCCTGGCGGACCCTCTCCAGAACTCCTGGGAGCAGAACAACCGGGGGAAAGGCGTACAGGCAAGACCACGGCCAAGCCTGTACCATAGCATCCAACCCTAAGGGGGCCGGATGGGTCTGGGAGAACCACAGAGGACAGTGAGTTGTCTCTCTGGATGCAAACAGGTCTACCTCGGCACGGCCAAAGTGTCTCTAAAGGAGCTCCACCACCTCGGGGTGATGTCTCCACTCCCCGAGCCTCGGTCCCTGCCTCGACAGGGCGTCTGCTCCCTGATTCAGGTACCCCGGGATGTAGACTGCTCTCAACAAGAGGAACTTCCCGAGGGACCACAGGAGGACCTGGCGAGCCAGCTTGTACAGCGAGCGTGAGCGCAGACCCCCCTGATGATTGATGTAGGAGACCACCGATGTGTTGTCTGAGGGGACAAGGACATGGTGGCCCATCAAGACTGGGCAGAAGTGTTTCAGCGCCTGAAACACAGCCAACATCTCTAGGCAGTTTATATGCCATGAGCGATGATGGTCTAGCCACAGCCCCCAGGTTGAGTGACCACTCATGATCGCTCCCCAGCCCGTGAGGGAGGTATCTGTCGTAAGCGTGACAAGACGACAGGTTGCTCCCAGCGTGGGCCCCTGTGATAAGAACCGGGGGTCCTTCCAAATGGCCAGGGCGTGCAGGCACCGCCTCGTGACCCTGATTGGGCGACCCGGGTTCCCCCTCGGGGAGAACCCCTTGGTTCTGAGCCACCGCTGAAGCGGTCTCATGTACAGCAAGTGGTCCTTTGTAGCGGGAACAGTACACTTTTCCCGGCGTTGAGTCTGAACACCAGACGGCTGATGTGAGCAAGAACAACATCTCGATGTTGAACCGCTAGCTGCTCCGACGGAGCCAGGATCAGCCAGTAGTCAATGTAGTTCAAAATGCGGATGCCCTGGAGGCGCAGAGGCGCCAGGGCTGCATCCATGCATTTCGTAAACGTACGGGGGGAGAGAGCTAGGCCGAATGGAAAACCCGATATTGGTAAGATTCGTCCCCAAAAGCGAACCTCAGGAACTTCCTGTGTTGAAGGATAGACACATGAAAGTACGCGTCCTTAAGATCTATCGTGATAAACCAGTCCTCGGAACTGATTTGTGACACAATCTGTTTGAGCGTGACCATCTTGAAGCCGAGGTTTGCTACTGCGCGATTCAACAGCCTTAGATCCAGTATGGGACGCAGCTCCCCATCCCTCTTCGGGACGAGGAAGTATTGGCTGTAATAGCCCGAGTCCCTGCAAGGGGGCAGAACTCGTTCTATAGCCCCCTTTTTTAGCAGAGACTGTACCTCCTGCTCCAACGCCAAAGCCTGCTCGGAGCCCACCACCGTTGGCAGGACCCCTCTGAATCGAGGTGGGTGATCCCTGAATTGAATGCCCTGTCGATTGTACGCAGGACCTATAGAGATATATTGGGGAGGGCTCGCTACTCCGCCACAAACTCTCGAGACCGGCCTTTGGGATAACCGGGCCTGCAGACAGTGCCCTCTAACAGCACACTGGCAGGGAAACTCTGGTCTGACAGACCTAGGCTCCTCAGAGGAGGAGGCGAGCGGCCCTCGGGCCCACGCTCGCTGGAACTGGCTACGTAGCTCTGGCCTGGCAGCCCTAGGCTCCTCCTCAGAGGAGGCTGCATAACACTGGTCTAGCGGCCCTCCCCACGCTCGCTGAGACCGGCTACGCAGCTCTGCGGAGGGGGCGAGCGGCCCTCGGGCCCACGCTCGCTGAGACCGGCTACGCAGCTCTGCGGAGGGGGCGAGCGGCCCTCGGGCCCACGCTCGCTGAAACTGGCTACGTAGCTCTGGTCTGACAGCCCCGGAGGGGAAGGCGAGCGGCCCTCGGGCACGCGCTCGCTGGGGATGGCTGCGCCCCGAGCTAGTGGCGGGGACAGCAGATTTTTTGCTTGTACTTTTACACCATGTGACTGGGAACAACTGTCGAAAAAGCACACTTTTGTTATTGCATATAAAACGTGTCATTCAAAAGGCAAAAGCCCAGACTGGGCTGGATGACATAACATTCAGTCAAATGATGTATGACAAATGTTGGGATATTGGTAATAATCTCAGCCTTGTGTGACCTAATCAAGCAAAACAACTAATAGATACAAATTCTGTCTATTTATATTGGTTACCCTGTGGAATGCAGGTCAGCACTGAGTGTCATTATCCATCAATGTGTTGAATGTGAAGAAGGGGCATCTGTCTGATCATCCACATTATTTTCTGCTGTCGACTGGCTAAAAAACCGCCCAGTTTTAATGGCTGCTGAGCACCAACCCACTTGGAAATGAAATTAATTTGCCTTCTTGAAAAAAATCTGAAAATCAGACAAGCAATAGTTGCCTCCACTTCAAGCTCGGCATGTGTATGTCCTCACTTCCTGCTTAGTTCCCTTCCCTGGAGCCACGCTTTCAGCATTGCTTAAAGTCCTTACGGAGGTATTCTGTTTCCTATAAAGGAAATTCGATTAGCAGTATGTGGTATCTACTTCTTTTGAGTGGCTACTCTGTTGTATATTTCGTTTTTACTCTAACAGATCTGGACATTGCACTTTAACATGGAATTAAAGAAACAAATTACTTCTGCAGTTCCCAATACAAATCAAAGAAGAAGAATCTAGTTAATCCTGTTTTGTTACATTCTTCAAAGACCTTCCTTTCATCTGTCTATATGCCAATGGCCATCGAGGTAACTTTATCCACATCGTTTTTCTTGATAAAAGAAACAGGAACTCCAAACGGTGGGCTGTTTTTATGTTAGGGATCGTAAACACACAGTGGTGACAGACAGTCATTTATTTATGTTAGGTAATTGAGCGATCTCACTTGATTTAATTTCAGAAAAAGCAGATCAAATCTTTCCATCAAAATGTCTATTCCCTGCTGGCTGCAGCTGAGGCATGTTTTTTGTCCGTCTTGTTATGAGTGTTATGGTCGAGTACTTACTCAAAAAGAAGGGTACACTTCTTACTGTTTACCACACTGGGTTTAAACTTTAATAAACGTTCGCGGGTACTGTACGTGCTACTCGGTCTGGTTTACACAGGCGGCGTTTCAATCACAACAGTCTGTGCGCAACACGGTTCTATTACTATTAATAGAATTAATAGAACTATTAGTTCCTATTGTTACAATGAATGTGCATTGGAACAGAGCCTGGAACAACACTACTACACCGCAAGCTGCCAGAGGACGCTTCCCCAGTTCGAGCCGGCGCCGCTCTACTTGAGTACATCAACGTTGCAAGTACATCGGAAACAAGAAATTATAACAGGGACACAATAAAGTCCAAACTTTGTCCTGAATGAGAAAGTTTGTCCAAACTTTTGACTGGTACTGTAAATAGTGGTAGCGGGACACTCTAATATTTTCATGACCCATATGTATCAATGCGTGCATTAAAAGCAATCAGAAAGGTTATTGTTCCAACAATGACATTTTGACGGACAGATGTTATTTGTTTTTTTTCCTACTCATCATTTTCTCATAACAGCATTGATTTCTTTCGGCCCACTGGCCAACTCTCAAAGCTCCCATGAGGTCAAGGGTCAATTGGAAATTAAACTGTTCCATCTCACTCACTGTAAAGAACACTGCTCTCGTTAAACCAATGCTGCACCATAAACACAAAAGCTGTAATTCACATTTACCTGCAGAAAGCACGGAATCTTCTCCATGTTTCAGGTTTGTGAATAGAATTAATAAAATACTGCAGATTGCATCACAGCCCCCTCCATTGTTGAAATCCAGCCTAGGTGCTCCATAGCTGTCAAGGTCCACCGTGGCGATTGGCAGTTTAATTACCGTTATATCTGCATGTGCTGCTGGTGCAGCTACTCTCTCTGCACTAGAGCATATGTGCGTGGGAGCTGTGATTTGTGTCTGCTACAGAAAGACTTGCTGAAGCTGCGTTGGTTTAATATACTTAATAGGGCTACATTAGGAGGGAGGAGATAGGGACAGATGGTCATCAAACTTCAAGTGTTTTGTTGCATTTGATGAAAAATCACAACTTACGCAGGACATGATGATTTATGTTCCTGGCTCCAAGCATTTGCTTGGAAGGGGGGTATTCTTTCACAGTAGTGTTAATGAAATACCAGTAAATTACTATGCAATTGTTAGAAAAACAAATGTCCCACCTCAGTACGACAGAAAGTCAGTTTTCTTTCACATAAATGCAGATGGTGTTCTGGGTCTTCTGATAATCAAGATGTTTGTGCGTCGATGTTTATAATCCTGTGGTGCCAACGATGATTGTCTACATCCAAGGTCGGCTGCCAGCACTGGGTTTTGCCCAGAGCCCCCCCGTTTGAGCATGTTTATCTTCCTGCGCCGAAGATGAAAACCTTTGAGTAGCCTTGGCAGCAAGATTTGTATGTGTGTCAACTCTGTCTGCTGTTTGCAAGCATTTAACATCCTGTTTAATGATTTTACACCAGTGTTTAGTGAGAATTATTTTTATTACAACAATGTTCAAAGGTTTGCTTAAAGTTTTTAGGGCGCTCCGATCTGGTGCATCACCTTTATCTTTCTAACAGAAAAAATAGACGCTGCTTTTTCTATTACATTTGGTATGAATCTTAAAGTTTGGGAGATATTGACTAATGGTTTTGGTGACCCTTTGTCATTTTGTACCCTGTGAGGCAAAACATTAACACAATTTAATTTGAAGTCGAAAGGCTCTGGCCAGATCAATATTTCTCAGATCATGTAATCACCATCAATAGCTGCATGTTTAATTCACACTGGACAAACTTTACTTTTTTCTTTAAAAAAAAAAAATCAGTTCGTTATAAGCTATTTTCACCAAGCAGTGGTAACTGAGTGATCAGAAAAAGAAAAAAAATGGCATCTGTCTGCATCAGCACCATGCTGTGTGAAGATGAGCCTTTTTTGTCAGGATGAAAGAGAGAAATAGGAATATACACTCACCGACCACTTTATTAGGTAAACCTTGCTAGTACCGGGTTGGACCCCCTTTTGCCTTCAGAACTGCCTTAATCCTTCGTGGCATAGATTCAACAAGGTACTGGAAACATTCCTCAGAGAGTTTGGTCCATATTGACATGATAGCATCACGCAATTGCTGCAGATTTGTCGGCTGCACATCCATGATGCGAATCTCCCGTTCCACCACATCCCAAAGGTGCTCTATTGGATTGAGATCTGGGGCCTTATTTGTAAACATTGCGTACGCACAAAAGAAGGCGTACACCGCTCTCTACGCAATAATTGGTATTTATAAAAAGCAAACTTGACGGAAAAATGTGCGGTCCTTCACGCAAACTCGGACCCATGCGTACGCACAAAAACGGGTGAAATGAGAACCGGCGGCGAATGCAAGAAACACGCAAACGTGTGTGAAAGTGTGTAAAAGAAATGCCAATACTGCCTCTCATAAATAACACGAACACAGTGTAAAAAAAAATGCAAATTAACACATTTTCAAGAAAGAAAAGTGAAATATATTCGGCAATAATATTGGCATGTTATACAATTCAACCTCAAAACACAGATTTTGCTTTAAGATGCAATAAAATGCCATGATGCCATCACAATGCGTAATTACGCAAAATGGCTGCTAATCTTGCGCTCTTTATGCCAGACGTGTTAAAAGGCATAATAGCTTTGTCCAATAATTCTATAAAGTTCCCATACACGGCTTGGAACAGGCAAAGAAAAAAGCTCAATTTGCGGCCATTTACGGTTTCCCAAATGTAATCTCTTTACACCAAGTACCACCTCAGAAAATAGTACCACCATAATGACCAACACTATACAGTAGCGTAGTAGGGCGTAGTCTTTGGCGTACCACTAGAGGGAGCCCCGTGTACTACTACTGGTGGTACGTACATTCGATCAATGTGCTAATTATATGTGATGCAGACATGTTGCTCACAATTGTAGTAGCTCCAGTGTCCCTCCCCTCCCCCCGTGGCAGACACACTTTGGCAATGTCGCGCTAAACGCTTTTTTGCATCCACTTTGAGGTCAGACCATTTTTTCTTTATTTCGGCCACGGCCCGAGGTTGTGAGGCTGCAGCGTTCACGGCCTCTGCAACCTTTTCAACCACTCAAGTGCCTTTTTGGCATTAGTAATGCCCATACTGTGCCCTCCAAAAAGCATTTTCCTTCTCCTTTCCACCTCCCAATGATAATTTCGACTTTACGTCGAGTTAAGTTACGTTTCTCCGTTATCCTCTCAGTATTTGCCGTGATTTCGCAATCGAATATTAATTTGTGGGCGTTCCACAGACTATATATGGGCAACTATGGGCATGACATGAAGCCGCAAAAGCTGCGCTGCATTTAGAATTGATTGTGATTCATTAAGGGAAAACTGCGTAGGACGTGTGTGTGTGTTTTATAAGTCTGAATTCTTCTGTGCGTATGCACAGCGTAGGCTTCATCCGTTCTCCACTTCTGGCGCAAATCCTACGCAAGGTTTTATAAATGAGGCCCCTGGTGACTATGGAGGCCATTTGAGTACAGAAAACTCATTGTCATGTTCAAGAAACCATTCTAAGATGATTGGCGCTTTATGACATGGCGCATTATCCTGCTTGAAGTAGCCATAAGAAGATGGGAACACTGTGGTCATAAGGGGATGGGCAAGGTCAGCAACAAAACGGTACCAGCCGCTCACTGGATATTTTCTCTTTTTCTGACCATTCTCTGTAAATCCTAGAGATGGTTGTGCGTGAAAATCCCAGTACATCAGCAGTTTCTGAAATACTTAGACAAGCCCGTCTGGCACCAACAACATTGCCACGTTCAATGTCACTTTTGTTTTGTGCCTTCCTGTTTTTATCTATTACACTTTATTGTGAAGCACTTTGGTGCGGCTAAGCCATCTGTAAATGCGTTTTATAAATAAAATTGACATTGACTTAAATCACCTTTCCTCCCCCTTCTGATGCTCAGTTTAAACTGCAGCAGATCGTCTTGACCAAGTCTACATGCCTAAATGCATTGAGTTGCTGCTACGTGATTGGCTGATTAGAAATTTGCGTTAAGGGGCAGTTGGACAGATGTACCTGATAAAGTGGCCGGTGAGTGTATATTGCTCACGTAATATCTTCCCATTGTCCACAATAACCATTTGCATTAGGGGTAATTAAAAGGTACAAACTTTTATCCAGCTGCCAGTGCAACACTATGGGAAAAGGATGTCTTCTGGAGACCAATTTTCTCAACTTTTCAGAAAAGCGGTGCGTGACATTAAGCACCTTTCTGACCAATCACGATGAGGAGAGTAGGTACCTAACCTACGATCTTGGTTACCGGTCTCCCCAAAACATACTGGAGAAGGTACACGTAGAACAACTCGTGATTTCAGAATTATAGGACATGTGTCCAATTGGGAACAGATCTTTCATGCACCCATAAACGGTGCCTTGGCTGTTCACGAACAACCCCTTTTTTAATGCCAGTGCTAAAGCAAGTAATTGTATTTTAGTAGTAGCTAACTAACATTAAATACATTATCGGTTGAACCAACCGATGATACCCATTAATAAGGGGCGTGTTTTCGCCTTTAGACATGTGTCAAACGCCAATTTGTTGATCATTTGTTCTGTTGTGACCTAAGGTTGAACGAGAGACAATTGTCAGGGATTGCTAGCATTTGTAGTCGTCAAGGTGGTGCCCACCCAAAAGGAGGAAGACACAGACGCAGGGTTTCAAACTCAGGGTGGGACAAACAACTCAGGATTTCCAAAAGACACAAACGAGAGTCAGGATCAGGAACGAGAAACACCAGACTAAGACACTTGACCATCGACAAAATGCTGAAGATACTCCCAGGACGACAATGACGTGACAGGGAACAATGGACTCGCGGGGTTTACATACAAAAGGGAGGTGCAGGTGATTTGACACAGCTGGAGACAATCACAGGGAAGACAGGGCAAGGCAGGAAGTGACGCTACCCGAGGGACACCATAAACATGAAACTACACAAGACAGCAACAGGACCAAAGCGTGACAGAACTCCCCCTACCCCCCTTCAAGGACCCGAAGGGAGGGCAGAAACGAGAACAAGGCCACCGGGGGGGGGGGACCCGGAAACAATGGCCCCACCGGATTGCAGACGGTCTGAGAAACCCTTACGGGTGGGGGGGGGGAGAGGACCAGGGGGTGGGAGGGAGGGAGCACAATGCGTGGTGCCGGGAGTGGCCGAGTCGGGGGCACTAGGCGTCGTGGGGCCGGGCAGAGTCGCCCAGGGTGGGACGCTGCGGCTCAGCGGGGTCCGGAGGTTGCTGCAACCCAGCGCGGGAGATGGTGCGCTGCGGGGCAGGGGGTCGCTTAGGCCGAACGTGGGGGGCGCTGTAAGTCGCCTGGAGGCGGTCAGCCAGCCGCATCACCTGGTCCCAATGCACGTGGATGGACTTTAATAGTCAAAAAGGCAAACTCAAAAAATACCACACAGGGCAAACACCGATGCAGTTCAGGCCGGAAACCAGCAGACCAACATTCTCTACAGAAGACAATGACGCAACAAGGGGCAACAGACTCACATGGCTTAAATAGACAAGGGAGGTGCAAGTGATTGTTTCCACCTGTTTACAATCAGGCAATCACAGGGGAAGCCAGGAACAAGGCAGGAAGTGACTGACCGCGCGTGTCCATATGCTCGTGCACAAAGTCTGTGGGCTGTTGCTTCAAGGAAATAGTAATGAAGGTAGTTAAAAACATTATTGCTGTGAGCTGTGAGCGACATGAACGGGCTAATTTCACAATGGAAGATATCCAGAATTCCATTATTTTCTGCTTGACCACCAAATACTAATAGCACTTGCAAAGGAGAAAATGAGGACTTCAAAAAGAGAGTAAAGCATATTTCCAAATCCTTTGCAACTAAAGTCAAATTGGACACACAGGAGTTAGTCACTCCCATAAATGGTAAATCAATCATATTCAGTAGAAATTAGCTGCCATTGCATGTCATTTCAACCATGGGGATGTTCCTTTTCAATAGCAATAGTTGCTGGACAATTTTTATTCTGAGTACTAAGAGGTTGGAAAGCTGATGCAGCAGTCTGTTCTCTGTCCCTTTACTGCAGAAACCTGGGGAAGTAGACGTTTGTAATCCCTGGTCGCTCAGGGCCTTAGTCCTTGGTAACAGGATTAAAATGGCAAATACAATGCTGTGGATTTGCACAGAAAAGGCGTCAAAAACCTCAACCGTGAAACTTAATTTGAATGAAAATCTATGTGAATTACTGCTCGACTTCTACAAGCAATTCCAGATATGCCCCTCCATTTCCATCCCTGACTATTGGAATTACAGATAAGAAATATACATACATGGTCAGCAAATATGAGGTAAATTACTTTTTGATTGTACCTCCAGCAAAACACAATCCATTTTTATGCTTCTAAAATGTTAAATGGCATTTTGTCTAAGATGCTATTTTCAATTGGGTGAAGTTCTGCTCCCCATCCTGCACAACACGAGAATAGCAAATTGTAATGGATTCAATTAGTCCATTTTAATAGGCCGCAAATTAATGCAAACGAGACCATCATGGTCCAAAAGTCAAGTTTCTATGAAATGCTGCTAGTACTCTGAACAGTCAGATTTTAGTGTAGCAGACCCAGCTGAATCTATCTAACAGACAAAAACTGTTGTCTTCCTCTCCTCGAGTCATCAAACAGCATTATATAAACTGCTAGTCCCTTTTATTGTATTTATGGGGTGAAACACGTCTCATTAAACAAAATGCTATGCATAATTCTCTTCCACCTCTGACTCTTTCATGTTAGCCACTTGGCATGCAACTGTGGCTTTCCCCATTATTTTAACCTATGGGGACTGTGTTCTCTATCGAAATGAAAGCCTTGTGATTGTGTCACTGTTGGTCTTACCTTATTTTCCAGAGGGGGGGATTTACTGAAATCCCAATCGGTTACACCTCTGACAAGCTGATCCAGCATTGATTTTCTCAGTAGCCTGATGGTGGCTTAAAAGCCTCTGTTTTTACTCTTTGCCATCAAAGATGAACCAGAAAGTGGAAAGGACAAAAGCTAAAGCCTAGTTTATGCTTCTGCGTTTTCTGAGAAACGCAAGCGCCCCTTGCGTGTCCCTTGCATAGATTCCCGCCCCTCCCTTGCGTTCTTGCGGGTGTCGACCAATTTTTCCAACCCTTGCGTCTACGGATACGCAAGGAAACGCAAGCTGCAGGGCTGTGATTGGTCAGTTTACTACATCCTTGCCAGAGTCTCGAATTTCCGGTTCATAGCGTAATTCCGCCATTATTAAAACGAATATATTTGACGAGAATGAATCAGGTCTAAGAGCTTTTGTCTGAAGAAATCCGTAAATATGACCAGTGTTGGGCAAGTTACTTTAAAAAAGTAATTAGTTATAGTTACTCACTACTTGTTCAAAAAAGTAACTGAGTTAGTAACTGAATTACTCTACAATAAAAGTAACATGTTACCAGGGAAAGTAACTATTTGTGTTACTGTTAAAAAATTAGAGTTGCTTACAACAAATGTCAACAAAGTTTTTGTCCTGGATATAATGTATCACTTGCACGTTCTTGCCGGCAAGAACGTGCAAGGCAACTGCAATTTGAAATAGTGGTTATATCTCCACCTTGAAAATACTGTAGTGTGTCTTAAGTTCCTAAATGTCTATATGGTTCTGCAGAACCATATAGACATTTAGGAACTTACTCTATTACTTGGGCCAGGGTTGGGGTAACGCCCATTCCGGCGTAATGTGTGTAGTCTTTGGCTCTTTATTGGCACAGAATGTTACAACTGGTGTCAGAAGAAAACTTAAACTAGTCGGATTCTAATAATGTAGTCGACCGCTCGGGCATTGACGGACTACCATGTGGAGGACGCTTTTTCTGGTGGAGATGGAGCGTTCTTTTGGCAGAGGTTTTTATGTTAAGAAGGAGGAGGAGGGCAACGAGTACGGATATTCTCGTCCGGTTCAAGTGCTGGAAGGACAACGTTTTTTCGTGGACAGTCAGGGGAGATAAAACGTGAGTTACAGCCACCAACATCCGCTGGGGGTCCTGGCTTAGCGACGGCTAAGTTCGTCTTGTCCCATGTGACGACTAGCGCTGAAGCTAGCTACACCCCAGCTTGAACAATTTATGGTTCCCAAAATGTTCTCTCAACGTCAGCGTCAACGTTTGGTTCCCAGACGTTAGCTGAAAGTTAGCTGTTGGTTCGCTTAACGGTGTTGATGACGCAAGCAGGAAGTCCCCCCCGTAGTCCAGACTGTCACCTTTCAGAGAGACCTTTCGGTTCAGCCCATGCGGCTGTTGGAGGACCACCCGAGGTCTACCGCAAAGGCTGCTGGGTGCCGCCTAGCGACTTTGAGACACAGCTATTGTCTGTGCCTCCCGTCGTCCTGTGCCAGTTCGTCTTGTCCCATGTGAAAGAGGGAGGGACATGAAGAAAACCATGAAGGTGTTGCCTCTATCCTGCTACGGAAAAGAAGGAAAGCCTGGATCATCCAGAGACGAAGAACAGTTAAGAAGGTGCTGAATAACTGTCACCTGCAGAAAAAAACAAACCAAGATGTGCCAGCAAGTAATGAGCGATCTCCCTCAAGAGCAGACCAAAAGAGCAAGCCCATTCGAACATGCAACCCTTGACCTTTTTGGCCCCTTCGAGGTGAAAGACGCTAAAGGTCTGGGGCATTGTTTTCTGTTGTATGGCCTTAATAGCCGTCCATGCGGACCTCACCGATGAACAGTCGGCAGAAAGTTTCCTCCAAGCATACTCCCGCTTTGTTGCTCTGAGGGGGCATCCAGGGAAACTATGGTCCGACAGAGGCACCAACTTCATTGGCCCCAAGTTGGCTCTGCATGATCTGCATAAACATCTGGCTTGCTTGCAGGCCAATGTATGCATTGCATCATAGATTGTCTAATATGACTAGATGGGGCACTCCCTATTAAGGCCCATTGTATTGATCTTGGTTGCAGTTCTGTTAAATTCCACTGGAGGTGATTGCAGGCGAGTGCAGATTGAATGGGACTCTATGGAGCTAGACGGCTAAATGTAGCTCTTTCTCCTGCTTGTCGTTGAATCAATGTAGATTTTCTTGTTGATTCCCCAAGTTCAATATAGATTATAGGCCAAAAGTCAAATGAATGAGTGCTTATGTCCTTTCGATTTCTTACAGGTTGGGCCGTTGTTGGCCGGAACACGCTAGCAATTAGCATTCTGCTAATGAATGCTGATTGGTCAGTGACGGATTGCGACCGATTACGACCAGAGACCCCGTCTGATGGCAGCTGAAGCTAAATCAGGATCAGAAATATAAAGTTTAGGAGGACTTTCTGTCGAAGTTTACCTCAAATAGAAGCTGGTGTTATTGTTGTCGACCATGTTGCTGATGCCGTGAGAAAGGAAGCCATGATTCTGAAGTGCCGAAGAGATCGCCGAGGAAATAGCCGTAAAGCAGCACCTCCGGCAGTATGCAAATATGTGACGTCACCACATTTTTTGAACGGATTTTGAAGAACAGATGAGTGAACTTAAAATTCAATTTTCAGCTGAGTGTATTATTCTAGACCCCCTTTTGAATGCAAGTTTCAAATTGCTTGACAAAAAATTATATCCTGAGAAAAGTGGACTTTAGGGGGTGAAGCCTCATTGGGTCCAATGCATTCTGCTCTGGCCTACGAGCGCCCCGTGTGGACAGAGACGTGTTACTGCAGCCCGTCCAAAACCCGGAAGTAACGAGAGAGTGCGCCATCTAGTCATATTAGTCAATCTATGATTGCATGGTTTTGCTGTGCGTGCAATACAATGTAACGTTTTGTTTTCGAAATGGTTTGCTAGAAGGCTACGTTGCTAACGATAACAACTAGCCTGCCACTGCCACCGGTGGCTCAAGAAAAACGCGACTGCACTTCTTATAAAATGAAACAGGAGAAAATGGCAAAATATGTAAGACTTAAAATAATGGAATTACTTAAAATGTCAGTGTTTCTGTAATACCTCTATAATATCCTAAAGTCGTCATAGGATTTCTATAGTAGTCTTAGTAGTCTAGTATGTCCAACAATACGATAGTATTTCTATAAGATGCCTATAAGATTACTCTAGTATTTTGTCGAAAACGTCTTGCATTAGGATGGAAGCTGCTGCACTGGTGGCGTCCATGTTCTTTCCAACTCGTCCTGTAGCAAGACTCATTTGGAACGCTATAAGTGGTACGAGCCAGGCAATGACGTCACTTTCCAACTCGGGCGGCGGACTTACGAGACAACTGGAAAGCAGCATTACTTCTTGGTTTGCCGCGGGGGATTTTGGGAGTTGTAGTTTCCAGCGTGCATTTTGAATGGGCTTTTGGTAGTGCTTGAATGTACTGCATAATGTTTGAATGTACATGCAAATTATGAAACAATGATGATTATGGATTATTATTATTATAGTATATTAATAATATTATTATTTGTAATTTAAATTCAATTTAATGTTATTTGGGCTATGGAAGTAAAGAACTGAGCTGTGTTGGTTGTATTTTTTGATATTCCAGGTTTATTACCTGGTTCCCTTTTTGAATAAAAATAAACAGACAAATGTGAAATACTGAGTAGTATCCTTTTTACGCTGGGTTGCCCTTTCTGTGTGGAGAACACGGAACACACACGTACGCATGCCCTTTGTCTTCCTATCTTTTTTTGTACTTTGTTCAGGCCTGATTTCAGTTGGTTCTTTTTAAGCCTAGTGTTTATTTTCTATTGTGGTATTCCCTGCCGTACACCGGGCTGACTACTCACAATATTTTAATCATCTCTGTCATAGGAATTGAATGGATTATACTAACTTTTACAATGTTCATTCTGTACACATTCTATCCATTGCAGTCTATCCTTCCCTCTTCTGACGTTCTTCCCAAGGTTTCTTGCCTTTCCCCCATGGAAGGGTTTTTCCTGTGCCCATGTGAGGGTTTGGGAACAGAGTATGTCGCATATGTAGACTGTAAAGCTCCTTGAGGATAATTACGGATTAAAATTAATTCAATTGATGCAGATTAGGAGATTGTGGAATTGAGATTCCAGACCTAAAATAAATATTTTAGTGACCTAAACTATCCTAACATCACTGTAGTAAAAATATCAAGCCAGAAACCAAGCAATTCCATGATCAAACTTTGTGGTCTTTTTACGATCAATGCACTTTAACCTTTGTAAAATGTCCTATGCTTAATGTAATCTTTTAAGAGCTATTTCAGAACCAGCTTTCAACCCTTGCAGGTTTTCTCGACTGTTGCTCTGACATTTTAAAAAGGAATATCAACAGTGTCAGAACTTAGCAGACAGCGCCATGCAGTTCTCTGCTGGCGCTGTCCCCTCTGCTCTCTCCACAGGTGACGGCAGCTGATTGGTGGGCGGGGCACGCACACCTGCGGCTTGTTCTGCCAGTCAGCAGTGGAGTATAAGAGCAGCGCTCAGACAGCCGGTGGATGCCAGAGTGTTAACATCAGTGGTATGCTTGTGTGGCCACTGTCTGTCAACAATTCTATGCTTGCATCTAATCAGTGCCTCTTGTCCTCCCAGGTTCCCTGTGCCGTGATTCCCAGCCGTGGCGCCTACGCGCTTGTCTTGCCAGACTTTCGGAGGAAAACCAGTCAGTCAGACTCACCAGATTCCACCGGCTGTCCTCGACCACCTCGGGCGCTGCTCGGACCCCTCCTTGCTCCTGCAGCTCACCGCCGCTCGGGCACCGACCTCCATCAGAGCTACAGGCGCTAAGTTCCTCCTCCGCTCCCCTTCCCCCCGGTCCGGTCCCCGAGCCTCGTGATCGTCTCACCCCGGCTCCGTTCAGCCTTGAACCCTGATTCTTTGATTCAGCGATCAGCCACCACCGCCCCTGTGAATAAAACCTTTGAACTGCTCATTGTCGTCCCGGGTGTCTCTCTGCATGTGGGCCAAATACGTCCTGAGACATGACAAACATGCAATAATATTTGCGTTTTTCTCTTTCAAACTTGCACCTACAAATGTATCATCTTAGGTGTTTGGAGTTCACATTTCATATATTGTTTTCTTTGAATGTATTACCTTTTAAATTATTTAAATGCCAGGAGGGAAATGCTCAACTGTGAGCTCCTTCATGCATCTCCATTCGATTTCTTTCTGCTGCTTGTCAGATGTGAAGCTGGCACTACATCAGGGTCATCTAATGACTTTAAAATACTGTTTTCTTTATTAGTGGGATTCTACAAATACAGATATCTTCAATTTTTACAATTTAATGCAATTTCTCTCAACAAAGATCAGTAACCTATTCTAGGACTAGTAAAAGTTGGAACTTTCCAAGGGAAGACAATGAAATTAACATGAATAAACTGAACATTTTGGGGTAACTTGACTCTATTTACTTTGTCATGTCATAAGCAGACATTTAAAATAACATTTTACCTTTGAATAAAATAGCAGAATCTCAACGCACAACATGACAAGTCTTGGCGAAAATGGGTTACAGCAGCAGGTGCAACTCCTGTCGGCTAAGAATAGGAAACAGACTATAGTTTGCACAAGCTCACAAATTGGAGAATAGAAAGTTTGGAACAACGTTGTATGCATAACATTGTAATTACAATTTATTTTGGCAATCCAAATACCTAGTGCTTGCTAAGGTAATTTGTAATTCCATCACTCACAGCTGTATGCCTACTTGCGGATGACACCACCCTCATTGGACTGATCTCTGGTGGGGACGAGTGCGCCTACAGGTGTGAATTTGACCATCTAGTGACGTAGTGCAGCCAGAACCACCTGGAGCTTGTGATACGTACTGCATGTTCCTGTTTGCGTGTCTTTTTATATTCTTCTTCTTGTAGAATAGATGTGACCAGGAAATAATGGGGGGACCATATAAGGCAGACAATGTGAACCGGGGAAAAAAAAGGATGAAGATAAACCACTATCTGACACAAAGTACCTGTAACAGAATGGTACGGAGGAGACGAACCCATTTAGACTAACTTTCAAGGGCAAGAGGAGATTATAAAAGAGTCTGGCAACAGACAGATTCTGGGAGGGACCGCTTTTGATGCGTGTTTCAGGTCTCCAGATCATTACTCTTCTCTTCTAAATGTTAACTTTTTTAACTTGAGTGATGTATCGGATTCTTCTGATCAACCAACTCGGAGGGATAGGAAATCCCGACAAGTTCAACACTCTAAAGACAGTGGAGATAGTTGTGGATTTCATGGAGGAACGCAGTCCCACCTTCCCCCATCACCCTATGGACTCCTTTCGTTTCCTTGGATCCATCATCACCCAAGACCACCCAAGTGGGAGCTGAACATCAGTTCCATCACCAAGATGGCTCAGCAGAGGATGTTCTTCCTGAGGGAGCTGAAGAAACTCAACCTGCCTAAGATGATGATGGTGCAGTTCTACACGGCCATCATGGAGTCCATCCTCTGATCCTCCATCACCTTCTGGTACGCTGCAGCCACAGCTAAGGACAAGGGCATGTTGCGGCGTCTGCTCTGCAGATGGGGAGATTGCAATCGATCACCCTAGGACCCTAAAGTGCTAAAAAGATTGTAGCTGACCCCTCTTAGCCCGGACAAAAACTGTTTGTCCAGCAGGAACGAAACCTCACAACACAGAGTTTCTTCCCATCGGCAGTCGGATTATCAAAAGAGCCAGAGTCCCCCACTGACTGACGCTGACATCCCTTTTCCCCACCGGTCATTCCCTTCACACTTCACGTGCACATACACTCACAACAAAGTTGAGTAGAGTTATTCCGCCTAGTTTTGTTTTACTCCTATTGGATTTGTGTACGTCGGTGCTGCACAATTAAGCATCTGGAGCTTTGATAAAATGCATCTAGTGTACACCAGAATACTGCCTTGACTCTGGAAATGTGTAATGAATAAAGTAATTAGAAAATTGTAAGACCACAGTAACTTTGGTGTTATTCTATTGATTGCAGTTGCAATGTACAGCTATGATTGACGCTGCGGGGAAAGATGAGACATAACAGCAGAGGTGAAAGTAAGCCGGTACTGTACGGTCTCAACTGCTAACGACGCGCGAGTATATGCCCGGTTAGCCTGGCCCGTACCACCATGAAATAAAAACTATTTTCACCCCTGCATAACAGTGACGTAGGACCCGGCTCTGCGCTGGCTATTTAGCCTGTGGAAAAGCAACCGGTTCTTTGGAGGCTCCTCAGTTGAACCAACTCTGAACAGACTCTGGCTCCGAATCAACACCTGGTTTTTGTTGGTGGAAAAGGGGTATGAGAGACATTTGAAATCCAAGCTAAATGAACTCACCAGAAACCACTCCCAGGGGGCGTGGACACTGATTTTCAGATCTGTATAAGTACCGTCTAAAGGGCCGGCCTGTGGCGTGTTTGGTTGCGGAGGGCAGCGACCGCAACCGCTCTTCTTCACTTGCTTTGACTTCCACATTACCTACCGACCAGGCAATAAAAATGGCAAAGCAGATGCTTTCTCTTGTCTTCACCACTCAGCATCTGAAGAGCTCCAGCCTGAACCCATCCTCCATCCAACCATTGTTGTAGGCCCGCTCGTTTCGGACATCGCAAATCCCCCGAGCGAACCTTCTCCATCTCGCTCCATCTCGCTCCACGGTCCCGAAGGGGTAACCTTCATCCGTCAGCAGTTTCGAACCACCCTGCTGAACTGAGCTCACACGGTTCCAGGTTCAGGACATCTGCGTAGCAGGCGTACCCTCTTGCTCCTTAGACTGTATTGGTGGCCGTCTATCTCAGGCTGCTCAGTGTGGGCCATAACGTCTCTGGTAAAGTATGTAACCTTAGTTCCCTGAGGGGAATGAGACGCTGCGTGACCGCGTCATGAAGCACGTGTGAAATCAGTCCAATGGCGAGACGTCACGTCATAGGCGGTTGACGTCGAGACCAGGAAGCATAAAGCACACCAAAACACAGGCTCCTTTATCTCTGAAAGGCCGAATCAAGTGCCACGGGCATGCCGGGAGTATGGCATAAACACGCAGCGTCTCGTTCCCTAGCAGGGAACGCCAATACCCACTGCGCCATACGAGCCAGTGTCCGTTGTGTGGAATCAAAAAGAGCACATTCTGACGAAAGCACCTGCGCTCCTGATGTGGCGCTAAGGTCAAGGCGATAAATCTCACAAACGTGTGCAGAGAGGACCGTCGTGCAGCACCACAGGAGGGCTATAAAAGCCGCCATTCACCTGGTAGAGTAGGCACGGAGAGCCAAGGTTGCCCGGCCGACTGAAGCAAGTGAGATGGTCTCAACCACCCACTTGCTTATCCTCAATTTAGACACAGGACCCCCGATGTTGGGTGGTCCTAAGTACACGAACAGCTGTTCGGAATGTCTACACAGGCCAGTTCTGTGGACATAAGCGCCTATGGCCCTGATCGGGCAGATCGCCAGAAATCCCAAATGATTGGTTTCGGCAATGCAAGCTTTTGCAACCGGACAATTAAAGTGGACGTCATGAATGATGTAAATGAGTGAGATAATTGCACGTACGGGGGCTATTTTAATCTCTAGACTACTGAAATGAGATACACAACGTTTGGTGGCTACAACTATTTTGTACTGAAAGGCAGCTGTTTACTTACTATTTATAATGTCGCTGGTAACCGCATTATAAAAGCAATAAAGGCACTTGAGGCAGTAATTTTTAATAATGTAACTGTCTTTGTATACGTCATAGTTTATTTTCATCTTCACTGCATGGTACCTAACTCCCCTGTCATTTCAGATCCTCCCACACTGTCAGCTCATTGCCCTCACCTGTGGCGCCTTCCCTCATCAGCCACTCACTAGTTTAGTCTGTTCTGTAGTTCTATTGTTCCCTGCCAGATTGTCAGTTTTCCAGCGTTTCTGAATTAGCCGATTTCCTTCTGTTCTGACCTAGCCTGACTTGTGACTACGAATTCCCTGCCTTCTCCTTTTCGGATTTGTTTGCCTGTCTGATTGCCATCCTGGTTCTGACCCTGCCTGTTTTTAGTCTATGAAGTCTCTGCCTGCCCCTCTGGGTTTGTTTGCTTATTGACGGATCTCCCGGTTTTGACCTTGCCTGAACTTTTCACCTGTCTCTCCCATCGTTGTCAGAGTTGGGTTCCATTATACACTGGTACCAGCTCGGTACCAGTACCTATTGGAAAGTTATTGCCTAAATTTACGTTGCATTTCAGGGGCCTCATTTATAAACACTGCGTACGCACAGAAGAAGGCGTACGCCGCTCTATTGGCAATAATTGGTATTTATAAAAAGCAAACTTGGCGGAAAATGTGCGGTCCTTCACGCAAGCTCGGACCCATGCGTACGCACAAAAACAGGTGATATGAGGACCGGCGGTAAATGCAAGAAACACAGTGCGTGCACAAATGCTGATACTGCCTCTCATAAATAACACAAACACCCGTTTGATTGATTTTTGACAGATGACAGAATTGCAAATTAACACATTTTCAAAAAGAAAAGTGAAATTTGTTCTGCAATAATATTGGCATGTTATGCAATTCATTCTCAAAACAGAGCTCGTCCTTTTAGATGCAATAAAATGCCACGATGCCGTCACGACGAATGCGTAATGACGCGCAATGGCTGATCTTTATGCGCTCTTTATGCCAGATGTGTTAAAAGGCATAATTTGTCCAATAATTCTATAAAGTTCCCCTACACGGCAGGGGAACAGGCAAACAAAAAAGCTCAATTTGCAGCCATTTATGGTTTGCCAAATGTAATCTGTGTTAGTCACGGCACTCATGTTGGCATAAGGGCACCGAATGTTAATCAAAATGCTTTTATTAATCAAAAGCATTACCATTCGATACATGTGCAAATTATTTGTGATGCAGACATGTTGCTCACGGATGTAATAGCTCCAGTGTCCCCTCCCCCCCGTGGCAGACACACTTTGGCCAAACGCTTTTTTGCATCCACTTTGATGTAAGACCATTTATTCTTTATTTCGGCCACGGTCCGAGGGTGTGAGGCTGCAGCATTTACGGCCTCTGCAACCTTTTGCCACTCAGTGCCTTTTTGGCATTAGTAATGCCCACACGGTGCCCTCCATTGTTCAAGCATTGTTCTTCTCCTTTCCACCCCGCCAATGATAATTTCCACTTCACACTGAGTGAAGTTACGTTTCTTCGTTTTCTTCTGTGTTTGCCATGATTTCGCGATCGCTATTCATTTGTGGGCGTTCCACAGACTATATATGGGCAACTATGGGCGTGACATGAAGCCACAAAAGCTGCGCTGCATTTAGAATTGATTGTGATTTATTAAGGGAAAACTGTGTAGGACGTGCGTGCGTGTTTTAGAAGTCTGAATATTTCTGTGCGTACGCACATCCTATGTTTCTTACGTACGCCACTTCTGCCGCAAATCCTACGCAAGGTTTTAAAAATGAGGCCCCAGGTGTTTTCCACAATATACTTAGGACTTCTAGTCACTACAACATTGCAGTTTACGTTCCAAACACCTTTGCTTTTACCTACTTGACTCCCTGCTGCTGTTATTTTTCACATATTTATAGAGGGCTTAAAGAGATGTTTTCCAAATTCATCCGTACAGAGCATAATTAAAGCTGCTCCTATAAGAACTAAAAGGCACTGTATGGCGAGTCAAATGTTGTGATAAGACCAGCGACTTGGTGCGGCATCTACTACAATGTGCTCATATTTCTGCTCAGACAATGTAACGACGCTATATTTTGTGCTAGCCTTTAAAGCAATGAATTTTTTACAATACAATTAGTTTAATTAAGATTTAAGATTGCCGAACGTCTCCCTGTGGAAATCCCATCACAACTCTTGAATATACCACTCTCGGTTAAGATCCTCTCTGGATGAGTTCCACTGATCATTACTATGGGATAAAGAGGCCACTGGGTGAAACGAATAATTCATATTCACGAATAACACAGAAATGACTTTTTTTCAAATAAATGGATGAGTGCGATTTGGACTCCTTTTTTATAAGTGTCACAAAGACATCCAGAGTTCTTCAAGAAAACACTTGGAGGACGTTAAATGCCACTTAATATATTTTTTTAAAGTTCTCCCAAGCCAGTAAAGTGCACGGTGCTCACAGGTGCCAAAGTACAAACAAATACAAATAAAAACAACTTCAATGTCAAGAAAACCCTGCATCGGGTCTAATACTGCAATCAGCGTACTCAGCCGACACTACATTAGGTGCGACTTTATACCCCTGGGTACAACCAATTCTCAGCCCCTAATTACATGGGGATAATACAGATCAAGTACCCCCGTTCCCTCTGTAGACAGATATAAATAGCACAGTACAAACTGCAGCAATCAAACATCAATAACTTTTCAATAACAATTTCCCCTTCCTTTCCAACCATACTTGGGTTCTCCCACTACCCATGATGCAACAGCACAGGTATAAAAATACTGAGAAAAGTGAGGGGCATCCAGCTGACAGCAGACATCATTTCTGTGTCGTCATTCACTTTTTCAAATTTGACGCACCATGCAGATGTCAGCGGTAAGAAAAAACAATAAACTGTTGATAATTTATAGGTCATGTCAGAATTCAAATGCACAAACTAGCTGATTAAAAAAAAATCTTCTTAACATTTACACAAGTTTTTTTGTTTGTTACCACACTATTTTTTTACAGTCCATCTACCACACACAACTTTTCACCTACATTGTTCAATTCCTCTTTTTTTTGGAAACTTATGAATAAGGTACTTCATATGTGTCCCTATACTTATTACGTAAACAATCTATTAATACTACCCTCTTCTTTTAAGCAAATCACATTAGTGTGCGTAAAGGGACGGAGCTACCACCAATACAGAAATGCAGTGCTGCAGCCGGTATCACTGCCCGCTGTGCAAAGACCAAATACTGTGTAATCATTCATTCAAAGGCTCACCTTGCAAGATCTGTAAAATACAAAAGGTGGGTACATTTTCTCAATATGACACACCATTTGTATATTGTTTGAATCTGTAGTTAATGTTTTTTTGTGTTTGTTTCCACAGGCTATTCCATGTACAACCTTGAGGGATGTGGTGACAGTCTCGAATCTAGACACCAGGCCCATTATGCTTGGCTGGAGAGTACGTTTTTAATACATTTTTTATTTCTGTATTGGCCTTGAATAAACAGTTGTACTCTAATATAGTTAAATATAAACATGCTCATTCTAAATCATATTGTACATCTGTTCTTGCTTTAGGTGTGGTGAATGTCAAAAAACTGCCCCAGGCTGTAAGAGAAATGTGTGTCCCTTTTTAAAATTGCAGATGTTTTTTCAAAGACTGGTTGGGGTACTGTGGATCGGAAGACGTGGAGACCTGCGCAGGTTTTATACAGACCCTGAATTTCCTGAGCATTGCCCAGACTGCCAGTTTTAGGGGGCAGGAATGTGGTGTGCACAGTGTGCAATAGTTTATTTGGAACTGTTCATGTTTGACAACCTTACGGGACGGACTGTGGCATCTTCATTCTGATGGTCAGATTTTACTAATTCGATTGTGTAATTTCCAAGAAATATTGCAAAACCATGAAGTGGATAATTTGGATTGTCTGATCATGTGAATCTACGTATATTTTAAAAACTAGGTTAGGGTTAGAAGTATTGAACATCCAAATGGGCAAGGCAAAAAACTGGCCAATTAACATGTACAGGTCTGTTGTATTAAGTAACAAAATAGTGATCTAGGCTGAATTCACAAGTCACAAAAAATAGAATGCTCAGAAGAATCCATCTCCTCCACCGCTGGAACCTCAAGGTAAATGCAAGAGTTTTAACAACCAAGTATGTGTTCATGTTTCGGGTCACAGGGCACAGCGGGTGGTTGTGACAATAAGGCTTCTCCATTTGTGATTTAACAACAGTATAGCACTGTGGAGGAGAATCACAACCAATGTGTACTGATACTTGAGGAAAGGTGAAGGTAATTTCAACAGAAATGAAGATTAGTGACTGACTGTGTGCAAAATGGACCTCAAAACAGCAGTCCACAACTGTTTCTACGTCCACTATGGGTAAATATTGTGTAGTTTTACTGGTGAAGAAATAAAATTGCGCAAGAATCTTTCTGAACCAAAGATGACATCTTTAAATTGTGTAGGGATTTCCTATCCCTTAGAGTTGGTTGATGAGAAGAATCCAATCCCATCGCTCAAGTTAAGAGTACTTGAGCAATTCTACGCAGGTATACCTGAAACACGCATCAAAAGCGATTCCTCCTAGAGTCTATCTGCTGTCAGACTCTGATCTCTTTTATAACCTCCTCTTGCCCTTGGAAGTTAGTCCGTCCCTTCAGTTTCAGGTGCATGATGTCAGATAGTGGTTTGTCTTCATTATTCCTGTACTTTCCCAGTTCACATTGTCTGCCTTATATGGTCACATTTATTCTACAAGTGAAAGAATAAAAAAAAGACATCACACAATTGCTAGCTTTGTCTTTCCATCTAAGCCCTTTAAAAGATGATGGACAGAGAAGAAACAGTCAAATGATTGATCAATGAATGAATAAGTCGGTCATTTATATCTTTTTGCCACTTGGCTAATTCATTAATAGTGGTTAGTGTTAAACTTATCGGTTAATCATAGTTGTGGTTGTTTCAAATAAGAACTATCCAAACAGGCAGGATATTACGGACGGTGCTTGACAATAAACAACATACCATTATGAAATTATTAAAAAGCCGATTGCTCCTCTAGCTGTGACGTCCACCTCAACACTGCAGAACCCTGCAATCTAGTGACAAACCGTAATTCAGATGTTTTATTAACACAATAAATTTCCCTCTGAAAAAAATAAAAGTCAACTTCATCACTGATGCCATGCACGTTTTTTTTGTTCACATGTAGTCACCTACAGGCAACAGGAGGAATATTACCCATGCAACACCTGTCCACCAAGAATGTCCTAAATAAGGTCCTTTGCATGGAAAAAGAGCACTGTCTGATTTGCATGAGTAATGATGTTAAATGTCTTATGAAAAAGGGGATACTTTCTTTAGAAAACAATGATGTGCTCCATTCTCAATAGCACAACTGTGTACGTTCCATGTACTGTAGTAGTAGTTTTCCCAAAAAGGCACCTCCAAATTGGGTTCTTTACTGTAGCAGGAGGAGTTTCAGTGAGGAATGATAAAAGCTGCAGTGTGAGTATTAATGAAATGCTAAACTTTGTACAATGTACTTGTGACATCATGGCCTATTGTTTAGTCTTGAAGTGGTAGAGTGGGTTTCTTTGAAAATAAAGTTTAGTCACTGTGGTGGAGTTGTGCAGAAATGCCATTTTATCCCATTTTAATATGACATGTTTTCTCCCGTCTACCTGTCAGAGGAAGTTGGAGGAATGACCTTTTCTAGTTTTCTTGAAGCTTTGCTCGAGCCAAATGCCCTTCAATATTTTGCTGCGCATCCAAGCTAATTGAATTTAAAAGATTGGGTGTAAACCGAGGCCTTTGGTAATGAGAGCCGCGCTGCCTGCACCCAAAAGGTCTGTCAATTGATAGAAAAGGTGGGCAATCCCTTTGACAATTTGCCTTAGGCAGGACCTCCAAAGGGCAAATTCCCATCCTGCCAGATCCTTTGCGGAAGCCAAAAGGGCACTGAGGGATGAGTGTTGGGTTATGGCCTTCAACCCACTGATCACAGCCGCCTGTTTTATCGGTCATCATCCTGATATTTGATAAGTCAGAAGCAATGGAGAATACCCTGCCCCGCAAAAAAAGAAAATATCCCTTTTAAAGTGTCAAAACATATGTTGAATTTTTTTCCCAAGAGGCGAAAAGCAAAACTGGTATTGTTTTCTCCTTGTGAGTCTGAGCACCAAAACAGTTTTGAGAACTCTATTTAAGTACTCGGTGGACAGGCTGCAGTGATTCCTTTGTCAAATTGGTTCTAGATACATTGCAGTATTAATTGCCTCCTGTTCATGAAAGCGTATGGGAAAACAAACAGAAACTTCCAATTTCCTTTTCACCTGATGTTGATCATTTCCGTGTTAGTTTTTGATAAGAGTTACAGTGACTCAAGCACTGAACCATGAAGCCTAAGCACTTGAACTGTTCCAGGTCTCTTGCCGTGGCGGTATCCAGATGAAGTTACAGGTGGCATGTTGCTGTGAATGACCAGAGAGCAGGGCCGATAGGAGAATAGACCCTTGCACTCATCCAAGAAACATGCTACCAATAATGACACCGGTTCCTTGATACAGATTCCAATGGCATTCTTCATTGGATGCCTATCGTGGCAAGCTAATCTCTGCCGCACTACACAGTGCGTGTACAACGGCCACTGCTAAAACGTTTGTACTCCAATACGGTGCTAGGAAAGAAATTATCTGTCTTGTGTTTGTAATGTGGCCGTGTATTTAAACCATGTGTATCCCATTTCATTGTCGGTTTGTCCGTTTTTTTTCTAAATTTGGTGGACTTTGGGATACTGATTGATTGTTATTACTGGAAGATCCCTCTCTCCAATCAATGTGACGTCGAATTCTGTTCCACTGAAGGGGTTGTGTTGTAACGCCAGTTGACGTCTTCTGCACGTCTAATGTTCACGTCCGTGGGACGTCCATAGGAGGGCTATTTAAAGTACAAATATGGTCGTTTTAGTTAGACGTTGTTTGATATTACGTCTATATCTTTCAAGAGGGTGGGGTCATGCTTTCTGTACCAGTTGATTTTCCAGGAGCTAGCTTGAACAGGAAATGGATTAAACTTATGTTAACATCTCCATTTAACACCTAATGCCAAGAAAAGCCTGGGTTTTCCCAGCCTGCCTTGCGCACGATTTGTTTCGTGCTGCAAGACAGTCTGGAAACCATGGAGCAATTTGCCCCAGAAATCGGGGCACCAATCACAGAGCGGGGAGGGTCCAGCAAGACGATGACGTCAAATATGCGCTGACTCCTGTGCGACTGTCACCTCTAACAACGCTACCCTCTTGGATAAACTGGGTGTTTTTTTCGATTAAAAACATGTCTGTAGAGTGGCCATCATATATACTAGGGGTCCCCAAAATACGGCCTGCCGGAAAACAGCAGACTTTATGTGCCCATATCCTCGGAGGTGCGCGCAGCCGACCGCCGGTACCTCCCCCGGTCAGCCCGGGACAGAGGTTAGGTGGTTTTGGGGACCACGGATATATATCTTCTACTCTCATGTTTGCCTTGCACACGGCAATAGTCGCTGAACGACATCTTGTAAACATAACATGACCGATGGCCTTCTTCCGCGTAGAACTTCTGTCGCTAGGAACAGGCGCATTTGACAGACATTCGTAGCGCCCAATTAAACGGCTCTAGGCATTTGTAAACCACGCCTCCAATACGAGAAAATGAACAAGTGGTTTCCAGACCCAGTCTCATTTGAGAATGAAATCATTTGAGAATGAGATCAGGGTATAGTGTTAGCCAGGCTAAAGAAAAGGTGTAATGGGCTTGAATTCAAACTAGATGAAACAAATTGGAACTATTCTTCTCAAGTTTAACACTTTTGAAGTGGTCCCTGTAAGTTAAGCCTTGAACTCTAAGGTGATCACGTCTGCTACAAGACTGACGGACGTGCTAGTTTCTATTATGGTGCAGAAAAAGAACAAATTACCCAGAATTCCAAAATGAAAGCTGTCACGGACTGAAGCCTGATTTATGCTTCTGCGTCGAATCGACGGCGTAGCTACGCCGCCACTCCTGCGTCACATCTGTCCCTCTAGTGCAGTAAATGAGTAGTAATGAACTGACTTTGGAAAAACACTTGCCACTTCTGAATTAAGACAATAATCAAAATCAACATCAGGCTGCACTTGTATACAGTAAAGACTTATCAGTTAGAGGGTCGCAGGTTTGGTTTGCAGACCTAGTTTCTCTCCTCGCTGGTCCTCCCTTGGAGATCCTGATCAGGAGGGACTTGCTCTCGCAGGCGGCCGGGTCGATCCTTTACCCTCGCCCGGAGCTATGGAAACTGTGGGCGTGGCCTCTGAGGGAGCCCGCTTCCTAGGAACTGGTCTCTCGGCCGAGGCCATTGAGACCATCCTCCGCTCCAGAGCTCCAACCACAAGGAAAGCGTACGCCGCTAGGTGGAAACTCTTCGCCTCCTGGTGTGTGTCCCGCTAACTGGACCCAGTTAACTGCCCAGTGTTTGCAGTACTGGAGTTCCTGCAGGCGATAACCTGAAGGAAAACAGCTCCTTCTACAATAAAAGTGTACGTGGCGGCGTCCCATTCCCGGCTGCATGGCGCCCCGCTGGGTAGGCACCCGCTGATATCTCGCTTCTTCCGTGGCACTCGGAGGCTTAGGCCAGCAGCTCGCACGAGAGTGAGACCTGGCCATTGTACTAGATGGCCTCTCCCAGGCTCCGTTCGAGCCCATCGAGGAGGTCGCAGAGAAGTACGTGGCTCTTAAGACGATCTTTCTGCTTGCTATTTCTTCCTTAAAAAGAATTAAAGATCTGCAAGCCCTCTTGGTGTCGCCGTCGTGCTCGGAATTCTCTCTTGGTATGGTGAAGGCGTTCTTACTACCTTCTCCCTAGTATGTTCCTAAGGTCCCTACTAATACTGTAGGGACCTCGGGCCTATCGTGCTGCAGGCCTTTTGTCCTCCTCCTTTTCTGACGTCGGACCAGTTGAAGCTAACCTCCTCTGCCCGGTTAGGGCCTTAGACGCTCACGTCCACAGAACTGTCCTGTGTAGACGTTCTGAACAGCTGTTTGTGTACTTCGGACCACCCAACATCAGGGTCCTGTGTCTAAACTGAGGATAAACAAGTGGGTGGTTGAGACCATCTCATTGGCTTCAGTCCTACCACAATAGGGGTATGGCGGCTTTATAGCCCTCCTGTAGCGCTGCACGACGTTGATATCGCGGCAGGCTGGCCCTCTCCGCACACGTTCGTGAGATTTATCGCCTTGACCTTAACCCCACGCCATGAGCGTAGGTGCTTTCGTCAGAATGTGCGCTTTTGATTTCACACGACGGACACTGGCTTGTATGGCGAAGTAGGTATTGGCGTTCCCACAGCGTTTCACGCAGCTCGAAGTTCCCTGATAGGGAACGTCTCCGGTTACGTATGTAACCTTTGTTCCCTGAGGGGAACGAGACGCTGCGTGTTTATGCCATACTCCCGGCATGCCCGTGGCACTTGATTCGGCCTTTCAGAGATGAAGGAGCCGGTGTTTTGGGTGTGCTTTATACTTCCTGGTCTCGACATCACCCGCCTATGACGTGGCGTCTCGCCATTGGACTGATTTCGCACGTGCTTCATGACGCGGTCACGCAGGGCGTTCCCACAGTGTTTCACGCAGCGTCTCGTTCCCCTCAGGGAACTAAGGTTACATACGTAACCGGAGACGTTCAGCGACTCGCAGACGTCAACGTCAGACTGAGCAGGTTGAGGCTGATGGCTCAAATGATGTCGCTGAAGAGCCAATACCAGGACCAAGACGTCAAGGACAGTCCAAGAATGGACGTGGAATGCTGGACGGCTACTCCGTTGACACCAAACCTAGTTCAGTTTGAGCATGAGGAGGAAACCGAGCATGACAGAAAAGGCTGGACCCCACTGAACTATGTGGAACAGTATATTGATAAAGATTTAATCAAAATGATTGCAGATTGCTCTAATGCAACATCACTGGCTAGAAGTGGGAACCTACTCAAAACAACCGTTGACGAGATGTATCATTTTTTTGGTGCCTGCATTTTGATGTTGTGTGTCCCACACCCGCAAATAAGAATGTACTGGTCCAAAGCCTTACATTTCCCTGCCATCACTGAAAGATTCACCCGCGACAGATTTTTCAGACTGAGGCGATCCCTCAAGGTGCTCATTGATGATGATGTTCCAGAAGACCTGAAGAAGTGTGACAAATTCTGGAAAGTGAGACCTTTTCTTGATTGCATTCTAAAAGGCTGCAGGTCTAAGGCTCTACCGCAAAGATCTTGTTGTAATTGGTACACCAAAGAAGACAATCATGCAGTTCCTTGAGTTCCGCATGGAAGTGGCTAAGGCGTTCTGGGACCAGCATGACAATGGTGTACCAGAAGACGATACAGACCTTTCAGAACAAGGGAAAAAAGGTCAAGTGAAGGAAGTGCCCCATATCTCAATCCGCAGAAGGGCCAATGCACATCTTCCAGAGGTGGTCAACCTGAAGAATGCAGCCCGCTGCAGAGCGGCAGGCTGCTCCGGGAAATCACGAGTGCAGTGTGGGACATGCAAGGTGTTTCTGTGCTTGCAAAGGGATCGCAACTGTTACTCTGCTTTTCACACATAGGTTTGAACATGTTTAATACAGAAAAAAGGGCATTGTTTGAAATAGTAATAGTTTTGAACTGTATTGTTATTGTTGATAAAAATTGTTTTGCAGCACTTCAAACGAGCCGTAGTGTCGAAGTGACTGTGCTGAAGGGTGCAACATATTTTTTGTAGTTTTGTCCTTACATTTTTTGTTCAAAACATGTTCAAAAACATGTTCATATGTGTTTTGAATGATTGCAAAAGCTGTCAAGAAAAAACAGCTGTGTTCAGGTTGGTAAATAAAGAGTAGAACAATTTATTTCACAATGATGACTTTTGTCTTCTGTGGGAATTTAGACCGAGTGTACACGTATGTGGACATCATTTTTCTCAAAAACTACATCATGTCAAATGATAATTCTTAGTTTGTATACTACTCAGGTCCCAATAAGCCCAAATAGCGAAGAGAAATTAAAAATGCACACCAAATACTACAAGCTACAACCTCCTCCCCCCTCAGCGCAAGTAGTTCCACCCGATGGGATCCAAAGTCCGCCCGGCTAATGGGTAAGCATAGCACGTTCTGACTCGTACTGGAGTCTAGGCGTCGATCTAACTACTCCGCCCTTTTGCAGTCTCCTCCGCCTCGACGTTCAGACCTCGCAGCTGCAGTCATTATTTCGTCTGTGTTTGCACATTTCCTAATAAACTGTTTAAATCTATCTGCTGTCGCCTTGTCGTATCTGCATGTGGGCAAAACATCTGAAAACCATGACAGGTTTACCTAAAGCTCCGGCGTGCTGTCTTTTAATCTGTCTTATAGGCGGCTGGAAAACAATTAAATGAAAGTGGTATGAATAAAAATCAACACGCAAGTCACTAACCTTAAACAAAAGGAAGGAGAAACGGTAAAAAACAAAGTCACTTCCACATCGTGTAAATCTTTACTTGTAGTTGCTCTGAGCAAATAGGAGGTCAGCACTTCATTGTGAGGAGAAACTGGTCTGTGAAAACAAAATGTACAGTTATGATCGGTATCTATTCTATGGTATCTATTTCCTTATACCCAGAATGAAAGCATGCTCTTTAAATCTTACCTGAGTTGTGCAGACGGCGCACCGCCTCCTGTAAATGACACGACAAAGAAATACACTTCAATAAAGTGGGTTCTGCTCACTAGTTCTTTTGTAAGGCTACTCTTAGATTTTGGTTTTAGGCTAAGCTACTTTTAGCTTGGCTAGCAGTCATCAAACATATTCTTACCTTGGGATTTCAAGCGCCCGTCTCCTCTTCTTTGAGTCAGTCTCTCCCGCTCGTTCATATCGGCAGGATGTTGATTCAGCTGACGGGACAGTCCGCTGACAGCAATGATAACTTCCCCTCAGTCTGCGGACTGGCTGAAAGTTGTTGATCGCGTCCAAGAGGAGCTGAACGCGAGTTGAACGTCAGGATCCTCCAATCAGATACAAGGTCATTGTTTTACGGAAGGACTCGCGAGACCAGACCGCTGTGCCCGCCTGTGAAGCACCATGTCTACGAGACGTAGTGATTAATACGTCCTCTGTGCATTTAAGTAAGACAAACGAAAAGGTCACTCCTGCTACTATGCACATTAGTTAAGTTCTAGGAGAATGTGATCTCTGCAGACCCTTCATTCTGATTCTAATGTTGTTTGCATGGAATGGTCATTTTACCTTGTTGATTCAGATTTAAACTATTTTTTAAAATAATTTAGTGTATCTTTTTTTACATAACATTTACCATAGCTAATGTCATACACAGTAATCTAGCATACTTCAATTAAATAAATCAATTCAAGCTAAAATTTGAGAGTCTATAATTAGGCTACTGAGCCTGATCTATTTGTACCAGAGATTTTCTTACCTTTTTAAAAAAATGTTGCCTGGGCTAAAACTCCCTCTGCAGACCTGATTTGCATTTGTATAGCTCACAGCATTTTTATTTACACGTCAAAGCCTCCCCTAGAATTAGTAGGAGGGGTGTCATGGGGGGCCAACTGCCAAGGGAGGCCCACGTCAATTTCCTACAATTTCCGGCAGTTTTCAGCCTTGCCCTCAAATTGCCGAAAACTGCCGTAAACCTGAAATTCCACGACAATTTACGGTGCTGCAAACTGCTGAAAATCCCACTTTTCATGTTTAGAGTTGATTTGGGGTATAGTGAGAAGAGCTTTGTTACATGATGATCTAAGGGATCTCACCAGAGTGTATTTAGTCAGCATTTAGTCAACAACATAAGGGGGAGCAAGGTCATTCAAAGCTTTAAAAAGAAGTAGTATTTTAAAATCAATTATCTGTTTTACTGGAGGCCAGTGTAGTGAGGCTAAGACAGGAGCGATGTGCTCAAACCTTTTTGGTCTTAAGACTAGTTTCAAATTGGTTCTTTGGTTTTCCACCGCCAAAGCACCAGCTTTGTTGTTCTTAAGTGGTTCTTACGTAGCACCATATCATTGCTGACCTAGAAGTAAGAACGGCTTACGTCAGCGGCTGGGGGCAGGGTTACCGTGAGACGAGAGAAACTTGTGACCGCCAGTTTAAAAAAAATTAAAATCTCGGTCTACGAATAAAGACTAGCCGCGCGAACACGTTGGATCCGCCGTGTTTGGATCCCTATGAACATCAATAGCAAAGCAACGTTTGCCATTGTTGATTTTGTGTTTGGCGCCGCCGCGCTAACGTTGCGGGGAAAGATGAGACGTAACAGCAGAGGTGAAAGTAAGCCGGTACTGTCCGGTACGGCCTACCAGAAAGATCTTTAAGGTCTCAACTGCTATTAAACTGCTAACGGCGCGCAAGTTTATGCCCGGTCAGCCCGGCCCGTACCACCAGGAAATAAAAACTACTCCCCCCCTGCATAACAGTGACGTAGGACTTGGCTGTGCGCTGGCTCTTTAGCTTGTGGAAAAGCAACCGGTTCTTTGGAGGCTCCTCAGTTGAACCAACTCTGAACCGGCACCTGGTTCTTGTTGGTGGAAAAGGGGTAAGAGTCACAGCTCTGTTGAGCCGTGCATTCCTTTTGGACCTCCAGTAGTAACGACTTCTTGATTTTCAATGATAAGATTCTGACTATCAAAGAGAAAAGTGATGGTCTCCTGCCCTCAACTAGTGCCGACCCGTCCTCGGATGTGGGAACCCTGGATGCAGCAGTGGGCCCTGATACCTACTTGGATGGCTTCTCTTTCATCAACCTTGATCAACTGACTTCTACAATTTCGAAGTCTAAATCTTCTACTTGTTTCTTGGATCCAATTCTGACTAAGATGCTTAAAAGGAAGTTTTTTTTTTCAATTTTGGTCCAGAGCGCCTTCGAAGTCAGCTGTCACGTGATACAGTTTCTCCAGCAGCTCCGTCAAGAATCTTGGAGTTCTCTTCGACCAGGATATGTCCTTCAACTCTCATATAAAGAAGACTTCAAGGACTGCCTTTTTTTTACTCCTGTGTTATTTTCTCTGCAATGGCTGCCTGTTAAATCAATTGAATTTAAAGTTCGTCTCCTCACCTACAAGGCACTTGCTGGTGAGGCACCTTCTTATCTTAAAGAGCTTGTAACACTGTATTGCCCTGCAAGGCAGGTGTGCTCCATGGATGCTGGGTTACTTGTTGTTCTTGGAGTTATTAAAAGTAGGACGGGAGCCAGAGCCTTCAGTTATCAAGCACCTCTTTTGTGGAACATGCTTACACTTTAAGTCCAGATTCGTTCCGTTTTGATACACGGGTAGTCAGTCAGACAGGCAACAGTATCCAAATTGGCAGGTTAAACTGGTATATGGAAACTGCTCAAAGCACGGTGAAGACACACTAGAAAATTGCTGGTAAGCTCAGTGGTACAGACTGGGATGAACTGGCACAGAACAAGGGATTGACATAGACTAAATATAACGGGACACGGGTGGTGGACAATCAGGGAGGAGCCTGAAACAAGAGAACGAGGGCTGGTTTCTTGAATGTGGCTGACAGAGTTAACCGGATCATTTACGGGATAAGATGACTTGGATCAGGATTTTCGGTTCCCTGAAGCAAGTTTGCCCTAATCACCATAGCAACACATCAAAATTTGAACCTGCTCATTCACTTGAGCAGCTGGATTAAAAGGGCAGCTCTCTTTCCCATTGATGAAGGAGTGATATCTGTTAGATTTACATTTTATAGGTAGAGTTCTACGAGATCACAAAGGGGGGTTATGACATCACCATGGCGTCCTGTACGAGCGCCATCGATGCTGAAGACAGGAATCATTCATTTACAAGAAGTTTTTCTTAATTGTTTCGATCCGTAACGTTACGTGATGAACACCACACGCTGCAGCCGAGAATCGACTGTCTCTATACTGTCTCACACACTCCCACGTCTCATACGGTCTCTTGTACTGTACATGTTTGTACAGTGTTGCGATGCAGAGAACATCTGGAGAGCCGCTGCATGTCGTGCTCTTTGTAAAGTTCTGTTGGTTTATTTGTCGCTTAACAAACTTCTGGATGTTCCACGTTTCACTGCTTCAATGGATGTATGATTATGAAAAATAGATATACTTATTCGGCGAGACACGGATTCACACACACATAAAACTCCTAGCTCTTATATCTTCAGCTACACATACATATGATACATAAACTTATACAGTACATATATCCTCATAACAATTCATAACTATCAATTAAAAACTCGCCCAAAGAGTATATCTGATTCTGAAAGAGATATCATTATTCTCATTGGATGAAGATGCATCCATTAGGCATCCTGCCAGCAGCACCTTTAAAGAAACAGAACTTTAAATAAGCCTATATATTTGACTAACACTTTTCCTCAGAAGGCTTTACAGTCTGCACACATGTGACATCCTCTGTTCAGAAACCCTTAACATCGGCGGAGGAAAAACTCCCCAAACAATGAAAAAGCCTTTGATGGGGAGAATAATTGGAAGATCCTCCCCAGGATGGACTGACAACACCAAAGACACATTATCATCCCCTGCTCATCAGCGGGGAAACAAAAAGACACTCTTCCTTTAAGTTCCTCAACCTCCAAGGCCGTAGGCATCCCCCAACACTACACGTCCCATTACCATTATGTGATAAGTGCAAATCAACGACACCTATTTTTCTTTGACCAATTACTCCCCCTGCAACATTTGCTTTGCTATCAGAACTCGTTCTGAGCGACGAGGAAGGTTGAATCAGTAAACACCTGAGGTGTTCATCTCTCAGAGATTGAGGTAGACTTATTATAAATATGTTACTGCACCATACTCATCATCCCATCCGTCAATTATGTTTCGAGGTCTACATAATTTCTCTTTAATTACATTTGTGTTTAAGGCCCCGCAAATATCTTTTTAATCGCTATATGCAAACAATCAAACAGGACGTTCACCCATGGGACCGGTGTCTGCGCTGAAAGATAATCATGTTTTGTTTTAATCCCCAATGTCGAACACGTAGAAAATACTTTCCACTAGGTGTAATAAGAATGCAGTTTAGTTGTGTGGAGGTTATTCTTAAAAAGCATGGTTGCAGAGAGCATTTTGTTCCTGCTGTTTGATTTATGAAATGCATTCAGCTGTGTGACTCTTTCAAGCTTAATGTTACAAACATCCTAAAGCAATTATTGAGAATTTGTCAGCGGACAAAAAGATGGCTTGTATATTGATACAGTGTAGCTTACTGATCCCTCTGTATTTGTGCAGCCACGGCTGGGATTTTATCTTTCTTCTTGAGTTCCACGGAGATGTAGCCACATAGATTGACCAGGCTTCACTTTTGAGCCTGTCACAAGCTGATAGCCTCAATGAATAAACCTGACAGAGCACAGAAAGGGAAGCAGGAAAGTAGTTCTTATAAAAACTAGATCATATCAGTCTGATTTGGTTTTTGCATGGCAGTTAAAAAATGAAAAAAAACTGCGGTTACAGACTCTCTAAAGCCATTCCGTAAACAACAGCCCGGAAACACTACCTGTAGTACTGGTTTGATTTTCTGATCTACCTTGATGGTGTAGAAAGCACAGTGATTATTTTCGAGGAGAGGCATGCAAGTCAATGAAATATCAATTTGAAGGTCAGAACCTTTTGTTGATCTGAGCAGATGGACTGGTTTGTGATGTGAACCTTTCAGATGGCGGGTCGGTGGGCGTGAGTGATGATACAGTGCGTATCTAATCGAGTGGAATACAAAGACCGAACATGTTCTTCATTTGAAAACAACATAACAAATGAATACCACCAGCCCCTTACACAAGAGTCTCTCTGGAATTCTATTGACTGACACTGGCCACTGCAACAATAATTTTAAATATATATTAAAATAAATGTTGCTTCTGTACACTAAGCCTCATGAACTCTGTTGATTGGATTTGTGTAAAGGATTGTGTAAAGGACAGCTATAGTGAAGAATATTAGATAAATTAATGAATTAATCAATTGCTATTGAAACAAAAGAAAAATATGTGTTTTTTCCTCAAAATGTATTTTATAATTTTTTTTTGCGTCGCGGTTGCTTTTATTTTTTCTCCCGCTGAAGCCCCTTTGTTTTATTTCATGTCGTATTTATTTCGAATGACACTCACTTATCAAATCAAGACAAGAAACTCAAAAAGCCGGTCTTTTAGTAACAGTCTAAGTTCATCTGTTACTGTGAAAGAGCGAACACGTAGTTTGTGGGGAACCGAGCAGAACCAACTTCAAACTACACAGAATATCGTGTACTCATCACAAGCAAATATATGAAGGCTTCACGTTGTTTGCAAAAACTCATGCAAATTAGACCATAAAATGTGCAAATGGAGGTGCATTTACAACATTTTTCTCAGCAGCTAACAAAGAAAGAAAACGACACACCAAATCGCTAGCCAAGACTACGCTGAAGACACTGATATGAGTTTCATTTCAGACAAATCCAACATTTAAAATGCCCCTTACATTGATGTTTTGAACAGAATTCATCTGCCATTGTATGCGCACCACAAGCAATATCAGTGGGTTCCAACCAGGTTTTAGGGGTTGTGGTGGGTGTTTCAGATAATACTCGCTTTTAAGCAGGAGGAAACTGTCCATCATTTCTGGGTCGATTTAGTTGGATCCAATACGATCAGACGCATCGAAAAAGTGGTTGAAACATTCTACTTGGCCAGGTTTTAAATTCCGGGTGGGTCAGAGGATGGGGGAAGACTCAGGATCAGTGTTGGTCATCTTACTTTAAAAAAGTAATTTGTTACAATTACAAATTACTTCTCCCAAAAGGTAATTGAGTTAGTAACTCAGTCACCACATTGTAAAAGTAAATAGTTACTCAGCAAAGTAATTGACATTTATTTTATGTTCTAAACGCTATTACGTTCTATAACATTTAACGTCAAAGATGTTTATATTAAGTGATTGAAGAATAAAACACGATACAGTATTTTAGAACAGGGGTTTTCAAATGGGGTGAATGTGAGCCTCCCCTTAGAGTAGGTAAGGATAGCTGAGCCCCCCCCCTCGCCAAAACCCTGTCCGCCTGCCCTAACCCACTCATGCCTCTGTAGTAAATGCCGTAAGTTCAATAACAAATGATAAAATGTAAATCTCTTTCTTTAATATTGTATTTGAAGACAATTTATTTGTACAACTTTTTTTAAAGTGCATTGATAAATGATTCTATGCAACAGCAAATAATTTCCAACTTCATGCAAGCCTGATTGAGGCTACTTTTAAAATCACTGAACATCAGTAGCCCTATCCACAGTCAACAAAACGTTTATTAAGATTAATTACACAAAAAATTAATCAACTTATTTTTGCACCACGGAACGTTTCTCACTGGATGAGTTTCGGCGGACCGATTATACTGGCGCACCAACTAGTGTTCGTGACTTCAGACAACAACAAACCACAGTGAACATGAACGAGGAAGCTGAGGAGACCGCTTTGGTTGGCCCCGTGAATGGGACATTTTGTGATTAAAAACGAACGGATGGAAAAGTCGATAAGAGTGTGGTTGTGTGCAAGCTAAGCAACAAGGAACCCGCATATCACCGCAGCACATTGAGCCTCAAATATCACCTCAACGCAAAACATTTAGCAGCGCGGTTTCGCTGCATTCATGTGCTAATTAGGTCGCATTGAAAGCTTTCCACATACGTCATAGTTCGTTGTGGCACAGACAAACGGCGACAAGCGCGGGTTGCAAATTGTCGGAAACTACCGAAAAGGAGGGAGCTCTCCGGGCGTTTACGGGGACGAAAATCACACTTTTCATGCAGTGTAGCATGGATGTTAGCCCGACTCCGAGTAAAAGGACCCACGCCCAACCCACACTCCACCAGACGACTGGTATTCAATTCAATTCATTTTATTTTGTATAGCCCAAAATCGCAAATTACAAATTTGCCTCGGAGGGCTTTACAGTCTGTACACATGCAACATCCTCTGTCCCAAGACCCTCACATCGGCACAGGAAATACTCCCCAAAAAATGAAAAAACCCTTCCAGGGAAAAAAGGGAAGAAACCTTAGGGAGAACGTCAGAGGAGGGATCCCTCTCCCGGGATGGACAGACTGCAATGGATGTCATGTGTACAGAATGACTCATACAGAAACTGATACAGATACTCATACAGCAGGCCAGGTGTACGACAGGACCACTGCAGGGGCCTCCACCATCAGATTGAACCACCATCCACAGAAGACTGTGGGGAGGGAAAGCAAAGATTTTAGGAAAGGGTAATAGTGATATGAATCATATTTAAAATTATGATGATGACGGCAGCAGCAGGTGCCAGCAGGGCCACGGCCGGAGTCAGGACCAGGGTCCTGACAGAACTACGATCTGCAGAGACCTGCTCGGCGAGAAAGCACAAAGAACTCCCGGGAAGGAGCTGAATTAGTCATGTGCATTAATGCAACGTGGATTTTAGTAAAAGGGGAGAGAGAGAGAGAGAGGAGTTCGGTGTGTCCTAAGAAGTCCCCCGGCAGTTTAAGCCTATAGCAGCGTAACTAAGAGCTGGTCCAGGCAAACCTAAGCCAGCCCTAAATATAAGCGGTATTAAAGAGGAAAGTTTTAAGCTTTATCTTAAAGGAGCTGACTGAATCTGCCCCCCGGACTGAAAGTGGAAGCTGGTTCCACAAAAGAGGAGCTTGATAACTGAAGGCTCTGCCTCCCATCCTACTTTTAATAACTCTAGGAACAACAAGTAACCCAGTATCTATAGATACTGGCAGTCTATAGCAGTCCTTGAAGTTTTCTTTATATGAGAGTTGAAGGACATATCCTGGTCGAAGAGAACTCCAAGATTCTTGACGGTGCTGCTGGATACCAGAGAAATTCCATCCATAGAAACTGTATCACATGACAGCTGACTTCGAAGGCGCTCTGGGCCTATCAAGATAACTTCTGTTTTTTCTGAGTTTAGCATCAGGAGGTTGCAGGTCATCCAAGTTTTGATGTCTCCAAGACATTCTTGAAGTCTAACGAGCTGTTCGGTCTCCTCTGGCTTGATTGACAGATACAATTGAGTATCGTCTGCATAACAATGGAAGTTGATGCGGTGTTTTCTGATAACGTCGCCCAAAGGAAGCATATAAAGGGTAAATAAAATGCGTCCAAGCACAGAACCTTGTGGGACTCCGTGACCAACATTGGTGGTCTTCGAGGATTCTCCATTTACAAGCACAAACTGGGATCGATCCAATAAATAGGATTTAAACCAGCTAAGTGCAGTTCCTTTAATACCAATCAAATGTTCTAGTCTCTGCAGCAAGATACGATGATCGATGGTGTCAAATGCGGCACTGAGGTCCAGCAAGACAAGAAAAGAGACAAGTCCTTGGTCCGATGCAAGTAGGAGATCATTCGTAATTTTCACCAGGGCTGTTTCTGTGCTATGATGCACAGATTTAGACTAGAAAGACTTAGACTAGAAATTCTAGAAGTGAGTTGATCCAGGGTGATGGAAGAGAAGCCATCCAAGTAGGCATCAGGGCCCACTTCTGCACCCAGGGTTCCTACATCCGAGGACGGGTCGGCACTAGTTGAGGGCAGGAGACCATCACTTTTCTCTTTGATAGTCAGAATTTTATCATTGAAGAAGTTCATAAAGTCGTTACTGCTGAGGTCCAGAGGAATACATGGCTCAACAGAGCTGTGACTCTGTCAGCCTAGCCACAGTGCTGAAGAGAAACCTGGAGTTGTTTTTATTTTTCTCTATTAGTGATGAGTAGTAAGATCCTCTTGCGCTCCGGAGAGCCTTCTTATATGTTTTAAGGCTGTCTTGCCAGACTAGCCTAGATCCTTCTGATTTGGTGGAACGCCACAGTCGTTCAAGCTTCCGCACAGTTTGCTTTAAGTTGCGGGTTTGAGAGTTATACCAAGGTGAAACCATGAATGTTGAAATCACCCACTATAATTACTTTGTCCGTTTTAAGGACCAAACTCGTTAAGAACTGTGAAAATTCAGATAGAAATTCTGAATAAGGACCTGGCGCCCTGTACACTATTACAAAGAGAACCGGCTGGAATATTTTCCAGGTTGGTTGCGAAAGACTGAGAACCAGGCTTTCAAATGAGTTATAATCTAGTTTAGGTTGAAAGTTTATTAAAAGGCAGGAGTCATAAATAGCTGCTACTCCACCCCCTCGGCCTGTGCCTCGAGAGATATAAGTATTAACATGAGTCGGAGGAGTCGCTTCATTTAAGGTAAAATATTCCCCATCTGACATCCATGTTTCAGCAAGACAAAATACATCAACGTGGAGATCAGATATTAGTTAATTTACTAAAACAGCTTTAGATGACAGAGATCTATTATTCAAAAGTCCCCCTTTAACTCTCCTATTTTGTTGCACTGTTGCATTAATGGTTTTAACTTTAATTAAGTTATTTAATATAACTCCTCGGTTGTTTACCTTTAATTTAACAAAAGGTGTCCGTGGGGCAGATACAGTCTCTATAGGGTTAATTATAGGGTTAATTATGGTTCGGGTGAGTGACTGCTCAGATGGAAGCGCAGAGAAGTGTGTAAGACTGCGACTCTGCTTCCTGGTCTGAACTCTGGGTCATGGATTAAGTCCACTAAGAAACTGGGTCAGATTGTTAGAAATGAGTTGACCTCCGTCCAGGGTAGGATGGATGCCGTCCCTCCTAATCAGACCAGGCTCTCCCCAAAACGTCTTCCAGTGATCAACGAATATAAGGTATAAGGACCAGGGTAACCAAGTGCACGTCTGAAAACTTGGACTTGGTTGAACACTTTTGCAAGGCACTGTATCTGTGTCATTGAGTGCATGTAACGTAAACATTCTTGCCTTTTACTTCAATGAGGGAGAAGTAGTGCCGGTACTTCCAGTTTGAAAACGCCAATTTTGAACTTTCCCGGCTCGTCGCCATTGTCGCTGGCGCTGTCTTGTTGGTAGTCAGAGTGTGTGCAGCGAGACAACGTGAGCAAGGCACCGCCCACCCAGCCAATCATCATTGCATTTGCATGCCGTCATCATCCCCACAGCAGCGCTCTCCAGGCAGCTGTTGTGTAGCTAAAGACACCTCGCGCTTCATTCAACCAAGTAGTAACGCGACTCTTTCAATCTCAGTAACGATAACAACAGTAATTAATTAGATTACTCCGTTACTGAAAAAGTAACGGCGTTAGAAACGCCAACACTGCTCAGGATAGACCTGGTAAACCCAAGCACAATGTCTGTAGGAAGCCCCGGTCCAAAAGATTCACGCCTCATTCCTGTGGAGTTTGGGGACATTGAACAAGAGTAGTGTATGTTCAAAACTTCCATTGTTGTAGCTGCAGCAGTGAGTTGTGGCTTCAAGGTCTTAGGTGCATCAAGGGATGGGAGGCAGTCAAACTGAAGGAGGCATTCCGGTTTTTGATATCTGGTGGAACTCCGCAGGCAGTTGCAGTGTACCGAAGGGCTGCAGTGAAGGACACTGAGTTTGGGGTAGCTATAGAGAAAGACTTTTGGTTGGCATCAAAGTGTTTCAGGAAGACCATCTGGCACCTCAGAAAGGGGAAACGGGGAATCATTAGTTCTGATCATTCTTTCAATGGTCATGGAGGGGGGCTGGCAGTATGCTCATCCAGTCCACATGTGTTTTGTGCACCTAAATAAGGCGTATGACTGGGTTCCTCGGGACTTAATATGGGACGTGCTGCAGGAATACAGGGTGAGTGGGTCCCTACTTGAACCCATCCAATCATCATGTGCGTTTCTGGTGGCCGTTTGCCAGGGCTGCGCCTCGTCACCAATCCGGCATATGGTTTTCATGGTCAGGAAATCAAGGCATAATCAAGGGGAGGAGGGTCTACATTTCGGAGGGTTATGGATCTTATCGTGGCTTTTTACAGATAATGTGGTCGTGGTCATAGTTCTCAGCAGGAAACCGATGGATTGCCTGCTCCGGGTCGGGAATGTGTCCTTACCCCAAGTGAAGGAGTTCAAGTCCCATGGGGTCATGTTTGCTAATGAGGGTAAGATGGAGTGTCAGTGTGGCCGGAGAATTGGAGCAGCGGGGGCGGTATTCTCGATTTACCGTTGTAGCAAAAAAAGGGCTGAGCTGCAAGGCAGAGCTTTCCATCTACCGGTCAATCCCTCACCTAAGGATGGGTCATGGCCAAAAGAACTAGTTCACGGGTACAATCGGGCAAAATGGGTTTCCTCAGGAGGGTGGCTAGCGTCTTTTGAGGTAGGGTTAGAACCTTAGCCATCTTTGAGGAGCTCGGAGTAGAACCGCTCCTTGTTTGCGTTGATAGGAGCCAGTTGAGGTGGTTTGAACATCTGGTAAGGATTCCCCTCTGGCGCCTCCCTATAGAAGTGGTTTCAGGCATGGCCAGCTGGGAAGAGGCCCTGGGGAAGACCCATAACAAGGTAGAGGGATTATATCTCTACACTGGCCTGGGAACACCTTGGGATGTCTGTGAGAGCTAGTTGCCCGGGAAAGGGAGGTTTTGGGTCCTCTGCTGGAACTGTTGCCGGCCTGGGAGGAACCCTGGCAGTAAAATTTGTGAAGTACGTTTTTATGTAAAAGTGAATATAATATATCACCGCCTGGAAGGAGTTTGAACAAAATTAAATTCACTGTAAAATCTTGCATACTGTAATTTGCAAGATTTCTGATCAATTAATCAGTGATCAGGCCAAAAAATGGATGTGCGCCTGACAAACCCGGGTCAAACCCTAAATACATTTAATACAATTGTGTTGATAGCGAAGTGAGGTAAATTAAAAAAGAAACCAATCAAGATGGAGTCTAGCCTTTGGAGTAAGCCCAGTTGGTAAGTCACATTAAAAGTGTAGTAAATAGTGGGGATGTCTTGTGTTGAAATACAGTAAACAGGGCAACAAACTGAAGCAAATTCAATCCCAGACCTGCACCCCCTATTTATGGAGTCAACCTACTGGATCTCAGTTCAGGACGAAACATAATGTGGTGTGACAGCCTTGATAAAACTTTTAATTGCAACCCTGTAAGCTTTTCTACGATGCCTGAGACCAATTAACTTTAGGCTAAAAGTCAGATGGTATCAGACATTTTACTGCAGTCTGCAGCAAATACCAAGTGAGTAGTAATAATAAGACACTATTTAAAAAAATGGGGACCTTTGTCATAGGGATGCACGATATTGGATTTTTGCCGATATTCGATATGCCGATATTTTCAAACTAATTTGGGCCGACACCGATACCGATATATAAACATTTTTATTGTTATGTTTGTGATCAAAATTATGCAAGGAAAACTCCTTTTCAGAATACCTATTTGTACTCCACCGCATGCCTCCTTCTCAATATCATATGACTTCTTCACACAAAAACCAACACCCAGCTACTTTATATGTTTTATTCTGAAAGGGCCCACGGTATTGTTATGACCCGTTGCTAACCGAGCGGCTGTCCACTGTGTTGCTGCTGCATGAATGACACCATGCTGGTTTATTTCGGTCTCCGTCTGCGACATGACACCATCAAACGGTGGGGCGTGTGTTCAAAACCAGCTGCTGCACTTGCGACAGCAGTTTCCAATTCACTATTCCTCCACTGTTTGCTCTTAGCTAGCAAGCTAACGTTAGCCTCGGGGTAGCTAACGATGCTGAAGACGGTGGGATGGATTGACCTGTTACACAGCCGACATGTTGGAAGTTTAAGTTTCTGCCGCTCAGGCTCCGTCACGTGCACATAGTAAACACCCCACCTTATCCGCTTATTATGGTCATTTTAAGCTTTTATCGGCCGATACCGATGTTGTGCCGGTGTTGTTTCATGATTGGAGCGTGGTCGGTAATTGCAAAAATCTAGATCGTCATGACTTGGATTAAAAAGTTGAGTGAAAAGTGTGGTGACCCCACCGTTAGACCTTTCCGACGGCGGCGTTTCTCTCCGGTCAACAGCGCCCACATGTCGACGGTTCACGCGCCCCCCGTCCAACGGACCATCCGTTGTGGTCTGGCCCAAACATAAAATGAGTTTGACACCGCTGCATTAGCGTCTTGGCTACAATATGCACTAACCCGTTTGTGCTCCAACAGGTTCTAAAATAAGACGTACAATTAATCGAGAAATTGTGCACTTGACGCTTCAAAAGTTGAACAATCCTTCAAAGCTAAAAGTTCAGACTGAAAACAATGACAAAACACGATCAGCTTCTTGTTGCTTTTGAATGAAATTAGGGGGGTAGATGTCGAATCATGTCGTGAAAGATATCACAATATTTTACGAGCAGGTTAAGTATTTTTGACCTGAGGCTCCTGATACATGTTTATCCTCAGGCCCAGACGAGATACCCTGCTGCAGTGAGCCGTAACACTCTATCAGCTTCTTCCCCGGAGTTGTGTGCATTTTCTCCTCGCAGTTTTCCATAGATCGTTGTTCCGTCTGGACCCTGGTCCTGCTGACACCTACCGCTTCTAACACCTTTATTATTCCCATTACTGTCAACATTAATACGCATCACTAACTTTGTTTCTGTTTTTGTGCTTTCTCACCTCGCAGGTTTCCATAGTTTGTGGTTCTATTTGGATCCAGTTTCTGCCTTCAGCCATAGCCCTGCTGACCACTGCTATTATTATAAATATTCATCACATTACTATTACTTTCATCATAAACCAACATTACCCACTGTGCGTTCCCTCCCCACAGGTTTCTGTGGATGGTGGTTGTCCCTGCACGTGGCTTACTACAATATTTGAATCTTTATATTTTTCATTCTGTACACATGACATCCATTGTAGTCCGTTCATCTTCCTCTGACGTCCTACAGTTTCTTTTTTCCCCATGGAATTTTTTTTATTTTTTTGTGCCAATGTGAGGGTCTCGGGACGGACAATGTCGCATGTGTACAGACTGTAAAGCCCTCTGAGGCAAATTTGTAATTTTCGGGTTATACAAAATAAAATGAATTGAATTGAACATCAATACCTAATGCAGCATTCTTTTTCTTTTTTTGCATTTTTTGAGTTAACGGACCCTGTAAATTGCCTGTGATGGAGAAAAATATGTGTGAAAGGAAAAATAAATGAACAAAAGACTTTGAAAGAAAACATGCACGTTTTCCCTGACTCCACCGACGGTTATCTTGCGACAGTCAGTATTTGCGTTTTTGCAACGTGGATTTTATTAGGACGTGGACGAAAACATGCACATTTTATCCAAAATAATTCATTGTGTGTGTTTTGTGGGGCTTTTGAGTTGGTCATTCCTTAACACACTGATCGGTCCTTAACTAACATTGTTATCGGTAGTTGTCGCTATTTTTTCGTCTGTTTTACGTACGTGTACATATTAAACCGCAACGTTAATGACACACATAGAGAAAAAGCAGAGAGACTGTTTAGCCAATCAGAATGCAGAACACAATGCACGATGCAAATCCGCGAAGCAGCGAGACCGCGAAAGGTGAACCGCGATACAGCGAGGGTTTTCTGTATATATATAAATTGATAAACTGAATAGTTTGAATAAGATGTCCTTATTTTTGTTAAACTGATACAAAATGTTAAATATTTAACTGCAAAGTAATAATGCGTGTTCGATACCCTTTTGCATTGAATAATACTCAAACGTTTACATGTAAACAGGTTTAATGCCATCGATTGGATAAAACAAATAAAACTAAACTCTGGAAAGTGCTTGTTGGTTGTCATTCATTTCCGTGTGCTTGTACATTACACAGTCATTTAATGCAATGTTAAATGCTGCATATCAAAATATTATAATAACACTTATGTTGACTAGATATATAATTAAGGGTGATCTGAGACGGTGAGGATGCTGAGGACGAGGGGAAGGCTACAGGCCAGAGAGAGAAGATTCCACAGAAAGCACAGAGGAAGACAATGGAAGCGAAGAGGAGTGATGCATCCGTGCAAGCAACATACAGTGAATGGCTCTAGAGAAGATAAGATCTGCTGTCTCCCTCTGCTATGCTAAAGCCAGCAGGAATAAAGACAGGGATGGCTGGACGTCTCTGAAACACAGACGAGGGATACCAGGGGGATATTTAGTTTGTATCTTGCTGTCATGTTCAAACATTTCACATATTAAAAATGGCGGTTCAAAGCTGCTTTTCTAAATCACCTGGCGCACCATACAAAATAAACTCCCTACAGTAAACATGCTTGCTTGAATACAAGTTGTGACTCTGTAAATTACAGGAAGGAGTTTATAATTAATATATGCATTTATAATGCATTACCTGGCCTTGCACTTCAAGATATCAATGATTCATTGCTTGCATAAAAATGAATACACATCTAAGAGGGATGAGGAATTTTAGATTGAAAGAACCTGCTTCCTGTCAGTGGAAATCACACAGTGGGAAGATTTCAACCACCGATTCTTATCTTGTTGCATGGAATATTGAGAATTGAAATCTATGTATTAATATGCAAAAATTGTTCTCCAGGACACCAGAAATATAAATATTAGGGAAAGAAAAAAAGAAACTATGCTAAATCCCAATGGAAATATTCTGTCTAAAGACATTGGATAGTTTTTCTGTTTTAACTCAGCACAGCAAAACACAAAAAGTGAATTTGGAAGGGATTTAGAGACCCTTTCCACTACATTACATGTAGCCGACACTTTCATGGAAACAAAGTGCATTCCGAATTTTGATAAATAATGAAAGTGAATCAACTTAAAACATGTTGATCTACCTTAAGTGCTACTTTTAGGGACAATATAAATACATTTTGTTTATGGTCCAAGAAGCAGTTGGAACTTTATTTTTGAAGAATATCATTGAAAAAGAACAGTTGCCCTCGATTGTGAAATAAATGTTTTCCCAATTAGTGAAGGTGCTTTCTGTTACTATATTACATACAACACTAAATGCAATATGGAAGCACCTTTGATGAATACATTCTGACCTCACATGACTTGTCAGTCAGCTTATTCCTATTAAACAGTTTAAACACATTCCTCTCTCCATTAACCTAGAGATTATTTCCACTTGTTAAATTTCTTCGTTCCCTGACAGATGAGACAGAAAGTTATTTTGCTTTGAAATCTGGATGAAAATCAGCATCCTCCTCCAGAGTTATGTGCTTCAGAATACAAGAATGAATCAAAGAAGAAAATGGAGACAGGTTCTCTTTTCGTCTTTGTTCTTCGACAACACAATTTTTTTATTGTATCATCACATTTCCTACCAAAAGATTGTTTGCCACAGCAGCTGTATGATCGGTGGCCAATTCCTGTCTCATTCCAGCCTCAGCACAGACCCATTGACTGCTAAAGACTCAACCCACACTCCACAAGTAAACACTTGCAAATGTTTGGCTGCTTGCATTTTCGGTGCAGGGTGTTTCTATTCAAAGGACAGGAGCAATGCAAACAGTCGCAGGGGTTTGACTTTTAAGGATGCAACAAAGCGCCACACATGTGTGATTCATCGTAGCAGAGAGACTGCGCTTTGTACTTCACATAGTGTCCATGTATTATTCAGCAGTTCACAGTGAGTTGTTGCTCTTTCAACGGCACCAAGAGGTCAATGGCTCGTGGTCCATTAGCATCCCAACGCAGGGAAACAGACTGAGAGAGTAAGTCAAATGTGAACATCTTTCAGGTCCTTTCATCCACAGAGGGTCCATTCTGCACCTGGAACTTGGTGCTGATGCGCATGGCTTACTATGATTATGTCTCCCTATGTGCAACATTACTGTTAACCTGTTTTAAAAACAGATGAGATAAGAAACCAAAGATTTGGTTTGGGGGTTATGTGGGATTGTTACTCCAATTTACACCAATTAGTGTGTAAAAAAGCCTCACAGCTTCTATGAGAAACGATGACCTTCTATAAGAAGACTGGCACATCTTTCATATGTGGTGGGTCTCCTCGGCAACGTGCACGACTTACAGGCTGCTCTTACGGCTTTTCTAGACTTCTTTAATTAAGCGTACTGGTAGTTGGGAATTACAAGGCCTGCTCTGAATGGTCCATCAGTTTCAAAATAGCATAGTGTTTCATGTGTACATAAAAAGAAAGCTGTAACTGGGATTTAACAAAGCTTTGACTTATTTGAGCCTGGATGAGCATTCTTCATGCCAAGAAGAATTTGCTAAACACCTGTATAGTCCTATAGGGAGGACTAGGGAGGAACTATTTTTACTTTAAAGACCCCATTACCTTTTCTCTGATGCTATTAAGAACATACGCTGCAAACCATACTAATACTAAAGCCTGAAGGATAGTATGTTTAGTATGTTATTTGCACTATTTTATATGTGTATAGTGTCAAGATAAAAATAGCCTTAGATTGCAGTCTGACTAGAATGTCTGGACATGTTTTGTCGCATAAAAAGAGATTATGTAGGTTTAAAAAGCTGAGTATTTGGAGGGAAGGATGTGAGAGGGGATACATAGAACTGCACACTGGATCAACAGTGCAGACACACACCCAACACTGGATCTAATGGATGTTCACACTCGCATCACCGTCACCCAGCAACAAACTGCAGTTTCACAGCCACAGGGAATAACATCTGAGAAGCTTCTCAGTGGCTACACAGCTACCCCATCACTGACACACACACACACACACAGCCTGTGGGGGAACTGCAAGACTGTCTCTTCTACCAACCACCCACATCAGTTTTGACCTCTACAAAGTCCCTGGGGGAGGATTCTGCCACCGTTTTTATTGATCTCCACACACACACACACACTCGCAATCACACATGCCATGGGTTTAATTGCAGATTAAAGCAGGGAATTCACAATCAATACAAAACAGTTCTCTGCAGCACACGGACATCTGAGTTCATGGTGTTTTGGGAATCACCGTCAAGTGTGACGTGTTTTTGCACAAATAATAAATCCTTTTACTTTTGGTGTTTTTGCGAAAAACAAAGACAAAAAAATTGAGCAATCTAAATGTTTACTGAATTCATCCTATTAATCTCAAGATTCTTCAAGGGCCACCCACCTGTTACACTCAAGAATCTCCATCATGGATAGTGAACATTTTATGTTGTGAATATGTAAGCAAAGCACCATGGTAACGACACACTGAAGACTCAGTCTTATTTCTCTTACAAAAACCTTGCAAAAACAAGAGCAGAAATCACCAAGCATCCAACCATGCAAATCATAAATGCCTCTTTCCTTGAGTAGAACTATTCAGTGAGCAGAAGGCTATGCTTTAGTAAGCACTGTGTCAGGGAAAGACTGCGTTGTTAATACAATGTAGAAGCAGTACGGTTAATCTTGCCATGGCAGTGACCCCATCCACAAATAATATATTTAATATAAATATGACTAATAATTGTTACACACAATACACACATACACCCACCCCTCTCCATCAAGATTAATGAGGGTCCAACCACTATTAATGTGTAAACACTGTAGCCATTTGCCTTCTATTAACATTCATGGAAGCCACAGGAGTTAATTAACACTACATATCTAATGTGTGGGATTTTAATTTGTTAAGCCTTAGTTTTGATCGCATTACACAGAAAATGACATTTCTGGTCTTGAGTGAAGAGAGGTGTCTCATGGCAACTAATTTATCAGCTTAGGGTATTATATTTTTTGGGGAATCTACAGAATGAGGTTGACTTGGTGTCTCCTGACAACTATTCTCTTTTTCAGTCAATGAAGTGTAATGTAACAGTGTTTCACCCCTTTACTCTTTGAAATAAATATTCTTGTGTTCTAGTCGAGATGCAATAGACAAATGGAATATTACACAGTCATTTACAACAATGGTAACGGTAATGCGCTATGACAACACAAAAACTCTTGACATATAGTGGTTGAACATGGTCAAATGTCACTGCCTGATGAAAAGCACTTTCTCCTTATTAATAAACTAAAATAACAAACATACAAACATAATGCTTATGGTCCGGTGGAAATGAGCAGTAATGAAGCACACCCAGACCAACCCACACAAGGGTCATACAATTCGGGCTCTTCTAGACTAAACCAATGACAATCAAATCCTAAAGTAGGTCCTCTACTCCTTCAAGGACCTTTATGAAAAGGACTGTGCCAATGCCGGTGTCTCTGTTATCCAGAGACAGAAGGCTTGCATGTTAAATTGCAGAGTTGCACGTATCGGAGGTCTTGAACCTCACCTTGGACATCTGGGCAGTTAGTGCTGAGGCCACGACAGACAGGTTCACAGTCAGAACTGCCTCCTTCAAACAATGCACATACATGCTTCATCCCCAAAATGAAATGCAACTTGTTTATAGAAATCTCCATCACCAGCACCAGTGTTGGGAGTAACGGCGTTTAAGTATAACAGCGTTTCTAACCGTTACTTTTTGAGTAACGGAGTAATCTAATTAATTACTGTTGCCGTCACAACGCCGTTATCGTTACTGAGATTGAAAGTCTCGCGTTACTACTTGGTTGAATGAAGCGCGAGGCGTCTTTAGCTACACAACAGCTGCTTGGAGAGCGCTGCGGTGGGGATGATGACGTCGTGCAAATGCGATGATGATTGGCTGGGTGGGCGGTGCCTTGCTCACGTTGTCTCGCTGCACACTGACTAGTAGCACATGTTACATTCTTTCAATAGGTCTCACTAGGGTTGCAAAATTCATATTTTATATATATATATATTAAAAGTTGGAAACTTTTAAATGGAAATTAAAAAAAATAAACTGGAAATTGTCAGGTAATTTAACTGCATTTACTTTGGCGTACATGGCAAAACATTGTTTAATTAAGCTTCTCAAGCCTTTGGTTTTAACGTTTTTCCCTGACTCCGTCAGGTCTACGTCAGATTGAAAGAAAAAAAAGATAGCCAGCTACATTCTTTGCAAAGCATGTGCTGCATTCCACACATCTTTACAACATAAAATTGAATAACGCATTTGTTGCGCAGCCTTTCATTTAAAGTAATTACTTTTATTTATAAGTTGCCCAGCACACTTTTTGTTGTATCCCAGCAGCCGTGAATAATCAAGGTCATACCATACCAACTTTATTTGTTAAGCACTTTACAACAACGTAATAACGTAATAACAATAAAAACCGTAATAACCATTAATACAATTAATAACCACACAATAAAACATGCAAAGTAAGAAGTTCATTTAAGCAGGCCTAAATAAAGTCGACATCTTACTAGGTGTTATAAGTAGGGTTGTCAAAAATAGTGCATTAACGGCGTTAGTTAGATATTTGTCGTTAATTACGTCAATTTTTTTAAACGCATGCGCAGTGTGACAAATTGTTCAGGTTAGGAATGTGTCCAAAATGCACAAACAAATCCTCCTCTTGGCAACTTTTGTGTCAAAAGCGGCTAGAGACAAATCTAGTGACATGTATACAGCATATTTCTCATAATTTAAACAAGTCTCCTGAAGAGAAACGGTATCGCTCTCTCCCCCTTCCGCCTGCTGCGGTGGACGTGTGTGTGTGTGAGAGGGTGTGAGAGACAAGGGCGTAAATCCCAGAGAGGTCAGGACCCCACCATCTAAGGGTTGCCCCCCCCTAGAAATATAATTAAAACAATGGTGTGTATTGTAAATAACAATGTATACATAGAATATTTGTGCAAGAAGTAAAAAAAAAAAAAAAAAAAAATGCTTTTTAAGTTTAGAAACATTGAGTCCCCCCTCCCTTGCCTCACAGTGGTTTGGTCCACTGTTTGCTAGCGCTATGCGATCTGCACTCGACTCAGTTACACCGGTAGTGACAGGAACGTAGTAAGTCGGCGGACTAAGGCTATTTTAGTCACATTAAACATCGGATGAAGTTTTTCTTCTCTCAAATACAAATGACGCGGAGTAATTTATGAATTAGTCATGACAAAAAAAGTCTGCTATGCTAGTGTAATATAATGTAATGTTACCTAGCTTGTTTAATAGTTTGTTGGATATGCCCCCACTACAACTAGCTAACGTTATTATTTGTGTCCCCTTCAAAAATTGCTTTTCAGAAATCTTATGTTTATTATCCCCCCCTACTGTTACACTGCATGAAAAGTGGGATTTCCGACAATTTTGTATATATAAATTATTTATGAGGCTGGGTGACCAATAGCGACAGATCTGCCAACCAATCACGAGTGATTTTTCTTGTTTGAAAGTTGTGGTTTCATCCAATGAGGAGTAAGGAAACTCAAGCCAGGCCTGCCCAGGCGTGGTTTTGCTGCCAATCACGAGTGATTTTACTTGTTTGAAAGTTGTGGTTTCCTCCAATAAGGAGTAAGGATATTCAGCCCGCTCCGCTCGGCCACCCACGGTTTCGCTGCATTCATATGCTAATTAGGGCCATTCGCACCTCCGCCAGCTGATCGCCACATATGTCAGAGTCTGTTTCCGACAATTTCCGGGACAGGCGAACGCGGCGTGCGCGGCCTGGAAATTGTCGGAAATTAGGGACATTTTCGGGCGTTGACGGGGACGGAAATCCCACTTTTCATGCAGTGTTAGATCAGATTCACGCCCATGGAGAGAGAGAGGCAGACCACTCAGCACACTTTTTTGGAGTTTTACCTGCCAACGCTACCATTTTTTTACCCCTATCACCCGGACACCTCCCGGTTTGTTATTTCTCCCGGGAAACAGTGCATATGTGGATTAATCATGATTAAAAACTGAAAACTCTGATTAATTTGATTAAAAATGTTAATTTGACAGCCCTAGAAAGCCAAAGAGAACAGATGGGTTTTAAAAACTGATAAAGAGGCCTGCGTAACATGCAAAGGCAGAGCATTCCAAAATGTAGGGGCAGACGCAGTCCCCTCTGAGCTTACGCCTAGTTTTAGGCACAGTCAGGATGTTACGTCCCCCTTCTAGGATAGGGAGCGCAACCCCCGCAAACATGAGCCCTGGTGGTACAGGACACAAACCACACAAACACCACAAAACGTAACCCAGGAGCAGCTGATCATCTGACCTGAGAGAGCGGGCGGCTGTAAAAGGTCAAAGAGGTACGGCGGGGCAAGACCGTTTAGTGATTTAAAAACAAATAACTTTTTTAAATGGATCCTAAATTGAATGGGCAGCCAGTGTAATGAAGCTGAAATAGGTGTAATGTATTTACGTGTGCCTGTTAAAAGACGTGCTGCTACATTCTGTACCATCTGGAGACGGGTGATTGAGGACCCACTAACCCCCGCATATAGTGAATCACAGTAGTTCAGCCGTGTAGTGACAAAAGCGTGGACTACAGTTTCAAAATTTCGTTGTGACAGAATTGGCTTTATGTTGGCCAGCTGCCGCAAATAAAAGAAGCTTGATTTGACAACATCTGGCAGTCAAATTCAAGCTCAGGGTCCACTTTAACTCCTAGGTTTGTGATGTTAGGCTTGATAATGGGCGCCAAGGAGCCCAGATCTACAGGTGGGGTCCTAGTCGTGCCTCCAAAAACCATCACTTCTGTTTTTAGGGCCTGAGCCGACTGAAAGTTGGGCGAAGCCCTATTGTGTTTCGAAGAATTCTTCTTATTATTTCACCACTTTAAACACATTTTTGAGGCCTTTATCATATTCAAAAACTCTTGAATTTTTGAAATATTCTTGGGGTCGCGCTTTTGGGTTTAAAAAAATGGCTCTCTAGCGCCCCCTGCAAGTGCTTCCTCTGGGGAAATTTTGTTCTACTTTCACCGATAGAGTTGACATTTTGCACACAGGTGCTCTTGGATGTGCTCTACAAAAAAGTCAATCATGGTATGCAAATGCGCCTACCAATATTTTCCGCCATTTTGAATTTTGTGAAAAACCCGTTTTAACAAATTCCTTCCAGACGCTAAGTCCGATTGACCTGAAAATCTCCGAAAATCATTATTGGCTTACTGCCACCTATGCTTGTTGAAGGAATTTTGATATCTCATTTGGTTACGATTTTAGAGACCAATCAACTTCTCAGGGGCGTGGCTGGAATTCAATATTCATGATGCTAGTGTAGGCCTTAAAGGATTAAAATGCAGTGATTCAATATATACGTATATATAGCGCCACCTATTGGCAAAGGTTTACACTTTTATGTGAGTTACCTCCTAATTTCGATGCTTCCTAATGGCATTTTGGCTCAATAGCTTCCCCTACACGTATTGATTAAGCAAAATAGCCACTGCTCTGATCCAGGTGCATTCAATGCTACCTAATGACATTTTGGCTCAATAGCTTCCCCTACACAGATTGATTAAGCAGAATAGCCACTGTTCTGATCCAGGTGCAATCAATGCTACCTAATTGCATTTTGGCTCAATAGCTTCCCCTACACGTATTGATGAAGCAGCCTAGAAACTTCTCTACACATTTTCATGAAGCAGCCCAGAGACTGCTCTGATCCAAGTGCACTCATTTGGAGGCCACAGCTTTGATAGGGCTGTGCCTATTCTTCATATCAGCAGAATGAAACAAACTAATCAAGTTGGTCAAATGTCCCTCTGTGAATGACATGACTGGACAGAGCTCCAGTCATGTCATTCACAGAGAGAGTGGGGACATTCTCACTGGAGAGAAATGATCTACTTGATAAAAGCCAAGCTCTGCTCTCTTCAGGGAGCCACAAAGCGTGTGTAGTTCATGAGTTACTATTTTCTGATGGAGCAACAGTGGCGTGATTAGCTGCTTGTCACTGCATTGACTGAAAGGAGGTAATCTTACATATTTCAGTGACGAGTTTTCTTTACTTTCTCAGCAGAGACAGTAGCTCAGAGATAAAGACTCCAGCTAGCACACCAGAGATCCTGGGTTTGATTACTGGCTGGCACCAGCTTCATTTGTTCTCATTTTCTTTTTTCACCTTATGACTGCATGTCCGGCCGACCGCTGGCCCCCCCGACATGCAGGCTCAGACCCGTTCAGTACTGCCCCGCAGTCCTAGTTTTATTATTAAAATTTAAAAAGTTCCGAGCCATCCAGGCCTTTATGTCGTCGAGACAATTGAGTAGTTGTCCAACAGAGTTATCATTTTTTGTTTTAAGAGGGATATAAATCTGACTGTCATCTGCATAACAGTGGAATGAAATGCCATACTTTCTAAGTATGGAACCGAGAGGAAGCAAGTAAAGAGAGAAGAGTAGAGGGCCGAGGATTGAGCCCTGTGGAACCCCACACAAGAGAGGAGCAGAGGAGGATACAGAGTCACCTAAGCTAACACAAAAGGTTCGATCCCCTAAGTATGACCTAAACCACTTGTAGAATATTATAAATAAATTAGACAACCGGGTTCACAAGCTAACATTAATCAAATACATCTAGTGTACACCAGTACACTACCATCATTCTAGAAATATGAAATCAATAAAGTAATGGCAATATTGTAATATCCACTGTAACTTTGCAACTCTAACCAATAGAATAATATCAATGTACAGCTATGATTGTATTTAATGTACTGTAATCAGCCCAAATGGATACATGTATTACTTGATAGAACCACAACTGTATCTACCAGGAGACACCAAGAATCTGTTACATTGAACGCAGCATCCACTTTTTGATTTTAACTTTTCGGATCCAGCCGCCTTGTCTTTGTCCTGAGTTTTCCCAAAGAACACAACACACTCCAGTGCTATGCCACTGATACCCACCCACTGCCTTAAACATGAAATCAATATTTACTGATCCACTGTGTCAAATGCAGCAGTTAGATCTAAAAGCACAAGGATACCACGGTCACCAGAGTCAGTAGTATATTATGTTCTTCCAAAAAAGCCAATAATTGGATGTGCACAATCTCCTCCAGGATTTTTGAAAGGAAAGGCAATTTGGAAATAGGCCTGAAATTAGCAAGAACTGATGGATCTAGAGCAGGTTTTTTGATCAGAGGTTGAACTATAGCATGTTTTAAAATTTCAGGGACCACACCCGAGGTCAGACTACTATTAATAATTACTAACAGAGAACACGACTCCTCCTTACTCAGAAGGCGGTGCAGGTACTGATTCAGGCTCTTATCATCTCCCTCCTTGACTATATAACTCTCTCCTGGCAGGTTTCCCTGCTGCCGCCATTTAACCTCTGCAGCTTACCGAGAATGCAGCAGCTCGACTGGTCTTTAACCTTCCTAAATGCTCCCTCACTCCTCCACTCTCTTCACTGGCTACCAGTGGCTGCCTGCATCCACTTCAGAACACTGGTGCTGACGTAGCGTGCTGTGAATGGATGGGTTCCAGTCTCCATCCCAACCCGCACGCTCCACTCTGCATCTGCCAAACTGCTTGTTCCTCCCTCACTGAGAACAAAACACTCCACAAGATCACGGCTCTATGGTGCCTGCCACCAGATCCTGGTCTTCAGTTACATTTGCTCCTCATACGTCCGGGTCTTCTATACCTTGGTGTTGTGTACATCCTTATGTTGAGGCTTCTAACCCGGTTGTAACATAATGGTTACGTATAAGTTCGTTAGCCATTTTTTACTCCTAGAATAAGTTTGTATAGTTTGTAGGTGCAGGCTGAAGGCTAGAATTTTTTGTTTTCGCTTTTTGAGCTTGCCTGGTTAAGGAAGCTTGTGGGTGATGGAGAGACCAGCACCACTCCGTGGTTTTTGTTGCGCTAAACTTGGCGTTAAAGCGCGAGCTGTCGCGGAAAATGAAAAGGGAGAATTTCGCTTTCTGTGTCGTGCGAAAAAAAAAAAACAGCAGGTGCATTTCGTCACATATGCCTCCTTGTGAAATGACAGCAGTAATCTGAGTGTTGTGTCCCTAAATTGTCTAGGGTTTGGGGACTCTTAGACAATTTAGAACAATGTAAAAGTAATAAACCCAGGGGATCTGGACAAAAGGTAAATGGTAATGGACAAAAACCCAACACAACATAACGTAAAACAATCTTCAGAAGGAAGACGACCCTGGCTTCTTTTTCCACTGGCTTGAATCTGGGTTCCAACTCCAAGCAGCAGCACTTAACACGTCACTCTGTCACCCTCTGACCTCCACTAAAGCCGCCCACAATATGGCTCGGCTCAGCCATTTAACCGTCTTTACTGATGCGCTGATCAGCATCGGCTGCAGGGGTGGCCTCACCAGCACACCTGAGGAACACACACACACTTCCACAGCAAAAGAAAACAAGGCACGTAACACTGAGCCAGACGGCAACAAAAGGCCATGGAGATGAGCTGATAACTTATAACTTATGCTGCCGGGCAAACCTGGTCTATAGCAGGCTAAAAGTGAAGCTTAGCACCATCTAGGATCAAAGAATGTCAGAATAGACAGAAAACAGTCACACAACTGTCATGGAATCATAAAATAATATGTAAAACATAAAATATATATATATATATTTATTATTTACACTAATAATTATATATTATATATAAAGTACATTAATGAACATTATCCCGGAAATAAAAAATAAGACAAATAAATACAAAATTAAACCAATTAGTAAACAAAATATAATAAAAGGAAATTGAGGCATTGAAAATAAAAGATTGAATATGTACACCAAACCAATTATATGTAAATTCCCTCCAATCTCCACCATTATCTCGATGGCAATGAAGTGATATACTTATTTAAATAAAGTAATTTCCACAGTTCTTTCATATTTATACGTTAAACATGACACAGAGCAAACACATTACAGGTAAAAGCAGTCTGCCTTGCCCTGAAGCAGTTCCTTAACATCTACATCACCTTCCCTGGACATCATGACCCACAGCGGATCAAGGAGACATTCTATGCAATTGCAGGTTTGTGACATTCAAATGCATTTGATGGAAAGTGTAAAGTGGCCCCCAGGTTGATGATGTTGTACCTTAATTTTTCCACATAGGCTTCCCCAATGTCTTTGGCTGCATTGATTGCAGCCATGTGCGAAATGATTCTAGATAAATACATATGCAGGAAATAAATGAATGCTATCCCATCGATTTACATAAAAAAGAGTTGATAAATGTGATGAATATCACTTTCGAACATTACTACTAGGGCTGCCAAATGATAAAATATGGAGAATTTCACATGTATTGCAGTGAAACAATAATGCTATTTTAATTATGTTAATATTAATGTTACGTGTTAGGGCTGTCTTTTTGTTCTTTGGGGATTTTCCTTTTAATTTTAGGGATTTGGTTGCATTAATAGGTCCACGTAATTGATTAGTTTAAAACAAAAACCATCAAGAAATCAATTGGTAGATTATTGTCTACATATATTTTGTCCCTTTGATGGGGGATTTATATAACATGTTGATGCTGAAACACTTAAATCTCTTACGCATTCAGCCTGTCGGCAATGTTCTGCCACGCAACATCCCTCGCTTTATTAACTGCCGCGGTATTGCCCTTCTTCCGGATTATGTGGCCGTATTCCTCATATACCTCCATAAGGAGGGTTTGTTCCGCTGCGGACAACATTTCTGCACGTTCCCTATCAGGGACTTGATTTGCATTAATGATTATGGTGTAGTTGAGACAGTATTTTGATGGAGGAAGGACAATAAAGAAGCAAATATCACCAGCAGTAAGTTGTCACGTCCTTTACATGCGGGATCCATTACAAAGTGAAATCAGCTGGCTCCACTTGACACTTAGTCAAGCCTCACCTGTTAAGCCTCACCTTGTGCACACCCACAGGGAAAATAAAAATCCCCTACTAGTCGAGAACGACAACGGTCCAAAATGCTGAAAAGCAAAGGAAAAGAACGTCTCCGGTTACGTATGTAACCTTAGTTCCCTGTAGGGAACGATCGGCTGCCTGAAAACGCTGTGGGAACGCCCTGCGTGACCGCGTCATGAAGCACGTGTGAAATCAGTCCAATGGTGAGATGGCACGTCAGAGGTCCCTATGGGGACGCTACACTCCCGTCAGCCGCTCTTTGAGGATTGCGGCTCGGCTCACGCTTCCCACGGAATATGATCTACGTGGGATTCGCAGGATTTTTCAGAAGGATCTGAGATGGCTTTGCCGTTTTCTCAGCCTTTCCTGTTAGATCCAGTGCCTTGGTGCCCAGTACCAAGCCTAAGGCTCGTGGGTAAACGCTTATTCGGCGGCATACTATGTTGCTACTACGGCGTATCAGGCGGAGCTGCTTTCGGACGTGGCTGAGGGGAAGGAATTAAATCCTGACGTGGTCCGGGACTGCCGGGCACGTTTGTCTCCCGCTCAGGTAGCTTCGACCCTTTTAGCCGTCAAACAGGCCAAGCTAGGCCAGTCATTTATCGCACCAAAGAAGCTTGGGCGGGGTTGCGTCCAATACTAGATCTACTTCTTTTTCGCACTGTCGCGAAGCTCAGCTTCAAGATGCTGACGCTTAAACAGATTGTGTCACAGATCAGGTCCGAGGACTGGTTTATCATGATAGATCTGAAGGACGCTTACTTCCACGTGTCCGTCCTTCCACAACACAGGAAGTTCCTGAGGTTCGCTTTCGGGGACGAGGCTTACCAGTATCAGGTTCTTTCGTTCGGCTAGCTCTCTCTCTGAATGTTTAAGAAATGCGTGGATGCAGCCCTGGTGCCACTGCATCTCCAGGGCATCCGCATTGTAAAAACTACATTGATGACCGGTTGGTTAAAGAGCTTGGCTCCGTCGAAGCAGCTCGCGGTTTAACATTGAGATTAAGACCCAGTTTAACTGCCCGGTGTTTGCAGTACTGGTGTTCCTGCAGGAACGTTTCTCCGCAGGTTTTTCCCCGTCTGCACTAAAAAGTGTTCGTGGCGGCCTTGAAATGAGAAAAGGAGATTCAGTGACCCAGGCCCCGCTGAGGGGGGTTTCTCTGGGGAGACACCCGCTGGTATCCCGCTTCCTTCATGACACACTGAGGCGGAAGCCAGCAGCCAGCACGAGTTGAGGAGGTCGCAGAGGTGGCTCTTAAGACGACCGTTTTTCTTGCAAAATTTGTTCTTTATAGAGAATTGGACATCTGCAAGCCCTCTAGGTGTTTCCGTCGTGCTTGGAATTCTCACCTGGTATGGTGACAGCGTTCTTCGTCAGATGCTTTCGTCAGAATGTGCGCTTTTGACTTCACACGACGGACACTGGCTCGTATGGCGGAGTTGGTATTGGCGTTCCCACAGCGTTTTCATGCAGCTCAAAGTTCCCTGATAGGGAACGTCTCCGGTTACGTATGTAACCTTAGTTCCCTGAAGGGAACGAGACGCTGCGTGTTTATGCCATACTGCCGGCATGCCCGTGGCACTTGATTCGGCCTCTCAGAGACAAATTGGTTTGTGTCTTGTTGCTTCTTATTTCCTGGTCTCGACGTCACCCGCCTACAGGGTGCGATTTGACAAAAAAGCAGAGGGGGGGGAGGGGGATGGGTTTTTTTTTTGGACATGTGACTTTTAGCTTGCATAACTAGGGGGAAGAACGCAAAGGGTAGACGGGCCCTTTTTCGGGTCCGTGGATTAGTCCCCATCACAACATGACAAAACTTTTAATGTTAATTTAGTTGACAAGAAGATATGTTCAGTGCCGGCGCTCCGCACACGCACATCACGCACTGCGCGTAGGGAACCAAATGCCTGGGGGGGCACCAAAAAATCTTGGACGTGGAAAACCATCACAGTAGGCTACTAGTATAAATAACAAATAAAATATGTCTAAAGCCTGTTAATACGCAAAACCAATACAAAAGTAATAGGCCATCACTTAGGCCATTAGTAATGCAGCTCCGCAATGCTCGTATTATTAAAGAGCTGGTTCCTATTCTCTGCTACGGAACCCCCCCCACCCCCCCCAGCGCAATTCCCCCGATGGGATCTTAAGTCCAACTGGCTTGATGCTCACTTTTACGCGCACGGACGGTTTGGCTACGAGGAGGAAGCAGAAGCACAAAGAGGGGAAACCGATCTGCATCACGAGCGCACGCGCACCCCTGCGAACACTAAAATGTTACAATGTGTTTGTGTTGGATGACGTTCAGGATGACTGAAGATCGTTAGATTTCAAGAGTTTAAGTTAAGTTGCATTCATCGCTATCAAGGGGGGAAATGCTAAAAATAATTAAGCAGAGGGGATCGGAAAACATCCCCCGCCCCCACAAATCGCACCTAAGTCCCTGATGTCAGAACAAGCTTGGCACTTGACTGACCCGTCTGACAGCTAGCCACTCACAACACACCCTCCATTTAGCAAAGCGCCCCGGCTCAATGCATCCTCCTACCACATGCGTTTCAGAGTCGCTGGCAGCAACATCGGCGTTTCTTTCATCATCAAGAGGCTGGGAATCGTCGTGTAGGCGTACATGAGCGCCAACCTCCAGCGCATTTCTTGCGCTATCACTCTCAAGTGTTAATTTAGTCGTTTTATTATTGGGTCCTGAAAAGTAACTTGATATGCTGCTTCATTCTGAAATCCTTGTCCCCCCCGGCGATAAAAATAATTTAGCAGAGGGGGGGCTAGGAAAACCATAGGGGGGGAAATCCCCCCCCCCCACAAATCGCACCCTGACGTGCCATCTCACCATTGGACTGATTTCACACGTGCTTCATGACGCGGTCACGCAGGGCGTTCCCACAGCGTTTTCACGCAGCGTCTCGTTCACTTCAGGGAACTAAGGTTACACGTAACTGGAGACGTTCTTTTCCTTTGTTTTTCGGCATTTTGGACCATTGTCGTTCTCGACTAGTATGGGCTTTTTATTTTCCTTGTGGGCGTGCACAAGGTGAGGCTTAACAGGTGAGGCTTAACTAAGTGTCAAGTGGAGCCAGCTGATTTCACTTTGTAACCAGTGTTGGGCAAGTTACTTTAAAACAGTAATTAGTTATAGTTACTCACTACTTGTTCAAAAAAGTAACTGAGTTAGTAACTGAATTACTCTACAATAAAAGTAACTCATTACCAGGGAAAGTAACTATTTGCGTTAGTGTTAAAAAATTAGAGTTGCTTACAACGGATGTCGACAAAGTTTTTGATTCTGGATATAATGTACACATCACTTGCACGTTCTTGTCACGGTTTGGTCTTGTTCTTGTCTTATTGTCTACTGCCTTGTCCTGTCTCCCCTTGTGATTGTCTAAGTGATTCCACCTGTTTCCAATCACCTGCACCTCCCTTGTGTATTTAAGTCATGTTTTTCTCTTGTGTGGGTTCATTGTCGATTGTACGTCATTGTTGGTGAGTGTTTCTCGATCCTTGTTCCACGTTCCATGTTCATAGCCCGTTTTTGCCCCTCGTGGCTTTTTAAGTTTCTGTTTTTTGACTATTAAAGTCCTTTTTATTTTTGAACTACTCTGCGTCTGAGTTCCACTTCCTGCTGTCTTGTCTTAAGTTAAGATTACTCTATTACTTGGGCCAGGGTTGGGGCACGGCCCCTTTCCGGCGTAATGTGTGTCGTTTTTGGCTCTTTATTGGCACAGAACGTTACAACTGGTGTCAGAAGAAAACTTAGTCGGATTCTAATAATGTAGTCGACCGCTCGGGCATCGGCGGACTGCCGTTTGGAGGACGCTTTTTCTGGTGGAGATGGAGCGTTCTTTTGGCATAGGTTTTTAAGTCAAGCAGCAGTAGGAGGAGGGCAACGAGTACGGATACGATAAGCTCAAACACAAAACATAGAAACATCCTTTTTACATTTTCAAAATAAAAGTTCAAATTCTTTTAGCGGAAGTTCTATGGAGTTATTTACACACTTGATAGTAGGTGGTAAGAGAAGCCATGTGAGTGTCGTGCGGTTTCACATATGTATTACTTATTATGGATATGGGTTATAAACGGTTAAGAAATTGAACTTAAAAATAGCAAACCGAAAGTATGTCATTGTAACTTTGTATTTGAAACACATTGTCAACACAATCTATTTAACTTGACTGTTGGTAAGTAAAGGCAGTTTAGCCTTTGTAGATTTTATATCACATTGTTTGGAACATTGACACCTGTCAGGACAGCTGTGTTAAACACATCCACATTTTCTTGTGTAACTAATGAACTCCTGATTCATGGTGTATGAACTGCAACGACTTAACTTGATTTTCCTCAGTTCAAAGGCTCATTTTCGGCCTCGCCGCCCTTCAGTATGTGGTAATGTAGTGTGAAGAAAAAGTGGCCTGTAACATCGTTAGTATCCATCCAGATGCATTAACCTCATGTTGTTAATTAGGCCATCAAAAGGCATTAGCTTCCACTTGTGCCTTGTCCAACACAGGCCTGACAATGGCCATTAATGAACTGGCACTCTGATGAAATTTCCTGACACTCGTTGGTGATCTCTTCAGTCAGCTGCTTGGTTTCGCAGCTCCTGAAGGAGGAAGAGCAGTATGCTGATAACCAGCAGCAATTATGAATCTATAAATAAAAAGTATGCGCCAACAGCAGTCCATCGTCCTATTAACACAATAGCTGAAACCAACCAAATCCTAATTTACAGGGGTTAGTGGTTGGAAAAGGCACAAGCCACTTCAGGGCTTTGTCGGCAAAAGCTCGGGGTATTCTGTGGAAACTTTCAGCCAAAAAGCAGGCAGACATCTATCAGAAAAGTCCACTTTTAAAGCACTGTCACAGGACAGTTCGGCCAGGCTGTCTTGCTTTCTGGGGGTGAGGTTTGTCAGGGTGTAGTCATCTAGGGTGGCAAACGGATTTCTAATCCTGTTCGCTGTGGTGTCGGGGGTTGGGAAATACATCCGTAGCTAAGTTCTCAGCAGGTGCTGTCTGATATCATCTTGCACAGCACTTGAAAGATGCGTGTCTGAGCTGTCTAAAAAATCTGAAAGATTTGGAAATTAGCCATAGTTTGTCTCCTCCATGCGCTTGGCCCACTTCCCGATCTTCTTGATTGCTGCTTCAACTTTGTCTTGCGTGTGAAAAAGAGTAACCGACTTCCCCTGTAGGCTCCTATTCAGTCCATTCAAGTGCTCACAAATGTCAGACAGATATGCCAACTTGGCAAGCCAGTCTGCATCATTGAATCGGCCAGAAAGGTCAAACTTGGAATCAAGAAGAAACAGTCTCACCTCATCGCGCAACTCGTAAAGCTGTGCAAGCGCCTTCCCTCTTGACAGCCACCGGACCTCTGTATGGAGCAGCAATTGTCGGTGTTCACTGCCCATCTCGTCTCATAAAACTGAAAACAGTCTTGAATTCAGCGGCCGGGCTTTGATGAAATTTACTGTTTTTACGGCTTCATCCAGAACAGTTTTGAGATCAGGAGGTATTCCTTTTGCTGGGAGAGCCTCTCTGTGGATGCTGCAGCGGATGGATTTTGCTTGCAGAGCAACTGCTTTCACACATTTAACAAGGCCGCTGTGTTGGCCTATCATGGCTGCTGCCCCGCCTGTCCTTATTCCCACGCATCAGAAGGCTCTGTTCTCTGCTAGAAAGGCCCTACCCTTTTCCGAAGTTAATGTTGTTGTGTTCAGCTATTTTTTGTCATGCTTTCCTATTTGTCGTTTGACCTAATGCACAGATGCACTGATAAACTATTGTTTATCAACTCCTAAACATCATTCATGGAATCACAAACTTGTTTTATAAACAGTTTATTACTTTTTAAGGTGTCAGGCTTGTACCTTCACCCACTTTCGGTTTTTCTACTAGGCTAGGCTACTAGGCTTTAAAATGCAGACATTTGTATCATTTTGCATTCCTCATGTGAGAGCTCCGCCCAAGAGGATCCTTGGGAATGGCCATGGGTAGTTTTGGTCTCATTATGGGGAGCAAGTCATCCTCGCTCAGCCAGCACAGAAGCCCAGAGCCTTATATCATTTGAATGACTTATAATTAGCATTATTACTATGAAAGCTTGTGTTAAAAGTGTGTTTAAATATAATTGAAATGTATCTCTGATCACATGACTTGCAAACCCATTATTCGATAGTAAGAAAAATTTCCGTTACAGATAGAACGCTACGCTGTGTGAACGCTATTTTTTTTTATTGTGACATGCACTTATCTATTTCTCTACAGCCATGGTGTCTCAAATGAACAGGCAACTGATAGCTGAGCTATTATGACTATAGAGCTAAGCACTGTTGTTGATTTATTTTTAATGAGTTTTCCAATTATGCAAGCAATAATTCCCATTTGTAGTTATCCATGAGATTCAGCTGTGGAGTAGGCCTGTGCTGTGTACCTCTAGCTTTCATCTAAGATTTTTGGGCCTTACTTTTAGACAGAGTTCAGGCTCAACAATGAGAAATGGATTTAGGTGTGGATTAAAGTGCATTTTGTTCTGCCATTAGCATTAGCAGTTACCTTGAATTCCCAGGATTTCCAAGCTATTTCAACAACGGTGTGTTTTTTACTGACAGGGGCATTAATCTTTTTCTGTGCGCAGACACAGATCAACGAGGAATTGTTTGCGTCCAGCCCCTGCTGGCATCATTTCTCAGGCAGAGTGCTGGAGTGACAGGCTGTAAATCAGGGTTTGTTGGTCAGATCGGTGGCAGGTTTGGCGGCGGCAAATTTCATACACTTTTCGACACTTGAATTGGGGGGAAAAATACCCACAACTCTTCTTTCAGCTGTCTGTTCCAGGTGTTTCAGTGCTTTACAACACTCTTCAAACTACGGTAAGTACATGATTTAACTTTAAATGAGGAAGAAAACACCTGTGACAAAAAAAATAGTTGCAGAGCTTAGAATTATAGCCAAAGCAAACAATTTTATTTTATTCAAGTTTTTAATTTTTCTTAAAAATGAAATAAGGTTTATTGTAAGTGACCTCTGACAGGTATGAATGTCATGGCCGTCTGCTGGGATGCCGTCTTTCAACGGCTTGGAAGGAGTGTATTCACTCCACAGCAGCTGAAGAGAGTTTGGAAGGATGCTTTTCCTACCTGTCGACGTATTGAGGACACTATCGGAATCAGAAAACATTTATTGCCACAGTATGTCAGACATACAAGGAATTTGACTTGACGACAGACGACAACGGACAAAGATGATAGAAAAGTCCACAGCAGTGACGGGGGAATCCACAACCATCTCCACTGTCTTCAGAGCGTTGAGCTCCAGGTTGTTCTGGCTGCACCACGTCACCAGATGGCCAGACTCCCACCTGTAGACGGAATCGTCCCCCCCCGGATCAGACCAATGAGGGTGGTGTCATCTGCAGACTCTAGGACCTTGACTGACTGGTGGCTGGAGGTGCAGCTGTTGGTGTACAGGGAGAAGAGCACAGGGGAAAGGACGCAGCCTTGGGGGAAACCGGTGCTGATGGGCCGAGAGCCTGAGAAGTGTTCTGCCAGCTTCACGTGCTGCTTCCTGTCAGACAGGAAGTCAGTGATCCACTTGCAGGTGGGGTCCTGCAAGGGGTCCGGCACGTGCAGCTGGAAGAGTTTGTCCTGCAGTAGAGGCGCGATGATACGACCGGTTGGCTCTGTAGGCAAACTGCAGAGAGTTCAGAAGGGGGTCGGTGAGTGGAAGGGAGGACCGTGAGTGGACTGGCATTGAATGGGAGGATGCAAAAGCCAATGACTCGGACACACAAGTGACTAAGAGGCGTGTAGAATACCAGACATCACCAACAGGACCAGTCTTCCCTGCATTTACTCTTTGTAAATGTGTTGTTTCCCCTGCATGTTTGGAGTTTTCCACCTTTGCATCTGCCCCGATAAATCGCCTTTAAAAGCTTTTTTTCCTCTGGCACAAGGGTTGCTTCACCCCCCTTTGGTTCCTGACCGTCATTTTTCTATAAGCAGATCCTAACTGTTTGGATTGTGAGATCTGGCTGTAATGTTGAAACAATTTACTGGTTCTGGCGTGCTGCATTTGGGTCCTTAACACCACCCGTTAATGGAATCCCTGTACACCGGCTGGTTCTTCCTTTAGGTCCTCTTCAGAAGAGCTGCAAAAAAACGTTGGGGCGGTCTGAATGGGATTGGACGTCACCAACCTATAACGTATTAAGCTTGTGGAACATGGCTGCCCAGTGTGACACATATGCTTGGCCTAGTGGATTACGTTAAGGATGAACTAGTATTCACCCAGCTACAAACGTCCTCTCACTCTGGCGGCATCGATACAACCCCTACATAGACTGGACTACAGGGGTTTATGTTTTAATTTAACATAATATTGTATTGCTGGCCGTTTTTGTGACATAAAAATATCTCTGACGATATTGAGTGAGGAAACCTAAATCCTTGCCATTCACCTCTCTCTGACTGTAGCCAGAGACCGCATTTGGAAGACAGACTCCAAAATAGGTCAGGTAAGTATTAAAGGAGGTTGTTAATCAGTTTCAGCTGCATTGGTTTTGATGGAATTAACCGGTGCATTAGAGGGGCAACAAGGAGACATCCCCCAAAACAGGACAGGTTTTACATGTGGAGGCCAATTCTAGTTGCACCTTCTTGCATCTCTTTGACTGCATTTTCACTAGTTTGAGCTTTAGCTAATGTCATCATAACTACTCTGAGTATAAGGGCCAGTTCTTAACCCTACAGAAGTTGCACAGATACAAGTCCTCCAGAATGGCGCATGCGTGCCAATCCGTAAACATTTGATGTGTCTCCTAGGCACAAACTCCAGTACATGGAGGAGTGAAGCAGTTACTGAAGGAGAGCTGGACAGGGCCGTAGAAGGTCCTCAACCCAGCAGCAGGACCAATATCGGCTGCTTTGTGCAAGGAGGAAAAGGTTCAGCACCACCTAAGCCCTACCCTACGCCTCTACAGCAGGTTCTGTGTTCCTCCTGATGCACAACAATGTCTGGCCCCATGTGGCAAGACTATGCGGGCAGTACCAAGAGGTTTGAAGGAATTAAAATGACCCTTATTTTATTTTTTTGAACAGGTCGGTAATTCAGACCAATTTACTTTTGTTACATTCAGGTACAGCTACGTTGAAAGATTATTTTGACGAGAAATGATGCATGCTACAGAATCTGAAGTTTGTGAGCGTCTCAATTCATGCCGGTTATTTGATCAACATTTTGGAGCAGACAGACATTGCCTGATGTGGTCTGTCTGTTTCCCATTTAGACAATAGGAAAATTACATTTATTTCCTAAAAAACCCCAATCATCTTTTGTTTGTTCTTTAAATGATATTAGTTCGGTAACTGGATTATTTTCATTTATTTTGGTAATAATTGTTCCTGATTCCTGATTTATTTCTTTAAGGATTAGAAAAATACTATTGTGACTTCCAAAGATTCCAGTTACCAGTTTTTGATGTTGAATATGTTTGGTCGGGTTAGGTTAAACAATGTCTTGTCCAGCATTTGAAACTTGAAAGATAAAATAGAATCAGACTGAACAGATGCTTTTTCTCTGTAGCTGCCATAGCTTGGATCATCTGCAGTGTACACACTTATTTCATTCCTATTTCGTCCATTTGAATTCAGATTATGGCAGAGGTTATTCAGTGTAATGGTTTTGTCATAGAAAGAAGCTGCTATTTTCAGCTGTTTCTTATTGATTCAGTTTGATGAACACACACGTAGGTCCTGGATGGGATTATGCCTGGGGACAAATGCATATGCAGAGCTATACAGCCAGAAACAGAGCGAGAGATGAGAGCATGCGTGTCTGTTCATGTACAATCAGACAAATAGCATGAGAGAAACATACTGAGCTTTTATTTCCATGTAATTAGATATAGGCCTCTAGAGATTATAGTCTCATCATGCAGGGTTACCACAGCCAGGGTCTCTACATCACATTAATAAGCATACCCCCACCAACAAGAGCCACAACAAACACATCAGCATACATCAAAACTGCACTGTAATACCTCAGAGTATATGTATAGTACTCATGGTATATCTAGTGATTCAAATGGCTGGTGTTGAGCAAAGAAAAGGGCGACAATAGGAGCAAGTCTGCTCCTGGTTTGAGCAGTTCCCTTTGATTGTAACCATTGTTGGTAAAATAAACTCATGGCTGTTCCAGGCCGGTCTGGCTTTATATATACTGTATATCCCCCTGCTAGAATGAGCCAGCCACTCTGTCAGCATGGTCATGGATAAGGTTGTTAGTGTGGACAAAAGTGTGTGTGTTAGGGTTCTCAAACCAGTCTGGCACTGAAACTGCAGAGGGTTCCTATCTGGATAGTTTTTTTCATTGTCTACTACAGCGGTTCCCAAACCTTTTTGATGCTTAATGTAATTTAGACTGCCATGCTATAAAATAAAGAGCATCAATGGCATGTTACAAAGATGTGATACCTGAGTTTAGGTTTATTGCTTCCAATCCATTAGAAGAATTTCACAGGGGTACGAGATTGGGGACCCTATTGAGACAGGGATTAGGTCATTACCCATGAAAAGCAACCCCCCCAGGTCATGTCGGCTGGGTATATTTTCCAGTCATAAATTGGGCCTGTGGAGGCCCCATTGCTAATTATATGGTCCTGTGTCTTATCACCAGCCCCCCCAGTGTGTCTTTGTTCCATGGCAAGCTCTATGGCCAACATATGCCTGCACGTGTTTGTGTTTATGTTTGTTCAAAGTTTTCTGTGGGACGACTTTCCGTCAGAAGTCACGTCTAATCAGTTCACAGCCAGAGTCTCTTACAACGGCTCATAAAATAGAAGATGAAAAAAACAGATGTCGTCATGAATTAGTGAGGCACTCATGAAAAATGAACAGATGACCTAGGACATGGAGCCAGGGGCCTTATGCTCATTTAATTCATCCTTCAACATGCAATATGCTGCCTCCAGTCATTGTTTTTACTGCCTGTCCCCATCCAGCTGCAGCATGCCTACTTTTAGATCTAGCAAATTAGTAGTGACAGAAATTAGTCTAACGAATAAATAACATCATGGGCTCTTGGATAACTGGCTCCATTGGGAATGCTGCTAAATAGCTGAAAAGTGGTTTTGATGTTTTTTAGGGGAGAAAACATTGATGTAAAATACAGATCACTGGGAGCCCTGGAATGATCTAGAGCAGAGGTTTACAACTATTTGTATGTACTAAAATTGTTTGTGATAAGATGAGATTACTTAAGAAACCGATCTTTGAGAACTACAATTATTGCGGGTAAGATAACTAACCCCTAATTGCTCCCTGGGGAAATGTAATCTCGAACTGTTACAGGATGCTGGTTTTGTGATCAGTGGCGGTAAAATCACTAGATCCTGAGGCCAAAACCTCTGTGGCCATGCAGGTAGGGACAGAAGACACGGGTATTTGAGTTATGTTTTGTCCTAGGACAAACTGCAGCGGACAAAGCGCACCACATTGTTATTGACACTCTCATGGAAAGTGCTGATATCTTTTCCTGGATGAATTTAATTCTGTCAATGATTTTCTTTGGGCATGTGTGACCGGATGAGGGTTTTCCCCTCCCCCGATCTGCACGAGCCCAGAAAACGTCACCAGATGGTCAGACTCCCACTTGTAGGTCGAATCGTCCCCACCACAGATGAGTCCAAATTTCCGGAGCTTGACGGACTAGTCTCTGGCGGTTCAGCTGTTGTACAGGGAGAAGAGCAGAGGGAACAGAATCGCTGCTGATCATTGAGAGGCTGAGACATGCTCACTCCTCATGTGCTGCTTCCTGTCGGACAGGAAGTCTGTGATCCACTTGCAGGTGGAGTCGGGCACGTGCAGCTGGGAGAGTTTGTCCGGCAGCAGAGACAGGATGATGGTGTTGAAAGCAAAGCTGAAGTCCACAAACAGGATCCTGGCGTTGGTTACTGGAGTCCAGAAGCTGGAGGATGAAGTGGAGGCCATGTTGACAGCATTGTCTACGGACCGGTGTGCGCTGTAGGCGAACTGCAGGGGGTCAAGGAGGGGGTCAGTGAGGGTCTTCAGGTGGGACAGGACTAGCCGTCAACTAGTGTGCGGGTTGGGATGGAAGGTTTGACCAGGTGTTGGATGTGGACTGGACCCCATCCATTCACAACACGCTACGTGAGCACCAGCAGATCACAGATAGAGGGAGGAGGCGCTTATGTGGGTGAAACCACATCTTCCTCCAGGTGCCCTCAATCACTCATCCAGTAGCTGCACCTAGAACTTGATATTCAATACGCACACTCACACTAACAGGACATAAAGTTATATGTAACGCTTGTTACACACAGGATTCATTTGTCCATCGTTGGTCAGTTGTTGGTCAGGTTGCTGTCAGTCATGCCGTTATAACTTAGTGATAATATTCCTAACTTAAAGGGGACATATTATGGATGTGCTTCTACACGTTAATTTGGGCATCTGGCATGTCTACTGAACCAAAAAAAAACTCTCCTGTGATTCGTTGTGGTTCTTTTACGTCAGAAACGTCGTGCTTGAGTTACTATTTTGACCAAAGTATGTTTCAGACATTTCATTATGACCCCAAGGAACCATATCAACTTGTGGTAAAATGGGCACACAATGGGTCCTTCAAATCTTGACAATGGAAAGGTCACAGCATCAACGTTTAGAGCTCAGACACAGAACAATGCAATATGTGAGAGGTGTTCCATTTGGCATAATTCGGAGTACAACATTCACAGGCTGTAAACCAAATGACTGTTAATTTGGGTTCCAAGGGTTTCAAGGAGAGCTTGGTTTACAATATTCATTTAATATTTCATGTTCAGGTTTTTATGGAGGATTATATATTATTTCATTTACTTCCTTTTTTTGTTGTTCTTGTTGTGCTACCTTATTAGTACCTTATTATTATTATTAGTGCTTTTACATAACGCTCTGTCATGTGATGAGAGTAAACAAGAGGACTCGTGTTCTTTTATTATATAGATATGCTTTTATTAGAAATAAGACACATTCATTTTGTGCTCTGAAAACTGTACATTAACAAAGAGGAGACCCCAGTAAATTAAAAAGTGGAGAGGGGGAGGTGTATCTCTGTGTGTGTGTGTGTGTTTGGGGGGGGGGGGGGGTGGGAGCAGATCAGTGGGACAACAAATACAGATTTGAGGCGGTGACTGGCGGTTATATCAAAACACACACTGTTACATTGTGATACAGAACACTCGTTTAGTCCAGTACCCTGAAAGAACAAGGAGGGATCGGGAGGATCGTATCAGAATAATCATGTTCATATTTAGAATAATAACAACTATCGCCAAGCACAGTAAGAAAGATATTTATAGGCTAAAATCCATTCTGTAGAACTCTGTTGAAATAATTACAATGCTGTACATTAGGACTGCGAATGAGCCTTGTGCTTTCTGTCACCTTTAATCACCATATTTATTTATATATGTATTCATTTACTCAGCTTCTTCTCGTTTTCGTAACGCCTCTAAACTTTGCATTCACTGTACCAAGTCTGCTTGTTCATGGTCCTCCGTGGTTCTGGTTTTACGGACGCTGTGTACATGGCGTCCCCCTGGGGGAGGCTTTGAGGTTAAGGGCCCAGTGCAGCACGAAGCCGCTGGCTGCCGTCTGAGGAGGTGTCCGTCAATGACAAGGTGATTGCCATTTGGGCTCAGGGAAACATTGACTTTTAAAAAAAAAATACTTTTTACACAAACCCCCCTCCCCCCCCCCCCCCCCCCCCCCCCCCCTTTCCCTTCTCTTGTCACTGCGGGGCCCCGCCGGAACGGGTTGAAGGGGTGGGGGCTACTGCAATGAGCGCCACATGGCAGTCGGCCCCGTTCCTTCCATTTCCCTTTCGAGATGGATGTTGGAGAAAAAAATCCACAGGCATCTTGAGTCGTACACAACAGCGTCCATCATGAGGAAGAGACAACACGATACTCTCAACAGTGGGGGAAAAAATACATAATCATGGTTATTACACTGTTGTTCATTTAATACAGGGGTGACGTTGCATTATTACCGATGCCTGGCTGCTTATACATGGCGGTATAATGTGCTACCATGGCGATCTGAGCCCACAGGAAGATGACCAGTATTTAGTAGACAGACACACCGTCCAGACATCATATGAAAGACGCTCTATCCGTCGCTCTAGATGTGGTCGCAGTGGGCTTGAGTAGATATCCAGAGCGGCAGTGTGTGTGTGGTTCGTTTGAGAGGATTGTTGGTGGGATCGCGGTCACACCTCCGTCTGAAGGTCCATGATCTCCTGGCCCACCAGAGGAATGGTGGCACTGGTCTTCTCCCACTCCACTGTCTGCAGCTCCAGAGGGGACGCCGCCACTGTCTCCAGGTCCTTCCTCAGCCAGGAAGGGGGGGAATGGGTCTTCCTGATGCCGTCCCACGCCCTCTTACTGGGGGTCTGCTGCTTGTCCTGGTGGGAAGAAACAATAGTGATGCAGTGCAGAAGTTATTGCTCTTCTGCTGGACCTGCTTTAGCTCACTCTGATGTTTTTAGATGTCTTCCATAGTTTCCAAAAACGTTTTAGTGGGTATGAGCATAAAAACTATATTCAGAAATAAGGAACAATGATTGTGGCTGAGACACATCCTCAAAACCCATCTTGAAGATGTCGTTATCTTGTTCTTCCACTGGTATCAATGTGATGAGACATAAACATGTTTTTTTCTTTCTCGTGGTACGAAGGAACGATCGCGCTGTTGCTCTTTGAACTTGAACCTCCCTCCAAAGCTGTGAAACAAATGGAGTTTAGGGGCTTTTGCAGCAGGCTGCCATAGAATGACTGCAGCTACAAAGCCAACATGGACCCCCCCCCTTCTGTAGCTACTATTGTTAAGGGACAAGTTCCCAGCCAATCCACTCCCATGCAAGAAAATACCAAACATGGATAATTAGAATGTCTTGAATGTCAAGAGTAAAACATTGACTGTTAAGCCAAACGTGCAAGCTTATGATTGATTTTGCAAATACAATATCAATAACGTGGACATGAAACTTCAACGTGAGTAAGATAGAAGAAATAGAGGGTGTTTCTCATTTCAAAGTAAAAGGTGTTGTAGCTTGCATGCATGCAAGTGTAGCGGTTTGTGCGAATAAGGGAAGGAAGGACAGCAATACATGTAGGAGGGTGGGGTGGGGGAGGGGGCAGAACAGAATAAAGTCTTTACACTCATGTTGGTCTTGTCGCTGCTGGCAGAGGACACACTCCATCTTTTGGCAGCTTTGGCGTCAACAGGTGGAGATTCTCTATCCTTGTCTGCACTGAGAATCTTCCTGTTCAGGTCCTGAAACATGTCCTGGTGGCGTTTCCGGGTGTGCATAATCTTCTACACAGGGACAGTGCACGTTAACGTAGGAGGTACACAGCACAGGTGATGTTTCCAATCCCAACACTGCTGGATAAATCTGATGAATGTATGCAGGCATAGAGGTGGAACAGCTAAGAGACTAATATTACCTCAAAGTCAAGCTCTGCATAGCGTGATTTTCGTCTCTGGGGGGAGATGAGACAGAGAGATTACAGATGTGTCTTGTTTTTGTGAGTCACGAGGTTTGCTGCTGCTCATTCGGACCCAGTTGAGTTAACAGATTGTGACCGAATGACCTTTAAGTCCTCCATCACTGAGTTGTTGAAGGAATAGCTGACCTTCAGGCTGCTCGGTTGCCGTGGCAGCTGCCGCCTCGCACGGCATCATGGAAGTGTGTTTTGGCCCCGAAGTGAGAACGACACCAGCAGGCAGATGTCGCCGTGTCATCTCATCTCGCACTATGAGCTGCGTGGAAACTACGCTCGCTACAACAACAGGGCTCCTTTGTCTCATTCCACTTCTCACAGTGTTGCCCAGTGGAGATCTAACAGGTTTACAGGGGGGAGGGGGAGGGGGGTACGGCGCTCTCTGGTGAGAGTGGTAACGGTCATGGGGGGGGTGGCGTTCATTTAAAGCTCCTTTCATTTCTTTTTCTATTGTGACACAAACAGTTGATTCTACAGAAAGAAATAGTGAAGTTCTTATGTTGACAGAGTGGTAATAAAGAAGACATGAGATGAGGTGGGATGTTTATTATTATTAACTAGGATGTCTCTCATGGACATTCAGAAGTGTGTCCACTGAATGTCCATGAGGGACACCCTAGTTAATACATTTCTGAAACTTAGCATTAATAGGCTTTTAATCACTCATTTATTCCAATCACTTCTGCTTTGATGCTTTTTTGACTGCGTCAATTGAACCCACGAAAGTGGAACAAAGGCATGAACCTTTTCCTGTGTTTCACAGTTCCAACTCACAGCAACTACTAAACTTTTCGGTTTTGAAGCAAAAAGTTCCTATCGATCGTGAAATTGAAATTTTTTGGACTACTTTCACAGTTGAAATGACGTGTTTTTTTAATTAAGCATCATTCCATTCGGAATACATGTTTGTGCTGAATATCTGATTTTACAAGAAATTGCTTGGCTTTTGCCATACGTAGCAAATGTCGCTTTACACACATCAATCAAAGAATTGAATAATAACCAATTAGCAAATGTAAGCACATTTGTCCCTTCTCCCTGCATCTACTAGGTGTTGTCTACAACGTGGCTAAGATCCATGCAGGACAATCAGCAGCAGGGTCAGTGTGCTGCTGGAATAAGAATGGTGAAGAAAACTAAAAAAATCCAGCAAGCAGATGCAAAACAATGAGGCTTCTTTTTGAAAAGGAATACAATAAAGGCGTGGTTGTTGAGAACGTATGTTGACATGCACATCTTGCTGCTCTTACCTCCAGTGAGCTCATGGACAGCGTGGACACCGTCTCGCCCTTGGACGTCCCCCCGGAGTTGGCGGCATCCGCTGCGTCACCCGTGCTGCTGGCGGCGTGCGGGTCTCTGGGCATGTTGTGCGGCTTGTGAGCAGGCGAGTCTCTGTCGGAGCACGACGCGCTCATCTGGTCGGCGGGGAGGCTCTGGAGGCCGAAAGCGGGCGCCGGCTCTCCGTTGGCAGCGTTGGCCAGGTGAATGAGGCGGGTCTGAGGCAGCTGCTCCATGCCCATGTTGCCCTTGGGCGGCTTCTGGGTGCCTGTGCTGTTGGTCGGTAGGATGACGTAGCCTGGGCATTTGCCGGCGCCCTCGGAGCTGCTGCCCTCGCCGTTTCCTCGGGGCAGCTCTCCATCCAGCTGCTTGAAGAGCTCGCCATCGCAGATGTAGATTGATTTGGCGCCCGGCAGCTCTGTGCTGATCCCTTTGGCGGGGCCTTTGTCCCTGCGCAGCGTCAGAGTGTGGCTGGTGTAGTCGGACACATTCTGCAGGTGAACTTTGGCCATGCTGGCCGGCATGGTGTTAAAGTTGGAACCCTTCTGAAGGGTGAGGGTCCCGGACGAGGCCTTCTCCTCTCCCTGGAGAGAGGAGCGCTTCATCGTGCCTGCAGGCCAAGGAAAGACAAAGTTGGACCCTTCAAACACATCTTAAAGACAACCTGATGAGTGCTGAGAAAAGCTCATCATATGCGGTGACTCCCATTCTCACTCTGTACTTAAAGAGAACAATAGAAAACCCTGTCTCGCTGTCTCTCCTGTCTTTCCTCGATCAGGCGTGCCTGCGTCGCAATAGCTTTTCTGCTCCAGATGCCTCGATATCCTGTCTCGAGAGATAATCTGATTTCCACCGACAGCGGATATCAGAGCAGAGCTTGGATCTATCGGGAGGTGAGGGGGGGAGACCTCATTATGCAGGAGAGACTCGGACAGCCCCATTTGTCTGCATACAAGTGCTCAGCACACGTTCACCACGTCTGCCTTATGCAGCAGTGATGCTGATCGTAAGTGCATGGAGGCATCTCACCTGATCTGCAGGCGATGTCCACATCCTTCTCAAAGTCCGTCTGAGGAGAGAAAGCCAGACCGTCTGCAGTCAGTGGACACACTGGCAATAGGGAATAAGAAATGGCAGGTGCATGATTGTACCATGAGCTGAGCGTGGCCATTCTGGAAAGATCCTCCTGAATCTCCATTGGCGTCGTCCTGGCGATCCACCACGCGGCACTTCACCGCCTCCTGGACCTGCAGCCGATCAGGGAATGTTTGTACACTTAAAACCCCCCAGAGGTGGGGAAAGGTCAGAGCTGCCATTTTGTCCTGATGGTGGCACGGCAAGCTGAAGGTCTCGGGGTCATCCAAACCAAAATGTCTCACCCCGCTGAAATGTCATCGCCTCTGCCCCCGACCCCCCACCCCCCCATCACAAAGGAGCGCAAATCCTCTCAGCTCAACGTAACACTGGACAAAAGAACAACGACTTGAACGTTTCTGCTACACTGAATGTTAAGGATGACATTATTGTGTAATTAGGACAGCAAATCAGTAAATATGTTCATTCCACTCAGTATAATACATATACTTAATAACAGATGATATCAGACGCTTCACATCGGTTACCAAACTGAGCCAAAGCTATTTTGATGGAGTCAAACAGACAGAAGGTACCTCTCTGCGCAGGATGCAGTGCACCATGACGATGACGAAGCCCTCCAGCGAATCAAAGACCGCAAAGAGGATCTGGAAGAGAGCAGATCGTCGGTCCGTGATGGCCAGGACGGCCGACATCCAGGTGAGCGCCAGCAGGGGCAAAACCACGCAGGAGCTCCACAGTGACGCCCTGCAGGACGGGAGGGGAACTGCAGTCAGCAGCCTGTCATGACCCTCAAACACATGCCTTGGTCACTAGCTAAGACTATTACAGGATTTATTATCAAAGAAAACTTTTGCTATAAAAAATTTCGAAAAGATAAACTGGATCGCTGGTCTTTTGTTACATAACAAAAAAAAGCACAGTAGCAAAAGGTAATTCTTAACATAATCTTAAACCAACAAGCTGCCTGTGCTAGTGGAAGCAGTCAGCTCTAACCATGCATATATAAACATATATATATATATATAAATATACACACACACACACACACACATATATATATATATATTTATATATATGTATGTATGTATATATATGTATATATATGTATAACGTCACAATACATTATTTTGCTACTATCACAAACATCCATCCATTATCTGCAGATATAAATGTTCATAGTTCACATATATTACATGCATGTATGTTAAGATGGTTCAGTCAAACCATAGAGGATCTAGTGCCACAGGAGAGAGAGGGGGGGGCAGTAGGGGAAAACAAATGAGATGAGAGTGTGAAACAGATGCAAAGACAAACAGGCAGAGCAGAGGACAGACAGACAGACAGAGAGACAGGAAGAGTCCACGTTGTGCTCCCACTCTGCACTTCTTCTACTTTCTATGTGTTGTAACGTGCACATCAGGAACGGACATGAACTCCTCACTCAGAACACTTTACTAAAGTACCATGATTCGCTGACCGCAGCAAAACAGGAACAAAAAGAAACGTCAAGTAATCAGTCCTTGTTGTAGCTGGTGTAACCAATACGTTAATAAATAAAGTGAAAGGACACATGCTCTAACGCTGCATTCGTGTCCCATTACGCTCTGAAAAATCTAAAAATAGCCCAGAAGGGACTACAACTAATGTAGCAGGCAGGTGATCACCAATGGAGCCCTGAGGATGCAATCACTACAGATCCCTCACTGTGGGGATTCCACAGAGCCCAATTACTTGTTTCAGGATTTACTGTCCATCGAAATAATGTTGCTGCTGTCAAATCGGAAACATGCATTTCGAAATATATGCCGTGTCCCAAATCACTCACTCATCACATATACGGCACCATAATACGGTGGACTACGGATGTATAGCGTGAACTATTATCCTACTGGGAAATGGTGGATAAACCATCAGGCATTCTGCTAAATAAAGGAAAGGAAAAAAAGGAAAAAGGCAAACGAATGACGCGACGAAGACGTTGTTCCAGTTCTATTAAATGTGAGTCACAGAGTGCTTTGTATTTAATAGCCAGGGACTTTCACAATGATGTGTTCATTCCAGAAATGCACATGTGTGTTTACTGTAGAAAACCAGCCGTAGTTCACTTTATCAGCCCATCAGTCCCTGGATATTAAATCGCTTTGGGATTAGCTGCCGTTTATTTCTCAGACATGTTGTGTAATTCATACTAGTTTGCAATCGAAAAGGTATTTTGGACAACAAAAGGCGCTCAGGAGGAATGTATTACTGTAAAAAGTAAATACGTCCCTGCAAAGGGTAGTTAAGTAAAACCAAATGCAGAAAATAATCAACGCACTTAGTTCCTTCCCAGCTGTGGTGTTAGTGAGGCCGGACACCATAATTTCCTTCAGTCGATGTGTCTCACTGTGCTGTGTGCGTTTCTACATTCCCCGCAAGTGATCAAAAGGCTGAAATGAGGTACGAGGCATCAGTTCTGCGACTGCATGAATCCTCCCCCAATGATGAAACATTGTTACTCAACTATGGCATTTCCAACATGTCATGTAGTAGGAAGACCCATGTTTGTGCACTAGCGGCTAACGCGACAGTCATTAAGCACGATGACGTGTTCTGGCAAATGAATGCCTAATAAATCCGTCTTTTTAGAAAAAGTTTGTTTCTAAACAGACTAAATGAAGAACAATAGGGAAAGAGGTTTCCTCCTTTATTTTGTAGTTTGGGCCACGTTTGTCCCTGGGTGAGCTTCACTTCCTGCCTTGTCCCGTCTCCCCCGGTGATTGGCTGCTCGTCAAGGATTGTTCCCACCTGTGTCCAATCACCTGCACCCTGTGTACTTAAACCCTGCCAGTCTCTTGTCCCTTGTTACGTCACTGTCCTACGTTCAGTGCTTGTCAGAGATGGATCCTGATCCCGATCCCGCCCCCACCCCTGATCCTGATCCTGATCCCAATCCCGCCCTTGACTCTGTTCCTGACCCTCATTTGTATCTTCCTTTTTGAATCCTGCCTTTTTGGAGATTAAAATCCCTTTTTGTTTGAAAAAAGAAAACCTGTTCTCACCTCGACACCACTGACCTATTGTGACATAATATATATATATATATATATATATATATATATATATATATATATATATATATATATATATAATGTATGTATACACTCACCGGCCACTTTATTAGGTATATCTTGCTAGTACCGGGTTGGACCCCCTTTTGCCTTCAGAACTGCCTTTGTGGTAAAGATTCAAGAAGGTACTGGAAACATTCCTCCGAGAGTTTGGTCCATATTGACATGATAGCATCACGCAGTTGCTGCAGATTTGTCGCGATTTGTTAACACGATGCTCAATTGGTACTAAGGGGCCCAAAGTGTGCCAAGAAAATATCCCCCACAGGATTGCACCAACAGCCTGAACCATTGATACAAGGCAGGATGGATCCATGCTTTCATGTTGTTTACCCCAAATTCTGACCCTACCATTCGCATGAATGTCGCAGCATAAATCGAGACTCATCAGACCAGGCAACCTTTTTCCAATCTTCTATTGTCCAACCTTGGTGAGCCTGTGTGAATTGTAGCCTCAGTTCCCTGTTCTTAGCCGACAGGAGTGGCACCCGGTGTGGTCTTCTGCTGCTGTAGCTCATCCGCCTCAAAGTTCAACGTGTTGTGCGTTCAGAGATGCTCTTCTGCATACCTCGGTTGTAACGAGTGTTTATTTGAGTTACTGTTGCCTTTCTATTAGCTCGAACCAGTCTGGCCATTCTCCTCTGACCTCTGGCATCAACAAAGCATTTTGCGCCCACAGAACTGCCGCTCACTGGATATTTTCTCTTTTTCGGACCATTCTCTGTAAACCGTAGAGATGGTTGTGTGTGAAAATGACAGTAGATCAGCAGTTTCTGAAATACTCAAACCAGCCCGACAACCAACAACCATGCCACGTTCAAAGTAACTTGAATCACCTTTCTTCCCCATTCTGATGCTCGGTTTAAACTGCAGCAGATCGTCTCGACCAAGTCTACATGCCTAAATGCATTTAGTTGCTGCCATGTGATTGGCTGATTGGAAATTTGCGTTAACAACCAGTTGGACAGGTGTACCTAATAAAGTGGCCGGTGAGTGTGTGTGTATATGCATATATATATATATATATATATATATATATATATATATATATATATATATATATGTTGCAGTATCAGACTCACATTCTGACTATAATTGAGTATGACTACGTCAGGCCAGTTGAAAAGGAGTTTCACTCTTTCTATCAATGGGATGGATTCTAACAGAGAGCAGAACTACCTGCAACAAAAACAACAAAACAATGAACTTCTAGAACACTGATCCGATTGTGGTCGCACAATAGCACAAAGGCTGTGTTGACAGTAATGGAAGTGATCCATCCGAACACTCACAGATCACAGTAACAAACACACAAACAGGCCTCAGCATTTCTTCCAATCAGCGTTGTGACTTTGATGATCAGAAACAAACACACACACACAAACACACACACACACACACACACACACACACACACTCCTTCAATCGTCCATCACATCATCAGTACTATACACATGGCACAAAAGCTCCAGGAGTGAGACCCTGCCTGTCGGGCATCAGGGAGAAGGAGAAATGACAGAGGGAGAAGAGGAGGTGAGGAAGAAGAGGGAGGCATACAGTAGAGCAGAGCACAGAGAGCGATAAGGAAAAGTAATTAGGGGGACTAACATGGCGTTACTGGTAGCTGTGGTGGAAACGTCGGCCGAAGAGATAACTCCGCACTTGGCACATTTGAGCGTCATATTGTACAGTGGCACTGTCATCTGACTGCAAAGTCAAATCAACACGCTGTAACATTACACAAACAGATACAAATGCACCCTACACACAGACTCACACGCCGCTCACACACACAGTGAGTCACAGTGCTCTCTCTCTCAGGGCTGCACTTTGGAGGGGGGAGGGGGGTGGGGGGTTACCTGTGTTTGATTGCCCTCTCAGTGTTCCTGCCTTTCGCTCATTCAACCATGGATCTGCTAAAGGGAGGAATCCCCCCAATGTGCCCCGCCCCCGGTCATCTCGCTTCGTGCAAAGTGCTTACCATTAAAACACACACACACACACAAGCAACGGGCCTCTGAGCTGACCTCAGCGTGTTCGTGTCTGTTCATGGTTACTAAAAAATAAATAAAGTCTCACCGACCAGCCAGGTTCATTTTACCTTTAGGATAGAAACAAAGCTTCTACAACTAATGTTAAATAAATTAGAAAATGTCCTTTTTCACACAATGTTATTAACACCATTAGTGTCTGATGACGCACAACTTTTTAAATCTTAGGATTGATTCCATTATACTCAAAGTAATTGTTGAGATCTGAGAACATAACTGGAAAGCAACATGAGTGTGAAGCTAAAAAGGGTTCATCCAGTCATCTTCATCCCTTGGAGAGGTCCAGGGGGGCAGGAGTCAATCCCAGCCAACATCGGGCAAGAGACACAGGACACCTGCATTGGTCCCAGAGATAAACCACCGTTCACACTCCATTCATACATACACTCACCTACAGGCGATTTAGGGTCACTAATCAACATGAACGATTACAGGTCACAGAGAGCTTCTCCTGATGATCTCATTGTTAGTCTTATGTTTGGCCTTTGGCTTTTGGTAGCAATGGCGCAACGTTCGCTTGCGTTTTCTACCATTGCAATGGTAGAAATGTCCTCTTTTGCGGAAAAATAAGGTTTCCAGGCCTTTGTCCTACCAAACCGATGGAAACAAATGATTCTTTGGAAGCTACCATAGAGCTCTAGCATCACTGCGTTATCCAGGAGACACCTGTATTTCAAGCTCTCCCATGTGACTCTGAAGACTTTGTGGTGTGTAAATCAAGCCCATCAAATTTTAATTTTTAGATTGTGCAGCCAGTCCAAAGTCAACAGATCTCCCCAGATGGAATCAGAACAAAAGTACTAGAAATATCTCAGTGTGATACTAAGTCATCTGCCTCCTCTGACTAAAGATTGGATGCAATGATGATCACAAGTAGCTGCTGCTGGCTGCATTTTGCTTGAAATGAGCTTAACGCAGGACGTTGTATTAACTTGATAAACCTAAACCAATTTCCAACAGCATGGATCCAAAACTAGAGCAAGTGATCTCCCTTCCAGCTTTGATCCCTGAAAACATTTCTTCATTTCCCTGCCAACACTCAAAGCATTGATAAATGGCTGTATCTCGGGGTAGTTCCTACGCTGTGTTATTGACAAGCAATAGCAAACTAATCCGTTACCATGTGGCCTCCTGCTAAACAACAATTAGAGCCGAAGAGCCGAGGGAATCGATTTTCGTAGCCCCAGGACACACGGAATAAAAATCACACAATGGAAGAAATTCAATTTCAAATAAAAGGGCAATACGGCCACTAAATGTACGCCGCAGGCGAGATATTAAAAAACAATCAAGACTCTTTGAAATACGACACCATTTCTGAGGATTTATAGATTGAGAGGCAAAAGTTGTGTGGTTGGTCATGTGGGTTGAGAGGGTTTGCATCCAAAGTATGAAAACTCAACATAGGATCTCCAGTCCACAGACGTAGACCTCGGTCGGTATACATGGCATCAGAAGGAAGTACTCCAAACTACAACCACACCGTTTCATCTGAAAGCTTAATAATCTGTAAATACACAAGCTTGATGATCCGTTAAGGACAGAACTAACTACAGTGCTGGTTGGAATTAATTCCTGATGTCGGTTTTCATTTTCTCAGAGAATTAGCTTGTAATTTCCGCGGGCGAGGACGCCCGGCTTCAGGAGGCTTGTCTCTGAGGTGCGAGCGGACCTGCTCTGTGCAGATGCTGCGGCACGCTTAATTGGATGCTGCACAAATTAATTAGCTTCTTTAAACATGTTTTACATTTGAATTTTGCGGACCACCACAGGTGAGGAGAGCAGGCGAATCATTGTGGGAGGTTACCTTCTTTTGTCGCTCACAGAAACAACTACAAACAGGTTAATCCCCTCATGGTTAACGATGAAGATAAGGCCTAACGGACCATACCAATAAGGGATTACCAACCAGCCTGACCTGCCTCAACATGTGCAACTGCTTACCATGAATGCAGGTGGAGCAAAAGAAAAGATCCGGCCACAGGGAGGGGGGCATCTCATGAAATCAAATCAGTTGAAGTGGAAATGTGACAAGTTAGTTAGGTTATGATTAGTTTCTAGATATAAATTCATGCTAATTCATAAAGATGGACTTCATGTGAGAAATGGTAAAACTTTATCAAACCCCAGAAGGGGACTAGATTGTTACAGGAGAAAGTCAAAGACATTGGGCTTCATACTTCTGCTGATTGTCGTTAACCGAGCCCGAACCATCGGCAACAAAATACTACCAAGGGATCAGTCAGGATGACAGCACACTGCCTTTATTGTCTGATGAACTGCCTCTAGTGCAGGCAGGGTCTCAGGCGCTACATTACAAGTTCTTTAACGGGGCAATGTTAGCCACTACGAGCAAAACACACCGCAAACTCTCTCAGGTAGAACAAACAATACATCGATGGCTCAACTTTGTCCCACGTCATAGGGTACTTCCACATTTACAATGGTATGTTAGCCGAAGGGCAATGCAAACCCCACATGGAGGTGTCCCATTTCTAGCTGCTACTGGAGCAGGACCGAGGAGGCTCGACCTCCTCGGTCGAGCCTCCACTACTTGATTCCGGATAAGATATTTCATAATCGACAAAAGGTTTTTCAATGTCTTTCAGTTGGTACTTAGGGGACCCAACCAGTAAGCCAATCGCCAAAATTGTGATTAATCAGAGATCGCTGAGATCAAATATATGGAATATATATTAATATTTTAGCCTGGAAACGAGGCATCCGCAGCGATTTCGACAAGCTCGACACTTCCTGTCTTACGAATTCTCTGTTGTATAACTAATACTGCTTGTCAGTTAACTCTTGTGTCGTTCCAGATCCTGTTTGGGTTCGTTTGCCTGCTGGACTTATCTCCTGGTTTTAACCCTGCCTGAACGGAGTACGGATTTCGGAGTACCTGTAATCCTTCATCCTGAAGTGTTCATCATGTTTTGTGGGTGTGACATTTTGCTGTCCTCCTGTGTAAATGATGAAGTTCTTCATACATCTATCCTCTACATTTAGCCCTTAGGTTAATTACATCTGGTTTAGTGAACTTAAGAATGTGACAAGATGGAGGTCTGTACTTTTTCATATAGCCGATTGCAGTAAGAAACAAAGTGCAAAGTCAACCGAAGATTCGTGAGCGTTCATTTGTGACCGTAGGTGTGCGAGCAGCCGCTCCCGCCACTGCTCTATCTACAATCATCCCCTAGACGGCGATCCCACATTGTCCTGTATCGCAAGACAAAGGAAGCCTGAAACCTGAGCGGTCGTTACTGTCAAACAATCAGACGCAGAGCAAACGCCATCATGTCATTGCCATACCGACCACACACACACACACACACACACACCATTCAAGTCAGTTTAACAATACTACTGTTACTACTTTAGAACTAGCATGTGTTATTGTTGAAACAGTCAAAGCTGCTCTAAAAGCGCCTGAGGCAGCGATGGCTTCTGTTCTATCCAGCTAGCAGGGTAGCACCAAAAGCAAGGTCAATAGTGAGGTGAATAGGCAGGAAGTAAGAGTAAGCCAATCAGAGGGGCTTGCTGGAGGATTCAGCAGATTGGGAGATGGGCAGGGCTGGTAGCCATACTTCTAACACAGGGGGTGGGCTGGTATTTTTTACCCAATCACTGGTGACATGGAAGGGGGCTTCTGAGACTGATGTGTTCCTGATTGGAGAGCCCTGAGTGAGAGAGAGGGGATTCTGTGCAAACTCAAACATGACATATCAGACAGCAAAACAGTACAGTTGAACAGAGAGATCATTGAAGAAAGCAAACATTTTCAGAGAGAGAACGAAAAAAAAAAACATTTGAATGCAACGATGCCAATGGAGACAGAACGGCCTGCAGGGTAAAGTGGAGCAGGGCGCACGTGTGCTCAAAGGCTGGTAGCCAATCACTGACAGCGATCCTGTTAAACGCTGCATGTGTCCCATATCTATTCAATATGCAAAGAAACATTTAAAAGAGCACTCCAACATTATGGAAAATATTGCACAACCCGCCTGCCTGTATAGATACAAAATGTGTCATCAGAAAGCCCTGAACCAGCAACAAACATGATAAGCTATAAGCGAATGCTCTATTTCATGGCAATAAGTACATCGGAAGGATGCCCCAAAACGCTGTATGATGATGCCGCTTTTTAAAAAGTCGGACTTCATGTCTTTCAGCAGGACGACAAAGAAAGAGCTGCAGAATTCTTGTTTTCTGAATGGAGTTTGGATGGATGGTGCAGGGCTATGCTAATTGTAGCATATGGCTACTAACCTGCTCATCTGGGCATAAACAGGGTCACAGCATTATGGTCCGCCTTTGCTTTATAGTTTCATATGGTTTTCCATAGAGGGCTACATCATTTCTTTCAAAGCTAGATTACACCAAACACAAAGTTAAACATTTGGTTTCCTTTCACAAATGTTGGAGTGTTCTTTTAAGACTATAAATAGCTCGACACGTCCAAGCAAGTGGTTTGTCGGGTTAACGGTATCCTTATTTCGCAGCTGAACTTCAATTGCGGAGCAAAAAACACTGGTTTGGTGGCAAGAAAAGAAGTATCCTTGTTCATTGGCTCTGTTTCCAGATAGTAACATTGGTGGATTGAAGCATTTGTTTGCTTCAGTGAAGAGAAGCAATCGCAGCATCATTTAGTTGAGCACAATGTTATCCTAAACAACAAAACCAATGGCCAAAGTGACTCAAACTCAAGTGCTTTAAATTGTGTTATTATTATGAATGTGACCTTGTGGTTTCAAAGCCCTGCTTCCCTCTACTAGAAATAACCAAACAGGAGAAAAAGGACACGGATGGGTCTACAGAACTTTACATCAATAGCAACACCTGCAAACAGAGAGCAGCTGAAGGAAAATGTGACACACTTGAAACTTAAAAGAAAGCAATGAGATGAGTCATTTCACTCAGTCTGTGCAGGACCAATAACCAGGCAGCCTCGTGATGTCATCCTGCACAAACTTTGACCCCCGTCTTAGCGTGTGAGAAACCACTTTTCATGTTGGCCTCTTAGCGCATTTATCTTCTCCCCCCCCCCCATTAAGCACCATCTTCAATCAAAAGTCTGAAATGATCTCCCCCGCCCCCCAGCAGCTGGGCTAGGCTGGTTATAGGTCACTGTGTAGGGTGGATGTGTGGAATAAGGCATACCCCGCCCTCTCCTTTAGTTTCATATCTGTAATGCCGTCTTTGGACACCAGTTTGTTAAAAACGAGAATCCCAATAACCATGTTAACCTGCCGAAGAGAAGAGGCACATGATTAAAGCAGAGCAAAGACACTTTTATCATTTGAGAACATGCAGATGTGCTCTGATGAGGATGCTGATGGAAGCATGCAAACACACACACTTTATCTGTACTTACTGTAGATATTAGACTGTAGCATCCTAAATGTTTGACAATGTTTGACTATCAGCCACCCAATGAAGCTAATGAAAGCTAAGGCGGGAGGGATGCATCATGCTTCACCTGTAGGTCAAGGAAAAGCTCGGGGAAGTAAAGAAGGAAACTAAAGCTGACGGATTGGATAAGCTGCACTGATCTGATAGATATTTATGGTTAATGTCCTTGTTGTAATTTAAACAGCAGCTGCAAACGGTGGAAACCATGCAGGCGACATCAAGCACATCATCTTCTATGCTGGTTTCATTATTATGAAATGAACCATTTTTATGTAGCCAAAATGCAACATTACACACTAAGAATGATTCATAATACATTGTTTTGAGAAAGGGGAAGGCAAATGAGCAACGTAACAGGCAGGGAAGGACAGGAGGATGCACAGAGGAAATGGGCTCGTAATAACAAAGGATGAAAATGGAAAAGTAGGTAAGGAAAGGAAGCAAAGAAAAAAAGGAAGAAGGCAGGAAAGTATAAGAGGGAAGGAGACGCCACGCAAGCAAAAGGAACCAAAAGGGTAGGAAAGTAAAGGAGGAGGCAGGGAAGGAAACCAAGGCTTTATGGATCTATTTGTAGCATTTAAATGGTTTTTTTCGCTACCATTACCTGCAGAGTAAATCTGTTTACTTATTGTGTGTAACGCGGATTAAAGCGCTAACATGGTGCTAATTGGTCGTACATAGTTGTCTCAATTTGAATTAGGACAGATGTCTTCATGGAAACCGGCAAGACAGACTGAACAGGAAAGAAGAAATACCAAGACAACGGCTGCAGCGGGTCCAACGAATGCATAGAGAAGACCTCCTTCCAGAGACAGCCAGCAGCTACAGGACAGGGGAGGAGACAGAAGAGAGAGGTTAACAATGCTGCAAACACTCCCCCCCTGCCCGTGTAACCGCCCTGCTTACTAGCTGGGGGTTCCGTAGCCCTTGGCCTTGGTGAAGCCCACTGAGACGGCCACCACCAGTGCAGGGAGACCTGGGAGGAAGAACAAGAGTAGCGTCAACATGGTCCGAGGGGGAGACGGGCGCAGCGACAGGACGGACAAGACGGACAGCCCACCCCAGCCGAGACACAGGAAGCGCTTGCGTATGATGCGGTTCCGGAGGCGACCCGTCACCGCCATGTAGGACTGCCAGGCCTCCGTCAGAACCCAGCAGAACGAGGACAGGAAGAAGAAGTGGAGGAACGCGGCGATCAGGGTGCACAGGACCTGGGACCATGAAGCAAACCAATCAATCAACCAATCGGCAACCACTGTGCACCTGTCATGTGATCGTAGATTGGTCCTCACCTTATTGCGTGTCTGGGTCTGCCCGATGAGAATCAGAGCATTAGAGGAGATGATGGAGAGGCAGAAGTTAATGAGGATGACCGAGCGCTCAGAGCGAATGTATCTGCAGGAAGAGAAAAACAGCAATGCTCCTTACTGTGGTGGACACCAAAGGACACGAGAGAAGGCTTGTGAATATGTCCTACAACAACTAGCAGCTTCCTGCAGTCCAATAGTCTGGCACCATGAGAAGTAACTTCTTAAACCATCGCATTGGACGGCTGCTTGGCCTCCCCCGCCCCAACAACCCCTCCTCTCACCTCCAGACAGACACATAGATGATGATGAGCAGCAACAAGGTAAGCGACGACACTCCGCAGCCCACGATCAGCGTCACGGATGGCAGCTGTGTCTTATCCATGTTCTGGAAAACAAAAGGAGGAGAATAACAGAATGGAATAATGTCTGCGAGTGAACGGATGATCTCTGCGTCCCCCCCCCAGTTTACGGACTTTGACATGCGCTGTCAGAAAGACACTCTGCTCCACTTGTTCCCCTGCTCCTGGGACGGGACAGTTTAACTAAGAGCTGCATGCAAAACACATTGGACTTAATAAGACTATTAAAAATCTGTGAAGGAGGAGAAGCAGCTGATTCTCAATCACTGCACACACACACATCACGAGGCTGACACAAGCTGTTCCTCATGTTCTGGGCTCCAGATCAAAGGCACAGCACAAATATTCCACTGTTAGTACTTTTCATTTAGTATGTTTTATGAAGTAATACTGCTAAAGTGTTACTAAGTGTTACTCCAGATGGAGCAACACGATTAGAAGTGTCCTTGAGGACTCCTTGAGACCACAGCCTGCTGATGCAGGTTACATCCCAGCAGCAAGGTGACAAGTGAACCTGGTCGTAAAGCGCCAACAACACGCTGCCAAAAAGCCCCAGCGAGGCGAAGCCTTGTGATTGGCTGGAGCCGCCGGGCCGCGTGCGTACAGGTGAACAGGTGACCTCACACGCAACACGAAGGGAGAACGCAACACAAATGATTTCAGTGCTAAAGCCGTCTAACACCACCACACACACACGCACACCCACCCACCCACACACACACACACACACACACAGGGATGCCTGGACATTACATAGGACGGATTATTAACTGTCCTTCAGACTGACAGCTAAATACCCTGCACGCTACAGCAGACATGGTCTTGGTTGCCATGGCTACCAGCTGCAGCGGAGTGTGATGCTGCGTGTTTCTTCCTGTGCTGCTTGTCATATTTCAGTTGATCTCTAAAAATAGGCACGATGACCATTACAAGTTGTAGTTGAATCTCTTTACACTTTAAAGGAGAAAAAACACACAGCAAATAAAGCAGCATGTACTCGTGAGCCATTGCCTTAAAGCGTTTCTATGGCAACAACAGCCACAGACTGATCTTGTGTTTCTGTATCTTTTGTATCTTTTTGTTCTTCAGTGTTGCTAAAAGCTGTGATGTGTGGCGCTGTGGGCAGGCGGGTCGTAGGTCGAAGGTGAGGCCGCCTGATGAATCCATGGGTTGGACAGTGGGGGAGCATGGAGGGACCCCCCCCCCTTTGAGCAGAAGGTAATTGGCTGTGTTTATAGCCTGTCTTGTCTCCGGTTTGATGGGTGTGCCGGGGCCAAGTTAATTAAATCCCTCTGATTATTCTGCACTGCAGCGACTTTCTTCTCCAAAAGCAGAGCAGCGGAGTGGAAAGACGTCTGCAGAAACACACAAACTTCAGCCTCCCACCAGCCGGAACACGGGGCCTCCGCCGGGGGCCCCAAGCAGCCATCGGCCATGAAACACACGACCAAACTACCGCCGGCTGATGCACACAGAGAAGCATAAACACGCGGCCACGAAGCGACAGATAAATACGCATTTAGATTGTTTGATAAAAGAGAGCTGCTCTGAAGGAAAGGTCACCTTGAAGGACTCCTGTTGGCATCTGCTGCAAAGTAGAAAATAAAATGAGACTAAATGAAGCCGACCTTCCAGAGGGATGGGGGGAGAGGGGGGGGGGGCTGCGCCCCTGATATAGTGGTTAGGAAAACCTTATTTGTGGGGCTGGTTGGAAATCTAAAGTGGAGCTAATTACGGTGAAAAAATGCAAATCCATCTTTATTATGAGCCCAATGCATTAAGTGCTATTCCAGCCCCCCATCACCCAGACCCCCACCTGGGCCTCCACACAGAGGGCAAACCTGCCGACAGAAAAGGGGGGGCCACTTGACTGTAGATTTTCGTTTTAAGAGTAAACCCTGATCGGCCTTCAGTAAGATAGACACAAAGATCCATGTTGAGAGCAGAGATGGAAACACGTCTGGAAGAGTTTCTACAAAGCCATTCGATGAATATGAAGCTTCACATGGGTACGGAGCTACATCCAGGACACTAACCACTATCATCTGGGGGGTGTCTAAGAACAGCATCTAACCGAAGGAGGCTGCCTACCCATTGAGCTGTAGATGCTGCCCATTGTAGACCTACAAGGACCTGGAACACGGGTGAATTCCTGCGTCTGAATCGGGGTACGATGACAAACCTGGTGCAGGCCTGTTCACTTAGCTTGTCACTGCGTCCACTCGGGGGGAGAAGGCTTACAGCATCCACGGCGATACAAGCGCATCCATTCATCCTCTTCCCCCCCCAACACACCCAACACACACACATGTGTAGCAGTTGCAGTAAATGGCCTCAGGTCTTGGGGGCTTTGCCTTTGACTGCAGTGCATCACCCCCCTCCCCCCTCCGTTTCCAGCGTGGTTGGACTGAGCAAGATGGACGCAAGGGGAGGCAGCCAGAGAGTGGATGAAGTACTGAGCAGAGGGGGAGAGCTTAGTGGAGAGGAGTGGGTGGGCGGGGTGGGGGGGTGTTTATCATGCGGGGGCTGTAGGCGGCTCGCTGCAGACGGAGCGGCTGGGCCATTTAGAAGCTGCTACGTGTTGCAGTTGGAATAATTAGCTTGGAACACGAGGCTTTTTCACTAAATAACGGAACTTAAGGCCACAGCCAAAGGAGGCGGGGCCTTCTCCTCCATCTGTGTCTGAAGGAGGAGCTTCCTTGTCAGGCTGCGACGCCCCACTGCCCACCGTCATAGAGGTGGATGAGAGGATGCGCTTTGAGCTAGATGCTAACAGCAGTATGGCAGCATGATCAAAAGGACTTGAAAATACCAAATATAAAAGCAGATGGTTTGTGGAGCCCGGTTTGTTTTTGCTACCAGAAGTGGAGCTAAGAACACACAGAGAAGCGTAATGGTAGCTATTTCTCCATCACAAAGCAGACGCGTCCCAGAACTGGTTTCCATTTACAACCAAGTGGCGACCATCATGCAAACTGTTGTCAAGATAGTTTATTCAAAACCACTAACATCCTAGTCAGTCTTAGTCAGCTCTTTATTCTCTGCACCAGTAAAAAGGTACTATGCCAACCCATCTAGCAGGTGTTAACATGTTTGACAAAAGCAACAACATGGATGTGCCGGTGGCCCCTAAAGGAAGGCCAGTGACCACATCACATCCTCTCTGGACCAGTTTACTAAAGCTAAACAGGTAATACAGTGACCTATTATCTGAATAAATGAAAAATGCTGTCCAGCAACTTTGAGTTACTGACATATGTCATAATAATATTGAGTTAAAAATGTGTAAATTCCCGATTGGATGATTCTAAAATGATCTTTTCCACCTGCATTGAGGCGCTGCTCATCAGTATCCAGTTACTATTACTTCTCTTAACAGGAACAAAGCAATCCAAATGTAATACTAATGCCTAGGGCTGTAGTCGATCAAAGTCCTGTCCTGCGCAACGATTAGTCGACTAAACCAGCGGTCCCCAACCACATTCCTAACCATTCCTAGCATACGACATGAGTTAAAAAAATGCATGCAAATTAAATAAACGGCCCGCGGACGAGTTCCAAATGCCGCCGGCACTCCGTGCGGACATTATGCCGCCCCCCCAGTGAGACGTATTACTCACACGGAGGAGTCACCGTTCGGATCACCTGCAACCGCCGGGCCCGAGCTGCTGTCGCTGCGCGTTGTCACCACGGACCCTAACGGACCTGACGCGGGAGGTGAGTGGAGCTCGCTCTTTAATTAAGAAGTGACCTCTGAACTTCAGCTTGTGGACGTTAAAGCGTTTTTTTTTAAAGCGCGGACACGTAACGGGCTCCGACGGCGAGAGGAAGTTCTTCGCCGCGGTTCCTGAGTGTTCTACGTGGTGCGCTGAACTGTGCCGCTGTTACACAACAGCCTAAATTAAAGCATTTAAAGTTGGGGATAAAACATGGGCTACTTATATTTAGATTAGAGTAATGTATGACTGCTTTTAAAGAAATAAATATCAAGGAGCAAATCAATGAAAATGTTTATATTGGTGTAAAAAAAAAAAAAGCAAATGGTCGACCAATGAGAATGTCACGTCGACCAAGACGGCATCGGACCGATTAGTCGACTAAACGACTAAAGTTGATCACCCTACTAATACCACTAGATGACCGGCACGAGTAACCCGAACCATCAGTGGGCCGATTGTGTTTTATACAGCTTTCTCTAACGGTTGCGATAGTTGCCACCGGCTCCAATTCTGGTGAAACAGATGAAAAAACAGGTTCAATTTAAAGTCCTTGGGCTCAGACCCCAGCTGGGCCTCCACCTCCGCCTGGGACCAGCCCTCCGGGGACGGACCCAGGACCGGCTGCTCTGCCACCCTGGACCTGCAGTCCACAACGTCTCCCAGGCCGGACCGCTGGGCAACAAGCCGACCCTCCCAGAGGACGTAAAACCGCCTGCATTACGCATAGGGCAACCAAGCGTTAAACATGTTCATTGATAACAAACAAGTAACCAGCTCTACCAAGTCGAAGCTTCCCAGTAGAAAGGAAATCTCATGGCTTTAGACACATAACACAAGACTAGTATTAACTATTTTTAAGGTAAAAACACATTGCCAAAACAATGTGTTACCATAGTGACGTTGTGAATGGCTGTGCTCGGCCTTCACACTCACGGCCTTCAGACTGATGGATGCAACTGTTTTGTTAAAAACTAAAAAATGTAAAAGTTGACATGGTTACATTTCCATTTGTTTGCACATTAAATAATTTCTACACAACAACTGGAGCCCCCCTGCTTCCAGTCTTTGCGCTATGCTAGCTTAGCCAGTACTTTCCAGAATGCTACACTCGTCCTTTATACTGTCACAGACCAATTCATCGACGAACCATCACTTCAGCACAAATGGAACCCACCATGGCCGCCTGCAAGAAGCGTGTCTGGTCCCAGCTGCCCCCTGTGTCTTTAAGAAAGCCTGTTACCAGGGCAACGGGTGAACAAACTACTTCCGAGGCCATTTCCAGTCTAATAATAACTAATCGCACTGAATGAAAATTCCCCACAAAGACGCTTCCCTTTACCCAAAGGAACTGGGGCAGGTTGGGGTCAACGGGACCCTGCTGTGGTATTTTAACGGACATGTTTCATTATCCATCTCTCACACACACGCACGCGCACACACGCACGCACACGCGCACACACACACACGCTATGTGCAGCTGCAGCCATTCTGCAGCCGACTGGTAACCATTTTCAAATGTGTTTTGTGGTGCAGATTACCAGGTTGTCATGCAGCACCTTGAGGCCTGGTAACCATGGAGACGTCATTGACAAATAACATGTAAAAATATGCTAATATGTGAACAACAACGGCTGGTGGTGGAATAGGAACAATGTGGGGGGCGGGGGGGCATGCAGGTGTAACGTGATGTTAAATCCCACCTGCCACATTCAGTGCATCTGACAGTGAAGACCACCATCTTAGTACACGCACACACACACACACACACACACACACCCACACACACACACACAAAGGAAACCTCACCCAGCAGCCAGGCTATCACAAGCCCACGTTAATAACCTTGCAGCACGGCTTCAGAGGGGGAGGAGAGGGGGACGAGGGAGGAGGAATCTGTTGATGTGTAATGACAATGACGCCCTTTGGAGCGAGAAAAACAGCCCAAAAAACAGCTGATGCATACACATATAAACCCACCCCGTGCAAACAAAAGCGCACGCGCTCGCGCAGCCCCGTTTAACATTTAGGAAGTGAAGGGAGCTCGTCCGACTTACCATCTGCGGGTTGAGGCGGGCTAAAATGGCGAAGGTGGACAGTCTGTCACACACGCATTTGGTTCTAAATGAGTCGACGAGCACGGCTTTGCAGCCCCTGGCAGACCAGGATCCCAGCAGAGAGGAGCTGCACGGGAGAAACACGCGCGCACACACACACACACGCACACACACAGACACACACACGCACACGGGGAGAGAGGCGATGCGGTGAATAACGAGACAGTCCCGGAATAACGGAATCAAAGAAGCAGTTCGAATCCCACCGCGTTGCATTTGCGGCTATTTAATCCACTTTACGTGCGCCGGCAGCGGGCGGAGGCGCAGAGCGCGAGCTGAAGGCGGGAGGAGGCGGCGTGCGGCACGTGTCTGAGCGGACACGCGACGGCTAGCAAGCCACCAGCACAGCCTTAGCATCAGGATTATCAGGAGTATTAGGAGTAGTACATAGAGATACAGGAACTATATTTATACATATATGACTTTTAGTAATAACATTATTTGTACTTTTATTATTTGTAGTTTATGCTGCGAACATGGTTCAACATAGGTGTAATTAATTACCATTTTTGGTCTATAGCCCTACGGTTCCATGACCTACTGGGGCACTCAGATGCACATCATGTTATTCATTACACCCGTTTTCTTTCCTAATACGACAAGCAAGCAATAAGGTCTATTAAATACAAAAATGTATTCATGATGTGCTCATGGGGTTTGGGTGCAATCGAGGGAGGATCTGTGCTTTACCAACCGCAAATGGATGGAAAATGTTTAATGACTGAAGTTCCTTTGTTTGTTTGACCCGCCCATCCACGCGGAAACATAAGAAACAAATGGATGTTTTGTCAAAAAAGGTTTAGTGATAATGTGGATAGGAGGTGGACTCCTGCTACACTGATAACTGCAAGCTAACAACCACCAACACAACATTAAGATGAAGAGGGAACAAGTGTCCAATTCTGATTGGATTTGGTGATTTTGTGACTTTGACTAGCATATCAAAGCTTTACACTTTATTTTGTTTTCTATCTATTTTGTTTTGTTTTCTATTTGAAATATCTATTCTCCTGGGTGATGCAAATACTCATTTGGAATATCTCCAGTACGAGATTGGATCAACATATATTCACAATTATCCTTACACATTCTTATATTTATACAACATACAGTGGGTTAAATGGAAAAGGGACAAACATTTTTCAGTACTCAATCAAGTAAAAAAAAAAATATATGTATATATATACAAAGAAATATATACAGAAATATATATACAGGGTGCGATTTGTGGAGGGGCATGGGGAGGATTTCCCCCCCTCTGGTTTTCCTATCCCCCCTCTGCTAAATTATTTTTATCGCCGGGGGTACAAGGATTTCCCCCCCTCAGGTTTCTTTTTTATCTCCGGGGGGGACAAGGATTTCCCCCATTGATAGCGATGAATGCAACTTAACTGCCAGTCTACTTAAACTCTTGAAATCTAACAATCTTCAGTGTCAACGTTCAGAAATATCCGCCGTCTGCCGGCGGATATCATCGAACACAAAAACATTGTAACATTTTAGTGCGGGAACTTCGCATAAAGATGAAACACGTTCAGAGCAGCATATCCAGTTACTTTTCAGGACCCAATAATAAAACGACTAAATTAACACCTGAGAGTGATAGCGCAAGAAATGCGCTGGAGGTTGGCGCTCATGTACGCCTACAGGACGATTCCCAGCCTCTTGATGATGAAAGAAACGCCGATTTTGCTGCCAGCGACTCTGAAACGCATGTGGTAGGAGGATGCATTGAGCCGGGGCGCTTTGCTAAATGGAGGGTGTGTTGTGAGTGGCTAGCTGTCAGACGGGTCAGTCAAGTGCCAAGCTTGTTCTGACATCAGGGACTTAGGTGCGATTTGTGGGGGCGGGGGATGTTTTCCGATCCCCTCTGCTAAATTATTTTTAGGATTTCCCCCCTTGATAGCGATGAATGCAACTTAACTTAAACTCTTGAAATCTAACGATCTTCAGTTATCCTGAACGTCATCCAACACAAACACATTGTAACATTTTAGTGTTTGCAGGGGTGCGCGTGCGCTCGTGACGCAGATCGGTTTCCCCTCTTTGTGCGCCGCTCGGCGCTTAATTCTGCTTCCTCCTCATAGCCAAACCGTCCGTGCGCTTTTTTGTCAAATCGCACATGTATATATATATACACAGAAATTCAATGGTGTTGACTTTCCAATGTTTTGTTGTCTAATCAAAGGGGTTTTACACGCTGTTGCTGCAGGGTTTGATAATTTGACAACTTTCACAATTAGGCGGGAAACACAGACTGGCCTCACACCGTCAAACTGCTGGAAAGGCGACGGCGACAGATTTCAACGATCCGCTAGCAAATCGACATCCACTCTGTCGGTGGTCGGGAAGCTCACCAGAATCCACAGACCAAATCCAGGCGTTCATATTGACAAATGAGATAATGAAGACAGCATGGGGTGGAGTAGTTCTGTGCTGGAGTCTGACACTTCATTGCACCTGCCTTCATTGGAATGTGTCCTGTACTGCCCAACTTTATTTCTACCATATCATAGATGACGACATGTCCAACGGCGGGGCCCTTTGTGGACCATCACCTACTGGTCCCATGACTTCATGGGCACTGCCCTCAGCCTGTGTTTGGGAGCGTGTATGGGGGGTGGGGCTGTGGGAGACTTAGACCCAGGAGGTGACTCAGTGCTGACATTAGCGCATCGCCTCTAACAGAAGTCCTATATATTAGGACTGGGTGGAGTTTCTGTGTGCGGCTGCCGTGATTAGGCCTGTGTGAGCCTCACAGGGGCGCAGACAGTCTCGCCCCACAGTCTAATTGGATAATTAGGATCCAGCAGCCCTGCATGGAAGAATAGATGAAAAGCAGTCTGCCAGCTCAGAGGAAATGATAAGGTGCTCAAATGAAAAAGACATACGTGATGTTTGGGTTATATTAACGTGTATTAAAGTTAATATCCCAACAGCATGAATCCAATAATTTGTATTTTATCATAAGAATGAATTAGCTGTATTGATTGGAATGTTAATGTGCACCCGGACTATGACTCTTATTATTCCATGAAATTCCAGCTAGTTCTGCATTGAATAGTTTCTTTGCGGCCCATGCAAAAGTCCATAACAAAAACTAAAACACCAAAGATTTGAGATGAACGTGTTATTTACTGATGTATTTGGATGACAAGAAAGAAAAGATCAAAGCCTCTAAACCTGGTGTTCACCAGGAAAACCCACTTCAAGCCGAAAGAACATGAGGCGCAAAAAATGCTGACTCATTAGATATGGGACTTGTTCCTTCAGGACTCTATGTAATCATCCATTGATCAGGGTAATCCCTCCTTGAGCTCGGCATTGTGATAGGTATAGATGTTAATTTCAACATCAACAAATAAATCTATAATCTTTACTGTAAAAAACTAACCAATGGGACACCAGAGGGAAACTAAGAATGTTGTGGGTCGAACTATCTAAACTAAGCTTAATATTCCCCAAAACGTGAGTCGGCTGCCACACGAGCTGCAACGTTCTGAATGCTTTGAATTTGAACACACAGCGTGTGTGCAGTCTGTCGCCCGTAATGCAGCCACTATAATATTCATGAGTGGTAAACAAACATGGCCCCTGCCCACTGAACTCCACGTCCTCCTCTCTAATTGTATTACAACAATTGATGAAAATTCAAGTCCACAGTTGTCTGCAACGACGTATTTGATGAATTGAGGCAGTTTCCCAACATCGGCGCGGACTTTGTGAATTAAGTGAGACAGCAAGATTGATTTGGATGATGAGAATGGAGGCTGGTTAGTGAAGGCAGTTTGGTAAACAATGTCTGGCCAGTGCAGAAATACGCCTCTGTCTGCTTTGCTGGCCTGTGGTGGAGTCACAGGTTAGAACCACTCTGATGTGGAGTGTGGCTGTGCTATACTGCTATAGTAGAGCATCTTGCTGGTGTTGTGGTGAAGCGGTAAAAATGGAGCTGAAGTGGTAATTCAGGAAGGAAGAGTCCTTTATGCCACGCCTCAGCTGGTCCCAGCACCATCAGCACAGACTGGCTGCGTCCAGGTGTGTACAACCAACCAACCAGAGGCGGTGGTGTGGCTCTAAACCAATCATATAGTTGCTGTCAAACCTTTAAAGGGGTTCTCTCCGTTGTTGCTGGCAAGTGTCATTTCAGCGCGAAACCAGAAGCGACCCCCCTCCATCCAGGCACCTCCAGCAGCTATCAGGCATCCTTCACTCATCCTTGGTGTTCATCAAACTCCCTTCTACAACATGCCATGGGGGGGTGGTTCTGGCCTCTTGATTTCAATGTTCTACATGTGCTTTATAATAATAACGCTTTGATATGGTACAGTACACACCCATTTGTGTACCTGTAAGCCGGCTAAGCTGAGTAGTTCTGGTGATCCAACATTGTCTTGAACAACAGCAAAGCAGTCTATATACATACAAACTTGTTTCAATCACATTTTGTACCTGACGATCTCTGAGTATTTCATAGTGTAATAAGCTGGGCTACTCAGTGTTGCGTATCATTGTACTTGTAGTGCGTCAGGTAAGACTTCCACTAGCTGAACCAAAGTAATAATGTTGATGAGACAAAGACAGACAGACACTGCAGATGTTCTCCTTATTGATTTCAGGAGATTAAAGAGTGGACAAGTGGAGGCCCTGCCTGCCTCTCAGCTGTTATCAGCATGACAAGGACGCCTCCACAGACTCCAATTTCTCTCCCTAATATTAAGTCATTAATCATAGCTGCTGTCCGTGATGGATTTTAATTTTGCGTTAAACAGTCCCCGCGGCAGATAACCCAGCCCCCCACCCCCGGAGATTACATTCTTTGTCCTTGCAACGTGAGTCATTGTCTCTCCTGCTGCGTTGTCTCCTGATGCTTCATGGTGGTGACATGACATTGACAAAGGAGGTGAGCTTTAGTAGAGGGTCACCAGATGGTAAATAAATATATCTTATATATTAGTTGATGAAAAATGAAATAAAACACATTAATGCAATTTGTAAGGAAACTTCACAGTGAGTAAGAACTATCAGGAGACTCTATTTTATTAACGTACGACCCTGTGAAGCTTTAAATGAGCTTTGTCAGCACAAACTGACTTTCACTGATGTAAGCTTTAGGCCAATGGAAGCAAAAGGGCAAAGCAGAAAGTTTACCATATGAAGATATTCATCTGTAATGATGGCCCTCAGACACCTAACCCTTCTAACACCATTGATGTTCCCATTTCTATTACTGTCAACATTAATGCGCATCACTAACTTCCCTTCTTCCACAGAGTATTTGTGCTTTATGGGCTCACAGGTTTCCAGGGACTATGGTTCTATGTGGACGCTGGTTCTGATCTGGTGGTGCGTCAACCTGATGGTGGTTCTATCTGATGGTGGTTCTACCTGATGGTGGTTCGATCTGATGGTGGTTCTACCTGATGGTGGTGGCCCCTGCAGTGGTCCTGCCGTACACCTGCCTTGCTACTTGGAATTCTTTGAATCATTTCTGTTATAGTAATTGAATGTATTCTACATCTGTATGAGTCATTCTGTACACATGACATCTATTGCAGTCTGCCCATCCCGGGAGAGGGATCCCTCCTCTGACGTTCTCCCTAAGGTTTCTTCCCTTTTTTCCCTGGAAGGGTTCTTTTATTTTTTGGGGGAGTTTTTCCTGTGCCGATGTGAGGGTCTTGGGACAGAGGATGTTGCATGTGTACAGACTGTAAAGCCCTCTGAGACAAATTTGTAATTTTTTCTATGATTGAGAATAGGTGTTTGATGTGAAGAGACATAATGAATTGAATTAGTAAATCAAATCAAGGCCTGGTTCTTTCTCTCTAAGCACGTTTATAGCTTTTCCCTGTGAAGGCTCACATATCAGCGCTGTCCCATATTGTGCTTTTGCCCCTCCATCTAAATGCAAAAGTCCAAACTTGCAGTGCCGAACTCTTTCTTTCTTCTCCGCTGTCCCCCGCTCAGCACTCACCATCTCACAGGCTCACCCTGTTTCCACCAACAGGAAGCCTCAGAGCGAGGAGGCGGCGAGCAGCGCTGTGAGCGACACTTTTCATTAGCCACATGCTGCATGAGTGTCGCATCAGTGACAACATTTCCCCACAAAAGGGCAGTCCAACGCACTCTGCTCCGCTCACTGGGAAGAGAACCGTGTTCCCTCGCTCCCCTGGAGTTCGTACTCCACTGAATAACTACGATAGAGTAGGGAAGGAGGAGAAGGAGAATGTGCCCTTTGTGGAAAAATCATTCTCAGTTGCCCTCAAAAAAGCAGGTCAACCTGATGTAAGTACATTTGAACCAGGCTGTTTCCTGTGTAGTTTGTTTTACAACCCGTAAAAAAAGTTACTCTCAAATTGTTTTTTGGTATTTTGGTATTTTATAAAAAGTTAGTCACTAACTTCAAATAGTTTTTCCTACGGAGAATTCTTGTTTTATCTTCACAGCAAACAAAGTAGTAGGATTCCAACCTCGATCAGAACAGCCATAAAAAGACAATTACAATTACGTGAAGAATATATTTAATAAATCAACGTGTCCCTGTATTCATCTTCAGTAGATTGGACTATTGTATTGGTGGGTTCACTGGTCTCCTTAAAACGTCAGTCAGAATGCTGCTGTTTCATCCTCACCAGGATGAAGACAATGGATCCATCACTGCTGTTCTGAGGTCTTTACACCGGCTTCCTGTCCAACAGAGACTTGCTGTTGCTCTATAAAGCACTGGAGGGTTTATGTCTGACCTGCTGCTACCTTATGAACCATCCCGACCACCCAGGTCTACAACTTCTATTTCTATTTAATGTATGTTTTCAATGTTCCAATCAATGTTCTTAATGGTTTTTCACCTTTATATTATAATAATGACTTCTCACTGGTCTCCTCTATCAGGGCTCCTCATGTCGGACCTGATGCTCCTCCAGACTGGGGGGTCTGGTTCATGTTTACGTAAGAATTCGCAGGTAAAACTAAACTGGAGGTCAGATGCCATAATGAGCTACAGTAGAACTTTAGATGATAAAGTATCTAGTAGGTCTCACCTGTCACTCTCGTCCCAGGATAAGCAGGTCTGGTTGGTGGTGCCCTGACGCAGGGGGAGCACAAAGAAATCACATCACAACATAATAAGAGCTGAATCAGTGGAATCGCTTTAAGAGGAAGGTCACTCACGTTGTACAGGTGAGAGAACTCCACCACGACCGGAGCGGAGAGGGACGCCGGGCTGGGCTTGATGCTCACCGACAGGACCTTGGAGTTGAGGACCGTGCTGTTCCTGAAGGGGGGTAGAGGACCTCATTGGGTAATCTGCACACAGTTGCTAGCGTTGCCGTTTCAGTGGTAATACTAACTTGATGATGTTCAGCAGCTACATGCTATTGTTAGCTCGTTAGCACCTAGCGTTGAAGTATCTTGGGCTGATGAAAAGATTATTCTATGAAAGCAAAATCTCCCACGGCTGGCAAAATGCTAAAGCACCTCAGTGGGTCCAATGATGATTTTCCATTCAAGGAAATCCAGGCATGAGAAAGTGAAGTAAAACTGACACGTTCTAATCATCATCTGTTGGTTCAGTAGAGGCCCACTACACAATGACCACACTTGTGAACCCACAGGTTGGCCGAGTAAACGTGAAGCGTTGATGGGTCCCTGCAGCACCTGAAGCCTTCCGCTTTGTCTATTTTTACATTCTCCCTGCCTACTTAGGATGCATTGCAATTTCTGCTTTTTTAGGTGCCATCAATCATGCGGGAGGAGACAATCGGTTAAAAAAGTGAATTGCTCCTGGAATCCCGACACAAAAAGCTTCCAGTCGGCCAGACACGCTCAGCAGCTCCTCATCCTCGCTGCATCCTCACCAATCCAAAACACAATCAGTCAGCTCAAATGTTTGTGTCGTCTCGTCTCGTCTCGTCTCTCCTCACACTCATCTCCTGCATTCCAAGAAAGAAAAGCAGCAGCCACTGGGAGGACTGGTGAGTCTCTCTTTCTGTTACCAGTTCATTACATTCTTTAGGACGTCATCACAGAAGCATCCGTTCAGCTTCGCACACACACACACACACACGCACACACACACACACACGCTATTTTCAAATGGATGCTAATCGTCACAGTTTTTACGGGATGAAAGATGAAGGCACACGCTGCTGGTGTGCTTCTGCATGGGCTTCATGTCCTGTTGAATGTGCTTTCTTAAACACAGCACGTTTACTAATAGCAAGTCTCATGTGTGGGGAGACTCAGGCCCAGAAAAGTAGAACTTTAGAGCCCAATATGATCAGAATCCCACACAAGTTCATTCCCAGACCAATGAAGCTGAAACAATCATGCACACAACTGTACGGTATTTGAATGTAAAAATACATGGTAGCTTTTGGGGTGACCTCCCTTCTGAATTCATTTAATTAAAAGCTGCAGGACCAGTCAGTTCCATTCAGGACCAGGATCAGTTCCATTCCTTTTTTTTTACTCCAGCCCATAATGTAATAAACTGAGTAAAGAAAATGTATATTTGTTGACTTCAAAGAGATGTTAATACAACTTCAGTATATGAATATTGGGCATGTTGGTCGTGAGCCCTCGCTGTGTTGTTTTGGGCCTCGACCCCCTGAAGCAAAGGGCCTGAAACACATTTAGACCCGATCACACGCCTCACCTCTGAAGAGTCAGAATGCTGCCCAGGTTCCTGAACAGGACGATGCCGGTCACAAACGTCGAAGACTCGTCTGCGTCTGTGGGGGGGACGAAGGGTGAGACGGGAGACGGCATGAGGCCCGACTGAATGAGGTGTCCTACATGACCAGTGAGCTTTGCACACTGACCTCCACTGCTTTGTAGTAACGCACACATGATCACCATAGGGACATAAAAAGAAAAAGAAAGTTTCTTTCTCTCCGCGAGGCTACCAGGGTTCATCCTGTCCATCTTTCTGTCCTCACTGGGAATGGAACCAGTATCAAAGAAACAAGGACTTGATACCACTTACATTGTGAGTAAAGGACTCGATATCTTCATCAGGACAAGTCTGCTGGTTTCTAGGGCTGTAGTCAACCAAAGAAATGCTTAGTTGTCTTTAGTCGACGATTAGTCGACTAAACCAGCGGTCCCCAACCACATTCCTAACCGGGCCGTAGCCTACGACACGAGTTAAAAAAAATGCATGCAAACTAAATAAACGGCCCGCTGGCACTCCGTGTGGACATTATGCAGAGGTTCGTCAACCCCCACCCCCCTCGGGTCAGACGGATTACTCACACGGAGGAGTCACTGTTCGGATCAGCTCCAACCTAACGGACCTGACGCGGGAGGTGATTAATAAAGAAGCGACCTCTGAACTTCAGCTTGGAAGCGTTTTCTTTTAAGCGCGGAGACGTAACAATCCCCGGCCGTGGTGGGGGACACTGAGACAGATGCGGAGCCTTTGACCCGAGCGTACTGCTCCGTTGGGTCACGTTGGGTGTTGCATTTAGTTGAAGTGGTCTCTGTGGGACACTCCAGCAGCCAAGCGACACAGTGGCGTTTATGGTGGTTTATCAACTTTCTGGACGGCCTCTGGGACATGAGAAGTCTCTCTGTTTCTGGCTGCAGTGTAGAAGGCAAAGAAAACACAACTCCATCTGCTGAGCCATCTGAAGACATCCACCTTTTCTGCTCCAGCAGCCAACATGGGCAGCCGAGAGCAGGCGGGCAGCGAGCCAGGCAGCAGGCGGACCCTGTAGCTGCCGGGCAGCAGCTGAGCTCGGTGTGTGGGGACGAGGGAGTAATATGTGTCCTGCTTATCATCCACGCTTTGGCTGCCCCACCCAACACGCTGAGCCGGAGAGATGCCCACCACGAGCGCCTCCTTCACGTGTCATGACACAAGAACAAAGTCCGACACACCACGCGGCCCGGTCTAATTCCTGCTTCGACGTTACAGGCGAGAGGAAAAGAAGAAGGAGCTTCAGAAAGTCATATTCTCCATTAGGTGCTGACGCGCGTGCAGAGACCGTGGTAAACATCATGCAAGTTTAACCGGCTTCCTGTTACGCTGTCAGTTGTTATTTCCACCAGGAGCGTCTGTGGGATCCTAATGGAGGCTTTGTGGGGGCCGAGAGAACAGCTACACTTAGTTCACTTTGTCTTTGAGTATGAATCACATGATCGAACTTAGTGCACTGGCCTCGTGTTTAACGAGTGGGTCCTCTTAGTGCCCCTGGCTAAGGGGCCCCAAGCATCCGCTTAGTTCGCTTATGCGTGCACGCGCACTAGTCCACTGATGGACAGCTGATAGCCCAATCAAAGGCAAATGACAGAAATGTCTAGCTTGCTTCCCACCATAAATCATGTTGCATTAACATATTTCCTTCCTTTAATTGAAGTAATAGTTGTTGCATGTTTGCACTCTGCAAAGAGGAGGCAAATGGCACTCAGCCGTGATCACTGCTTCATTAAGCTTGCAGAAGCCTTAGACAAACCCATTTATCTCCCTTTCTTGTAGCCCACAAAGCGTTTTATTCTCAGACAGAATGATGTGAGAAGGGGGGCAATCAATGAGTAGAAGCAAGTTTGGATCCATGTGAGTGCATGAAGAGCGCTGGCTGCTGGTGTGACCTCCCAGCTGGGGGGGGGGGGGGTTTGCCTCTAGGGGTTTGACCCCTGATTAGGAGTGACGGCCTAATTGGCCTGCTCGCTGCACGTGGCTGTCTGTGATGGTCAGAAACGTCCCGGCTGACAAATAACTGCGCTTCCCTTTGCTGGGGACAGTGCATGGTGCATGGTGCAGCTGTGCTGCAGTCAGGAGACTCTCAGTGAGATCGGATCCAACCAGAATCATTTCAACCACTGGAGACGTTCATGCTGAGCTGCTACAGTCTGTGGGGATAAAATGCAGGTTCTTCTGTCGGGGGCTCTGACAGGCTGAGCACGCTCACAGGGACTAACATGCACCCAGAGACGCGCAGACAAAACAGGACCTTTTGGCCTTGACCTTGACCTATGACCTGTTTTTGGTAAACAAGAAGGAGGAGTTACGGTTTAACAGGCGACCTGTTAACTAGCCGCTTTCTGCCAAATGCGTCTGTTGTTGTGTAGTTGAAAAAAGGTAAAGCAGATGCATCCGTCCCAGTGGAGCAAATAAAGTTTATATAAAAACTTAATTGACTTTTGCAATCATGCTTACATAGAAGAACTTTGTAGCACAGTAAAATAAAAGCGTATATAAGAAAATAGCTGCCTCTGTAAGCATCTTCATTTGTTGCATTACTGTGTCTATCGATTATTAACTGGCAACTCGCTACACATTAGGAAGTTAGTGGGACGTTTGTGTCTGTTGACCTCTGACCCTGTCACCAATGATGCTGTAGAAGAAGAGCATTCTAAACATGTGAGGAATGGCTGCACAGAAAGGCCTCCCTGTGTCTTTGTCTTTATCGTCATTGATGAAAAATGATTTCTTGATGAGTGCAAATGTGTGGCAAAGGCCTGCTTTCTAACAAACAGGAACAAACTGAAACCCAAATCCTGTTAAAGGACTAATTGTAACATTTGGCGTCTGAAAGTAAAGCTCATGATTTGACCTGTAATCTCCATTCGTACCCGCAGCTACAAGCTGCTTTGGAAATGAGTCCTGTCCACATGGGAGACGCCGTGCGCTGGATCCCACAGTGCGTCAGGACTTATTATTCTTATTCTTGGGTAAGACATGGCTGGGAAGGATTTATTGGATGTATTGGAATGGTCTCATAGTGGCTGATAGTGGCCAATCGTTTGCAATGATCAGGTTCACACACTGGATACAATATCTGGCCTCTGAAAGGAAGTCTGCGCGTAGTTAACCTGAGCAGCTGCTGAAGCTGCGTGTTTTACTCTCCACTCCTGTGCGCCTGCTCTTTTCGGTTCACTGCTCCCTTCCAAACTAACACACACACATTCCAGAAGCAGAAGGCTGGCTATCAAAAGACACATTCACAAATAATCCAGGAGACTCATTCTTGTTGTCCCTGTGTCTCTCTTACCTGGCTTGCCAGTGGACAGGATGTTCTTGGGGATGGTGACTCTGTCCTCAGAGCTGCGGGCCCAGTCCACCATGCCCCTCCAGCCCTTCATGGGGAAGCTGATGTCTGCGTGTCCCATCACTGGACGCTTGTGCACGCTTAAAACTGTAACATAGAAAACAACAGCACTCAAAGCAGTGCAACATCCCACTTTGGCCACTGGAGGCGCCCCCCAGCAGCAGGCACCCGTCCCCGTTAGACGGCCTGTGGAGACGATTCTCCTCGCACTGGTTCACCCAACTTGTGTTTCATTGGTTAATTGGTCGGTCTTTTCCCGCCTGGTTTCATTGGTAGTTTGGGTCCTTTCTGAGGAGTACTTGCCTACTCGGCCTACTTGCTTAGTTTTGTGTCGGGCGTGTTTCAGTCTTTGGTTCCTTCCTGTGTGATCGGCTGTGTGCGTAGTTAAAAAACATTATCAAATGCACAAAATGTAAGCATGGAACTCCTGATGGGGGTCTTAATGCTGGATTTGAGTTGGATGAATTCATCGTAGATGTGATCCAACTATCGGTGGTCAGATGAAGCTCATGTTGGAGGGAAGAGTCTCTGTGAAGAATACAACACATTCTTTCCACCCAAGAAAACTGAGATATTACTTCTACTTGGCCTTGAACATCTTTGGCATTTCTTTATTTTTGTATAATGTTCTCTTTCTTATCAGCTAAAACACACACACACACACACACACACACACACACCTGTATTGATATATTGTATTTGTGATAGTAAGAATGAGGACATGGGATGAGGGGTCACCCCGCCCCTCTTCTCTTCCATGCGTTGTGATGGATGAGCAGTGGATGGAGATGGGGCTGACCTAGGTTATCGGTGACTTCATACATGTCTTGAAAGTCTTTCATCCTCAGGCCAATGACATCCACAAAGTCCTCCAGCAGACGGAACAGCTCTTTGATGTTGGGCCCCAGCTGAGGAACACAGACACATGAAAGGAGAATGAGCAAAGACTGTGTGGTCCTCCTCCAGGACAGAAGCAGGAGCCCAACGCCTGAACCAGCCGGACTGCAAGGACACCTGTCCATAAACATGACATAAGGATCTCATGTAAAAGGCAGAGACTCTCTGTGATGTGTACCGTACATACACAGCCATGATGATCAGCAGCGTGTGAGTGAGGACTGGGGAGTGTCCCTAGGACGCAGGGATCAGGGCTCCTCGTCCCACAAACAAGGAGAGATGTGAGATCTATTCATTGGTATGAGTTTATCCCGTGTGTCTGTAGATTACTGAATGGGTGTCCTGGCTCTTGGTACCTTATAATAGTAGTAGATCAAACACACAATGGAAAAAGTGACTCTTTCCAGTTGTTTGTTTTCTCGTTGTTAGTTTTCACAAAGCGTGATGACCTCATGGCTCCAGGAGGAGGAGGGGGGGGCTGCCACGGTCGTCCCCGGCTCGTCCCCAGAAATAACTGTGCATTCTTCTCTTAGCTGGTGGTCCCCTTTGACATCAAATACCCCTTTTAGTTTGAAAGGGCCCATATTATGGAAAAATCACTTTTACTGGGATTTGGGGTGCTTCCACACTCATACAAACTTGGAAGAAAAATCCTCCATGCTGTTTTGAGTGACATACGGGTTCCGGATTGATTCCCGGCTTCAGCCTCCGAGCTGTTCAAAAGTTTTTCTACGTCACAAACCTAGATATTTGATTATTCCCAGCCCCTCAGTCCCGTTCTCCAATCACAGTTTGTGAGGCCCGAGGACTTTATGCGCGACCATATGGACACACGCGAGTTTATGCGGAGGTTTGCCAACCGCTCCTCCGCCCCTCCCCCCGTCTGCTGGCCCAGCCGACCGCTACCGCCGATTCTACAAGCTGTGGGCCGTGGCCAAATGAGCTGCAGATCATGAATATGTAATGATCAGCAGAAACAGCACACTCTGAAACAACCTAGAAGCTATTTCCAGCAAACAACTTCAGAAACATGTTTTCTGGAACTCAAACACCGATTTTAACTTGTTGAAAAATAATCTAAATATGGGCCCTTTAAGAAACTGGGCTGTTGTGGTCGTCGTGTGGAGGAGCTTCTTCTTGTGCAGCTGGACAGCTGAATGGAAGCAGGGACGAGTGGGCGTGAGTCCCTCTCCCCCCCTGTCCCTGTCAGCCTGGTCCACCTGTGTCTCTGTCACAGCATCCAGCTCCAGGCCTGTCATCATTACAGACGAGGTGACTGTGAATGTAGCTCACACTAACCAGTTGTGCTTCTTCCCATCTCTCCCTGTTCTCCTCCATCAACAGGTTGCTGACTGACTGCACAAAGTTCTGAAAGACAAAGAGGAGATGAAGGTTGTTACAGGTTGAAGCGCTGCATTGTTTGTGTGTGTACGTTTCCTCCCACTGAGCCCTAGAGCTCCGTTATTGTTTAAAACATGTGTTCAATGTGCCTGAAACAGAAGATATTACAGCTCTTCTAAGTGATTTATCTGCCACTCATTCAGTCGGTGTTTGGGAGTCGGGCCCTTTTTCTGGCTTTTAGTGCCTGAGAGGGAAACATATCAAACACCTCACAACCCAATATTTCATTTGATCTATTTGCTTCACGTCAAAGAAATATGACATTTCATGCATTTAACAGCAGGCTGAAAAGCCATGCAGCGCTTCACCCTCATGTCGGCACTGCTGGGACTGTAGTAGGCCCTCCTGAAGATCTCCGTCATGTTCCTCAGCACGTCCACGATGGCCAGGAGATCCCCGCTGTAGCTAGTCCCGTCGCTGGATGTCACCTTCAGCTTGTTCATCACGTCTGAAACGCCCTCTCCCACGAGGCCGCGCTGGGCTTTGGACAGGTGCTCCCGGGTCTAGAGGGCGAAAGGGTTCTGCTAATGCAACATCCTGAGAAAAACTGCTGAAACAAAAAGAAAGGTCCTGATGGCTCACCGAAGTTTGTATACTGCGATAGTCGTTGGAGACGCACTTCATGTAGGTGGGATTCTCCCAGTAGGCGAGGCCCTCTTCATCCAGGGTGCAGCGGCGCAGAATAAGCCCTATGGGGGCACAGATGGGCTCCATGTCAGCAAAGGGGCTCTCATCCTGGAAGCGGGTCACAGGCGCTGAGGTGTGAGCTCACCCACGGCGTTGGGAGGACAGCGTACGGCCGCTGTGTCCCCCGCTGGAGTCGTCTTCCACACCACATTGGAGAAGTTGTCCTCGCCGCATATTTCATGAGGTTCTGTTGACAGAGGCAGAGTCAATCTAAAATGTGATCATGTACTGTTGGTCACGGCCTTCGTCCCAGCCACTCACCTGGGCATCTTTTTTCATTACAGCTGCGGACCTCCTCTCGCTCTCCGGGACAAACCTGGCCTCCAAAAAAGGGCCCATAACAAATCCTGTTCCTCTGCTGGCTCCCCCCTCCGCAGGTTTTCGAGCAGCCGGACCACAGAGACCATGGCTGCCACTTGCCCTCCACTGACAGGGTGCATACAGGGATGGAAGCGTTAGCAGAACCATGGGAACCACAAGGGAACTCAACTTAAGGAGGGACCATGTAGAGCAAACATCTCTGACCTCCCAGACATCTCAAAGAGGTCAACCAATCCCCACATGCACCTGAGTCAGTTTGTGTATGATCAAGCACAACCTGTGTACATTCAGGGTCTTTCCCACCTGGACACTCCCCCAGGAAGCAGTCAACCGTCTCCAGCCACTCGCCCCGGCACTCGGAGCCTCCGTACGAGGGGCCGTTACACTCCCTGATTCTCTGCGTGGTCCCGTTGGAGCAGGAGGCGGAGCAGGAGCTCCAGCCGGACCACTCGTTCCATACTCCATCCACTGAGAAGCAGAATAGACAGAACACGCGGTGCACGTTAGGTGCTCGGACATATATACCGATCCATAAATGGATCATTCTGGAAGTCTTAACGTCATCCCTGGTGTTTGCAGGGCTGTACAAATAAGACTGAGACCATGGAACTGTGATGGACCGGTCGCCACCATGGCGTCTTCCATGTTGAACTTTCAATTTGAGCAGTTTTTCAGTGTTGGATTGTATTAAGCTCAACCGCATTGTGTACAAATTAAGCTTGAAAAGCCAGCGATGTCTCCTATGCAGCGATGGATGAACTCTGGTCAGATCTTTGAATCCTTTCTTTTTGTGTGAGGGTCTCGGGACGGAGGATGTCGCATGTGCACAAACTGTGAAGCCCTTTGAGGCAAATTTGTCATTTGAATAGATCCTCCGAACATAATGGAATATAAAGCACATAAAGCTGCCACAGTTATTCATTTTGGACTAAGACCCTCATAAACATGGAAACTCAGTAAACCTGTTCCTTACCTGGACAGACTGCTATGTTGCAGAACTTGGTCTGTTGCGCCGGGCCGTCGCAGGCATTTCCTCCAAACTGTGGGGGGGCGCAGCTTCTTGTTCGGGCCCTGAAACCTCGGCCACAGGTCGACGAACACAAACTCCATGGCGACCACTCGTCCCAAGCGCCGTGCACTGCAATCAGAGCAGCTAGGGTATGGTTTAAAGACGGACAGCTGGCGCCAATAACATGCAGAATATCAGCAGAGAAGCCGACTGTCAATAACTTAGCATTAGCTTCACTGGGCTCATTGATGTTCCTGCGATAGAACCGCCTTCTAAGTGGAGGAGTCCCCCTGCCTGTCTGCATGTAGGAGGGTCTGGGAGGAATAGCAGCCAAAAGGGGGGTACGGGGTCAAGGCTTTGCTTAGTGCCTGAGCAGGGGAGCCAGGTGGGTCTTACATGGGTGGAGGCAGCGTCCAGGAGAGGGCTGGGCGAGTGCAGGGACTTGGTGCTAGGGGTTCTGGGGCTTACCTGGACAAACGGCAGAGTTGTTGCAAGGTCTCTGCTCGCGCAGTGGCCCACTACACTGGGTGCTGTAGGAGGAGGACACACAGAAACGAGTGCGACTCTCCCAGCCCTCCCCACACGTGGCAGAACAATCACTCCACGCTGACCACTCCTCACCTGAAGCTGAGTCTACTGAGGAGGGTGGGGTGGGTAGGGGGGAGAAAAAAGAGGGAGAAGGGAAAAGGAGAGGGCCATAACTAATTATCATGCAGGATGCATTTGGCCTCTGTGGCCAAAGAGGAAGGGGCGCGGTGTGATAAAGGGTAGATCCTAGCCGGGATTAGCACATTTCAGGGGCCGTCTCCTCTCATATATCCACTGGGTTGTCCAAAAGTGGCAGTTGACCTTGATGGGTCTCAGTATTCCAAACACACGGCATACATCCTAACTACCAGCTGACTGCAAACCCTTTGAAAAAGGGAGGCGGCCCCTAAAACGGAGCCCAGCTTCTGTTACGCTTGTGATGTCATATCCCTTGCATTCACTTCCAGGAGAAGTCAATGCCACTGGCTCAGGATATATCAGTGATCTCGTCAAAGGCCACGACTGCCGATTTGATGGGTCACTTGACCCATAACAAAGGCAAATTGGGAAGTCACAGCCGGAGGGAAGCAGGGAGAAGAGAACTAAACAGAAGGTGGGAAATCGATTAGCAAATTAAAGTGATGCTCCACTCAAAAACTCTCTTTAAATCAGATCTCAGCAGCCTGTAGGCTTAAAAGGTTGGTACGTGACTTTCCTCCAAAGAGCAGGTGTGTGGTCAGCCTCGATGCATATCACAATGGCACGATGGATTTGTTTTGGTGGTGGACAAATGTCAAAATATTCACAAGGGCTACTGGAGCAACGTTGGTCCATCCGTTTGCTAAATACTGCCACGGAGCCATGCCGATCATACGCCTGGTCCCTGAGTCAGACTCACACAGACACCCAATACGTCGGTGCATTAAGTACCGAACTGGTTCCGGGACACAATGAGCCCTCAACGTTGCTTTGTTAAACTTAATGTGATGAATAAAAATCATACATCTACACCTATATGCTGTAAATATTCACCAGTTGAAAAGGTCTTTTGTGCAGCAGATTAACCGACCTGAAGGGATTCGTGTAAACCAGAATAAGGATGAAAGCTTGAACTGGAAGAAGGCTTCAGGCTTTTGGGAGCAAATTTTTTTCTGTGAAAAAACGTCACACAAAATCTCAACTTGTTTTAAGACAACAGTTTTTTGTACAACGTCCCCCGGATCCTTGCTCAGGAACTGTTGGAGAGAAGTAGAAGCCTTCAGAGGACCTGCTGCTGCTTTCAGGTGGAGTATCACTTTAACAGAGAGGGAGGACTCCATTTGTCTCACGGTTTTACAGACAGGGCACAGTGGCCTGGTACCATCTCATAGACAAAATACAACTTCACTCCAGTCAGGGTCCATGTTGGAATCAGTCCGTTGTGGACGAGGACACTACTTGATTTTACTACTGACTACTAGATTTTGATAGATGTGTGCATGAAAAAAAAGGAATGATTGCGACTGTGGTGTTTTCTGTTGTGAGTGTACTGGTGGTCACCCAAGCTGCCACAGTGACTGATGCATGGGCTCCCTCTGCGTCCCGTTGTCTTACCTGTCTGAGGGCTCGGCTGTCCACTGCGCGGCTTGTCTACGTCGTCACGCTTGCGGCTGTCCACTGAGCGAAGCGATTGGCTGCGGGAGAGATGGCGACCTTTGCCTAAAGGGGGTGAGGTAAGGCCGGGGGGAGGAGGGTCGGGGGGTTAGCAACCAGAGGTCCTTTATGAAGGGCTCATGTTTGGGACACAACCGTGACGCGATTGGTCACCCAGAACAGCATCAGCCAAACTTGGGTCTTTTGTAGTGCCGTCTGTGTTAATGTGCTGTGAATGTGTTGTATAGTTGTGTTTTATTTGTTGTACATCATGTCCTATGACGGCATGAAGAAAAACACAAAGACGTCGGCAGAGATGACAGTCTACTGTCTGCTAGTCAAACAGATGAAGAAGTCAGCTTCCTGGTCAATGACTAACTGCATTATATTGCCCAGCGCTCATTTGCTGTCTCCTTTTTATTATTATGTCTCATCGATCAAAGTCCCCTTCCAACATGCACTCCTTAAGTCAAAGCACTGACTTATAGAGGATGGATACACAAGCAGATGAAAAACGTGTAAAAAGTAAAAACTGTTTGAAAAACAAATAGCTGGATACACAGACCTGCTGCTCATATGAAACACAAGTCAACACTGAGAGGCGGAGCTCACCGGTGTTGCAGGGCTGGGAGTTGCATGGTCGCCCCTCCTCCAACACCCCCTCACACAGGTACGACTCCTCGGCGGGCGACTGGCACGTCCGGGTCCGGGTTTGAATGCCACCTCCGCAATGGCTGCTGCACTGCGCCCACTGACCCCACACACTCCAGCCCCCTAGAGACGCACAAAGAGCAAAGAGGAAGCGGCCGTTTAGTCTCAGCAGGTCACACGGCTTCGCAGGGTCATAGAATCACGTGTGTGCGATCGGAAATATGGTTGCAATCAACCATTATCCCTTAAACGAGCATCACAAAGGCGGTGAAAGGGGGGGGGAGAAGATTGTTGAAACATATTTATTTGCAGTGTGTTTTTGAAATAGACACACAAACTAATGCAGAAAATGAAGGGGGAGGGGGGGGTGGGGGGGGGAGAATGCCATTGTGACAGGTATTGGAAATACAGAGGCCTGTTTGCCCCCACGCATGTTGGCCGACATCCACACACACACGTTCTTAATTACTCACAAGTCCTTTTAATTTGGGGTCGAGGGGGAGTCAGACACCCCCAAGAACTGTGTGAAATGTCTCTCTGTAACTGGGGTGAGTTAAACTATAGATCGAAAAGCGCTTTTTGGACACAAAAGGACCAACCACCCACACCAACAACAGCAACCCATCCGTTTGCCAACCAGGGCCCTGTTCCATTAGCCAGGACTTAGCCAGATCATTTTTCAGGATAAGATTACTACCTAAGTCAGGCTTTTATCATTTCCACGAAGCAGGTTTGGCAAAATAACCATAGCAACACATCGATGAACTTGAACCTGTAATTGGCTTCAATATATTAAGATATAAAAAAAACTATAAATATTTCACCATTTAATGAATTCAATGAATGAATGCATCTCATTAGCATTATATTTTTGCTAGCAAGATCTGATTGGCTGATGCATTCCACGAAGCCTCCTGCCAGCAGGTACATTTAAAGATCAAATACCATTTGATTGATTAGAGTGATGAGACACTTCAGATGAGCCTCTACATTTCTCTGTTTTAAAGCAGGACGCAATGCGCCGGGACTAATTTGGTTCAAACTAACGACAGTTTGAGGAACCAACATTTCAATCATCAGGTTAATTTGATCTGGCTAATGGGACATTTGATCCACTGCAGACCTGTTGTGATGGAGATGCTCACACCAGGCCGGCTTGTGTCCATGTTTAAAGGGTGTCATATGGCAGAGGCCCATTTGGCAACAAGGCAGTGTGTCGAGGGAAATACTGAGGGGACGGTGGCAGAGGTAGTAAAAACAAATGTGTTTGTTAATGTTAAGATTTCTTTGTGTGTGCTTCTATTGACTTTTTATGAAGCTTGTAGTTTGATGCAGCAATTGGTCAAAACCAAAAGAGGATATTAAAAGTATCTCTGACCTTGATGTCTCATAGACGAATAGACAGATTGCTACAACATTCCTACAACCAATTCATGCTCCCAGCGGGACAAACCATAAAGATTGTAATAACCTTCAGCGCTTTCTCAGGATAAACTTTCCACGCTTGCCAATGTGGGGCTCTGGGGACGATAGAATGATTGACTGTTCCACCATATGGTTAAATGTTAAAAACACTGTGGATCAAAGTGAAGCTCAGTGTGTTATTTATTCCATATGGAGCAAAAATATTATCAAGTGTAAATATGTCTAATTGAAGATTGTACACTGCAGAGTACAGAGAGGTGCATTTGTTCACATTCACGCCAGTCTAGTCACCAGACGTAGAACGCCGTTACTATGGCAACGAGTTGTCGCCGTCATTTGGAATGCTAATAAAGAGGAGGGATGCTGTTCTTTTCAAAGAGTGTACGTTTAGTGAAGTGATGAATCCACTGTTCATCACTCTGCTACACTGGCTGGATCTGTCCCTTCCTACACAGACGGACCAACTCACATCCCACTTGAGCCCCACCAAGTGTACTACTTACAGTATGTTTGTTTAAAATCCAAATGATGTAGAAAAGGGATCTTAGGACCGTTTGTCTCAGTGTTTCACCGGCACCTTTGACCTTCGTTCAAGTCTTTGTGTAGAATAGTTCAGATAGGGACCTTGGATGGAGTACGGTTTGTAAGTGGTCCTCCTGGAGCACATTTCTGTGTATCTGCTGGTGCTCGATTGTTCTCTCACCCTGCGGGCCACCACGTCTGTGTTTAAAGCATTATTATTGAGTAGCAGGACATGTGCCCAAATGTCCCTAATCGAGGAATTGTGTAAAAATAAATGGTGCACACAGCTATTACCAATAGAACAGCGCGTCCCTCCATGCAACCGGCATGGAACAGCCACTCCATTGTGACCCTCCAAGTCCATTATTCCTATTACTGCCGGATAACCTTCAGCTTCACTCCATGATAATTCTGGGTTTATTGTGAACAAATATGCTTCATGAATATAGATGGAGATTAACTGCAGTTTGAAGCAAAGCACTCTCTGTCAACTGGAAGCTTTGCCAAGGCGAAGGGCGGGGTCCATTTACAGATAAGACTCATTTTTGGACAGAAAAAAGGACCAAATGACAGGACTGTATCTTTGTGCTGTAGCAGCCGGTAGAATCCCAGAACTCATCTCTGCTGCTGGACCGACAACACAGCTGCTCTTCTTTGACCTTCAGCTTCTCCAGATCGCACACAGACTTGTGTGTGTGTGTGTGTTACACACAGTTCACTGAGTGCATGCATGTATAATGTGTCCACTCTGCGTGTGTGTGGAATCAACTTTCAGAAAGTCACCTTCAGTCGGCGCGCTGGCCACTGGACGGGCGTCTCCTGTTACAGCTCCACTTTCTGCTGCTTTGGAATCATCAATAGCCCCCCCCCCCCCCCACAGTCGGTTTCCATCACTTCAGAGGACACGTCATTGACTTACATTCGCTTCCTGTAAATGCTCACTTTATATTGAACCTAAATATAACCTGAGCCAAACACTGAAACACTGTAATGACTGACTCGCATGTTCTCCCCAAAAAGGAGGCAGTTGCTCACAATGTCAACGTGGCATCATGTTTGTGTGTGTGCGTGTGTGAGAGCGCGCTGTGATGAGGCAGAGGACGCGTGAAATGTGATGTTGGAGTTGACATCCATTGTGGGAATGCGCGGCACTGGAGGAGAGGGGGAGCGGGGGGGGGGGGGGCAGAGGACGGTGAGGGGAATGTAATAAAGAAGGAGACAAGAGCACTGACGAAAATAATCGTGAAAACATGAAATGCAGGCGAAACGGGGTGATTAGTCCACCCGGAGCTGAACGGCTGAATGAAGGATAAGGCGAGTGCTGACACCCAGAGGACAGAAGCAGTCAACTGCATGTTGGAGATAACAGGCGGTGAAAGGGGGGGGGAGACAGGAACAGACACAGGGAAGAAATGTTAGGACAGATAAGAGGAGGGGAAATGAAAAGAAGGCTCATCCCAGAGTGTAAGGATTCTACAGCCATCACAACACAACCTGCTAATATAAAACACATTCATACAATACGAACTGTGTTTGCATTGCATGCCAACTGTGCTTCGTGCTGTTCCTTCTCGGTAGTCCAGGTAAATGAATAGATACGTTTCAAAAGAGGGCATGTGTCTGTCTCTTAGCCCCAGGGTGAACCCACCCCACAGCAGCCAGCAGCCAATCGGCTGGTCACCAGCACATCACGCCGCCGCTGAACCCCAGAACCTGGTGAGAGAAGACGAGCGTCTTCACCGTCCACTTCCACTTGGTACCAAAGGATGAACAGCAGAAATATGAGCCAAACTCACACTCACTTTTAACATCCCAATCAGAATACTAAATAACAGTATTACACCACAGAAAATACTACTACAGAATACAATTATGATAATGGTGAAAAATGATTAAAATATAAACGTAACTTTTAGCAATGGGAACATTGAGGAATGATCCGTCCTCGGTTCCTAAGCTCGTCCACCGCTCCATGAGACACTGAACCCTCCCGTCCTCAGTACCAGTTCACACAATGCCCCCCCATTACATTTCTATATATATACACATCCAAGACTTAATTTGCGCAGATCTGCTTGAGGGGGAAACGGAAGCTTGTTGTTGGCAAATGATTTGATGTTAGCAGCACAGAGCTAATACAGAGCTAATGCATCCTAAATGATTCAAACATATACACAGAGGATTGTTTTAAGTTTTCAAATGTAGTCATGCCACATTTAGGTTTGGGCAAGAAACCAAAGCAGAACTGCAACAAGAAGATGGATGGGATTCATTATTCACTCGCTGTTTCCTTTATTTGTAGTGTTGAATCTGGATTGGTTCTGGCACATTGTAGGTAAATTGGGTGGGGTTGAAAGTGTCATTTTTGACTCAAATAAAAGGTTAGTTGAAGGTACGGGAGGAGGGAGCTTTATTCAAACTCATTGGACATTCCTGTGGTGTAAAATGTAACTTCTAATCCCACAGACTGGGGAGACTGCTGAGTCAGCGTAAATCTGTGTCACCTTTATAGCCCGATCAGCCAAGGAGACACAAACCATTACACCCCTCACCTTCCACAGCAACCAAAAGCCCATTGTCTATAAATACACATCATGGTTGCAGGTGCAGGTCAGCCAGCCAGACATTTCAATTCCCAAGATGAATGCCCCATTTTAGAGGCAACGATAAGGAAACGGCTCAAAAGGTTTCTCACCACGGGGGTCAGATGCTGACTGACGGCCCGCAGAACCAAGGCGCCTTACTGTTTTTCTGCCTCCATGCTCCGACTGCAACTTCCACGCGCCTTTTCCTGAGTGTGAGTCCGCAACACTTTAAGAAGCCAGGGCTGCTGGGAGCTACTCTGATGTACTCTGATGCGTTGGCCATCAGGGTTCCTATGGGAACTGGCAGCTCCAGTTCTATTTCCTTCATGGACCCCCACCTGCTCATCAGCTATTAAGGCAGAGAATCGCCCCCGCTGTGCTTCGGCGTGTCCTTAACTCTCACTCCACAGTTGATGAATGCGTCATTGTTTTTTCTCCTAGTTACTTTGGGAGAAGCAGTTAACTCCTCCATTTAAAGCCTGTAAGGTTTGTGAAATGTATTGAGAAATGTCCAGGGATCGCTAACCTGTGAGCCACACACACACACACACACACACGCATCTCTGAGCACCGGGCTTTACCCTTCCCACGCTTCACAACGCGCTTATGCATCAGAGGCCCTCATCTCCCCACACAGTGTGGGATGCGACTGCATTGTGACTCAGAGACAGAGGCAAGCGGAGAGCGAGATGGGTGAGGAGGCGGGAGGGGGGCTGCTGGGACTCACCCTGCTGGGCCACGGAAGAAGGGGCTCACAGGTCACTGTGCTTCATGTTGGGACCATGTTGGACGTTTTCAGCTCCCACCTCCACTTTGATTTGACACAACTTGTTTTATGTAATTCTATTCAAATGGAGTGGGAACCCCCGTCCACACAGAGGGTTCTAGAGCTCTCAAAACTGTCTATATGTTCCAACTAGATCTCAAGTGTGACCTTAAACTCTGTTACTGCACAAACAGGTACGTTGTGCATCTAAACTTGATTAGGAATCCTGATCATGATTAGATGCATGATAGTTTAGAATCAGCTAGAGTCCAAATTGGAAAGAAATCGTGGCACAATTTAAATTTTTAAGAAAAATCATACCATTTAAAACAAAAATCAACACTGTGAAATCAAGTCCAACAGACCGAACCCAATTTGGCCATGTAAATACTGGGAGACTCAAACATTCAATCACTGCTGTCGACGCCATGAGAGAAATAATGAGAGAAATGAATAACTTCCTGGACAAGTTTGCTTTCAGTTGATTTTGCTTACAATCCAAAACATGGCATTGCAGGACTATTTCCACCTGCCTGAAAAGTGAAGCTGATGAGGAAGTACCTAAATGCTGCATCATCTCTACTGACCACTAGGCGGCGACTCCTGTTGCCCTATGGAAGCTTATGGGAAAATGACTACTTCTCTTTTAATTTCTTCCCTCAGTAAACATTGTAAACGAGTAAATGAGTTTATGGTCTCAGTCTCTAGTTTCAAGTCTTCTTCAACACAGCATGATGTTCATTTACTGAATTGTGGTATATTTAAACAGTATGATTGAGGGCGGTGCTAGTGGGATTTATAGTCTTCGAGCTTTGTTTACACCTAAATTAACTCTTTTTTTAAATGTGGGAGGTTTCCTTACGACAAGTATAGCACCTGCACATGAAACAATTTACAAGCATTCCCATACTGGGTCCTTAAAGCCGCTGTTTCCACCGCAGGAACTAGGAACTATGGGCTGGTACTCGGTATGTTTCCACCGCAGGAACCAGGGTCTAAATGAAGTTCCGGGTAAATATTTCCCCCTCCAAAGGTCCCTGCTGGCGAGGAAGTACTTTTTCGGATTTCGGGAACTTTCGGGGGTGTGACTTGTGCGCTGCACATGCTGATTGGTTGAGCTCCCGTCACATTTGATTGGTTGACTCCACGCAGCATTTTATTTTAGCTGGTCCAGCGGTCGTATTTAAAAAAAAAAACGTGCTTCTTAGCTTCGTTCGTGCAGTAAAGAGTTGTCTAGAAACAGCTGGACCGACAACGAGGTCCAGGCTTTAATAAGCATATTTGCGGAAGAAGAAACCCAGCGGGAACTGGAAACGGCAATCCGCAATGAAAACGTACATCTGAAAATAGCGAGTCGGACTAATTTACATAATCTGCCCGGTACTTTAGACCCCGGTGTAAACGCAGTAAGCAACCGGTCTGGGGCAAAAAAAGTTCCTATGACAAAAGTTCCTGGGACAAATAGTTCCGGGTAATTGCGGTGGAAACGCGGCTTAAGATGGAGACAAAACCTGATCACAGGGCCTCACTGCTGCTTTGGTGGCTCATGTTGGAATTGACTGGAACGAGATGCTGGATGCTGTGGCAGCACGTTGATGCCCTCTGTATTCGACTTTAAACTAACATAAACTCGTATCATGCCCATCGTCCTGGTGCCTTAAATATTGATAAGCAGCTGCAAATCATTTCTTTTAAAGTACAGTGCTGAGCTTTTTAATGAATTTCCAAAGGGTCTGCTGTACCCCAAAGGGACATGTGAAAGAACGTGGCCGGGGTTCACCTCACAGTCTGAAGAGCAATGCAAAGCTTTGTCTTCTGCATGCGGAGCATGAATTGTAATACCTCTGACAATGGCACTAGGCGACGGCCTTTACAGCTGGTGAGGAGGGTATTTAAGGGGTCCGCCAGGTTCTTCATGCCCATTGACCTGGCTTGGTTCCTCCGGTGTCTGCTGCAGGGGTTGTTAAGCACCAGAACCAGCCAGGCCTTTTCCTGCTATTAAAGATGATTTAAAAACAGATGAAGTGCTACGCTGCCGTCTGGTACTTGACGCTCTAGTGCCACACAGAGACTCACCACAGTGGATGGATTTTCATTCCTACTTCTAGCATGGTCTGCATCAGGCTTTTAAGAGGGCTCTCCAACAAGAACCTTCCTGCATGGAGACTGAAATAGAAATAATAGATGTACAAAACAAATAGGTTTCAGTGTAGCAGCACATCCTAGATGTCCCTTTGACTGTTTGTATTCAATTTCAGTTTTCATTCTTCAAATAGCGCATTATCTGTTTCAGGGGCTGAAATCAAATGCAACCCAGAAGGAAATGAAAAGCAAGCACGGAATCATCTCTAGATGTTTGGTTTCTGAGTGAGAAAGTCAACACAACCGTCTCCAACGGCTCGTGGCAAAACACAAATGGAATCCAAAAAAGAAGAATTGGGTTTTGCCTGATTGAAAATGCTGACAATGAGAATATGTGTACGATGTGTATATACTTGCATTGTCTGATGGACACAGCGTCCTTTCCCTGCTGTGTCCAGATCAGTGGGACCCATGAAGGTTGAAGGAGTCTGTGTGCTAACACGTTTTTGGTCATTTAAAAAAAAAAAGAGCATTGATTAAGGTCAGTGCTAAATGAAGGGGCTGTCAGACACGTGTAATGAAGTGGAAGTGAGCAGAGATGTGCAGATGAAGGTTCTCAAAAAGGCTGCAAAAGTAGAGCTCCCTCACCTGCCACATCCTACTAAATGTTTATTGAATAATTGATGCTTTTTACTTTTTGTGTTCAACCCATCCTTCCCCCACTTTGCCAGACCTGCTTCCCTTGACCGAGAACACATGACGGAATCTTGCTGATGTCAGCAACCACAGACTCCAAGGATAGATTTTAACCTTCAACAGTCCAACCATCACAGCAATTCAAATCTCATTTATCTCCCAATTGGAAAGCAGAAGTATTAGCACAACACCTCACACAAAGATAATTCCTCCCAGATCTGTGTGCCACAGTACACTGAGAGTAGAGGGAGATTAGATCGAGCTCAAACCGACAGAAGAAGATTTAGCATCAGTGGAGCCTCCGGGCGTCTCAGCTGCAATAACAGAATGTGTTCTTTGCAAGAGAATCAAATAATTAATTGTCATTTTCATTTGAGATTAGATTGTGCTTTATAATCTTCAGATGATATGAAAGCAATGATAATCAAGCACATTAATGAGAATGTATGAGAAGAGGCACAGCCTAATCACTAACCTTCGACGAGAAATAAATGAGAGTAAATAAATCAATTCAAACGAAGACTGAGAAGAGACAAACGGTTTCTAACATCTTTCTTCTCTCAAGTGTGATCACGTGGGACTGCAACGTGATCAGTTGATGTCCTCTTCATGCTTAAAAGAAGCATCAACCACTGGTAGCTTCTGCCAAATATTCAGGATCAATTCCAACAAAGATATTCAAATTTAGATTGGAGGAAAGGAAAGGCTCCTGGTGTGTGGAGGCTTTAATTAAACTACCACAATCCTTTTAGGCTAAGCTAATCCTGTTCATTCTCTTCCAGCTAACGTGGCTCTATCGGTTGATTTAGGGATTTTGTGAAAACCTGCGCTTTTACTTTGAAATTGAGGCGACTTGAGTAGTCCCACGCTGGGGCAATAGATGTGTGTGTTCACTGTGGTGCACGGTCCTAACAGGAGAGACCATTTCTATCCTAATAGTTCCCTGTTGGTAAAACAAAATGTGTTGCAATGGCCGGTTCCTATTTTAACTGAATGACATGCCTTTGACTTTAGATGAGTTTATCATCTCATCTAAAAAAAAGATATGGATTGGCTCTTTAGTTGCTTTATTATGAATAAGCTTTTTAAGCTTTTTAACAGAAATTACTTCCACCCTGAAGCCTGCAAAGCGAGCCCTTTGTAACGGAGCAGGAACCCGAGCATGAAACCTTCATCTTAACATTTGTATTCTCGTCAAACTGCCACATTGGTTATGACAACGTTTTCTCAAAATGCGTTTTTAATCTCGTAACACTGCGTATTCTGTCACTTCCCGTCTTTGTTCCCAAATTCCACTTGATAGGAAACAATACGCAGTGTCATCAGCGGTGTTAATGTGTCAAGCTTTAGCTAGCTCATACTAGCTTAGCGATTAGCCAACATCAAACCGCCATAAGGATAAAAATACGTGGCCCCAGATGGTTTACACTTATATGTACACATAAGAGATGGTTTGTGCAAGGAAAGCTAAACAGGGCCGAGGATGTAGCTGATACGTAACGGACCAACATGGACTAACTTCCCCATTTCTGCCTACAAGTGGTGTGTTGGGAAAGAAACAGTCATGTAGTTCTCCAACTGGCCTGTAACCTTGCCTAAATGGACTTTAATTGTTGAAACGTTTGTAACATTGACGTCATCAGGTGCTGCATGCAAATCCCCAAACAGCCACACACAGGTAGCATTAGCAGCATCTTTTGTTATCGGTGACCTGCGTCCTTCTGACAATGTGTCACCTCTGGGTGTCCTTTCACGTGAGACAGCAGCCTTTTGAGCAGCCTCACCAAGCTACTGCCTGCTCTTAACAAGGACGCGGGAACACACAGATGCAGCAACAAACACAAACAGGACGTCGTGAATTGCTCTTTGTAGCATCCAGCTGTGACGCACAGCAGCAATAAGCCTGCACATTCCTGTGTGCTTCATTGTCCAAGTCATCAAATCTAAAGAACCACAGTGAGACAGCGACACAAGGAGACTGCCAACATGAACACACAAGCAGAGACACACCGTCACCCTTCCAAGACAGTGCTCGATAATAGAGCCCCTCTCTAAGGGGGGGAAGGGATGAGATTCTCTGAGGCTCTTCTGGACTCCACAAAAAAGAAGTGTGTGATGAAGTGTTAAATAGAGAAAGAAGGAGCAGCAGCGCGTCGCCTGTCAGAACACACTGGGACCGTTATCATCATCCGCCAAGCGTTCTCCCGCAGTCACACATGACTGATGAGGGAGGTAAAAAAGTTCAACTTGTCTTTTCTCTAATCCTTACACTTTTCATGATGGCAGGAAATGAATGGCCTCTCACACAGGACACATTAACACACACACACACACTAATCCCGCAGCGCTGCGTTTTATCATGCGCCGTTAGAAGCGGCGGTAAAGTTGCTTAATTAAAGCATGAATGTTTAATAAGGGACCTGCGAGCATTGACAAGGGCGCCTGGAGGAAGGGGACAGAATATTCCTGGACTCTCTCAAGTTCAAGTGAGTTCTTTGACAGAGAACAGGTGGAGCCGATAAAGGCCAGAGCCTTTCAAATGTTAACTCGTTCTGTTGGCTAGTGGCTGGGAGTGCCGCCTCCTCAGCGGATGCAGTAACCTTAACCCCAGGCTGCTTTCGCCTGATTGCTTTTGTATCCAGACTGGGCCACTAAATGTCTTATAGGCACTGGGCTTGGATGATATGTTCCATTTGTTTCAACCAGCCTCTGTAAGTCTGTGCTTGGCGGAGTAAAATGTCAAGAAAGGAAATGTTCTTCACTGTATTAAACAAAAAAATACAACTGCGCGCGCTCTGATATGAAATTCCTTTTCTCGTCTGACTTTTTACTGTAACTCATTTTGAAGAACGCATCATTCAATCTAGAAGCATAAATAAAAAGTCACTAAAGCTGTGAAGTCAGAATAAAATACAGCTAATTGAATAAATGAGACGAGGCTGTCTTTCTCTCTCTCTCTCTCTCTCTCTCAGTGGGTAACCAGCAGACATGCTGATATTTACTGTCCCCCATGGTCATCTTCTTGACAATTGATGACGTTTATCAAAGATAATAAAATCTATCCTGAAATGAACCTCGTAACACCAGATTAAACGACAATTTGCCCATCAGAGAAGACATCAATATCATAACCGTCAATGTCATGTCAGTACTAAAGGTCAGAGTAAATCGCCATGACTTGGATCGAAAAGGTGAGTGAAAAATAGCTTGTGAGCCGAAAAAGTGTGTTCGATCTTTTCCACCACGGCGGCCCTCCAGGCAGCAGTGCCTGCTTGAAAATGACGGGGGTCCCCCCGCGCAGCACTTACCCCGGACCATAGCGCCAAACTCCAACCCAACCCCCACCCGCCCGGTCGGCCGGACCATCCGCACGGTCTGGGCAGTATCTGGCCCAAACCTAAAATGAGTTTGACACCTCTGTCCTAAACGAACATGAATGTATTGAAGAGGACTTGAAACTATCAACTCATCTGTACTGTTATGCTGAGGGAATCCATGGAGAGAGAAGTAGACTCGTTTTACCGTAGACTTTGTGGCTTCGGCATTTCCTAGTGATTCTCTTTGGACTTGTAATTAGGTGAGGCAGAACTCAGACGAGGTCGCATCAATCGGCCAAGCGTGCCGTGAAGATGCAGCGCAATAGCCTATCAATGTTGAGATACACCGCCCCCCCCCACCCCTCGTCACTGACGTCCTGCAGACAGTTGCCAAATCAGAAAACGACGCTTCGCTGATGAGCTATTGAACCAGGATGTCCCAATCTTATTTTCATATTGATGTTTCAATGTTCAAGACCAAAACATGTGACGTGATCACCGCTTCGATCCAATACGTTATCAAACTGGCTAACGGTTAGGTTATCCTGACGCAGTTCCTGTAGAAACCTACGGACACTGCTTTGTACCCAAACGTGGCGGCATTTGGTGGTTTGACGTGGGACTCACCCACAACAGGTACATAGATATTGGGTAAGCCCGCCCCTTCTTTGTTGAGTGCCCTTCCATCCTACGCAGGATGTTCTCTCGGTGAAGACCCAGAGTTGGTGAGCGTACGTGAGGGTGGAATATAGAGCGCCCCCTGCAGCCCCGTGAAGAACACTTCCTAGTGTTACAGCAGCAGCTAAATCCTCCTATTATCACATTATCTATTCACATGGCTGAACATAGAGACATACTGTAATAATGTGTAGAACAGAGCCACGGTCAAATTTAAATAAATACTATAATAACACTAATAACGTTAAGCTTATGGGAAAAATGATAAGAATGGGTCATTTAAACTTTCTGCACTCTTACTGAGCTCCAGTCATGAATCCTAATGAAAGCAAGCAGAGCAAACGTTTGACTTCATCTTGTCTGAGCATTTCACCAGCTGATTGACTCACGAGTGAGGAACAGCAGCGCTTCACTTCCGAGACAAATGGAAATGAACATAAATGAAATTTCATGAGCTATAACTAAATTGGACAGGCCTCCATGAGCTGTGCTCCTTCTCAGTGGAGCTGCAGACCAACACAATGGACGTGTACTGAGTGTCACTCAGGTGGTGCGTTTGTCAACTGTGCCGCCTTTTTCTGCTGTGTTTCTAGGCAACCAGCGAATGACAGCTCGTTTAAACCCATGAAGACAACAACATCACTCCATTAAGTGCTGCTGTTTTGTGATCGCACCATGCTTGATAGAATCATATCGCTCCGCCTTGTAAGCAACGATAATGACAAATCCAAGAATGCCGTTGGCCGTGTTTCACTCAAGGCGCTCAACACTCCTCTCTTGTCTTTTTGCCAGTGCCAGTATGTGCTGCTGATGACTACATGCGCGCCCTTCTCTTCCTTTGAGAGCAAACACAGCGAGTAGGGCGGCGGTAGTGACATCATCCGTCATTTAAAAAGTTTAGCCATGGTGCAGTGCTGAACCTGCCTCGCTTCCAGGAGAACACTTCTCTCCTGCCCACACGGCGCCCCCTGTGGTGAGCACCACGCCTCGCTCCCTGCACACAACACGCTCAAATCACTTTATTCTCTCCCTCGGTCAGCCACCCACACGCGGCCCCCGAGGACAGCGCGTGCAGCACCGGTGGGTGTGTGCGCTCTCCTACTGTGTTTGTGTGTGGAGAGGAGCTAATGCATTCCACCTGCTTTAGGGTTCTTTAGAGTGTTGCACCACGGTGGTCCTGGAGACAGCCCGTACTCACATTCATCTTCCTCCAGCAGCCAACTGAAGGAACAAGTGCACGTCAGGGGCTTTATGAGCGTTATTTCTCTCCCCTCCATCATAAGCAGCTCAGAGCACCGATGGGTCTCACCACTAATCTGGCATTTGCCGAACTGACTGGACCAGTGGGGTTAAAGCTCAGGAGAAAACACACAGACAAACAGACACACAACCATCACTGGAGTTTTGCTGCTTCGAGGCCAGCTGAGTGTGCAGTTTTAAAAATATGTTTAAAACATTTTACAGTGAAAAATGACCCGTGTCAGTGTGCGTGTGTGTGTGTGTGTGTGTGTGTGTGTGAGAGAGATTTTTAATGGCGGATGTAATTACTAGTTATTGTCTCAGCTGTCACACACGTCGCCATCAGAGACCTTTACAACACGCACCCACTCAGCAGCTAGTCATAGCATAGTGCAAGATAGTGGCAAGTGATAAATGACACTGGATGAAATAGCTCTACTTGTCTTTTACTTGTAATTTTGCAGCAGGTAGGCTAGCAAAAATATGTTTATGTTAGCTAGCGACGTTAGGCTAAAGTTACCTGTAACCTGCCTGACGGCAACATTTTTCCGAACGGACGGAATATGGTTACATTCTGTAATGTTTTTAGCGGGATAAGGAAGACGCAGATCTGTTCCAGAATCACTGTTTATCATATTTAATGACATGACATTGGTATAGCTTTGTAATGGGTTTTGATGAAAGTGGGATAACGTTAGCATGCTATACTAACTATCCCACCGTGATAATCTATTTACCAAATGGGGGTTAGGAAAACAACACAATAAAATCCCTGCATCAAACATTAGCTCGGGATGTTTTCAAGCATTAGTAACCCTTAACCAAGTGTTAGGAATATCTGGTCCGTCTATCTATGTAATGTTTATAGATGTTTTAAAAATGGTTTCTTAAAGGTTTACAAAAAATGTTTAATCATTACCTAATATACTATATGATACAATGTATGTTACAATAAACTGTTAATTTAAAGCACTAATAATAATTAGTAAACACTTAATTATAATTTCATTGTTTACAATTTCATAGATTTACCATCTATTAATGATTGTTATTTTAAAGTGTTACCATCTTTTCTTTCTCCCTCAAGGTGCTTTGCTTAAATTTCTCAGCCCTCAGGTTCTTCCTAACGATACCTCCACTGATGAAGGTGGAGTGAATTTCTCTCACTGAGCTGTTAATAGTGACCTCTTTCAATATGCTAACAGTGAAATGGTAAAACGTACTTCACAGGTAATTTCAGATTTTATTTTCCCAGCTACACCATCAACTTCATCCTCAACATCAACAGAAGCATCACTTCTCAGTGCTGATGTTTCCTCTGGGCACAAGGTACCACCACCACAAGCTCTGTGAGTATAGCTGATATCCTGCACAGCCCAGAGTTTAAACTGATAAGTGTGTGCTGTCATATTGTTAGAAAAAAAAACAGTGCAGATCACTATTGAATTCCCACCAAACTTTGTAAATACCAGTCACTTTTCTCCATGGACATTTCAGAATTGTTAATATACAACATGAAGCAGACAATAAAGAATGGAAAGCTTTATGAACGATGCAAAAAATTGAAAAAACCCTCCATGACATTGATGCTGATGACTTGGCACTTCAGATCAATTCATCGCTCTACACTTTTCCAGACCACGTAGCCACTTCCCCATTTGACATGTTTAATTACATATACAGTGAGAAGCTACTGGATTTGTACAGTAATTTAAGCATTGCTTTACGTCTACTCCTGACTCTCCCTGTGTCAGTGGCCTCTGGTGAGAGGAGCTTTTCAGCTATGAAGCTGATAAAAAATTACATGAGGTCCACCATGGGCCAAGAAAGGCTCACAGGACTGGCACTTACGTCAATTGAGCGCGATGTTCGCCAGTCTTGGGACATGGAGGACAATGTGATTGCCTTTGCAGAAGACAAGGCTCGCAAACAGCTGTTTTAGATCATTGGCACATGTTTGTGAGAACTGAAAAATGTTAATGTGAGTATATATGTGTGTGTGTGTGTGTGTGTTTTTAAGTATGTTGGCTTTAGTTATTGTGCACTTTTTTAATGTATATTTGATTTTATGGTACAGTGGTGTTTTTTGCTAATGTTCAAATTTCATGCACATTATATGCAACAGCAGTTTATGCACTGTGAACCTTTTTTTATTTATATAAAGTGTGAGTGAACTAAAACGTTATGGCTATGCTGTGGTTCCTGTAGGCTTTGCGTGCAGGGCGGGAGCTTGGGGGGGGTCTTCATGTCCATTTTGCTTGGGGCCCCCAAATTCCTTCAAACGGCCCTGGTCATAGCATGTTGACACATGCGTCACGGCTACGAGTGCCAAGCTCCACTTTCAAGCACCAATAAGAAAGTAAGAAAACACAAAGAAGCAGGAGAATATGCAGTGTATAGTGTCAGGCCACTTTCCAAAAAAAAAATCATTGGTACTTACTACTGGCATGATCTGCGTCACTATTTAAATATACTGTGTTTCCTTTCCTAACCGATGGTCCAGTGCTTCCAGTAGCATCAAAGCTTCTTTCCTCAGCGTGGAGGAGAGAACTGGACCAGCTCTAACACTGCATTTCACTCAGTCAGGAACCTTTCCAAGCCAAAAGGACCATTCGCATCCAGCCGATGCTTCACGTCTTAAGGCTGCAGCCTCTCTGTTGACCACCAGGGGCTGGTCCCATAGAAGTCTATGAGAAAATTACCTTATTCCTCAATGTAAACATGAGTTTATGGTCTCAATCTCTAGACTGAACAGCATGATTTTTACTTAAATTATCCAACAGACCATACAGCAGGGATGGGGGGGCTACCTATTGATTGACAGGTCTCCAAAGTGTTGTCTAGTCATGAAATTGTCCGTGTTTTTGTATCATAGCTTTAACTCTTTTCGCTTGACAAAAAATTGGAAGATGAAGTTCTAGCAAAAACTAGTTCTCAAACCATATGGTGATGCGCCGCCCACAGCTTATATACTACGGGCCAGGTCTTCCATAGGACTGGTGCGCTTTAATGAACACAGGGACACTGAGGCGCCTTCCTATCGCTGCTGCCACTGAAGGTTCTCTGCTGTACGTGTTTGTGAACAATGCTCATGCCCCATGGGAATATCAAGCACAAGCCGTACAAATGAACTGTAAATGCGGCTGTATTTAAGTGCTGTTAAACGGTTTCATTGTAAATGCTGGTAAGCACCGCTGACTGTGTCCATTTGTTCCATGTGATATTATCCCTATTGATACCACGATGCTATTGTTTGGGTGTGATGAACATACTGCTGCTGCAGGCACTGCACTTAACCATTTGCTGATGCAAGTGTCTCTGACTGAACGTCCACTGGAGCCGTAGACAGATTGAGACAGATCGACAGAAGGAGGCTGTCTCACAGATGTGTGCAGAAGAAATGTTACATGCGACTTCAGAACTACGATTCATTTGGGATTTTTAATAGTTTCAAATACCTAAAATTCCACAGCAGGCTTTATTGTTGTTGTCGTTTTCTTTTCGGGGTGAAAGGGGTAACAGCTGAGCCTGCTTTCACACTGTGACACCCTGTCGTTGCCTGGGAACTTTCCAAGCTTCGTCATGACGTGTAACCAAGGTCACCCACCCAGATGGTCCCACAGCTTTGTGGGTGGGTTTCATCTCAAAGCGACCACAAACGTGTCTCTTTTGTTCAGAATGAGTCATGTGCTCTCTCATCCCTCCTTTAATCACTCACTGCCTCCCTGCTGTCCACCGACGGCGTACAAATGAGTCCTCTCCCGCTCCGTGCCGCACATAGCACAGCCAGTACCAGCGAGCCACGGAGCTCCTGCTCAACTGTGAGGCTCAAGCCCTATTCCTCCTCCTCTTGTGGTATTTCTATGAAGCCCCTCTTTGCAAATCTCATGGGATGATATTCATTTCTGTTAATTGAAACCAGAGTGGTATCGATAAAATCAGCAACAGAAGCTGTGATGTGTCCATTCATCTCTTTAAAGTTGATCAAAAGGTCACAGGGAAAGAGAGTAGCTTAAGAGCGTCTTATTGATCCTACCATTGACACTCAGGGGGACAGAAACCCCTGCACCACATCTGTCAGACCACAGGTCCATCCCGCTCACGCGGAACGCTGAGCACATCAATCTGAATGTCAATGCAGGTTTTCAAACATTTACCCCACCTGCTCACAGGCGCCGCCCTCATGGGGGCTGAATACATTATCAAAAGGCAGCGCACTAATATCTTCACATGTCTTTTTGCCAGTAATTAAAGGCTTATTGACTAATAAGCACCATACAGCGGATACGTCACTATTGGTTGTTTAGGATGAAAAGAAACCAGTTTTATACTCTTTCTTTCTCCTTTTATATGCCAATCAGTTTGTATTGTACCACATATCAATGTCCTGGACTGTATCGGCACAAGACAATAAAAGGAAACAAATATAAATTTATAATTATAGTCACAGAATCAGCCTATAATTAACTTCTAATATCTATTTCACCACAACTGTGACTTACTGTCGGCCAATATTCATTTTCACAGAAAAGAGCCTGAACGCATCATAATGTAAACAACACCACGAGACAAAAGTATTATTGTTGTTCAAGTGATATTATCAACATCCTTGCTGCTTATCAGGAAAAAACTTGAGCATGTAACGTATTTTGGGGTCCTTGTATGTGCGGGACTTAAATGACAGGAAGTCAGACTGCATAAAACAAAGTGCCACTTTGACACCAGTGGTTTAGATATAATGTTCCTATATAAAAAGGCAATTTCTTTGTGTTGCTTGGACAAAGCTCACTCATGTCCTCGTCTTGCTGCTATGGAGAAGGACAGGAAGACCACGGGTCCAACTGGGCATTACAGCCATCCATCCTCATCAGAGACAACTGCCCCTGTCGGCTCCCTTTGAACCCCCTCCCCAGCCCTCCACGGCGACGACCTCGTCTCTGTGGTGTTTTCCCTCCGCTCCTGCCGCTCAACCATCACACCTCTTTTTCCTCTCACCACGGCATAGTGGGCCATAACAGCCCTCTCTCCCCCCCCACACAAGCTATTACCACAAAGGATCCATTAGGTCTCCACATTCTCTTTTTCATCTTCATCCACCACCTCAATCCCCCCGTCGTCGCCCATCCAGCAGTATATTCTCTGGCTGCTTGCCTCCCCCGTTTGAGCTCATCACTGCGCTGGTCTTTCTCTCCGCAGCAGGATTATCACGGGAGAGATGCTTCGCCCGTGTGGGCTGACAAGAAAAGCTATAATGTGCCCTTCGCTTTCCATCTCGACACAGGAGTGACACCACAACAGATGGTATATTTTCTCTTCTTCTCGCACCTTTAGGCACTAACAGCCCACCCCCTGCTGTTGAGCACCGTAAGTGGAATTGCATAAGAAGAGACTGGAGGAGGACGAAGCACCAGATACCCTGCTTGGTTGGCTCCCCACGACTGGCTCAGTGTCAGCCCACTCTCAGCCTGGGGAGGGAGGGATGGTGGCCGATTGGGGGAAGCGACTGAGATAGGCAGAAGAAGGAGGGGGAGTTGGGAAGGTGGAAGAATGGAGCCCTTTGGCCATAGTACTGATGAAGCCAGAAGACAGATGTCACGCCACATCCTGTCTGCCGAGGAGAGGTGGACAGGTGGATCAAGCACAAGCAGCAGACAATTATTCCTGAAGCCACAGGCCCTTCTTCCACCACATTTCTGCGTCTCCCATCATGTTTGGTCTCTCATTACATAGCACCCCCCCCCCTCCTCCCCGCCTTCCATCTCCCCAGTGCTATCCAATATCAGCACTCGATTCTTCTCCATTTCTGCAGGCTTCCCGGAGGCCGATCCAATGTCCCTCCCTGGGCCGCAGAGGGATGCAAGATGCCGACCGCACAAGGTGACAGAGCTCTCTTCCATCAGACGAAACCCAAAACCTTCCATTTGTCTGCCTCCCTCCCTCTTCCTCACCCCTACTTCAGCCAAGTCACTACACAATTGTCCTCATTTATTTGAAATTCGCACATGTTTCACCAGCTTGATTGCTACCAAACATTCAATTTTTCTGTACATCTAGCAAAGAGCAGTTGCCAATTGTCTCTTCTTTTCTTGTAGTTTTACAGAGAAGCAGAGATAACTGTCAATCCCAAAAAATTATTTTGGAGACTGAGCAGTTTATGGATAGCATTTTTTTTTTTTTTTTTTATGTGTTCCCTACTCACCATTCGTCTCGCCCTCTTTCGCGCTGGGTAAACAGTTTTGCAGGTAAACTCCATTGTGATAACAGCTATCTCCCTGGCTGAGCTGAGGCGGGGGCTCCCGGCACAAACATGGAGTCTGCATGATTCCACACGGCCGGTTGGAAGTGCTGGAGGTCAGACAGTCCTCCAGCCACTGGCACAGCATCTGACAGGCCGCCATGCTGGGGTTGCGCTTTCCCACCACCAGGTACTCAGCTTTGAAACCCCCACCGCCATCCGGGCTGGCCGCACCTGCCCGAGCTGGTCCCTTCCTCATTTGGAGGAACTGCTTTCCTGCCTCCAGGAAGGCCACCGGGGCCGACGAGTCACACAGTCTCACTACCTCGTCGAAGCTCTCCATGCCCAGGTAGGTGCGCGTGGTCTCCAGGAAGGACTCGTACTGAAAGGTGCGGAGCTGGGACGGCACGCAGTCCTCCGTGGGTTTTGTGACCTTAATGAAGATAGTGTAGCGCCGCGGATCCGGGTTCTGAAGAGTCCAGGAGCAAGGCATGGTAGGGAACACCGACGACGACAGGAAGTAGCCGAAAAAGCGGCTCTGGACTAACGTGGAGCAGGAGTCAGACTCTGGTCCTGAGGGGGCTGCGAGGCAACAGCCCTGCATCAGGAGCAGAGGGGCAAAGTACAAGAGCAGCACAGGGATAGACCACCGTGATTGGCCAGGATTCCAAAGAACACGGCTTGTCATGGTGCGTGGACGAAAGGCAGGAGAAGGTTTCGTAGGTCGGAAGCTGGTTTCTGGCTTCGGAGGACTGGTCTTCCAGCAGTGTGGGGCAGAGGAAGAAGAGATGGGGGAGAAGGGAGGCTTTCAAAGGTCCAGCGACGGGCCCATGGCTCCAAACGGTCGACCCAGAGATTCACAAGCACCTGTGGAACGGAGACAGGAAACGAATTAGACTTCATATCGTATCAGACAAGAAATTACATTCATCGCCGCCATGAGGAATCAATCCATCCGCCGTTATCTGTTGCTCCGTAAACTGTGTGTGGCGGCAGGGACTCGGGCTCTGCAGAACAACAGGTCGGGCAGAAGCAGACAGAGGGACAGACTGGAGACACATGTCTCTCACCATATGTGATCTGCCAACTCATTCATTTATCCAATTAGAAGAATATTAATTAAGAAAGGCAACACCTGCAGCCATCCATTACTCATTAGCCAGACAGAAAAGCCCTCATCAGCAGTCCTTTTAGTTTTGCCGTATTAAAGTTGATGTGTAAATATGGTTCATGTTAGCAGCATGTTCTTCCTTTTGAGGACATGCAGTGCTGCTCCCTCACTGAGGGTCTCTGATCTTTTAACAGTTGCCAGCCAATGGGAAGAAAGGCTTTTAGGGATTGTTGATTGTTGGGATTGTTGATACAAATGAGTTAGATTTTTTGAGAATACCAATAATAAAACAACATGTATTTATTTCAGTCAAAGTGAGGAACGTTCAAACACATCGTCTTATGTAGTGGCCCTTTCTCGGATACATCACACAAATGATTCACAATGCAGGCAACATCAACCAACTAGTCATATCAAATAGCCGCCAAGCTAAAATTGGCGTATCTTGATGACATTGAGCTTCTTGATTCTTCTGAACAGTCTTTAGGCCGGGTCTCCGGACTGAAAGAACCCTTAAGATGAGTTCTGACCGACCTCAAGTTGTTGCAGAAACCTTTGACTACAAAAGCAGCACAGCGTGGACATAGATTCATGATGGGGAGGAGCGGTGCTGCTCTCACTGGGCTCTGTGGCCATGGGATGGAGCGAAGGAGATTTTGTCACAAACAGCGACATCCAACAGAAAATCCTATTAAACTTGGCCTTTAGGGGGAATTGCACTGAATGGCCTCTGCAGAGTAAAGTTAATTAGGAAAGCGTTAATCAAACTTCCATCTGGTCTCGTCAACAAAGGCTTTTTTCTCTTTATTGATTTCTAGTTCATTCAAAATGTGAATTCAAACAGTTAAGGAACTTCCAATATCCTTAAATATAAAACAGAAAAAGCTCTCATATTTGGGAAATTGAATTCAAAGCATTTACATTCTTTTGGGAGGTTCTTTTGTCCCCCAGACTGTAGAAGCATACGGCAAAGGTGGAGCATTGGGTCGGTGGTTCAAACCCCGTCTGCTCCATGTCCCAAGTAAAAATGTCCCTGAGCAAGACACCTAACGCTGAATTGCTCCCCAGGCTAAAATGTAAAGACCATGCAATGGATAAATGGCAGCTAAATGACATGTGATGTAATGTAACGCAGTCTGCATCGTCCCAATAATCTGCTGCATGGAGATGACCCTCACGGACAGTGTGGGATTACACCACACTTCCTCAGGAACTAAACTCGTCTGAGCTAAAGACGCTGTATTTGGACACAGGTGGAAACTTATACAGATCTGTACATGAACATCATGCTGTGTGGTAGAAGGAAGGGAACTAGATATTGACAAAAGGATGAGAGAATAAATCAAGCCAGACTTCATTTTGTCATTAACTTCTACAGAACCTGAGGAGCACCGCCGTGGTGGTAAATAGAGAGAATGCAAGTTTAAGACACTGTTTTTGGCTTCACTATTGAAAGTGGGAGGTTGTGCCAAATGCCAAATCTGTAGACATCTTCTAAAAAACTTTAGTAGATTTAAGATCTTGTAGAAATACTTGAATATACCGAAATACCATAATAGGAACTAACTCCAGAGGGCACCCAGCTTCAGTAAAAATGTTATGGAGGCACAACAGAGCTCGGCACAAAAGAGCTCGAGCTACTCTCTTCTCTTCCCCCCACACCAAAAGGATGTCAAGGGAAAACTAGCTCGGCCTCCTTCACCAGACCGGCCTGATAGTAATGAAATGAATAGAGCTTTAACAGAGGATGAAGGGCCGCTCTTATTGACAGCTCTGCCTCATTGGACAGCGAACAAGGTGAAATCTGGGGGAATCCTGGAGACGACTCAATGTTCAATCCAGCTCTCTGAATCTCTGCGGTTCCATGTAAGGCTATCGGGTAGCTCACTAACTCACGCCATACGCTCGCCATTCCAGGCTTTTCCAGATGGAGCACAGATTTCAGGAGAGGTGCCACTGACTCAATGTTCTTTAATACATTATTATATCATTAAATCGATGCATTTAATTCCATACCAATGGTAGCATTCCAAAACCACTGATTCCTACACAGCCCACAGAAGGCGTCGACCCTCACTTATCCTTCCAAAGTTACAGGGACCAGGGCCAATCTAAAAATAAGGGTGAAAAGATAATGGGGGTTCAAAGGACGTCAAACTGCTCATTTCTGTGTAACAAATTCCATTTTTCACCAAACAAAACTAAGTAAAAGAATCAATGTTGTCATAAGCTGTTCATCATCTCTTTCTCAGCTCATCTCTTTGTCCCATCTCGAGGAGCATCTATCCCATCTACGCCGCACACAATGGGTCGATCGGCTACAGCAAGGGAGTCCGACTCCAACTCGAGGCAAAGGACACAGGCAATATTAATAAACCTTCATTCAAAATGTCATCATCGCTGTGTGCAGCATAGGAGCTCACTTTGCTTCTGGATTCTGGGACATCATTAGAAAACTCAAATTCTTAGAGCATTTCTCCTCAATGATGCATCCAATCAGCCAGTTCCAAATCACCATACGCTTTGATTTGGACAAAATGGACAATGGATTCTCAAACCCCTTTAGGTCCACAGAGCTTTTTCAGCCCCTTGTAGATCTTTGCTTTGGGTTTCCAGCACAAATGCCAGTGGCCATCAAGAGTTGTTTTTCAGCAGCAGCCAAAGCCACTGTGTCCACTAAGAGCCCGGCACAAAGAGTCAGGTGGTTTCTTGTGTTGGTGGAGACAAAACAGAGCTAAAAGGAGATTCAACCTTCATGGATGGTTATTTTTGTCATCAGCCTGGAACTCGGACCAATCAACTCATTTCTTTTAGTTCTCTTAGACATGAATGTGTATATAATTACTTGAAAAGATGTACAGGTAGTTTTCATATAACTCTAAATAAAGCGCTGTTATTCAACGGGATGCCTGAGCACATTCATATTCAGAGTGAGGACATTCTTCACTCAGTGGAAATGTTATTATTCTGTTGCTTCGGCATTCTTCATTCCTTTTAGCCCGTGGCAGGAACAGCAAGCAATTAAAAGAACAAAGGTGTTGCATTAGCCAGCAGCCTAGAAGCACGGATCCATGTAAACACGGCCAACAGGCTGGCACTGGGAGCGAGTCAGAACAATGGCCCAATCACAGGAAGCAACAAGCCCTCAGACGGAGATGTAGAGGGAGTGACAGATAGGCACGGAGACAAAGAAGCCACTGATGAGAGAATGATAGAGTCACACGGGGCAACCCTTCTCACACGGGCAGAACGGGATTACAGCCTGATTAGCACAGTATTAAACAAGGAGGCACAAAGCCGGATTCCCTCCTTTCTGCGTTATCAAACCTCATTCCGCAAGTACGAGGCTTCTCGGCCCGTGCATTTGATGTTCAAATGAACAATCGGAGGAAGGGGAAACGAGGGAGAAATGGCCGTTTGTTCCAGTAAATCACTTGTGATCATTAGTATTCGTAGCAATACTAACACTAACTTCAGAATTTGGCAGATTATACAAACCCAAGTGAAAGTCAAGACTGGCGAAAAGCAGTGTGAATACTGCCGTGTCCAAAGGGTGAGACAAGGAGACAAAGAGGGCTTCTTGAGTGTCAGGTTGCGTTTTATTATAGGAAATGTAAGCAGTTTGTAAACTGGATTTAAATGTAGCAGTTTGCAGAGGATTCCATTAAGGTGAGTACAGTGTTATTCCCAGTGAGACATGTTGACTCCTAACATGATTTGTTCTTTTCATTGTACGCTCACCCAAATTCACTGCTTCACTCTTCAAACACCTTTTACAGCAGGTTAATTACAGCCACAATCAACTATTAAGAAATGTAGACATTTCTTTAGTGTCCCACTTGCCAATAAAAGATTATTTATGTCCATCTAACAGTATTTTCGGACAGGATGTTGTCAGCGTTTTCCTTTCATTGTAGAGGTTGGTTAAAGATAAAGTGAACATCCATAATGTGAGATCAAATGGGGCGTGCATTGGCAGATTATGGGATAATGGGAGCCAGCCCATCTCCCACCAACAGCACATTAACAAGCGAGGGGATGAACACTCACAGCTATTATTGTCATGTCATGTTTCACAGACAATATCAAGAACTTTTTGAATGACTTATAAACATAATTTGGATGTGTATTATAACTGATCACTGTAATACTAATATCAAATGAAAGACTTCATCAAGTTGAATGGATGCTAAAGTAGACGGTTAACACAGTTCACTAATGATTACAACATGAATGGTTGTTGTAATTATTCCTCTTGCATGACGATGGTCATCCACCCAGATCACACAGACTGACCTGAGCGGGGGGCAGAGGGAGGGGGGGGGGGGGTGGGGTTAATGGATAAGGGAGCTGGAGAGAACAGTGCCGGGTCTCTACAGCTTCACCAAACAAAACAAGTGTCCAAAATGAAAGATAGTCATCGGTCTCTGTTGATAAATGTCTTTTCCACTTTAAATGCCAAAGCCTCCCTAACGGGAAGAGAAAACACAAAGCAGAAGCTCTCCCAGCTGCTCCCGTTTGTTTCATTACACGTCCCGCAGAGGGAAAGTGGGGGATGTTTAATGGATGCGAACCAGCCCGGAATACAGTAAAAAACGGGAAAGGACTATAAAAGGTGTGTTAAGAGAGAAGTCCTAGCAGCGACACGTGGGAGGAAGGTACGTGGCTATTGATGGAGGCAGCACTTTGAGACGACTAGGAGACTCTTAAACGTTGGCAGAGCTCATCCAACGTCTGTATATGTATAATGGAAGGCCATCCTAAAGCTGTACTGCTTTATGGTTTATTGACTGATTGACTGCCCTCATTGAGACGTTGCCATGTCTCATGTCCTGCATCAGAAAATCCTTGCAAACTATTCTAAATCAATTCGTTTCTGCAGAAGAATTCCACACAGCTGTGTTTAAGTGGATCTACAGATTAATGCAGTTAATTGGCTTCTATCGAGATGAGAGTTTGTGATTAAGTGTGATTTCAGATTACGATCTCGACAAATATGGAGAAAACTGCACAAGTCATTTTAGCAACACATTAAAGGGCCGATGATGACAAAGTCTCATGGATGTTATCTCTCCCCCCCAACACCCACATCGCTCAGAGGGGATGTTACTGATGGCAATGTGATGGTCCTGTTTTTTTTCCCACTAGCGCTATAAGTCTCCGTATAATGGCCACTTTGTTCTACGACGTAATCGCATTAATATGAAAGGCAATTGCTCTGGATAGCAAATCAAATCAAGTCAGATCCCATTCAGATGAAAATGAGCTAATCAGAAAAGCTGTATGTTTGCACAGAGACAAGAGGATTAATACAGACAGAGGACATCATACGCACCTCGCTGCTTCCAAATGGCATCTGAGCTCTGTCTCCGTCCACACACCTATAAGTCAGTGTGCCGCTCTGAACACACGGGGGGCATCCCTAATCAACTCATCCAGTGTAATCGGCCTCCATACAACTCTATGGGGACGCAAAAACCTGCTACAGGTAGAAATGTGTGCACAGGTCGGGCAGCGCAGGGGGGACGATACAGTCATGTGACTGAGAGAGAAGCTTCTTATTGGCCTTGCACTGGCCCCAATGTTTCTGTGGTTTAACATATAGATGTAACTTTTGGGAGGGTAGATGGAACCTACACGCAAGCAGATCAATCGCTTCTGAGCCTGAAAGTGACATCAGTGTAATGAAAGTGACATCAGTGTAATGATTATGTCGCTCACTATTGATTGGTCAGAACAAGACGGGCATTTGATTCAGGAGGGGAGGGGGTTACATGAACACAATGCCAATACGCCAAGTAATGCTTATATCTGCACGTCATGGTTACAACCATTGGACCACCACCAATCAGAATCCAAATGAATTGGTTTCAATCAAATTGTTTTTTTTTATACAGATTCTCATTGTTTGCACGGATGATCATCAATCAGATCAAATAGTTGGAAAAAAGATGTAAAACCCTCTTTTGATTTTGAATTTCTTAAAAAATGATCCCCACTTCAACTGAAATGCTTATTCAGTGCTTAGATATTTGCCAAACTTGCTCTATTTTTACGTTATCTAATTCCATTGTAAAGACTCTTCTCTTTTTGCTCCGTTGCCAACGGCGATGAGTCAACAGAGCTGATTCCTGAGCTGAAGGCCAAGTGTTGTTGAGTGGAGAGGAGCATGCAAAGAATGCTAGTAGTACATTGCGTCCCGACAGTGTGACACATGAGTGTGTAAACCATCTCAGAGGATGACGAGGCAACTCTTCATCCGCACATGACCTCATAGTTGTTACGTCTGTTGAGGATTCCAAAGAATGTCTGTTCTGGTGTCTTTGCTAATTATTGATAGCGTTATAGATTAAATGGGGATATAATTGTTCAGTGGAGCAGCACTTTGAGACGTTTGCCCGACGTTGTAGAGGCCAACCAGCTCGTCCTTCCCTGTGATTGGCCCAGCCAGATGAGTGTATTTATTCATGGGATGTATTTACTGTCACACAGTGACGCGAACCCAACTGTTGCTATTCAAACAGACGTAACATTGTTATTATTCTTATAATAACGTATCGTATTAAGACCGGCAACTATGTGCAATTACAAGAAAGTTATTAGTCGTGTGAAAACTTAATTACAATCAAGATCTATAATCATAGTTTAACATTGAGCATAATTTTCCTCTCAGCTTAGCAAAACACTAATTGTCCAGCACAGATATTGCAGCAATAGAACGGATTGACCCGCTGACAGGAGGCGAGGAGGTCATAGTATTTATGAGTTGATGCAGGGATCAATCGTGCCTGTAGTGAGATTTACATTTTCAAGGAATGAAATAAATAGAAACACTTTCAAGCATATATACAAGCAGCTGACATTAAATATCTCAGAGAAAGTATACAATAATTCATATGTGAAAAATATTTATTTATTATATGGAAAATATTTGTTATCTTATCAATTTTTTCAAGCTGGAATCCTGCTGCAGGTTTAGAGTCTCGATGACGGTCTCCTCTTGGCGTTTAACTAAAACATTGTTAGTTTAGATGCACAATGATCGACAATAACAAGATGCACATTGTGGATACAGACAAGACATTAACGTTCCAATTTAGAACTCTGTCCTCAAACATACGAACAAACCTCAGTCTCATTATCAACACTGAAGACTCGTTATAGTAAAGTTATATCTCATGTAGACCCCCTGAGAACAGGCTGCTTTCTGCAGGCTGAGACGAGCGGACCGCCGGTGCTGGGGGGGTCTGACGCTCCCGTTAACCTCACATCTCCCACATCCACGAAGGCTGAATGTTGATAAACCAAAAATGTTGCTTAAACAACTGACTTCACGTCTGAAAATGTCCTAAAATTACATTCTGTGACTTCCATATAGTATTCATAACTTAGAATTAGATTAATTAGATTTCATTTTAACCCATGGTTTACATTTTACCTGGGGAGCAATTAGGGGTTAGGTATCTTGCTCAAGAACCCTTCAAAACAGCACATGAAGCAGCTGGGATTTGAACCACCAACCTTGCGGTTCCCAGTGCACAACACTACTTCATGCGCCACCGTCTTCCCTAACATCAACCTATTGAACGTAACTAAATAACAGAATTGTCCCAGACCAGCTTCTTGGCCCCTGACTACGTCCATCGGGGCAGAACTGCATGGCACAGCGAGGAGTGGACCATTGTGGCCCGGTACCAAAGGGCCCACTGACCGGTTATTGGGCAACACGGATCCATCATACACATTATGACACACAGCCACGTACTCTGATGAAGCCTCAGGCTTTTAGAACTGCGGCCCTTTGAGTGTAAACTGATCAGATCAAGATCATAGATTGTGTCCAGTTTTAATGAAGTGTAATAAAAGGCAAATAGCATTTAAAATATCAACATGTGTAATGTACTCATGTTTGAAATACAGTAAAAATTAAGACCTGCCTTGAATTTCTAGGAAGGATCCATCCTACCAAGGAAGCATCCTTGACTTTGAGACCGTGGCTTCCATTACCCATAGTACCTTACTGTTTACTATGGCAAAAAAAGAGGAAGTATGTGTCATTACTAAGTGCATACTAGCTCAGTGGACCTTCAATCAGATCCCTGGCTTCACTAGTGTCCATATGAATGTGTCGTTAGGAAAGACACTGAAAAGCTGGCGTAGCCGTGACTACAGTGTTTGAACGTTAGTGACTGATGGGAAGGCTGCATATGTATGGTAGCTCCTATCATCAGAGCGTGAATGATGACATGTGATAAAGAGCTTTGACTGGTCCGAATACTGGAAAAGAGACATCCAAGTGCAGTCGATTAAAGGGTTCGGCCAACCGGGGAGTCTACGGGGGAATACAGTAAAGCATCTGTACGTCCAGGCAGTTACTGTGCTGTACTGGGGTGTACTGGTGCCCTATGGATCATGGCTGATCCATTTGGATCATGGCTGATCCATTTAGTTCCATCAGCAGGCTGATGGAACTAAAAGCTAGGAAATAAATAGTGGAAGTTCACATGAGCAACTTTTCCCTAGCAAGGACCACGTCTTTAAGAATTTGTGAGCGATCGTGTTGTTTGCGATTCAGTCCAGTCCGTCGGACTGGTTGACTGGTGGTGGGAAGCTACGTGGGAGGATCCGCCGTGGCGCCCGAGACATTGTGTAATGTCATTTAGCCAACACAAATGTTCACGGCTCAAAAGCTAATTTCAGGAGACCTCAACACGATTTGTTTTCTTCACACAAGGATTTACTACTTGCATGGTTCAAGATACATTCTACACGTGCACCTTTGGTCACTACGCTAATGCTTGTAGGTCAAGCAGACGGCGACACCTACTCAACTGATTTACTTCCAATGGACCTTCTCGCACCGAGCAAAAGTAGGACTTTGGCTTTAGACAGGACAGCTGCATTGAAGCGGAGCTGGAGACCTGCTTGTAGAGGCTGTGCTGAGGATCTGAGTGTGGGAATAGTTTGAATAGACAGACCTGCTCTGTGCTATGTGTGAGGAGGCTTCCCGGGGTGAAGGGCTCCATTGAGACCCCTCTCCTCTTTTCCTCTCATTGCCATGCCAGCTGCCCACACTCGGCCGTGACGGCTGAAATGTTTACCACTCTGTTGACCAGGGACGTCCTGACTGACACCCGACCCTCGCCGCCATCAAGCTCCTCCTCTTTACCTAAATCTCCATCCTCCCCGTTCTCCTTCAGCCGGCTCGGAGCGTCCGGCACTGGTTCCGTCGATAATAGACTCTTTGAATCCTGTCCCATTCTAATGATTTTAGCACTTCTCTCAGTGTTTGACCCGCAATCAAAATGTCACAAGGATATTTACAAGTGCACAAGCTGCCAAACAAAGCTTATTGTAGTCCTGGGCTGCATGGCGGGGAGCAAAATCCATATATACTACCAATCAATGGGGGGACTTTATGGCAGGCACATGTGAACAAATAGATGGATGGAACTGTGTGTGTGTGTGTGTGTGTGTGTGTGTGTGTGTGTGTGTGTGTGTGTGCGTGTGCGTGTTGTCCAGTCTATTGTAGCAGTTTCCACATACATGTCATAACAAACTTTTTACAAAAATGGGTTTCAGCATTCCAGAAAGGAGATTCTCTTCCTGGTTGTTGATGCAGTCCGTTTGGATTTCCACCAGCAGACTTGTAGCAATGATGCCGAGGGTTGACATTTTTTTGAACCTGGCTGATTAGAATATCTTCTTAAGCAAGAGAATCTATCCATCCATCTATCTTCAAAGCGGCTTATCCTCCATAGAGGGCGGCGGGGGGCTAGAGTCAATCCCAGACGACATCGGGCCAGAGACAGGGGACACACAACATTTCAGGGCCGACTCAATCCAAAAAACCTTCAAATGATCAACCTGATCCCAGCGCAAGTCTTTGGACTGTGGGAGGAAGAACATGCCGAGTTAATACAAGTGTTGTATTTGTATCACAATCTGTTACGGTCTAGTACCAGGATTCACCTTCTGCCGAAAACAGCCTTCTCCTTCTATCCGATGAAAAAACTACAACGAGCAGCTGACAGACCCACACAGGTCCTACTTCTAATGACCACTAGGGGGGCTAATGAGCGCTTCTCTGTATACAGTAAACCTGACATCCTATCTTTGCCATCTATGCCATGCTCTAAAACGCCTGAGGGGTGTTGAAGCGATTCCTCAGTGCAGAAGTACAAATAAATAATAGTTCAAAAAAGAAACACTATATGCCTTTAGGACACAATTACCCAATGCCAGCCTTTATTACTGCGGCGCCTCTACAATCATTCCCTGAGGGATGTGGCCATGGAGCCAACACGGCTCCCCTGAGTAATGGATTTGTGATATCCTGTTCGCCATATGGAGCCGTCGGCCAAATATACAACCGCAGTTCACCGCAGCCACGTGTTCACAACCCTTCGGAAGCATGTATGCATTTCCTGCACGGGGCTATGCACACGGCTTTTACATGTAAGAATTAAGACTGACAGCAAAGACAATGATTTTAACTCTTTATATTTCTGTTTGTCCAGTTTGGTTAAATACTATTTAGTCTGTCTATTTTTCATTCATTATAACATTCCACATGAAAGTATGATTTTCATTGTAAAGTAAAAGTATTTTAAATAATCAAACGTCATGATTATGAGCGCAGAACAACTGGTGGAAAACAACGAGGAAAAACAGACAGGACAAACAAACCCAGGAGAACGCTGACCTCTTTTACACTATTTGGTTAATTAACTGACGTTAGTTGAGTACAAGAGTTGTGTTATTTATCAATCAGGCACCGATGTTGGACGTTTATTTTGAAAATACTAGTGACATTAGTTACACATCATGAAAACGTTATGGTGATTTCACTTTTAGGCCCAAAGAAAAAAAGGAATTCAATCCACGACACACGCCTCTGAAAGCACATTGTTACACGGTGAAATGTGAAGTGTCTGTAGATGAATGTGATTCTATCTAAAGTGTGTTCAGGTTCATGACTGAGGAGTGGGATGATTCCACTCGTATACACCACACGTCCACCATGCAGGAAACACGTTGAAATGTTTCATTGGATATGGCGTGTGAATAGAGGGGTTTGTTCTTTGTGTGTAGGTGTGTGTGTAGGGGTGTGCACACTGTCCTCCTGTGAGAGACAGTGTGTCCTTGGTGGCTGGACATTATGTACATGGCTGATTATACCCATTGACAGGCCTTCTTCACCACAGCCCCCCCCCATCCATCGCTCCACAAATGTTCTGCTCTTTTTCTTAAAGACATATTTGGATCATATTTCATTTCCGCTGAGTAAGCCCACATTAAACTAATGGTCTGTGGCTTCTTATAGATGTTTTTCCCGCTCTTACAGTGGTTCAAGTTAAAGTAGTTGGTAAAAGTTTGAACATTTGAACATCCTTACAGAGACAAATGATCGGCTGCACAGCCAGCGATGCGCCATGTGTTTCCCCGTTTCCCACAAGCAGACAATGAAGACAAAGCCAAGCTTCATCAACACACAATGCAAAGCTGTGAGAGGCTGCACAGAGGGCAGATGGTGGCTGCAGTGAATGAAACACGTTGAGCTTCTTCCTTGGACACCGGCGGACACTTGACTTGGTATTTGCCCGATGTCAGCTGGCGTCCAGTGCTCCCTCTTTGACCCAGAGTCAGTGCAAATCTATGGGATGCATCCAACAGCTCCAGCAAGTGCTTCCCTGAACCCACCTGAGGACAAAGTATCGCCGACCATCTACCAAAAGATAAAGCTCCACTCTTTTGCACCACCTCAAACATCAAACTCTGACATTGTTTCAGTGAGTATGGAATCCAAAGCTGGTCTGATGCTGCGTTCAAAGCCAAAGCCAATGATTCAATGCACAGAAAAGGCAAAGGGAGCAGAGGGAATAAATGGTCATCAGACCGGCTGCTGGTCGGCCTGAAGCTGCAAGCGGCATTTATCCAGACACAACGCCGTTTGAGTAAATCACACAACAAATAAAGACCAGAAATAGTGGTTATTTATTTCCATGGTGGATAATGGAAGCAATAACGGTCTTTATAGAAATAACTACAACTGCTTGGTTAATATCAAAACGTGTAATGTACCGTATTTTTCGTACTATAAGTCGCTCTGGAGTACAAGTCGCACCAGCCATAAAACGCATAATAAAGAAGGAAAAGACATATACAAGTCGCATTTTTTCAGATTGAGACGCGCGCTGGCGAGAACAGAGTCAAGTACTGTTTTTTGGCTGCATGTGTCCTACGAACGTTGTTATGATGTCTGGCGATAAATCCGAGAAGACTGCAGGTTTTGGTTTCACCACTGTCATGATATGAGGCAAGACGCGAGTCGTGATCCACATTAAAGAGGGTTTAATTTTTGAACAGCCCAGAGTAACGTAAGCTATGCGTTAGACTCCAACAGTTAGCATCTATGGCTAGCATACCCAAACTACGGTAGCTTAACATGGACAAAAGACAATCTCGCAACAACCGCCTCCTGCGGGAGCGCTCCGCCATCTTCCCACGGGCTGCAACGGCTACAGGTACTCATGTTTTAAATACAGTAAAAATGAAGACCTGCCTTGAATTTCTAGGAAGGATCAATCCTACGAAGGAAGCATCCTAGACTTTGAGACCGTGCCTTCCATTACCCATAGTACCTCACTGTTTAGTATGGCAAAAAAAGATGAGGTATGTGTCATTAGTAAGTAGGGCTGTAGTCAACCAAAGAAATGCTTAGTCGACCAAAGTCTTGTCCTTAGTCGACGATTAGTCGACTAAACCAGCGGTCCCCAACCACATTCCTAACCGGGCCGTAGCCTACGACATTAGTTAAAAAAAAATGCATGCAAACTAAATTAACGGCCCGCCGGCACTCCGTGAGGACATTATGCCGCCCCCCCGGTGAGACGCATGACTCATGCGGAGGAGTCACCGTTCGGATCAGCTCCAACCGCTGGGGCCGAGCTGCTGTCGCTGCGCGTGGTCACCACGGACCCTAACGGACCTGACGCGGGAGGTGAGTGGAGCTCGCTCTTTAATAAAGAAGCAACGTCTGAACTTCCTCTCGCGGACGTTAAAGCGTTTTTTTTCAAAGCACAGAGACGTAACGGGCTCCGACGGCGAGAGGAAGTTCTTTGCCGCGGTTCCCGAGTGTTCTACGCTGTGCGCTGAACTGTGCCGCTGTTACACAACAGGCTAAATTAAAGCATTTAAAGTTGGGGATAAAACATGAGCTACTTATATTTAGATTAGAGTAATATATAACTGCTTATAAAGGAATAAATATCAAGGAGTATATCATTGAAAATGTCTTTATTGGTGTAAAAAAAGTCAAAAGTAAAACTGGTCGACCAATGAGAATGTCGGACCGATTAGTCAACTAAACGACTAAAGTTGACAGCCCGATTACTAAGTGCATACTAGCTCAGTGGACCTTCAATCAGATCCCTGGCTTCACTAGTGTCCGTATGTGTCCTTAGCAAAGACACTGAACAGCTGGCGTAGCCGTGACTACGGTGTTTGAACGTCAGTGACTGTCTATTTCTCTCTTTGATTTATTCCCTGTCTATACCCAGAAGCTAAAAGACGGTTTTAAGCTAAACGTCAGCGGCGCAGCTTTGGACAGACCAATAGCATTCAAGTTAAAGCATCCCATGTGATGCTACTCAACCTGTGGAGTCTTTGCATTCAAGGCAGGATGATGACATCTTCTCAATACTGCAGATAGACGAGAGAGGATGCGGAAAATTAGAAATAAAAAGACAGTAGGAATAAACGAACGACAGCTTGAAAGTGAGACAAATTGACAGCGTAAGTAGAGCATTCAATCCATAATGGACCGTTTCACATTTCAGTTGAAGACCCTGCACTATGGTACAGCAGGATGTTCACTTAGTAAATATCTCCATTCATTGGAACTTTTGGATTTAAATGTCATACTCGATGTAGAGATTCTCACCCGAATGGTTCCACAAGATGTGGACCAGAGGCTCTACAGCCTCCGTCCACAGAGCAGTGGGTGGAGCCACGGTGACAACGTGAGGTCTGCAGCAACTGGGCAAAGAAAGCTGCGTAGCTGCTGGGGATCTATTAGAAAAGATGCATCAATCAAACAACAATTGGTGTTGAAAAGATTTTGAAAATGATGTGTGTGATATTTATATAATTGATACTGTTAATTGATTTACAGAAACATATTAAGCTTTGGAATATTTGAATAAAGTATCTTGCACTTTATAGAAAGTTCTACATGTACAGATTATTACATTATCGCGGTCATTTATTTCAGGTGGCTTCAGGACAGACGTTAAATAGTAGTAGCTCCTCCTCGAGTCAATGACATGAGTAGACTGCCGATAAAGGGGGGCAGAGAGCTACCGCTAACAGCCACAGTGACACAGGCTATCACACTGACCCACAACATCCATCACACCCTGGAGAGGATGAGAGGAATCAGGGACATTTGAGACGGGTCACATGACAGATAAAGTAAAGAATCAGTGAGAGACGGATCAGAGAGGAACATTAGAAAGAGATGGACGAGAGGAGAAGACAGTGCAAGTGAGACAAAGAGCAGCAGAGATTTTAGAAGACAGGCGACGAAGAGGAGAGAGGAAGGAGGATGACGCTGATGCTGAAGACGAATATATGGAAGTCGATGAATAAAAAAGGCTCCCTCAAATTGCACTTGCTTGTTTTTGTATTTATTAGTCCGTCATCAGTTCCACATGAAGGAGCAGAACGGCAAATTAACAAGTGCTCAAGTATCAGCTCAGCATCCAACTGCAGTGTCATCTAAGCGGAGGAACACAACATTGCAGATGTAATGAGGTGGAACCTGGACGGGTCACAAATAGATGCCTCACTTCAACAACACAGCTGACAACGGCACATTGGAGAGTCAGCATTCAGGGCCACATCTTCTCCTTTTCAGGGAGTGAAAAAGTGTGCAGAGGCATTCATCTTCCGGAAGACAAATTGCCACCAGATGTGTTGTGGACGTATGTCCTCCTGACAAGGACCGTACATCATATATAGGAGAAATCCCACGTTATTGTTGGGACAGTGACAGCTAAGCCTGTGCAAACAGCTGTTTGGGAAGAAAGTAAGTGCAGGAGAAGCTTGGTGGCCGTGTCCTACATCAGACATCACTGTAGATCAGAGCAACTGATCACTCCAACACGCGTCATGTAACAGATGGCATCACTCGTAAGTTACACAGTGGACATGGAGGTTGCTTTAGTCTCAAACACAGCCTGGGACTTTCTAGTTCATGTGCAGCTGCTTTAGTAAACTGGTGACCGAGGGATTAGCATGGTTACATTTGTGCGAAATGTTTCTGAATGGAGGATCTGAAAATGCTAACACTGCTTACAGTCACCATGAGGCTTTGTGACAACCTCTGTTGCCCACGGTGCCGGTTGTCAATGGTAACCCGTGGATGAGCAGTGAGACGTGAACACAATGATTCAAAAAGGCACGCGCACCGCCCTCAGTGACTGAAAGCATGAACCACTCTGGAATCCAGTAGAAGAGTTCAGGGAGACATCACAGCGCCATACACACAGCAGCGGTTTGCTGCTTTACTAATACATCGACTGTCCCAAAGACCTGCTGAGACCGGACATGAACACTGGCTCAACTTCAAACTCCCCATGTGAGACTTGACCCGACTTAAGACATGACATGTCCTCTGGCATGAGACTTGAGACCTAAACTTGCACTGACAGACATTTTAATTTGACTTGCCCTCAAGGACAGATGTGCTGTGACAGATGGAAAGGACTCGTGCTGCTCTCATCTGCAGCGAAGGAAGTGTCCAGTTTGACCATTGGTTCCAGTCGAGTTACAAGTACGCCAATCGGCTGAAAAACAATTAAATGTATATTCGATTTGAATCTATCTATGAATGAATCCAAAATCACAAGATAAATGACGTGTCTGGAATATTGCCGATGAATCAGCAAACGGATCAATTAAAGCCAAAGAAAAGGAGGAGTGGGCCCTTCAGTGGGAGACGAGTAATAACCCTTATTAGTTCCAGTGTGGATGGAGCTTCCAGGGGAGAGTTGAATAGAGATGGAAATCAGGGCTCAGCTACGGATGATTATCCAGCCTCTTCAGATCAAAGATTTCCCTGTTCCTCATCACGGAGGATAAAGGAAAGATCATTTCACCCGCTGTCTCAAACTACCTGAGATATTCTGAAAAGAGCAGTGGGGACGTCTGCAACTCAACACAAACTCCACCGCTGAGATGATTTGAAAAAACAAATTGTTTATTAGACTACGTATGGAGCTATGAGTACTAAATGCCTTCATCAATAAAGATGGGATGGCAAGGCAAGAAATGAGAGCACCGACCTACGACCCAGAAGAAGAAAGAGGATGACGACACCCATCAGGAACGCAGAGATGACCATCTGTGGAGGAGCTACAGTCGCTGCGTCATGCCTACATGCATGTGAGTAATACCTGTGGCGCCGAGTGGTTCAGTAGACAAGTGGTCACTCATTAAGAGCAGAGAGACCTCTGGCTGCCGCCAGGTAATCAAACTCTGGATATAGTGACTGTGCAAATATGACTTCAGTTTACACCAAACCACAAGCAGCCACAGGAAACACTGACACACTCCTTATTTATATCACTGTGATTTAGAAGCAGCACAAGTTGTGAAATACTCCTCCTCAGGGACGTCACTAGGATTGAAAGACGGGGGGGCTTAGCCCCCAGGCAGGGTATTTGTAACTTGCGTTTGCATAATCTTTGCACTCACATCTTTTGCTACTGTATTAGAGCTACACTTATGGCAACAACCAGTTAAGGAATCAAGATGTTAACAAGTAAAACGTGATAGACATATCCTCTTCTTCCATTTCAACACTGTTCAACAAAAGTCCTTGTAATGTAGCTTTTAAACACATCAAAGCTGCATAAGGGAATTTACTCAGGCCAGACTTTGCTCCTGAGGAGTTTTTCTTTAAGCAATGACTTAAATGCCATCTGTCCGCTCATTCTATGGGGACTGATATTGTTTTAGAATAGGCCTACTATAGAGATAGGCTATAGTATTGTCAATGAATAAAGACTTGTGATTGGCTTACTAAGTTAACCATTTCTTGCATTTCCCACGTTTACTCTAGTTAGACTTTAGTTTTCCATAGGAAACCAAAATATCCCCTTTCCTTTACCTCAAGAAAACGTAGCTAAATGTAAGCAGGTAATTAAAAACAACTTACAATTTCACTTTTTATCACACTGAGTGTAATCAATCTTCCTTTCACCATTAGTGTGTATCGGTGTGTTTATGTGCGGGGAGGCTGCATCGCGAGTTCAGACCAAAGAGTTACGACGAGACAAGATGAATCCCCCAGTTACTTGCAACACACGTCTGCAACGCTCTGAAAGCTGCCACTTCACACCAATGCAACGAGACGGTGCGGTGCATCATCTTAATAGCACAACAAGTCTTTGTACTTCTGTCCAAACTTTGTTGCGTTGAAATATCAATGAGGATACGGTTATTGATTAAATGAACTGTTATTGTTGTTATTATTATCATTTAGGGGGGCTTATGAACATTTTGGGGTAGCTTCAGCCCCCTTAAAATAGGCCTAACGACGCCCCTGCTCTTCCTCCCTGGTGTGCTGACACCAGGCCTCACAGCACACAGCGAGTATAGTCCATCTCCCAGTTCACCGTTCGGTGCCCCATTTGGAAGCACCAGGGTGAATAGTAGGACTGAGGTTCAAAAATATGCTTCTACTAACAGAAGGATGTTAGGAAGTGCAGCCCCCTTTACCACCTGGTAGGACTGCAAATCGGTCACATTAGGTGTCGAGTGACCTTTGACATTTTCTCTTTGGTTCTTTGGACCCTCCTAGAGCTACATCCGCTCACATGAATCTGCCGGCTGCCGGGTTTTGTTTTTAGTGATGAGGTGTGAAGGTGTTTCCTCTGCTTCTCTCACACATTGAGATAAAAATAGAGAAGCGCTAAGAAGCCCCTGTTAATGGAGGAGCTCCGCTCACAGTTTGGATGTTACTCAGGGTTCTACCGGCATTGGAGCTTTTTGTCATGCTGTACGTGGTGTGATTAGTGCTGATTGGTGTCAGAATGTGGCTCAGATGATACAGAAAGAAGAGCTTTGTGGGATAAATGCAAATAGACATCTCACTGTAAAATAATGAAAGTTCAAACTGGTTTTATGCATATGTGCGGTTTTAAACAGGTTGTCCATCAGTAGAGTTTCATTCCCTTTCTGATATATCCACTTGCTCATTGTATCCACTAATGCTCCATACTGAGCGTCTTGGTCTTCATCATGTGCTTTGTTCAGTAATGATCTCTAACAATCTCAAGGTGGATTCATACCGACTGATTAGATACATATGAAAAGGTGTCCAGTGTAAATCATTTGTAAATCCATATCCAACTTTCCCCAAACTTCCAGATGACGGACCATTTTGTGTTGGTCCATTAAATAAATCCCACTGAAATGAATTAGAATCTGTAGTCATAGAATGACAAAATGCTGAACTGTCCAATGGGGTGAATCCACTGTACTTCCTTCTTCAGCTTCAAATAGTGATAATGAACCTTCGTTCCTCATTTGTCCCTCAAGCCATGAGGTTCTGATCACTAGAAATGGCTGTGCAGTCCATCCGTAGTTTCTTTTCAGTACTGATGACGTTATTTCAGCTCTTCCTCTATTAACTTTTAAAGTGAATTAATTTGTTATGTGTATTACGATGCTGTCAACCTACCAGGCTGGAAAGAACATTTACACACGTGTGGCTAAATACAACGAGGGGAAGAACGGACCTTGCCATCTTGCCATATTTGTTGAAATGGCGTAATGTCAGTTGATATTGTATCATAGTGTCATCATGTCCTACAGCATGAGGCCCACGTTGGATCCTGATGGGAGGGACGCAGTCGATGGCTGAGGTGTGAACATGTGTGTCTGCTAGCCAAAGTCCCCGTGTCCCTGCGCGCGTTGGCCAAGCCTCATTACGCTGCCTTCCCAAGCTGCTTGTTCGGACCCTAATTAGGAGAGTCGCTGGTGTCATCGGCTGCTGACAAACTCCACATCTCCTCCCCACAGTGGGGACGACAAGCCATTAGGAAGTTTCAGGACACGGGGTATTGGCATGTTTCACCTTCAAAGTGCCTACGGTCTGTGTGTGTGTGTGTGTGTGTGTGTGTGTGTGCAGCTCACAGGCAGCAGAGTAGCGCTGTCTGTCTATGTCACTGCGCCCTGTGTCTACAGTCCCTCTCTATCTTGCCTCTAATCCATCTTCTATCATCCTGCCGACCATCTCCTTGCCACCCATCTATTCATCAGCCCCGCATTCAATGACTCCCTGTGTCCCCCCCACCCCCTCCCCTGTCTCCTCTTCCTCCCTCTGATGTCACCCATCCAGATGTGAAGTTCAGTGATAGCACATGGCCTCAGACACTGCAGCCTTGTTTGGAGGAGGGATCAGAGGGGTGAGAGAAGGGGGAGGATGGAAGATGCAGAAACAAAGGAGGACATCGAGGTTATAAAGAGATACCTCTGTTTGTTACTCAGAGCAGCTCACTGCTGATATACAGACCTGAGGGGGATGATGGGACTCTTGTATGGATTTAAAGTTTATAACTTAAATTACAATCAATAGTTGTGATTGGGTTTCCTCGGTGGTTCCATGTGTTCAGGTGGACAAACACCTGCAGGGCCCATAGGTTCTAACCTCTTTCTGGGCATCATGAGCTGACGCGTGTGAGAGAAAGGAAGAAAAAAGGCTTTGATGTGTCTTCAGTATCCTTCACTGGGAGCCGGAATGCAACACGGCTGCTTTAGCGAGCTTGTGCTTTGTGCTGCATGTGCTTTTGTTGTAGCAGACTTTTAAAAGCCATCCTCAACCTGTTGAAACCCGCCTTGATTAAAGCCACCTTATCCCGAAGGAGAGACTCTGGGTTTTCACAGCTCCATGCTTACCAGAACATGCTGTCACGCATGCACCCAAACCCTGGACTCATGCTGATGGTCGGGCTCCAGAGGGGGCCACTGGACGACCATGTGGCGGAGGAGGCTGACTGAAAGTGCGCCACAGCAGCGGGGAACCTTCCCACCCCGCGAGGAGATGCTCCTTTACCTTCAGTCATTAAGAGAAGAAACGATGAAGAGCACACGAGCCTTCACCTGCGAGCCTCCCCGCTGCGTTCAAAGGCCACCAGCCGCTGCGATGCACAACGGCTTTCGCGTGCGCGTGTTAAATTGCGCCCGAGCGCGTGAGCCGCGCTTCGTTAATCGGAGCTTCGTGGGCCCGCAGAACGCACCGGCTGGGCGCGCGGAGCAGTTCGGTGAGACACCTCACGCGCGTAAAACGCACACCGCATCATTAAGGAGGCGACAAACAGAACACAGTAAACGTTGATAGCGTCCCTCGGTTTCCCCCCAAAGAACAGGGCGCCAACACCCGCACGGCGCAGCCCGCACGGCCGGGCACTGAGCCGTGCGCGTGGGGGGGGTCACAAAGAGGAGGTTTACCTTGGGCGAGTCACCGGTGCCTCCGATGCATCGTGTCCGTGGTCAAAGGTCCGTGCGTCCGTTCAGCGACCCACTGCGCGCCTTCATCCAACAGTCCAACACATACAACGTTTGAGGAGCGAGGAACCGTGGCGCTGCGTGGGCTCCCAGTGCGTAAAGTGCTTTTTAAACAGCTACCGTGGATTCAACGAAACAGGTTCTCTCCCATGGTTCCCAAACGACACGTCCCGCGCTCCTCTTTCCTCTTCTCTGTTTGTTATTGCACAGATTCCAACAAACGTCCTCAGGACAAAAGTTTCCCTGCAGGTTGTGGTGTTCAGGAGACGCGCTCTTTGGCTGAATGCGAACGTTTCACGGAGCAGCAAATCGAAGGGTGTCGCGCGCGTCTCGGGAACCGCCGTCCCCAGCTCGCGGCTCTGTGTGTCCGCGCGCACCAACAGCCGCCTTCCTTATTTGGAAGCCCGGGGCTCGCGCTGCTGTCAAGAGAGTCAAGTTGTAGCAAAATGACTTCCAGCTAAATCTTTCAAAATAAAGAAACAGCTTCATGCGCGAAGGAACCTCTCGATTGAAGCCGCATCCAAGCACAAGAGAATAAGAATTCACAAATCTCACTTCAGAGAAATGTAAAAAGAAAAAAACACACATTCTTTAAAAAAAAATATTTTTTTAAAAGCTTGTCAACATCTTAAAATGAATTAGTATATGCTTGCGAGTAAAGAGACACGATGCATTCACGTTTTCTTAACTACCTTTTACTTTTCAGTATGACATAAACTTGAATGGCACAACGTTCAATTACTAGAGGCTTCTCCCTTGGGACTGCTTTTATTTTGAAGGCAAAACCACTCATGTTTCCTTTGCTGTGGTCAAAGCTGAGGGGCTTCCTCTGTTCACCCATCAGCCCCCTCTTCTGGAGTCAAACAGAGTCAAATGGATCAGGTCGGCCACCACCCATGTTCCCCAAACAGAGAGGATGACACTGTGCTGGAGACAGCAGAAGGAGAACCGTAGCTAAAGACCTGAGGTCATGTCATCAGTGTGATGACTGGGATTTTATAACAAACTGCAAGTTGTTCATACATCTTGAGATATTTAAGAATCATGCACAGCCGACACGGCAGGTGTATTTCAGCTTTGCCTTGAAATCCCAGAACTCAAATCAACATTCTAATGCTGAAATGGGAACGGGATAGTTTATTAATTTTTTAAATATGCACAATATCGTACTGTCAAATATGTATATTTCAGTTTGGACACAGGGCCCCACGAGAAGACGAGGTTTCCTGATACAAATACAGAGAAACAGTCCATTTGATTTCATATGATAATGGGTTTTACACAATTTAAAAGTGAATTCAATGGTATCCTGGTAGTGTGTCCTCTGCTTACGCAAATCTATTTCAAGCTGTTAAAACTGTTGCAAATTGCCATCGCTGCCGGTAAAAAGGTAATTTTCTTGCAAAGATTTCTTGGCAGTATTTTGCCACATTTATTATTTGTCACTCCTCCAGCAGCTCGTGGGCCGCCTCCCCGCTCAGGATGCTCCTCAGCCCAACGGATGCCTCGAACTTCCTCAGCCTGAAGACCTCCTGCTGGGTATAGTCTCCAGCGCCCTTCTTGGTGCTGCCATGTCTGGCGGAGCGAGCAAACTTCTCCACGTCGGAGAAGCAGTCCTCCAGCCTCACTCCCCTCTCGTTCATGGTGGCCAGCAGGAACTCTCCGACCTGCCCCACCCCGTACGTGCTGGTGACCGTCCCGCCTGAGGAGACGCTGATGGCAGAGCCCCACCCTAAAGAGAGGACTCTGACCTTCCACCTCCTGCCTCCCCTCTCGTCGACCCCCCCTCACTCCCTTCTTTGCCTGAGAGCCTCCTCTATTCCCCGTCTTCCTCTTCAGGTGGGGGACCTTAAAGCCCATTCCCCCCTCCCCCTCCTCCATATCTCCTCACTATCAGAGATGTCCATCCCACCAACGAGCGCCCCCCGAACTCCTTCAACATAATGCACCCCACCCATCCCCTCACTCCGTCACACACAAGACTTTCCCGCTGGGCTACATTCAACCCCCCATCCACCCCCTCACTCACTCCTTCACCCCCTCGCCGACCTGTTGGGCCTCACCAGCCCCCTCTTCCTCCCTGACCCCCCCAGCAGCCTCCTGGATCTGGTCCTGGCTGGAGGGCTTCTTCCCCTGACACGCTCTCGCCAGGTGTCCTTCTCCACCACATCAGAAACACCTCCCATCATCCGATGTAGCGACACCACATGGTCAAACTCATCGATCCTCACCTGGGTACCAGGTTGAGAGCCTGGTCCTTGGTGAGGACCATGTGGATCTGTCTCCTGTGAGTCACCGCGTGTTGCAGCAGAGGAGACCTGCACCCTGAGGACACTTTCCTTTCCTTTTCCCCTGCAGCACCTCCTCCGGTACGAACCGCGGAACATTCAACACCGTGACTCTGACATCTGGCGCAAGCTTCACGCCGTGCTTCCGCGTCAGCCCCGTGAGGTCCATCGAAGCGTGCAGCACGCCGACCGGCTGCGGACTTACGTATAAACTGAGAGGCCCGCAGACTCGCCTCCGGCTAGACACCAGTTTTTTTTTTTTTTTTGTTACCACACTACTTTTTTACAGTTCATCTACCACACACAGCTTTTCACCTACATTGTTCAATTCCTTTGTTTTTGGAAAGTTATTAATTGGATTTTTGTAAACTTTTATGAATTATAATCTATCCATCCGGGACGGTAGGTGGCGGCATGCACCGTAAACGTTTGATCTGAAGTCCTCCGCTGAATTAAAGAAGAAGAAGAAGAAGAAGACGAGAGACTCATTGGACGCCTCCAATGCTACATAACTAACCGCTATGCTGAACCGTAAGTCACAAAACGGAATAGAAATTGACGTAGACTGTCTCTCCACTGGAGCTCTGTCAGAGTGACCATCAGGTTCCTGGTCACCTCCCTGACTAAGGCCCTTCTCCCCTGATCGCTCGGTTTTGCCGATGGCTCCAAACGTATTTTATTTCCTGATGATGGAGGCCACTGTGCTCATTGGGACCTTCAATGCAGAAATGTTTTTGTACCTCGATACAATTCTGTCAGCACTGGTTTGTTCCTTTCTCCAACATGTCCAATCAACTGTATATAGAACATCTCAAGTAGGAGCAGTAGAAACAGGATGCACCTGAGCTCAATTTTGACAGCCATAGCAAAGGCTGTGAATACCTACGTACATGCCGTATTTTCCTTTATTTTTAATAGATTTGCAAAACAATTCCTACAAATGTTTTCACTTTATCATTTGGTTTTGTGTGTAGAATCTAATTATTAATCCCTAAAATGATCCACGAGATAAATGAATAACAAGGCACCGCCCGAGCAAACAGGGACTAATAACTAAACAGTAAATCATCACTGGGCTACGCCTCCAACCCTATATCACAGAGAACTACTGCTTAAATGACCCCCAACAGCACCAATCAGATCTATACTATCTGTGATCAACAAAAACGGATATTCTATTATCTAAACATCAAAATAACATTTTAGCATGTGGAGGGGGAGGAGTGAGTGTGTGTGTGTGTGTGTGAGAATGTGTGAATATGAGAGGGAAAATGGGCTAGCTGGAAGCTAAGCTAACAACCACATGACAAAAGAAAAAAAATTGACTCAAAGCTGGGAAACTGAATCCAAATCGATACAAGTTCCAAATGTTGTTTATGCAGTATTTAGAGGAGCTTGGCAGCCTATAAACACAATACAGTAAAGCATACGACAAAAACAATGAAACGTACAAACATGTAAACCCAGACACATATGTACAGGGCGTGGATAGGGTCGCCGGTGTTATGGTTGTTTGTGCCCTCTAACACGCAAGACACATGAAGGCGTAGAGTCGGTGAGCGTCTACTGCTTAAAGGTCCACTATGCAACTGGAGTTGATTTTTCAGCGAGGCTCCCCCCAGAGGCCAAAAATAAAAGTGCACTCTCGTAAAGACGCTCAGCTGTTCTCCGTTTCTCCGTCGAGCCAGGCGCGGTTGATTTGAGCTCAGCAGACAGGCGAACGGAACGAATCACCGATGTTCACCCCTGTACGAGTCCTCTCTCTGTCCAGAGCCCTTTTCCTCTTTCTTGCCTGCTCCGACATGGGTTCTCGCTGTTTTGTCGCTGGTTCCGCCATGATAACTGCACAAATATCGCCACTGCGCTACGAGCCCAAGAGTGAATGGCTGCAGCCCGCAGCCTCCCAACTCTCGCAATGACGAGACTTCTGAGCCTGTGGGGGCGACCCGACGCTCCTGCAATTGCAAGTACGGTATTTCCCCTACAAACCCCCAGGGCGGCCGAAAAAACCTTTGTTCGACCTGAAATGACTCATTTAATCATCCAAAACGGTATGGAACACATTCATTAACTCAAAAATGTTGCATAGTCTCCCTTTAAGCGTTTTCAGAGACGCGAGGACACGCAGACGCTTTAAACCAAAAGGAGGTCTACTGTCGCTTACTGTCGCCTCACAGCAGGAAGGTCCTGGGTGCGACTTTCTGTGTGGAGTCTGCATGTTCTCCCCGTGTCTGCTTCTTTCCTTCCTTCCACAGTCCAAAGTCATGCGCTCGGCGTTGGGTTGATTGGTGACTCTAAATGGCCCATAGGTGTATAAATGTGAGTGTGAAGGGTTGTTTGGTAACACCTACTAAACACTATATAAGGGTAGGATTGTTGTGCTATGCAAAAATATGGCACATACCTAAATATTGGAGAGATGCCACCAAAAAAGAGGCCCAATGCAGAAACATGCGGCCCAATGCATCAAGGTCATTATTACAAGTGATCTTTTGGGGACCATGAATATCTAAAGCAGATTTTTGGATTCAGTGAAGTCACTATACGAAGGCCAATCAGCATCATGAGCAGCCAAGCCAAAGCAGCGGAGTTTCAGCTGTGTGGCGATGCGTTCAGCTCTCGCTGTCGGTTGGAGTATCTCATATCAGCAGTGAGTGGCCACTGCATCACCGTGAATCCTCCCGGATCAAGTAGAGCAATACTTTACATCTCCTCTCTGTCTCTTCAAGCAGGAGATGATATGTGTTCAGGCATTGGCCTTCCTCCACATACAGACGTGTGCCACACAGCTGGGAAGTCCTTCTCATGTTCAACCCAGACCGATCTGAGGGGCTTCCAGTGGGGCCACAACAAATTAATCCATCGGGCCTCCTTGACAGTCATTGTTTCTGCTTCAGTGAAATACAAACAGTCATGTATGAGTGCACACGAGGACACGTACATACAAAGATAGCAAACGCTGTCAGGGGTTCGTAGGAGCAAGCTGTTTTCCATTTGAATATTTCATGTTGGGGTTGAAGCGTTAATGCCTTCAAACCTTTTTTTTTTTACAATAGCAATGTCTGATCATGTTTGCAAACATATTTCCAGCGGAATCCACCAAAGCGTTTCATGAAAGGCTCGCCCACAACCCCCGCCCCCTCCCATGAAGCAATCACATCAGAGTCCAAAGCAGCCTAGTCATGAATTGCTTTTACAGGAGGCTGCTGGTATATTTTCTGAGGCGCTTTGTGTTGGAATTATGTTGAGCTAGAGTACGATAGCGGAGGGAAACCACAGGCACGAGCAGAAGGGAAAAGCAGCTGTGTTAGCAGCTGAACCATCACGAAACATCGGTGATTGCTGCGTTTTTAGGAATTAATGACTGACTACTGCCATTGAACTTTAGTTAAGGAATAACAAAAGCTTGGCTGCAAATCATGTCAGACTACTTCTCAATTGATTATTTTTCTCTGTAAACATGAGTTCATGCTTTTAATAACTTAATCTTAAGTACCTCCAGTTAAATACACCATAGAGCAGGGCTACATTGTGATTGACAGGTTGCTACTTCTATCAGAGCTGGACTATGTCTCTATGTGAATCCTTCAAAGTCAAAGCACGGTCACTTCTGTTGATTGGTTGACAAAAGCCAAGATGGCTACACCCAAAACGCCAGTCCAAAAACGAATGGTGACATTGCAACAATTATGTATGATGCCCGTGAAATTTGGATTACCAACCAGGCACCTTAAGCACTGGGCGCCCCAATATTTGTATCGCATTTGTAGAGGTTAAGGATGATGTAGTGTTATCAATATAATTTATTTCGAGAAGTACAATATCAAAAGAGAGGAACACAAAAAGAGCCTATTTAGTGGAGGCTTAATGGAGGCACACCTTTTTTCTGCTCTCTACACTGTTTGCTTGTTCGCATGCAGCGCCACATTTACGTGCCTTCCCCAACACCAAAAGCCCACTTAACCAGCTCCCCCTTCTGGCCACAAATGTGGGAACCCTCTTTATACAAAATGTTCCATGACACAGTGACGGTTTGACCGACAGAAGAAACTACTGTGTGGTCACTGAAGGACGATTCTTTGCGTATCGTATAGTGATTTCCACCATTACTGTGGGAAACACTTAAATTGTAATGCAGTAAGACTTAAAAATAAGTGATTTTTATACATGAATGTATGATTAGATTAAGGGAAAGATTTTTGTTGTGACTAAAAATATACGGTATGGTTAAATTACCACTTAAAACCGACTGAAAGTGTCTATACTTTACGAGCGGTGGCAAATATCTGCTGAGACTCCTGGAGCAAATCCCAGACATCCCAAATTTAGGGTTTATTTTTCACGTGTGTCTTTTGGGCGACAACTGAATTCTGTTGGGCATTCTGGTGCTGCATTACAACAATACATGCTTCAGTCACTGTTGTCACAGGGACTGCCGCTGGAGTACAAACGGAACCTAAACGCACGACCCAGACAGCGATGGGCGAGACATGTGGATTTATTCAAAGGGCGAAGCAAGGTCACAACCGGGAGATCCGTCAGTGGGCAAACAATTTCCAAAAAGGGGCAGGCAGGGAATCCGTAGATCGGGGCAGGCGAGAGTCAGAACCGGGATGACGATCAGGGAGGCAGACAAATCCAAAAAGGGGCAGGCAGGTAACTCGGGGTCAATGGGCAGAATAGGTCCGGAAACAGGAGATCACGATACAAGGGAAAATGCTGGAAAACTCGGTGTAACACACAGTGAGTTAGTGAACATGCAGTGAAACTGAAAAATAAACTATGAAGTGAACAAATATGTGACAACTGTAGCTTCAGAATCATGTATAATATTATAAAATTAAATCCAAAAATTAAAAATGACACTAGTCACAAGCCTCAATAGCGTGGAAAATTAGTAGACTTTTCTTCCATGTGATTACGTTTATTTACAATTGACTGAATTGGATGTGGCTCACCCATACAAGCCAGCTGCACAAAAGAAAATTGGGGAAAGGTAGAATAAGAATAGCAGAATGTTCTGACTAGCAGTTCTTCCTGCCTCCAAACACGTCCTGGAGCTATCTCTGCAAACACAGATGGAATTGAAATTGATTTTCGTTGTGAACAGGTCTTATGACAAACAAGCATATTTCCTTCAAATGTTACTGGAATTGCACTTCAAGCTGTCATGTTCCTTTACGGTCTTTTTTAGAAGTATTATTACAAAAAACCTGAACCCATTAAACTTCTCTTTTCTATTTGGTGATTTGGACAAACAGGTTGTGCTGCAGGGCTCAGGAGACTGCAGAGGCATGTCATTTGCGTTGCACATCATTATCAGACATGACTAATTCAGCACGTGGCCAAAAGACTAAATGTGTAGTTAAATATTTAGGACATGTCTGGCCATTTCTGTGCAGTGGAAGCTCGGGGCTTTAACCGTACCTGAAAAGAGTGGAGCTCTCGCGGCGTGCTGTTGTCATCTGTGAGATAAGACCTCGGTCACGTGTCCTGGGACATTTAATAAATGCATGTGCACTTCATACACAGACATGCCACTGTGTGGACTGTGCTGGCTCATCATCCTGTGTTTACACACGTAATCGTACTGATTTGCCTGGTTTGGCCTCATTTGTTTGTTCTTGTGTGAGCTCTTGTGTCTAATCTGTGGATGTAGCCCCGTGTCATTTGAATGTGTTCAGCTCACGCTGGATAAGACATAAAAAAGGAACTTAAACTTAAATTCGAGTAGGATCTTTTTTCTGCTTTTATCCAAAGACTCAAAGAAAAGATGACCTCTCTCATTTGGGGGATTTCTCCATAAGTCTGCTCAGTATCTATCAGCTTTTGTCCCTGCCTAATATATGCCAAACTGCACACCTACACAAGCCTAATAACCTTTTACATTTGGAGGGAGCTACATTCCCTGTGACTTTAATCAGACACACACTACTATTTTTAAAGGCCCCCTTTTGTAAAAGTCTTATTTAAAGTGATCCATTGATCCTTGCTGCCTAGATACATTCAAGCCCATATGGAGTCTAGTGTGCTGAGCTGGGATCTGGCCCCGGTCCACTTGCACTGGGGCTGGGGTGTACACACTGCGGGGGTGGCAGGGAAATCATCGCCGCTCACATCTCATCGCACAGCAATGTTTCTGCTGAGAGAGGACGAAATGGGCGCCAGAGATGTGAATATGTGTCGGCTTATGAAGCATACACTGAATAATGTGATCGTACAAGTGTGTGTGTGTGCTGCATTGCTGCGCTCATGCATTACATGAGGCCAGGCCTATACATAGATACATGGCGATGATGGCGGCCAACTCTTCCTGTAAAGCTTAAAAATTCCATCAACATGATCAACAAGCGAGATGAAAGCCGAAGAGATGCCGCGATTTTCATTTCATCCAAAATGGAAGCAGTATGTAAAATTTGAGATCTTTACAAGTAGAGAAAATGAAAATACAAAGTGTCCACTGCAAACTCCTTCCGTTTCCTGGGCTCCATCATCACCCATGACCTCAAGTGGGAGCTGAACATCAGCTCCATCACCAAGAAGGCTCAGTAGAGGATGAAGAAACTCAACCTGCAAAAGACGATGATGGTGCACTACTACACAGCCTTCATGGAGTCCAACCCCACTCCCATCGGAGAGGATGACGGGCGGATGAGTCCGGCTGCAAGGGATTCGGTGATGTAGGTCTCCATTGCCTCGCGTTCCGGTCGGGAAATGTTATTGTTAGGTGCCATGGCCCTTCTGGCCACTAGGGTTCGCTGTGGGACACCTGTCATTTTCCTTTGTTTTGATTGTGTGTTTGTTTTCCTTTGACAGGTGCCTACCGTTTATCATGTGATCTTGCCCCGCCTTCTCATTATGTTTCCCTCCATTTTTGTTCCACTCCCACCTGTTGCCATTTGTGTTCGTCATGAGAACATATAGGCTGATTATTTAAGCCCTGTGTTTTATTTGTTAGTCACGGAGTCTTTGTTTCACATCCACTCTGCTGGTGAGCTTTTTAGGACCTTTTCTCGCCTACGCCTTCTGGACGTTGTTACTTCTTACCTGTTGTACAGTTGAAGAACCTTCTTGTGTTTTTTTTGTGTACTTTGCTTTTTATGCCATTTTGGGGCTACTCCTGGATTTCTGTTTTTTTTTGCTCCATGCCGCTGACCTGCCTTTTTGTACCTCCTGAGTTATTTGGATCGTCAGTGTTTTGGAAAATAAACTACTTTTTATTTTGAACCTCTGCACTTGGGTCAATTCCGTCTGATCGGTGGCGTAGCGGTAGCACGCCAGCCTGCCAAGCCGGCGAGCCGGGTTTAATACCAGGGTCGACCGTAACAGTTATATAGTCGAGGCAGGGTGGCCCGGGGGAGTAGTTCAATGGCGCAATCGTAGGGTCTATGTGGTGGCAAGGAAACCGCTCGTTCCTTGCTGAACGCCCCGCTGAGATCTCCATATTCCGCGGGGACTGAGGTGAGGTCGGCTAAGGACGAAGGGATGCAGTTAGAGGTCTGCCGGGGAATGGCTGATTTGAGACAGCTCGAGAGACATGTAGGACTCCAACGGAGGATTCGATTGGGATTGGGATTGTGGTCCCTGAGCCATGGATGTCCCAACACCCGAGGTGTCTGGGGCATGGGGTAGATGTACAGACAAATCTCGTGGCGGTGGTTCCCGGACACAAGCAGGGAAACAGGGCACGTATGATGAGTTATATTGGTGAGGGGACTTCCATCCAGAGCCTTAGCCCAGAGGGGGCATTCCAACTCCTCAAATGGGATCCCCTGAGCGAGGGCTAGGGATGAGTCCATAAAGCTCTGTTCTGCTCCAGTGTCAATGAGCGCCGAGGCCTGGAGAAGGAACCCTCTGCAACCCCTGATGTCTCCGTGGAAGGATTCAGGAGACGGCACAAAGGACTCACGGACTGGTTGGGTGTCCCCCCCCGTCGATTCTTGGGCAGAGGGGCAGGTCTGGGCGACTCCCTGCACCACGCTGCGGAGCTCGGCCACTTGCGATCCCACGGCTTGATGTGAACCTCGTAACTCGTGCAGCAGGTGATGTTGCTGTCCCTGAAGAACGCCATGGTGGAGGAGCGCCTCCTGCACAGGAGGAGATCCTGCTGCGGCTGTTGGATCCATAATTTGGTCAGTCCGTTCTGTTATGATGTGCACGAGGATCCAACACGTCGGACAACTGAAGGTTTGGTATAATCCACACAGGGGGTTTATTCTCTCCAGCGGGAAAATCACAACAAAAGAGTAAGTACAACTCAATGTGGCAGCAGACAGGCACGCGGGGGAAGCTCGACTGTGATGCCCGAGGCTCGACACAGGAGGCAGGCGGAAGCAAAGCTGATCTCCGCGGACCAAGCTGGCGGACCTCTACGGCCAGGTGAATCTCGGAGGTTCGACACTGGGTAGCAATAAAACAAGACTGACGGTTATTCTCGCAATCAGATGGGGAATTCTCAGTACTCACAGGCTCTGGAAAACGAGTTGGGGAAATGGACGGACTGACAGCTGGGACGAGGAAAACTGGGGTATTTATCTCCGCCTGTATAACGACCAGACGAGACACAGCTGTGTTAAGAGGCGGAGGAATGGCGACGGGCGGGACTCTGAGAACGACAACACGAGCACATGGCAAAACAATAATACACAGGGGAAATGACATCCACATGAGGAGAGGATTTGGGGTAAAACAGAGGGAAAAAACACCAGGGTAGACGGGAATCCTCACACAGCAACAGGCAACAATGGTTTATAAATACTACTATGTTTAAGTCACGAACGTAATTCTAGGATAAGTTAGTTGTTTAAGCAACATTTCTGTGGTCGGTTGGTAAGCGGTCCACCTTCTCAGCTCCGACTACTTCGGAGATATGAGGTAACAGTAAACGGGACAGTCACACCTCACTAGCCCTAATCTCAGTTATGCGTAATCTAAAACTATACTATAACTAGGCTTATATACACACACAAGTAATGTTTTAATTGTACTTTAAGGTCGATATCCGTAGTCTTCTACTGTCTATGATTGTGCATTAAAACGGACATTGTAATTAAACTAATGTTGTAATTAAAGGACCTGAGGAGACACAGACCGGCATCATGTTCCAAGCCGTCCGAAGGACGTCAGCTTCAAAGGCACTATAAATTGTATAGTTTCCAAATATTAATTATTAATAATTCCTCCGTAGGATATTTAATTTATGGTCAGCAGCATGCGTATGCTTATGCTCACTTATCTTACTGTAGCCTCCATGACCACTGTATATTAAATTATGTTGAGGACTAATGATGTCCCCTATCTCACGGTATGTAGCATCATTGATTACAATATTTTGTACATAAAATACTATAAGGTTAACAGAAACACAGAAGAGGTTCAGGCACATTTTAAATATTATTTAAAATGATGTCTGTGCGTTTAACTGGACGAGGACACCACACTGATTATTGGCCTCTTGATGTCTGAGTAACAAGAAGACAAACAGTAGTTGTGTATTTGGAATGTAGCCGTATCCAGTAAATTAGCTGACATCAACTAAACATTAATTACTGTTCCTGTATTCAACCTCCTCTTTAAATCTATGACACCTTTATAAAGGTAATGCAGTGTGATGTAACAGCCCTGAATTAAACGTTTATATTTTGGTCAATTATTTTATGTCTGATGTAGTATGGCTGTCAATAGATTTTTTTTCCTCAACTTTTGCACATTTTGGAATTAATTAATTGCAGTTTGTGTCATGTACCGATTGCCGGTGGATCCGAAAATGCTGAGACAAAGGCTAAGGTGTTCTTCAAAGTGTTTATTGGTCGCAGCGGGCAAAAACAAAAAAACAAAAAGGCACTGGACAAGGAAATACGGCGGAGGTCGGGCTGGCGTAGCTGGCAGTGAGGGCTGGAGTAGCACGCGGGGGAAAGCTTCTGCAACAGACAAAACGGGAATACTCTGGCACCGGAGTGAGGACCTTGGCTTTGGTCCTAAAGCCTATGGCTTCAAGTCCAAAACTTTGACACAACACTGCATTCATTTCCCCAGTTCTTTTATTTTAAATTAAAATTCATACATTCACTTTTCTAACTCTTCCATCCCCCAAGGCAAGGCTGTTTGAATGTGTGGCTTTTGTTTATGCCTTGATTCGTTATATATGATTATTTTGTGATGTCTGAGGGTTTTTTACTTATTTTTGATGTTATCTTTACTTCAACGCACATTTCTAATCAGCCAATCACATGGTAGCAACTCAATGCATTTAGGCATGTAGACTTGGTCAAGACGATCTGCTGCAGTTCAAACCGAGCATCAGAATGGGGAAGAAAGGTGATTTAAGTGACTTTGAACGTGGCATGGTTGTTGGTGCCGGACGGGCTGGTCTGAGTATTTCAGAAACTGCTGATCCACTGGGATTTTCATGCACAAGCATCTCTAGGGTTTACAGAGAATGGCCCGAAAAACAGAAAATATCCAGTGAGCGGCAGTTCTGTGGGTGCAAATGCCTTGTTGATGCCAGAGGTCAGAGGAGAAAGGCCAGACCACACTTGGGCCTCTTAGTACCAATTGAGCATCGTGTCAATGCCACAGCCTACCTGAGTTTTGTTGCTGACCATGTCCATCCCTTTATGACCACAGTGTACCCATCTTCTGATGGCTACTTCCAGCAGGATAAAGCGCAAATCCTCTCAGACTGGTTTCTTGAACATGACAATGTTCACTGTACTCAAATGGCCTCCACAGTCAGCAGATCTCAATCCAATCCAAACCTTTGGGATGTGGTGGAACGGGAGATTCGAATCATGGATGTGCAGCTGACAAATCTACAGCAACTGCGTGATGCTATCATGTTAATATGGACCAAACTCTATGAGGAATGTTTCCAGTACCTTGTTGATCTATGCCACGAAGGATTAAGGCAGTTCTGAAGGCAAAAGGGGGTCCAACCCGGTACTAGCAAGGTGTACCTAATAAAGTGGCCGGTCAATGTATATTTTCATATCAATGTGCCGCCCTATGCTCAAATCCAAGAACTGCACATCCCAATTCATGCCATGTTTCACTCAAAACGAACAAAAGCCCCAAAACCTGTATCATGACTCCAACACACCCGTCCCAAATTGTTAATGGCAGAAGGGCACAAACAATTCAATCCAGATTTATATAACTGAGCCAATAAACACGTAACATTAAACAAATTACCCTAAGAAGTTCTTAATAATTCTTATGTATGTATTGCAGAAGACAAAGGTTAGCCAAGCTGGCCTGTCCAGCTAGTCTTAGGGTCTTAGTTTTCACTTCCTGTCTGGATAGGTCTTTAGAACTGTAAAAGACTTTCTTTCCTTAGTCCAACTTTTGCCGCTCATGTAGCATAGGCACGTATTCTTTTAGCACTTCCAAAAGAGGTCAAAGATGTGCTGTACTTGTCTCTTCCTTTTTATAGAGGGCTGTCCTTTCAAACAGTCCATGTGGTAAGACTGGTGACTTGCTGGTTGGGTGTAAAAAGCCTCTAGTTCGTTGGGATCCTTAGATAACTTGGTGATAGGATTGTCATTTAGAATGGCTTCAACCTCACGCAGAAATGTATGCGATACCTCGTCACTCAGGGTTTGTTGGTGTAAGACCGATGTGAGTATTTGTGTAACTATTCTCAGGATGACCTTCCATATACCTAAATGATGAGAAGCCGTCGGTGTGTTGGAGCTGCACTTTATTCCTTTCAGTAGGAAAGCTGCTCGTATCTTCCTGTGATTTAAAGCAGCAAGAGCTCTTAACTCCCTATTAACACCAACAAAGTTGGTTCCATCTTTCTTGAATGAAAGGTTCATGGGATAGTAGCCATCATAAGGCATGATTTCTATTTTGTCTTCTGATGTCTTTTCATTAAAATCATGGGTGTAGAGATTTTTCTCCATGGGTTTTATGGAAATCCTGTTGACGGTAGCAGCAGGGTAGCCACTCCCACACAACTCATCACTGCGTCTTCGAAGGGAGCCATTAATAACCCACCCCAATAGGGTCTTAATGGCATATGGTCCATTTCCATGGCTGTAGATTACTCTTCGAGTTCAAGGATTTTGGATGCGTTAGTACCTATCAACTCCACATCAGTTTGAATTCTCGGAACACTAACACCATGCAAGTATGGCCACTTTTTCAAATGCTCTCTTTTGATGATGTTACAGGCATACTCTTCTGGGTATAGACCTCTGGCAAATCATAGAATATTTCCCTAGTGAGACTGGTGAGACTGGAAGATTTCCAAGATGCCAGATCTGTCCATTTGTAGCTGGAAACTGTTACTTCTGAGCCCATGGATCTTGGGTGGATTCCATTTACATTAAGCCTCCTCATCAGGTTTTCAGAGCAAAATGTCGCTGTACTGCCTGGATCTAGAAAAGCATATAACTGTGTGACTTGGTCTCCCCTTTTGGATTTCACCTGTATCTGCATGATGGGTAGAATTCCATCACTGTTACAGGCTCCTGTTTGACCACATGCATGGAGAGAGACATGGTTCCTGTAGGTGGCTTGAGTCTGTGTTGACTGCTTTCTCTCTCTGGCAGAACAGTGGGATGGTTTAGGCTACACACCTTGCAGGTCAAGCGCTTACCACAGTCCTTGCTCATATGCCCAATACACAGGCAGCCGAAACCGATTCCATTTTCCTTAAGAAGGTTAATGTTGTCCCTATGTGTCATCCCTTACGCATCTCCAGTGAGTGACAAACAGAGCAACCTAAACCGAAAGTTCTTTTCAGTTGAACTACTTTGTCCAGTCACATGTTTTAGCCTTGCATCCTCTCCAATGGCCAGGCTTTCAACAGTAACAGTATTTTCCGGCATATTCAGTTCTTTCATGTACTGTATGTCCTCCATTGTATTACAACACTCACACAGAAAGAAGGCATAGGTGTGGAGAGACTTGACATCCCCAGGCTTCATGAGAGGCATAGGACCAGCATAGGACTCTCTCCATGTTTGCAGCAGTAACTTTGTGTTCATTCCCAGCTCAGGATCTGGAGCAGGATCTGGAGCAGATCCTGAGCTGTAGCATAGCCTCTGTCTGGCGCCATATGCTGACAGCTACGCACTAGCGCGTTTGGTTGACATCTCGTGTACTTATCCAAAAAATACAGACAGTTACTCGCTTTACTCTTCACAGTGTTCAAAGGCTCTGATAAATGGTCTGTACTGCAGAGGATCCCCATCAAGAAATGGCATGTCTCTTGGGGGTAGTACATTAGAGGCTTGTTATTTCATTTTGCCTCTGCAGTAAGTTGTAGAGAGCTGATGTTTCAATATTTTCTTTATCAGAGCATTGTGACTGAACGACACCTGGATTTGTTTGCTGCACACGAGGATGATCCGAAAGAGGTTTGTGTGATTCATTATCCGGTTTCAGTTGACAGACTGCATTATTGTTATTATTATTGATTTGCATACCTATATGCATACGTTTTGTTGTTGCAAATCGGTTGGTTGATATGCTCTGGCATGTCGGCTATGAGTGGTAGAGAGTTCCCTTAACTTTGCACCAGAGCGGGAAGTGAAGTTAACCCAGGGACAAGAGAGATAGACAACTACAAAATAATAATAATAATAATAATAATAATATATTTTATTTGTAATGCACTTTACATTTGAAACAAATCTCAAAGTGCTACAGTTAAGATCATAAAAACGGGGAGCCAGCGAAGTGAATGAAGGATGGGAGTGATGTGGTCATATTTTCACACACGCATCAGGATCCTTGTAGTTACTATTCTGAATGTGCTGCAGTCTCTGCAGGCATTTGTCACGATGAGAAGTGCATTGCAGTAATCCAGTCTGAAGGAGACAAAGGCATGGACCAGCTTTTCAGAATCTGCTATGGTGAGTATGGAATGGGGGTTTTGCAATATTTCTGAAATGGTAGAATGAAGTCTTGCAGAGGTTTTTGATATGGGCTTGGGAAGTGAGTTGTGGGTCAAATCTTACACTAAGATTGTTGACAGTTTTGGAGAGGGGAATGTCATGACTAGACATATTTATACCGGTTATGGGGGAAGACGTAAAATAAAACCGGAATAGTACCCACACCGTGACTGGTTTTCCAGACACCAATAGCATAAGTAACTGCGGCATACACTGAGAAAATGGAACGTAAAGGTTTTTGTATTCATTCATTAACAAGCCTTACTGCAAAAACTGAAGACATTTTGGCCGTAAGCACCAGTTCCTGTGCCAGGGCAGGTGTCCCATGACAGAACTCTCTTAAGCTTCCTTCTGGTTGCCTGTTTTTGTAAGGCTTCCAGGGAATCTGGAATCAGGCCATTGATAGATCCTAGCTTCTCCAATACCTATTCATGCCATTTCTTTTCACAGCCGAAATTCTGCCCCATGTAAATGAGGCCGGCTAAGGTGAAATGATCCAAACTTCCACCAAAGTGGTGCCAGAGAGAGATGAGGAGGGATATTAAAGCCATGAGACAAAACTGTACAATGAAGTCAATAACAGAGAGCTGCCAAAGCTCAAGCCAACTGTTCAGCTAATCTTGTGATCATTTGGGAGGCTCTCACACATGAAGCTTGTAGACAGAGCTGCCTCCTCAGGCCTGCCTGCACCTGCTCTCTATCTGCTGCAGGCTTTGAAAACTCACAGCCTCTCCCTTTACTTGCTGGACCTCAATCCCAGTATGACCCTCTCTTGTTAAGGTTGTGACCATAATCAACTCGTAGTGTACCTTGATTACTCACTTGCCAAACTTCACTGGTTGTTCTTAGCCTTTTCACTCTGGGCTTCTGGCTCTCCTTTCATCTGCCTTTGGCGAAAGCAGGGTTTACCCTTGACAGGTGGCACATAGAGACAGGCAACCATTCCCGCTCGCATTCACACCTATGTGCAATTAAGAGTTGTTCTAACATTACAGCTATAGGCCATTTTTGACAAGCTCATTCCAAAGACCCAGTCTTTGACGGCCCCAGTCTTCAGGCCGGAGTCTGGCTGCAGGTATCCACTCACATTCACCTACTAGTGCCATGCTTTGGGTCCATGTCCTGTTTTTTTTTGTTTATTTTGTAGTGACCCTGGGGTAACTTCACTTCCTGCCTTGTCGTCCCCTGTGATTGTCGGCAGTGTCGATGATTGTTTCCACCTGTGTCCAATTGCCTGCACCTCCCCTGTGTTTTTAAGCCATGTCAGTCTCTCGTCCCTTGTTGCGTCATTAAATGTTGCATTTGCCTGTTGTGATCGTCTGCATGTTGTCAGTTTCATTGTGTCCTCGGTGTTTTCCCTTGATGGTTTTTGATTTTTGGAATGTCAAGCTTTTGGATTCATTAAGTAGTTTTTGGTTAGCAATACAAAACACTTTGTTTATTGGTTTCTCAAACGGGAGCTAATTAACTCTGCGACTTTACGGACATACGAAAGAGCAAACTTAGTTGCCGTTAAACTCTAGTTGCCGTTCTCCTTTCTGGAGGAGCTGTGGAGTCCAGCGTCACTCTCATAGAGCCCACAGTACGGCAGGATGATCAATCTGGGATTACTCAAGTTATCACTGGAGTCCTATGATATATCGTAATGTGTAACAGAAGGCTACAGTGCTATCAGATGAACATCTACCGTAGAAACCTTTGCCTGTGACCTACATTTTGGTAATAGGAATTCAGAAGTCATCAGATAATGATCTGACAAAAGAGGGTTCTGTGGAAAGAATGTCCTAATTCCAAACATCAGGACAAGGTCATGGGTGTGAAAATAACATTGAGGAGGTTTCTGTACACTCTGACAGAAACCAATCGAATCCAACTTTGAGATAAAGATAAATGCAGTGCCAAGGCTATCATTATCCTCATTAACATGAGTATCACCACCTCTCTTTATGTATGTATGTATATATATATATATAAATAAATATAGATAAAGGAAGGCTGTGCGGAGTTGGAGGATGCGCCAGCTTCGTATATGTGTGGGAACATTTTGGATTTCTTGTTACCTACGATGACAACGGAAATAAAACCGTTGATAGTGTGTGCAAGCATTGTGCAAAATGCTTTCAATATGCTAATGGTAACACGTCTAACATGTCAGTTCATTTGAGGAGACATGACGCCAGTAATATGTCGGTAGACAGCGTCAGCAGGAGAGAGCCAGTTAGGAAACAACTTCTACTGTCCGCAGCATTAAGCCACCTCTCAGTGATCAGTCGGACTGATAACTAAAGCAATGGGGATGTTTAGAGCCAAAGATCTGCAACCTTACAGCGTGAGTGTGTAGGGTTTCGTCAGCTGATGAAAGTACTCGAGCTGCGTTATAATATTCCGTTTCTGCACCACTGTAATTCCAAAACTGTATGACGAGACACGATGAGAAATCATTAAAGAATTGTCCGACACAGCCCACGTAGTTCTTATGTAAAAGACAGAGCTTTAAGAGTTCCTCTTTTTCTTTTAAAAGATACCATTTTTGTAAGAGCTACACAGAAGTTGGCAGTTTGATTAAGTTCATTTTAATCTTGGTGTGCTAAAAGGCACATAAGTTCCTGTTGAGATTTCATCAATGTGTTCTCTCTTGCTGTATCAAAATCTCATCTAGTTTTGCTCAGAGATGGTCTCAATAATGTGCTAAAAGTCAAGTCAAATTCAGTTTGTACATAATTGCAAGATATAACAATTTCTGAAATACTGTATCATAAATTGTGGATAACTAAGCTATATATCATATGCTGAAGTACATTTCTGGAGTATAAAATAAAAATAAAAACAAGAACCGTACAGAACCGAAAACCGGGATACGAACCGAACCGTGGGTTTTGTGAACCGTGCCACCCCTAAAAAAAATATATATATATATATAGTGTGTATATACAGTGGTATGAAAACACCCCTGATCATTTAAGATTTTCCTTTACGTATCATTGGTTGTTCGAAACAGCAATTTCAATTAAATATATCATATAGCAGACAAACACAGTGATATTTAAGAAGTGAAATAAAGTTTATAGGATTTACAGAAAGTGAGCAATAATTACTTAAACAAAAGTAGTACTACTTGAAAATGATTAGGGGTGTCCAAACTTTTTCATACCACTGTATATATTGTGTGTGTGTGTGTGTGTGTGTGTGTATATATATATTGTGGCAGACGGCAGGGAGAGGTGAGGGGAGTAGTAATTGAGGGCAGATACGTTGCCACCCGCTGGCTCCACCCCCGAGCCTTATATGGACTTCCTGCTCCAACGAGGCAAGCCTGGGCCTAATTAAGCCATTAAGGGCAGAGGGATAAAAGGGGAAGGGAAGTGCACAAACGGGGCAAAGTACCGTGAGGGAAACGCGTGTGGTGGAGAGTAAGTGAGAGCGAACATTATCTGTGTGAGTACCTGTTGTGACCACCTGTTGTGACCACCTGTTGTGACCACCTGTTGTGACCACCTGTTGTGACCACCTGTTGTGACCTGGACTGTTTGACAAACCCTGCTGTGTACCGAACTGGTTTGGCTGAGGACCTGGGTTTTTGGATATCCCTGGATTACGGAAAAGGACAACGAGAACGGATTGTGGACTTTGGATTGGTTGCGGAATTTCCTCTTCCCCTCCTTGTGTAAATTTTCCCTAAATAAAACCCCCTATTTCACTCCAGTCGTGTTTCGTGTGATTGTTTGGTTATTGAATTGGTGACGTGGAAACCCCACACCCGTGAGCCTGCCACAATATGTATGTATACATACATACATACATGTTACAAAGCTAAGGAAATAGCCAAATACGTAAACTGAGTCCACTATACAGACTACAACGAGTTTGCAAACTACAAAACAGGAGAAGACCGTTGAAACCTCACAGACATTACACAATTACACCCTGGAACACCAGCCACTAACTGGGGTCTCTTGTTTGCAAGTGTCAATTGGACCCCTCCACCTACCCCGCCTGCTCATTGTCAGCGCGTCTTGCAGCTCGGATGCAGTAACCATATCCAATGAAGAGAGATTTACTGTGAGTTGTTTCCAACAGTACGATTGGTCTCAACTACTGAGTGGTTTCACACTGTGAAGTAAGTGATTGTGTGTCAAGTGCAGGAAGCTTTGGCAAAGTGATTCAATCAGCCTGCCTATTGACAAGTGGAACTATTGGAAATGTCTGCTTTCAATGAGAAAAAAACAGCCGGGTAAACAACACTTGAATTGATTGAACTTCACCAACTACGCATTGAAAGTATTTCCATTGTTCACTATTCATCTTGTGATCTAAAAGATTTGTGCCAGAACATGTCTCTGGTTTTAAAAGAACAGCTATTTAAAACCCAAATTTAATATATATATATTTTGGTTAGAACGCTGGAAATAGTTATCTAATGTAACATTTTGTTCTTTCTTTTAACTAATTGATTCATTGTTTCAGCTCAAAAATCCATACAAATTGACATTTTTTGAAAAAAATAATAAATTAATTGTGTGATCATGGTTCCTAGGACTATGACATGCCTTTGCAGTGAGGAGGACACTTCAATACCAATGACTACATACGTTATCTGAAGAATGAAACATTACGTAATCATTGTCCTTTGGCCCTGATGCTAAATGAGTGGAGCATTGAGTACAGTGTCATGATTTGGATTACTGTGGTATTGATCTGAACATCTGTATGTGAGAGAAGGCCTCCATCTAACAGAACCTCTGTGTCCTTTAGTGCTTCCAATCCTCTTCATTCACTCTCACTGATCTGTAGGATTTATATATTCTGCATTCATCAGGAAACAGAAACAAAATATCAATCTGTTCATCAGAATCTGACGCCATGTCGACCAGCCATCAAATCAATTTATTGCAATTTGAATACTTGGCAATAAATTACGTTTGTGTGTTTACTACAGCTGACCGAACAAAAGGAAGAGTCCCCCCACTGAGCGATGCTGTCACGTCCGAGTCGACAGACGATAAAAGAGCCTGCTAATTTATCAGCTTTTGCTATGGCGAAAATCAAAACACATGTTGTGAGAAAAAGATTGGCTCAGCCCTCTTCATAAAGCCCAGCAGTGACAGCAAATCCATTCATGTCGCATGCAATTACCGGCATGCTTATTCAGGGAAAACTCGTGCTTTATATAGAGGAGCTCACACACACACACACACACACACACACACACACACACTATAGGTAACTACTAAATGCACCAAGATAAGTTGACAGCAGATTTGACAGCAACGCTGTTGCTGTCATCTCTAAAAGCATTCTCGTCTACATACTACATACCGGAACCGGTATGTAGACTGAATGGACGCAACAATGTGCGCGCCCTCCAATCTGCTGATCACCAAACAGATACAGCTGGTTTTCTTCCTGACTGAACTTGCGCATGAGCTTCATTTTAATCAGGAGAGACTCATTTAATAGTAAACCCACAATTTATTACACAAGCATCAAGTATGAATTGCAACGTCTTTGGTGATTGGACTCCATCCTGAAGGACTATCCCCGAAGAGCCCAATCCCCCAAAAGACATTTATTTATATGAAAATAAATAAATACCTTACCCGCGCCGCCGTGTTCTTCATAACCTAACTCCGAAGTCAGTCCTGACGGAGTTACCTTTGCATGGGCTGATGTCAACCATGTAAAAGACCTGTGAGACAAGGAACAGAGTAGAGGACATACCGCTGACCTAGAAAAAAGTTTACCTGCATGGGTCTTACGAAATCGGTCCCAGACCTTGACGGGGATGGCACCTTATGGGACTTACCGGCACTGCCCGCAAACTGAGGGTGCCATCTTGCTGGGACTTACACATACGGCCCTCACTCAACTGGTGTCACCTCATGGGTCTTACGCCTTCGGCCCCTGACATGGCCGAGATGACGTCTTGTTGGGATTTACCGTACGGCCCTCACTAGACTGACGTCATCTCATGGGTCTTACGCCTTCGGCCCCCGACATGGCCTAAATGACACCTGACATCGTTGCCGCATCACCGCGGCAACGATGGCGCCGTACCAAGTTACGCCTCCGGAGAAGCTCTCGTTCAAGGCGGAATAGTGGACAAATCGATTCGAGAGATTCGCATCGCCTCTGGATTGGATTCACAGGGCTCGCAGAAGCAGGTGAATTCGTTGCTTTCTCAATGAGAGACGAGGCGGAAGACAAATATGTGGCCGTGAAGCGGACTGTCCCGTGACCATGAACAGTAACTGCGCAGCCAGCCCGGACCAGTCCCCCGCTTTCCTCTTACGAAGTTGTTGCTCGGGGAGTGATGTTGCTGCTTGTGAGATGTACGGCCTACCCATTACCAGAGCGGGGAATTCAGAACCAAGCGGAAGTTGACCGTTAGTGGCAGACGGGGCTTTATAAAAACAGCTGTCTGCTGCATAGAGTTGGCTGCGATTGTGCCGCGTTCTCCAAGGACTGCAAGCGAGCATCAATGGTGTGCACAGAGCTAACTAGGGACTGCAGGGTCGTGATGACTACGTTGTAGGCGGACGATATGCCAGGAGTCGATTGTGAAGCAAGCGTACACGACGTGACCGCTTCCTTGCTCGCCTTGTGCTTGAGAAGCGCCGGCTTTCCTCGCTCCTCTGCGTTCTGCCGCTTTGACGCCCCACTGGATCACTGCTGGTTAGCCATTAACTCCTGTAGCTGTGATGACGGCAGACCTGGAGACGGGGTGACGTCCCTCTCCTCAACCTGAGACAAGAGTGTTGCTTGAGCGACTGGAGGAGAGCTACTGCGCTGGGCGCCCTGCGGGTTGGGATACAGCTGGTTGTCTTCCTGACTAAAGTTGCGCATAAGCTTCATATAGCCGCGTTTCCACTGCAATTACCAGGAACTATTTGTTCCAGGAACTTTTTTCGCCCCAGACCGGTTGCTAACTGCGTTTACACCAGGGCCTAAAGTACCGGGCAGATTATGTAAAGTAGTCTTTTGACGTTGAACTGCGTGCGACTGCTCCTCTCACTTCCAGGCTCCAGCTGGATTTCTTCTTCCGTGCGGAACGGTAATGCGGAGCGCTAACGCTAATGCTAGCGGGCGGCCGTTAGCTTGTTATGCTAACTAGCATAACGCCGGCCAGCCGATCTCAAGCACCCCGCCCCTCGACGCTGTACGTGAGGCAACATGTTGCCTCACGTACAGCGTCGGGGGGCATTTCTTATTATAAGAGACTTGAGACTTGACTTGGACTCGAGCTCAAAGACTTGAGAGCATCTCTGCTCTTTACTGCACGAACGAAGCCATAGACATATACATATATACATATATGTCTATGGAACGACGCTAGGAAGCGATTTTTTTTAAATGGTGGCTAAAATAAAATGCTGCGTGGAGTCAACCAATCAGCATGTGCAGCGCACAAGTCACACCCCCGAAAGTTCCTGAACTCTGAAAAAGTCCTACCTCGCCAGCAGGAACTTCATTTAGACCCTGGTTCCTGCGGTGTAAACACACCAAGTACCAGCCGATAGTTCCTAGTTCCGGAGTAAAGTTCCTGCGGTGGAAACACGGCTTATGTTCATGAGAAGCAGTACATGGAGGGACTTGGGACCCAAGAGGGATTTAGGCGAGAAGGGCAACCTGGGGGGGCACCAGGTAATGTAGCCACACCACAGAGTTTTAAGTTCAGTCAGAGACTATATACTGTATAAGAAGGCATGCCACTTCCTCAATCCTCAATACAACTCCCGTAGGAAAACCCGTAACGGCAAAGATGGCGGTTGTATGTGCCTGTCCCGCCCCTCTTGCTGGAAAGCCAATCATCTGCTTTTTAACAGTCAAGTCGGGAAACATTTAAGCCTATCGTCTGGTTCCACTAACGCATGCGCACAGTTGAGATTTTGCGACAGCGGTGACGATGGGCACAACACTGGCATTCTGGATAGAGACGTAAATTAAGGTTGGTGTCGTGAACCCTTGTGCATGCGTAGTAACATTAACCGGTGGGGGAAAGAGGCGTTTTAAACCTTATTTTGGGGCAAAGTTATCAAACCTTTTCAGTGATTTTTTTTTTTTTTATCATATTCTACTGCTGTTTCTATACATGTCGTTTTTATGTCCCGATGACCGGGGAAAGTGCAGTTCGGACTATCTGCCCATTGATTGAGATAGGAGGCTGGACTCAGCACTTGATAGCGTGTTTTTACGTTTTCATCTGGACGGAGTTTCATTTTAAACCGAGCATGTGTGGACGGAGTTTGTTTGTAACCAGGAAAAACTCTCGTTATAAAAATACCCGTGTCCGTGTGGACATGGCCTAAGTGTTCACTTTGTTTTCACGTATCAGCTGTAGTGATACTGTGGCTCCAGCCCAGACCGGTTTTGATGGCCTGAGCAGAGATGCAAGGTATTATTTGTGTGCACCTGTTTGAGTTGCACATGCTAGACCTCCACACTGAAAGCCTCTCACTAATAAGAGATTTAATGAGAGGACATATTGCCCTTATTTAGTAAATAATTAGCTACATTAATCAACTAAAATGTAATCGTAAAACTATTGTTTCCACTGAGCTTTACCTTTTAATTTAACTTGAATAATACACTCAACATGTATTAGTGTCCTGCAGAGTGGTCCCACTGGGCACCATTAAACTGGACATGTGTCATTGAGATGCCATTCTGGATACATTGCATTGGCCTCCTGTAGAGTCAGAATGAGAGCACTACGAAGCGGCCTCATGTAGGTGTTTGCAGATGGAATGTGTGTGCGTGTGTTGTGCATAAGTGAGTGCAATGTGCTTGTGAGAGTTGTAGTGGAAAGGTCCAATGTGTGCACGCTTGGCTGTATAAGTGCTTTTGTCTGTGTCTTCTAATGTGGAGCTTTTTGCTCTTTGAATTGTTCTAAATAGGAAACGCTGGTTTTATTCATAATTAACCACCTCTTTGTTTTCCAGTTTTTGTCAAATGCAATCAAATTAAAACTTTATGAGGGTTTCATGCATGAAAGGTTTGCTAATAATGAATAAGTTAAATGCAAACGTTGTGTTGCCTGCTGTTCTGAGTTCCACAAAGGGAGCAAAGGTAAGCATGACTCCTCAAGTCAAGTTTTTCCTCTGTCTTTCAAAAAATATTGGCTCCAGAATATATAATATATATATATATTCACAATTTTTTGGGGGTTATTTTACACGGCTGCCAAAGTAACAATTCTCACACAAGTTGTTCACAAGTTTGCAGCTAAAGAATCCGACATTTCCCTCTGGAGTTTCCAGAATATAAAGTGTTTCTGGTTATTTTGCGGTAACACTTTTGAAATGCTTCTATGAACTATTCCTAACAATCCAATCCTGGTTGCAGTTGTTGCTGCTCGTATTCATTGTTTTGGGCGGAAACAATAGTGATAGAGGTTTAATTGGTTGCTTAATTCAAAATATCAGTAAGAATCGTGCACCTTGATTTGACGTAATAAACCACAACTAATGACCGACGATGACAGGAAAGAAAGGTTTTAACAAAAAAGTTTATTGCATAAATATAAACCAAATTAAGGAAAAAAAGACATCTGTGAACAATGAATAATTGTGAGTTCAATGACTCTTCACCATTGTTATGGTCAACAGTAGCAGGACAGTTCTGAATATTCATGCATCCGTTGGTCACAAAGCGTTGTGAATGAGTCTGATGTGTTCCTTTCAATACCTACTTACTTCGAAATGCAGTTTTTGTATTTTTTATTTGTCAGATGCTGCCCTATGAAATCTGGATTATTGAATATAAAAATGCCAATATTATTCTGTAGGAAGCATCATTCTGTAGGATCTTTTGTAGGAAGCATCATTCTGCTTCTTGTCTGTTGTCAGTTAGACAGAAAGTCAAAGAACATGCTGTGGGCCTGTGGCTAATACTGTTATTCTTTTGTTTCTCCTAACGGCTGCCACACAACGGCTGCCACACATGGGAATGTGTGGGAAACGAAAATGTCTTGGTAGTAAAGTATATTCTGAAAGCACATCATATTTTCTAAAAGCATCTCTGCGAGTAAGGAGCCTTCTTCATAACTGCCCCCCACTGGACCTCCCTCCCCAAACACATTCAATTTCAAATAGCTCTTAATGATGTATGTAAAGTGTATTTTGAGTACTCTAAATAAAATATATTACTATTATATTATTTATTTGTATCCCTATGCAAAAGTCATTTAAATAATGTCCTCCCCCTGTTAAAGTTGTACTTAATACGCTATGATGACAAAGTAAGTCATTCAAATAAAATGAAAAAAAAAAACCTAATGTGTCACATTAACAATTAATCTGACCCATTTATTAGAGATCCTCAGTAGTTAACTTGGAGATCCCACAGCTGACGATGCAAATCAGAGCAGAAAGAAAACTATGGGGGGTGAAGCTGGAAAGGGAAACTGATTGTATGGAAGTCTCTGAGAAAGAGCCTTTTTTATAAATGTCTTTATCGTAATTTAATATTAACAACTATGTTACAATTATGAGTGAGACGTTTTCAAATAGAAGATGTTTGGAGACTCGGACACTTTGGACACCGGCAGCCAAGCAGATCGTAGGTGCGAGTAGTGACCGGCCACCTTTGTGAAGATGGAAGTCATTGAAGGAAAAACAAACAGCAAAGCATGCGCCACCACTTTGTCCCAGACAAACTCTCAGATGATCGACGGCGCTGATGTGAGATGGAATGATCACTATACACCATGAAAGGGGATTATTTTCATGCATTTTCCTCTGAGTGTCCACACTGGTAAGAGTAGCTGTTTTCTAATAGCCATTTATCATGTGTTCATTTTCACTGCCTCTGATATATTTTATTTATATTTATCTTTTTTTCTTTGAAGGGTTCCATCCTGAAGGCACTAAGTGTGAACATATGGACGCAGTCATTTTAATGATGCAAACAAACTGACAGCTATCGTGCAGAAATGTGTGAGGTCCATCAAATTACTCTGCTGGTCCGCATTCTGGAGCGTGCGAGGGACAGAAAGCGCACCCTCCATTCCCGTTCACATTCCCTGTCCAGTGGTGAATGATTCCTCCATTCGCTGCCATCTGGGGAGAAGGACCACAACATCCATGCGTCTGTAGCACGCAGAACCACACTATGAAGTGTGCATGAGCTCCTTTAATGCAGACATGGAGAGCAGCTGGGAGCCAAACACTGGGAAATGGCTACAAGGTTGTAAAATACACAGCCTTACAATGCACAGTTATAGTAAGATATTCAATTTGTGAGTATATATGCAAGAACCCTTTCGGTCAGATCCATTTTCCCGCTCCCCTGTAAAGGCCACTACCTCCTAAAAATAATTCAACTGTAATGAATAAGATGGAATAAAAGAGGAGTAAGAGAGAATAATCACAATGATAAATATATACCTATAGTGGCAGTTGAAACATTGTATGAGCTACACAAATGTGATGACCAGGGTTTTTCACATGAATATGAGGTGCAATAGGGGAAAAAGCAGCTAAACGGTCCCATGAAAACGTGTTCACATGCGATAAAAGCCAAAGTTCGGTGTGATGACAGTTTTTCACAATATCCACTGACCATAAACATTGCATTTACAGTACTGATGAGTTTGCCTACCCAATTCAAAAATAAAGAGAACTTTGAACTAAAAGACCTGCTTTCCATTAATTGGAATTTGCCGTTTTTCAGTACTTATGCTGTTTTCTTTTAACTTGTCTACATACGTAACTTTTTTCGAGCCCAACCGGCTTGTTTGTCAGATGTGTTTTTTATGATTGAATCCAAACAACCTCTGTGTTTATTCACGTCAACCCTGTAATTGCAAGCGCCCAAAGTGCTGTTGGCTCCACACTGCACTCAAGCCAGTGGAGAGGGTCTTTAGCTGTGGCCCAAAAACTCAAACAATGGGACTGGTAGGCCAAATGAGAAAATGTGTTTCGTCATCCCAAAAAGGCAAGTTGGCTGACTGGGAAAGAGCCCAGTGTGCCAGATGGTCAGTGTCAGCGTATCATTGGGCAACACCCTAAGCTGCTCTGATGGAAAGGTTGCACAGCAGTGAGTTGGAAGTTTCTAATATTTTATTCAAAAATGAGTATCTCACCACCAACATACTATGTAATAATGTGTTGAAACAAAAATGTGTGTACATTCCAATAACTTTTTTTGAGGTTTGATATACTTTTTATATTAATATTATGGCCTCTTTTTTTCTGGCATTTCTTATTTCGATAAGGGATATTCATAATTTCAGGAACCAAATCCTCAAGTTGTAGTCCGGCTTCTATAATGCTGTTAAAAGCATGCACGTTGCAATTATTAGAGATTTACATCACAGTGACATGAAAGTACAATGCACTGTGAGTGGATACTCAAGAACCAAAGTCCTGGAGGGAATATTGATGCATGCTTCATGTTGGGCCTTAAATCAGGCAATTTCACGAAGATGAACAACAGCGCATAAAAGTGAAGGGAATTGCAAAGTTAACCTGAGGGATTGGGTTTGTTAATGGCTGATGAACTATGGATCAGCATGAGTAAAGTCAGCTATCCATGTATCTGTGTGTGTGGTGACACTGAAGAGGTCTGACAGACTTGTCCTCTGTTAGCAGATGGAGGCATGCATAATTCAATCTGGAGGCAGTTTCATGCTGTTTCTCTTCCTCTCTCATCACTGTTCCCAAAGACAGACCAAGCAGGACTTGGCTACAGCGGAAAAGTAAGGGTTACAAGGTGTCTTCCCCGACTGGCCCATCAGTCTGCCTCTCACAAACACTGGCAACCCTTCAATTACAAACAACCAGAACAGGCATATGGAGAATGCCAACTCCACAGTGATACAATTGAGAATGCTGGTCAAATTCTGCTAAGTTCAGTTTAAAATAATAGTATGTTAGGTTAGAAGACCTCCCCTCCTTTTCCAACACTGTCATCCCACAGGGATGTATGCAGAGTCCTATGCTCTACTCCCTCCTCACCTACATCTGCCCTTGGCTCCAGCAGCATCAACAAGATTGCAGAAGACACGACTGTGGTGGGCCTCAACAACAGCAGTCAGTCGAACGTCTGGTGCTCGTTAAGGTAGAGTGGCTGCTGTGATCCTGCTTCTTCCTCCAGAGAAAGTGTCTTGGGTCCTCAGGTCGTGCAGCTTTTGTTGTGTGTACGGCACGATGGCGCCGCAGACGGCTGCCACGGCGCTTTGGTGCTCAGTGTTCTTTGTTGTTTTTGTTGTTAATTTTGTGTCCTGCTGCAATTCCCGGAGCTCTTTCACCAGAGATGACCTCCTGAACATCCGAGGAACTACTTCTCCGGAGTTATTTCCAAATTTTCTTCTCTCTTTCGTGGAATTACTGGACATTGGCTGAAAGTGTGCTCACCTTTATGTGGCAGTGTGGCTCCGCCCACTTCTACCTCCCCCATCAGTGGGTTGTTCCAACTCAGGTGGCACCCAGCTGTGAACAATTATTCCCCATCGTGAAGAGTATATGTCTGAGCACATCTACTTCTGGCGTGTCTTTCTTACCGCTTCCCGGGGGTGAAACATTGGTTTGGCAGGGCGACTGCACTGGTGGGTGCCGTTTGTGGGTTTTCGGGGTAAATTCTTAGCAATATCAAGTAGTTGGGCATTGCTAATTGGTAACGGATGCGCCCTGTCGACTATAGTCAGCTGTTGGTTCGAAGGCTGTTGAAGAGGGAGCATGTCTGCCGAGATTGTGAGGCGTCCTAAGGGCTACACAAAGTTGTGCGGTGCCTCTCCACTCCACTGTGTGATCGACGGCAATTGCCGGTCTGACTGAGTTGGAGTTGAAAGAGCGTGGTCCTCAAGCCTGGGCATAGCACCTTACTCGTGGCATTCCATTCCTACGGTAGGCTGTCTCATTCGCTACTGTTTTATAGTCACTCTGTCCACCTGTTTTAGCGATGTCTCTATCTGATTTGCAGTCAAAGCGGCATTGTCATGATGCACCGCTGAAGCCCCACATCTCCACAATGGATCACCTGCAGAAGCGAGCCCCCCAAATACTGAGGAAACCCCCCCCCCCATTGCTGTTCTGTCTTTTATCTTTACTTTGTCTTCTCTTTTTGTCTTGTATTGTGATTTAATTTATTTTCTTTGTTTTTGATTTGAGAAACAGGAGCTTAAGCTGCTGGTACGAGTGATTGGCTGAGCCTCGTGGTGGGAGTCGCCTTCGTTTTCATTTGGGCACCTTTTGTGCCAATATTGAGTTGTGTGGTTTTCTTTGGTTTGGTTTTGCTTGTGTGTTACTGTAGGGTCCGCCCACCCCCCTTTTCTCACAAAGCCATCTCAGCCAGTGAGCCCTCTGTCCTCTTCCTGGTTTGGTTAATTTGTTTATAGAATGTTAAGTATTTTTGTTTGTTCTTTTTGTTTAATTGATCGTAGGTTTTATTCACTAGCTCAAGATTGTATTTTAAGAAAATCAATGTGAAAAGCGCTCCAGCTGGTTAAGTACAAACAGTTTATTAAATGTCCAACCAGAGTGGAGAACACGTTGGATCACTGCTACACCACAGTAAGCAGGGCTTATCACGCCTTCCCTCGTGCCGCGCTGGGACTCTCTGACCACGTCAGTGTCAGGCTTTGCGGACGGACCCAAATGCATGACTCTGGAAATGGGTATAAGGGTAGTTGGTTTATTACCCCAAGAATAGAACGGGCAGTGGTACAAATACAACAGGCAAGTAAACGTAGTTGAAGGTACAGGCAATGGGTCGAAGAACACGGGAAATTTAAGAAGTGGCAAGGCGCTGGTCCACAGACTGGGATGTTTTCAGCACTGCTTCTAACATTCGGGATGAGTTCACAGAGGCTGTAACTTCCTACATTAGCTTCTGTTTTAACAACGACAAACCCTGGTTCACAGCGGAACTCTGCAGAAGGATCAAGCATTTAGGAGTGGGGACAAAGACTTGTACACAGTCTAAATACACGTTTAGCAAGGCGGTGAGAGACCCTAAACGACTGTACTGTAAAAGACTTGAAAAACTACAGCTAATGACTCTGCTTCGGTTTGGAGGCTTTAAACACCTCACAAACTAAGAGCCCCCACTCCATGAATGACCTCCGCCTGGCAGACGAGCTGAAAGAGTTCTATTGCAGATTTGATGGACAATGTCCTGACTCTCGGCCCATCAGCACCGGTTCCCCCCAATGCTGCGTTCTTTCCCCTCCGCTCTTCTCCCTGTATACAAACAGTTGCACCTCCAGCCACTAGTCCGTCAAGGTCCTAAAGTTTGCGGATGACACCACCCTCGTTGGACTGATCTCTGGTGGGGACGAGCCCGCCTACAGGTTGGAGTCTGAGCATCTGGTGACGTGATGCAGCCACAACAACCTGGAGCTCAACGCTCAGAAGACAGTGGAGATGGTTTTGGATTTCAGGAAGAACGCAGTCCCACCCTCCCCCGTCACCGCTGTGGACTCCTTCCGTTTCCTGGGCTACATCATCACCTGGAACCTCCATTATCAAAAAGGCTCAGCATAGGATGTTCTTTCTGAGGCAGCTGAAGAAACTCAACCTTCCGAAGACGATGATGGTGCACTTTGACACGGCCACCATCAAGTCCATCCTCTGCTCCTCCATCAGTGTCTGGTTCGCTGCAGCCACAGCCAAGGACAAGGGCAGGCGCTTTATCCGCTCTGCAGAGAGGGTGATTGGCTGCAATCTGCCGTCTCTCCAGGACCTGTACGATTCCAGGACCCTGAAGTGAGCTAGAAGGATTGTTGCCGACCCCTCTCACCCCGGACAAAACCTGTTTGTGCCCCTTCCATCTGGCAGGAGGCTGAGGTCCATGAGGACCAAGACCTCCCGCCACACAGTTTCTTCCTGTCGGCAGTGGGGCTCACCAACAGAGCCCGTGTCCCCCACTGATTGTCATCCCTCCGGCCACTTTCCTCACACTCCTGCACAAACTCTTTCATTGACACTTTCTGTTTACTTTCTGTGCACTAACTGTTTTAAACTAACCCCTAGCCTTAGTTACTAACTTAGTTACTAGTATTGTATTATATTTTTTCTCCTTGACTTATGTTGTCCGTTGTCTTGTTGTCCGTTGTCGTCTGTTGTCATGCACCAACCGCCAAGTCAAATTTCTTGTATGTCTGAAGTACTTTGGCAATAAATGTTTTGATGTTCTGATTCTGATAATGACCAGGATGTATTACCAGGAAACATTAGTCTAATTCCTTTTTTTTTTTTTTTTTTTCAGCCTTCTTTGGTGAGATTTTTAGTTCCTTGGAATATAACAGTTTGTTTTGAAGCCGTCGCCTTAGGAGTGATTGATTTTAGGTAAACTTTCACCGTCCTGCTTATTGGGAACCACTCTTTTTACTCCCAATAAAATCAGCCCACTGACACCTCAGCGTTTGAGTCCCGTTTCGAGTCCAGGCCTGACACCGCGAGGTTAACCAACTGCGGGTGAGGCCTGTAAGGGTTGCAGTGCGGTCTCTCTGGCTCAGTTGCGTCATAGGTCTGGGAGTGAAACTGTTGGGTCTTGTCTGAAGGTTGTGACCATAATGAGGTAAGATGACTTCTTTTAATGCTCCATAATTGTGTATGTGAAATGCACGTAAGTCGCTTTGGATAAAAGCGTCAGCTAAACGACTGTTGGTTGGGGAATGATCCCAGCAGGCTTTCTGAGCTTCGCCTATTGATAGTCTGTACTAGTGAGGATTTCATTGAATCTGATCATTGGTAGGCGTAGTGCAATCGGGAGAGAGACGTTAGATAAAGAAACGATAATTGTTATCAATAAGTCATGTGTGATGATAAAGTCTTCAGAGTCTTTGGTGCTCAGACTCCAGGGAGATTTTTTAATCAATGGACATCTGTCTTGAGCAGCAGCACAATAAATCCCCCCAGGGACTGACTGGTGGAGGTGTTGCCTAATGAGGCTGCTAGAATGATGAGTTTATGAAGAGGATGGATCTGATGAAGATAAGGCAGAGATAGGGAGGTGGAGGGATGCTAAACGGCAGCATGAACCTACTGATGTATGGGAGGCATCCATATTTATAAGAGACCAGCAAGAAGATAGGCTATCGATGGAATTGGTTTGTTGTGCTTATTGAATTGACAAGACCAGCTGATCTGAACAGCTGATGTCCTGATTGACAGCTCTAAACAATGACGAGGAGATTATTAGTGAGCCCACGTGAGGAGGGATTTACGGATGAATGAAAAATAAACTACATGCTTAGAAATGCAAGAATGTTTATTGTCTGCACTAGAGCTTCATTAATTTACATTTATTTTGTCTAACCCCAAATCTGAAATTACAAATTTGCGTCAGAGGGCTTTACAGTTTGTACACAAGCATCATCCTCTGTCCTGAAACCCTCACATCGGCACAGGAAAACCTCCCCAAACGTAACCTTCAACAGAGGAAAAAAAAGGGTGAAAAATGGAAGGGCAGAGGAGAGTCCTTCTCCCTGAATGGACAGTGCAACGGATGTCATGGACAGCATAAAAGATGTATAATACTTTCAATGCGTAAGACTAAAATGATTAGTAGCTTGAATTGTAAACTACTATAGTAAATTATTAGCTGTAATGGATGTAGTAGTCTATCAAAAAAGGAGGTATGGTGTCAGCCTAGTGGCTTCCAATGCTAATGACTGTCGGCAGGACCACTGCAAGAAAATCCGTCGTCCAGATAGCAATGCAATGCACAGATTACTGTGAGGAGAAAACGCACACAGTCTCCAGGGAAGGAGCAAAGTCAGTAATGTGCGTTTATGATAATAGCAATGTCACTAATAATATAACTAATAATGATAGTTGCAACAGAGGTTAGCAGGGCCATGGCAGGAGGCCGGTCCGGGGTCCAGATAGAATCACGAAAGGAGGAGGCATTTGTAAAGGATAATTCCACTGCCAGCACAGACAACAGGAATGATCACAGCAACCAAACTGAGAATGTTTTAAAAGCAATTCAGTCAATGAAATATTTTCCTATTCTTGAGAGGCTTCAACTGTTAGTAAAACACATTTGTGCGTAGTTTGTGCTATGCTGAATTGGTACTACACAGTTGTTTCCTTCAGTCCTCCTTGAATGTCCTGTGCAGCATTGACTGTGGTAATGAAGCATCTGTCTGGTTAAATGTCCGTCTGTTGCTGTCTGGACTGACACTGTTCGCCTTTCCAATGCAAGGATAGTCAGTCCTCTTCTATACGCAATTCCAGCCAACATCAGGCGAGGAACGGCGTTCATAATCGCAGGGCAGACATAGCGACACAAGGGCATTATAGAGTCTCTAATGGTGGACCCAGAGAAAACCCCCGCAGACACAGGAAGAACTCCACTCCTCTGCAAACTCCACAGAGAAGGGCCACTGGGTGTTTTTTAAACGCAGTATCTTCTTGGTGTGAATTAATGATAATAATGTTATAATACTAGTTTTATCAAGCGCTTTTCTAGACACCCAAAGGTGCTATACAGAGGAAAGAACAGACACAATAAAACCGGACAACAACAAAAAGAAAGACAAATGAGCCAAAAAAAGCAACCAAAAAAATGAGCGTGCAATGAGTCATGTAGGGGTTAGCAGTTGAAGGCAAGTTTGAAAAGGTGGGTTTTGAGGGCTTGTTTGAAAGATGTTAGGGTGGATCTGGCGGATTTGGATGAGGAGGACAGTACTAAGTATTACACCAGTGTGCTGCCCTGCCATCCTATGGTATTGTACAGAACTATTGTCTCAAACTAGCCTGGCTAACGTCATACCCTGATCTCAAATGAGACGGGGTCTGGAAACCACATGTTAATTTCCTCGTATTTGAGGCGTGGTTTACGAATGCCCAGAGCCGTTTATTGGGCGCTACGAATGTCTGTCAAATGCGCCTGTTCCTAACTCATGGCCAATCGTTTCAATTATACTTGATGACGTATGTAGAGCGGCAAGTTGTACATGGAAGAAGGCGATCGGTCAGAGAGTTATGTGTACAAGATGTAGTTCAGCGACTATTGCCGTTTGTGCAAGGCAAACATGAGAGTAGAAGGTATATATCAGTGATCCCCAAAGTTTTTCTTGTGAGGGCCACATAACCTCTATCCTCCTCTGTCGTTGGCTGGGCTGACCGGGGGTGGTGGCGGTCGGCTCTGCGCACCTCCGCGGATACGGGCGCATAAAGTCTGCGGAAGTTTGCCGGTGGGCCGCATTCTGGCCGTAGTTTGGGGACCCCTGGTATATATGTCCGTCTTAGGATCACTGAATAATGTGAATTACTTTGTATTAGGGGTGTAACGATTCGTTTTTAACGATTCGATTCGATCACGATTCATGGTTGTCGATACGATTCAAGGACAATATTGGTTAATTTAGAACGATACGATCCGAAACGATTCAATGATTTGAAATTGATTCAGTAACTTTTTAACCAAAAATTCAACCAGTGTGACTGAAATAAATTTCCTAGATTCCTGTTTCTTGTAATGGAATCGGGTATCAATTAATTATGAATATAAATAAACAAGTAAACAACAATGAATGGCAAATGCATTCACATTTTATTTGAACAAAGTGCAAACACTGCTGTAGCAGTGTAGCAGAAAAAACCCGTATTAGTGATACACACAAAAAACACCCCTGTAATAATAGTTTCCCCCTACCAACCCCCAAACCCCCCCGCTATTTCAACCCTTTTAGAACATTCCCTCGGATTTGCCGTGAAACCCTGAAGTTGAATCAGGGCTCAGGACGGCGGGACCTGCATACTGCGTGAGCACGTCACGGCTCAGTCCGCGACAGCCTTTATCATTAAAAGTGCTAAGAAAAAAAGTAGTAGTATCGATACAATCGATTTATTACATTTTAAAATCGATATGTCGTCCATACGGCCAACTCGCCGAGCACAGATCGATGTAGTTGGATCGGAGGAATAGAAATCGATACATCGATCTAACAGCTGAATCGTTACACCCCTACTTTGTATATAACGTTTTTGTACTTCTCCTGGGAAGTTTTTATACTTTGTCTGCATTCTGTAGTAACCGAGGAGAGTTAGCTTTGTATATAACGTTTTTGTACTTCTCATGGTAAGTTTTTATTCGTTGTCTGCATTCTGTAGTAACCCAGGAGAGTTGGCTGCTGCAAGTGACAAATCCAATAAATCAGTTAATCAGTAAAACTTTTATTATTAACGCTGGGTCTGCTGTTTTACAGATTGTTAACACACATTTCTCAAAACAATAACGACATTCACAAAGCTTCACACAACACTGAAAACCTGACACTCCCTTTGCTAGATGAATCTCTTAACTGTTCACAAAATGGAACTTGTTTTCATTTGGTGCACAAAGCCATACTTTCAAATGACACACATACCATAAATGGAATAGACACAACTAAGCATTTACCACACGCTACCAAACATTTACAGCATACTTAAGTGTAAAATTGAAAACAATCATAAAAATGGGACACATCATATGAATGACAATAAGTCTGGAGAATGAGCCATTCCATCCATCCATACATCTTCAACCACCCAAGGGTCATATGCCCAAACTTCCGCAACTCGCTCCTTTCAACGCAAAGAAGCAGCGGCTGTACTCCGAGCTCCTCACAAAAGGCTAAGCTTCTCACCACTCTCCTGAAGAAACCTACTCACCCCGTACTACCGCCGCACCTCCCACATTATCTCCCGGGGCACAAAACAGGTCCACAAAACACATGCAGACAGAATGAGCATACTCCCAGGCCCCCTCCATGATCCTTGAAAGAGTTGGTCCGTTGTTCCACGACTAGGACGGTAACCGCGTTGTTCCTCTTTAATCCTTGGTTTGACTTAAGAGGCGTGTCATCCAAGACAGCCCCCCAACACCCATTGCTTTCAGAATCTCCGGACGGATCTCATCAATCCCCGGAGCTTTGGCACTGCGGTATGACCTCCACCAGGCAAATTGAAAATGATCCCTATTCCGCCTTTACCAAAGAGGCCGTTGGATTCCGGAGCTCCTCAAAGTGTTCCTTCCACTGCCCGATAACCTCCTCAGTTGCGGTCTACAGGGTCCCATCCTTACTGGACAAAGCTTGGATTATTCCCCATTTCACCCTCCTGAGGTGCCGGATTGTCTTTGGTGCCGACCCAAAGTGCTTCTCCATAGATACCCTGAACTCCTCCCACACTCGCTGCTTTGCCTCCATCACGGCACAGGCTTCTAGCCTGTCGGTACACAGCAACTGCCTCCAGTGTCCCACCAGATATGATAACCCAGAAGGCCTCATTCTTCAGTTGGACGGCTTCCCTGATAACTCTCAAACCCCTTAGTGGACGCAGGTTATCGGCCTTTGCTGCACCAAAGACCTCAAGGCCACAAATTACTGCCGCAGTTCCGCCGGAGAGGTGAGTTAAAAATCTTTTGTCTTCCCCCATCTCACCACCAGATGGTGATCAGTTGAAAGCTCTGCCCCTCTCTTTACCTGAGTGTCCAAAAAATGCAGCCTCAGACCAGGCGATACGATTACCCATTAAAGAAAAGAGCCCACTTTGCTTGACGGGAGGTCAGTCGAGTGGATGTATTCCAGATTTTTGTGATCCGCCCCCTCAAACTTGTCTTCACTCCTCCAATGCCAGTTTGACTGCCAACAACTCCCGGTTTCCAATGTCGTAATTCCTCTCTGCTGTGGACAGCTTCCGTGAGAAGAAGGCACAAGGATGAACCCTTTGGTCCTCAGCTGACCTCTGAGAAAGGACCGCTCCTACACCAGGCCAATCAGCTCCGTTCCTCGTTGAGTCCATCTGGATATTACCAGCCATAATGACAAAACCCGGGAATGATACCTCCGTGGTGTCGAACTGGTGTGGAGCCAGCGAGTCATTGATGTAGTTCTACATGGATTTAGTCTCTGGAGCAGACAGTGAAAAAAGTCTACCTCTGGGAGGAGCTGTTCCTGGAAGAAGATCAATAGTCAATAGTCATACGGACAATGCGGTGGCAAAAAACTTTAAGACCACAGTATTCCTTGGCAACACAGGAGATATCTGTTGATTCCGAGGCGTCTGCAGGTCTCAGGCTTACAGCATGGCAATGGGCACTCCACTGTAATACAGTTCCCGAAGCCCAGTCAATGTGTGGATTATGCCTTCTAAGCCATGGATAACCCAAATGACCGGTTGCTGCGGTAAATTCGTAACAATAGGGCCATTTCTGTAACAGCTACATCTGGGCTACATATGTCAAAAATGAAATGGCCACATCTGGCCGCATTAAGCCGGAACACAGCTGAACTGGCCAAAGGTCAGTACAGCAATACAGCCGAGTCTGCTGACTACCTGGAATCTGCCGCCTAGGTCTGTTCCGCCTAGACGCCCCACTGTCACTGCCACCCTTGTAGCAGCGCACACAAACTCTATGGCTTTCTCACACAGGTGGTAAACCGACAGGGATTAGAGTTCTGGGGTGCCGCATCACTCCTTCGGGCTGTGCCCTCAGCGGCAAGCCAGGCCACCCGACGCTGTCGTGCCCTCCAACTGGGGCCCTGGGCTTCATCCTAATTAAATGCATCAGTATAGAAGTTTGTATTACCATTTTTCAATGAACAGTAACATTCTTGCATATTATATCGTAAAAACACCAAAAAAGCCACTTATTGTATCCATATCTGTCACAACTTCTCCTGTGCTAGAGGCAGAGAGACAGGAACCAATAAGTACATAAACAACTACAACATGCGAACAGGAGCAGGGATCGTGACAATATCCTTCTATCCAGTATAAGGTAAGATACGTTCCAGTATCTCCCCCGTGAACAGTGAATTACTGTTATTTTAAGTGTCATGCTGCCAACTGTTAGCCATGTCTGTCGGCAACAACAGGTGTGGCCTTCGCCGGTTTCTCTGGGGGTGTGGCTGGAGCAGCTGACGGCATCTGCCATCAGGGCACTGCCCTACTTCAACCTGGGTTTTCCTGCCACTCATCGCCTGATCGTCCGTCGTTCAGATTGGTAGCTATGTATGCTGACCATCTTGTTATTTGTGTGGATTAAACGCTGTCTTTTGCTCACCTTGTTCTGTCTCTTTTGTCATAGTGTTCGGGATCCCTACTTGCTTGCTGGCTGGCTCTCCAAGGCCTTTACCCACCTTGGACACAACCCAGCCCTTTCTGCTTTTTTGTGTGTTTGAATAAATCTGTTTTTCGCCAAAGAAACCTCTCCTTTGTGCTGCGCGTGGGTCCACGTCCACTTACCATAATATTGAGGTGATTGTTGAGCGTACATTTTTCATGACACACACTACTCCTGGCCCCATCAAAATTTCCTTGGCCAAAGACAGCCTCTGTTAAACTTCATAGATCACAGGTTAAAGTGTTTATAAGGCGGGTTGTGCAGCCTTTCTCACACACTGACAGCTTAAAGATTAAGAGAACAAAGGCATTTTAGATCATCACGCACATTCAAGCACTGACTGGCAGAGATCCAAAAGAAGTCATTAACGGCTTGAATACAAGATATATTACTCTCACAGTGGAAGTGACAGTGGTTTCTGCAGTTTTCCTTGCCATAGACGCTTCAAAGATCAGACAGCAGGCAGATATGAAGGTCACTTTGGTGTCAGTGAGGCAGATGTCTCTGTGGAGTGTTGCTTGTGAGTGTTGTAGAGAATATTTCGCAGAACCGTCTTCAAGGTGTGGCGAATAAACTCAATGAAATATTCGGGAGTGGGATGTGGGGGTGGGCAAGATCGCCTCAGTTTTTTCATTATTATTCACTATTCGAGTTAACTTTAAGTTAATATAACTAACTTAAATGTATTATTGTGCTGATATATGTATGGAAGTAATTTCTTACTATGTATTAATAGTATATTATATTGATTAGTAGATTAATATTAATAGTAGAGCATGCTGTATTGACGGAACTGGGTAATGATCATAGACTATTATGTGTGCATTTTGTGCAGAAACACAAAACTAAACAGATTAGGCAAGTTAGGGTCTGGTACCAAATATTCAATAAACAGGTTATTAATAATTATACTGCGCACAATTTTCACAAAAAATGCAATGAATGATGTGGACATTTGAGTTTTGAACGTTCCCCTCTAATGGACAGGGAAGCTTTTACTCTCCTGCAATTATATTTGGGAGTCTTTCTCTGCAGCTCAATGCTGTTATTTTCCCTCGCTCATACAACCTTCTCTGCGTTTTGTTATCCGTCTTTTTTCAGCCAAGTACAGAATTCGATAGGATCACCAAGGACCTGCTGGATTTTTTTCTGGACGGACTAGATGCTTTGCTAAGTCTCGTGGAGCTGTACAAAGGTGCTGCATCTGAGCGGTGTTCTGCAGTGTCTGCAAAATGAGATATATACACTGCAGTAAAAAAAAAAAAGTATCTTGTTAATGTGTACTACAACTATTATTGCAGCTTTGGTATCACATTCCTTTACTCTTGCCTGTTTGTATGACACAAATCAACACGGAGGAACAACTGCACTGCTTGGGCTCTCCTGCTTCCTTCAAAGATGTCAGAATGGTCGATTGTCAAGGTGCGTGCGGGTAGAAGGCGGGACTCAAATGCAGAGTTTTTCAAAAACAAAAAAGGACTTTAATAGTCAACTTCCAAACAAACTCAACAATCCAAATGACAACAAAACAGACTAGGATCAGGAACATGGTACGAGCCGCTCGACATCCACAGTGACATTCAACAATGACACGACAAGGGACAACAGACTCACAGGGTTTAAATACACAGGGGGAGGTGCAGGTGATTGGACACAGCTGGAAACAATCATTGACATGACAGAAGATCACAGGGAAAGACAAGACAGGGCAGGAAGTGAAGTTACCCCAGGGACACAAGAGACATGAGGCTACAAAACAAAAAACAGGAAATTAACCCAAACCTTGACAACAGGATTCCTCTGACACAGAACACTGCTTAGATACAGCCTGTAAAAAAGGTTATACACATGAACATTTGTATGTTTTTATAAATTTCCCTTTTCACAGCCAAATTCTCTCATTATAGTCAACATCCAGTCATGTGCTTATTTTTGGGGATATTTTGAGATATACATGCTTTAACAATGGGTACAGGTGTATCTAACCTGTATATTTTTGATTAAATGTCCTATCTTTTGAACAAGAGTTATGGGTCATTTTTGGGATACAGCAAGCAAACAATTGTCAGTCAAGCCACCTTTGTTTGAAACAAATTTGTAGCTTAAATAGCTTGACATGGGATTTGTAATTTTGAGTTAAAATAACAAAACAAATGTGTGTGACTAGTTAAGCAAAGTTCTTTTGAACTGATAATGTATAAACAACGTGCGTTTTAACTTGGTGCATCAAGTATGACGAAGGGACAAAAAGTTCACTCAACTAACTTGAAACATAATGTTCAGACAACAAGCACGTTTCAAGATGTTAACCACATTTTTTTAAGGCAGCAGGGAATCTTTCGTTTGCAAGTTGAACTGGCTTGAAATGCTTTACCGTGTGTGTCACGACGGGTCGAAGTGGCCAGGCAGGAAGGGGGACTCAAACGCAAAGTTTCAAAATAAAAAAGGACTTTAATAGTAAAAAAATACCAGAAAATCAAAAACACCATGAGGGGCAAAAACAGACCGTGAACATGGACCGAGGCACAAGAGAACAAGCCACTCACCCACACTGGCATTCAACAATGACACCACAAAGGACAAGCGACACATATGGCTTAAATACACAAGGGAGGTGGAGGTGATTGGACACAGGTGGAATCACTTAGACAATCACAAGGGGAGACAGGACAAGGCAGGAAGTGAAGTTACCCAGGGACACCAGAAACATGAAACTTCACAATAAGACATGGACGAGACCAAACCGTGACAGAACCCCCCCTCAAGGACCGAATTCCAGACGATCCTGAGGGGGGGGAGAGCCGAGACGAGGACATGGCAAGGGGCGAGAGGGTGGGGACCCGAAGGCGTTGGTCCCCCCAGGGGACTCTGGCGGGGACAACGACTGGGCCGGCGACCGGGCCTCCGGGTCACCGAGCTCAGGGTTGGATGCCTGGGGGTCGCCGGCCTCTCTGGCGTTGGCGGCGTGGCTTGGGTCGCCGGGCTTGGTGGTGCCGGCTGCGTGGCATGGGTCGCCGGGCTTGATGGTTCCGGCTGAGTGGCATGGGTCGCTGGGCTTGGTGGTTCCAGCTGCGTGGCATGGGGTGCCGGGCTCCGTGGCTCCGGCTGCGTGGCATGGGTTGCCGGGCTCTGTGGCTCCGGCTGCGTGGCATCGGACGCTGGGCTCGGTGGTTCCGCTGCGTGGCATGGGACGCTGGGCTCGGTGGTTCCGGCTGTGTGGCATGGGTTGCTGGGCTCGGTGGTGGACATTTTTGTTAAAGGCGGGCGCACCTTTGTTCATTTAGTAAAGCGGCGTCTTAATGGGAAACAGGCCGGCCTGCTCTCGCAAACATGAATTCCGTACACCGCTATGCTATATATTTTCAGTGCAACTTTCGCTCACTGTGCAACAAACTGGATAACCTTCAGTTGCTGGTGGGGAGAGGCTGAGCATCATGTACCTCATCTACCTCCTCAGGCCACCTTAGGCTTATTTGTTTTGTAACATAAGCGTAAAAGCATGCCGAGGTCTGTGCAAACATGCCGCACTGAAAGTGAAAGTGCATATTGCGATGGGTGAAAGGTGAAGAGGAAGGTTCTTAAATCATGATTTCCGCTGTATGTATATAAACCGCCCATTAATGCGGCTCCCTTCTGCAGGTGTTAACAAGAATGTGGGTTTTCTTGCATATGCCTTCTGGTGTAATGGCAGCAGAAATCTGTGCCAGGGTCACACAAGTCATTATGCATTACAGATTAAGCTGCCAAATAATATTACAGTAACTGGATGAAATCCAAGAGGACATTGCATCTCTGACTCAGCGTTTACATTTTATTTTAGCAGCTTGTACATGACAACACTCCAGGAGGTACATGAGATTTCGCCCTGACCTCTGTAGTCTTTTGAACAGCTAGTCCTGTCCCACCTGAAGACTTTTACCGACTCCCTCCTCCGGTCTGTAGACGATGCGGTCAACATGGCCTCCACTTCATCCTCCAGCATCTGGACTCCAGGAACCTACACCAGGATCCTGTTTGTCGACATCAGCTCTGCTTTTAACAACATCATCTCTGCTGCAGATCAAACCTGCAAGTGGATCACCTGTCTGATAGGTGGAGATGAAGTCCGCCTACAAGTGGCAGTCTGACCATCTGGCGACGTGGTGCAGCCTAGAACAACCTGGAGCTGAAGACAGTGGAGATGGTTGTGGACTTCAGGAAGAACACAGTCCCATCTTCCCCCATCACCCTGTGGATTCCCCCCGTTTCCTGGGTTGCATCATCACCCAGGACCTCAAGTGGGAGCAGAACATCAGCTCCATCACCCAGAAGGCTCAGCAGAGGATGTTCTTCCTGAAGCAGCTTAAGAAACTCAACCTGCCAAAGACGATGATGGTGCACTTCTACACGGCCATCATGGAGTCCATCCTCTGCTCCTCCATCAGCGTCTGGTTCGCTACAGCCAAGGACAAGGGCAGGCTGCAGGGTGCCATCCGCTCTGCAGAGAGGGTGATCGGCTGCAATCTGCCGTCTCTCCAGGACTTGTTTGATTCCAGGACCCTGAAGCGAGCTAGAAAGATTGTTGCCGACCCCTCTGACCCCGGACAAAACCTGTTTGTGCCCCTTCCATCTGGCAGGAGACTTTTTCTTCATCAACAGAGTCCGTGCCCCCCAATGACTGACTCTGACATTTGACCTTTGCACCGGTCACTCCCTTCACACTCCATATATACCTACATTTGTCACTTTCACATAGACTCACTAGTAGTGGAGTATGGTTATCTGTTCGTGCATGGACTTTATTCATTTTTTATTTGTAATATTTAAAAAAAATCTTTTTATCCTATTTCATAGTGTAGATTTAAATTGTAAATTTGCAAATTGATCACGTCCTTTTCCTGCACCGTGTTATTAGACTTGTTGTCCATTTTCTCATTGTCTAATTGTCCAATGTTATGCACCACCTACAATTCCTTGTATGTCTAAAATAGTTAATAAATAAATTCCTATAATAATAAGTTCCTGATTCCTGATGAGGTGCTGTTTTATCAAAATATCTTTGATATTCAGATATTGTGGTATAGATGATGGTCATTGCTTGTCATCATTCATGTTGCATTCCTAAATCAAAAATAAATTGTAATGGCCAATCTAATTTATATATTGTTATGATATACTTAAATATAAATCAAATCTTATCAAAATATATTAAAATATTAATTGTAAGATGTAAGCTATGAAGCTGAGAACTTACACCTCTCACTTTCTGTTATGTTTATTAATAACGACACAGGATGTTATGCAGAATATCCCATCCCATCATTGCCCTCCCCTCAACTACACATCCCAGAAATCCTTTCTGCGGACTAATCCTGTCATATGACCAGGCAGCAGGGGCAGGTGGTCTGGTCACATGATGTTGTTAGCCGAGGCAGAGGAGCAGCAGCATCTGAGCTGAATCAAAGCCCACATCACTCCCTCCATTGAAAGGTAAAAGCTGGAGAAATCCCTCCTTTTCTCCCGGTGTTTTTCTGCCTCAAGTGACAGATGCTGCATCTCACACGGGGACGCCATGAAGAAGAGGAAGAGGGGAGGGAATGAGTTGGGAGGCAGGCAGGATGGGGGAGGGGAGGCCATCAGGGATGCCTCTCGGTGGCTTTCTATCGAAAAAGAAGCACAGATGTTTGTAGCTCTGTAAACACGTTGTGCCCAGAGGTTGTGCGTGAGGATTGTTTGTCCTTGAATGAATGTTGTTGGAGATTTGCAGAAATATGACAAAGAGAAGGAAGGGCAATATGAGGGTGTTCCAGTCCTTTTCTCTAATAACATAAAAGCTGTATTCTTCTTCTCGCAGGAGCTACATTTCGTCTCCAGTCTTTGAATGTATTTTATTTTATTTTGAAATAGTAGAAATAGTTTTTCCAAAGTAAGTTCAGTGTCCTTTTGTGATTTAACTATGTTAACAACAATCACATTTTTTTCTCTGTTACTCTTGTACATTCAGCAAATAACTATTGCTACATCCATTTACTGACCACTTCCCAGTGTGGCATAGCCACTGAAATGGAGATGCTAGCATGAGCTAACCGGCCATTAAGAGCAACTATCAACACTATCACTCTCCATCACTAGAAGCACAGAGTAGCTGTTGGCTACCTGTGTTGTACCTGTGTTGTACCTGTGGTTGAGGCCTTCAGACTTCCACTGCTGGGCTTTGCAAAATCCAGGCCAGGGCTCGTTGGTTCGCATGATATTTGAAGATGGATCAGATTTGCTTACTAGAGAAAATAATTAAATGACCAGAATACAAAATAATACTGCAAGACAAAAAAATGAGCATAAAAACAGATGAAATAGATGAATGATAGTTTTCTGAATATGAAATAGGGCCCCGTAGTGTGTGTAGGTGTATACTTGTGTCATGGAGATATGATTCACTGTGTCACATGGGCCATTTACATATTATATAACTTGAAAGTTAGAAAAGTGGATTGAATGTTTTCTCAAGTTTATTAATATAATCTGAGCTTTTATTATTCTGTGGCATGTCGGAGATGAATTCTTCCTCTGTGGTGTCCCAGCCAGAGGATATGTAACAGGATGCTGAATGGTGGGTGTTCTCCACATGATTCATTGCTCATCTAGTGGATCTAGATAGTTCTCTTTCTTCTGCCTATTTGTTATTGTAATTACTTTTTGATTATCTGCCATTTGTCATGATTATTCAGCGATGATTCAGTATATCGCAAAATGAGTTAATACATTAATGTATTACACCAACTGGTTTTGGAGAGTGGGGACCTAGCGTGGGGTTCCACTGAAAGGCTTTTATTTATCAATGGCTTCTTTTATAGATGTACATACAGGAAATATGCATTTTATGTCCCAGCAAATATTGTGTCCATCCAAAATGCTCCAACGACGTTCCACAGTAGTTTGCACTGAGTCCTGCACACGCTATAACTGTGCAGCATATTTATGAGCAAGAGGGTTGTTGTCCTGCATACCTGTATGTAAGAACCCCTTATAAGAGTAGCTGCAGTATCTATTAAAAAAAGCTCTACGTACATGAATGAAAAAAAAAGTATGAAATCTGAGACCGCCGCCTGGATCCCATTTGAGAAGGACGTTAACGTGCGGCTCCCGTTCAGAACCGCCATCTGTTATGTTGTTTGTCCAATTTGTAGGCTGATCCTTTGGCGCTAGTCAGTCACACGGTGTTGATGGTTTCCTTGTGCTTGATAACATGTGATTACGCCACAAAGAACAACTACTAGCCTGCAGCCAGCCTGAAGGAGCAGTGAACATTATCTCACTGCCAAAGTAAACCTCACTACAATATGTACTTTTCCCCACAGAAATACTTTATATCTTCTCATACCTTCATACCTCTCTCTGACCTGTCACTGGCATTCCCCGGCGGCTTCTCAGAAGCTTGAGGGCGCAATAGGAAAGAACGTCCTCTTGCTGAGTAGTACTTAAAAAACGTAATAATTCCAACATAAGTTGGAAATTGCTCATTGCTGCAATACCGGATGGCAAGTTCATTTGATGACTGATGTCTTTCAAGAAAAAGAGCTGAGGGCATTCTGAAGTCTAGGAAAAGAACGTGGTTGATGTTTACTTGACTGAGAAATCAATAGAGTGACTTTGAGTTTTGCTCGGTGCATCCTGAGTAAAAGTCCTGTGTCTGTAGTTGCACCTTTCCACTGGTGACTGTGTTCTATGTGTTTCTATTAAAGTTAGCTAATGTAAACCTACAGGGCCATTCAGACATGTTGCCTTTTCCTTTACACGTCTACGTTGCACAATGGGAAACTTGTATCTATTGCCTTGAATCTGCCACTTACTGATTTATTAGCCTACTTGTCACTCGTTTGTGATCAGCAAAGATGATAATACACTCTAACTAGGAAATAACCCATATAATTGTGAGCCAGGACACACAGGGTGATTAAATTCAAAAACCACATTGACTTATTAATGCCTCCAAAATGTTCAGGCAGACTCTGTGTGCCATCTTCATTTATTTATTAACCTTAACATATATACTGGTATTTCACTTCAACACAGGTTCACCTTTATCCTACAGAAAATATATACACTGTTTATCGTGCATATGCCATTTTTGAAGCAGAGGCAAAAAACGGCCTCAGGGACTAAATGAAACACTTTGTCTTCATTTACCCTAATTAACTCAGTGATGACAGTAGCAGGACCTGCTCATCAGTAACTAATATTAACCTCCCACCTGTCCGTCGCTAGCTGACATTCACGCAGCCATTTAAACCAGCAGAGGCGGTGATTGAACCACTGATCCACTGAGCCACAGTTCCTTCAGTAAATAAATTTCATAATTTATGTATGAACTGAGGTCACCTAAGCATGGACCCATTTTATGGATCAGCAATGATATTTCTAATAAGTGCAACAGATCTACATTGCACACAAAGTATCTCAAAGAAATGTAGCCAGAAAAATCCTAAAGCAAGTTCATGTAATCTTGCACCCCCACCCCTCCCTTGGCCTGGCCCGTAGCACTAGCACACTGTTTGCTATCGACTACGCTGATGTCACAGGGTTTAATAAACATTGGAGCCTCTAGCGGGGCTTTACATCTTTATTCTTGCCATTACAAAAAAAAGGGTATTGTAATTTTCTTCTTCCTGCCTATCAGAAAATGAGCTTTGTAGCTCTTCTAATAGCTTAAGTAGGTGACTTGAATGCTGGATGACAACTGCAACCCTTAAGCTAGGACATTTTTCCGGAATTAATTTGTGGATTCGAGGAGACAAGCGGCTTTGCAGTTTGTGATTACAAGGCCGGGCTCTGTGATGTGTGAATAATGGCTGGACAGAGGTTTAGACATCATTAGAATAATCAGTTCTGATGTGGCCAGAGATGCACGGCGGTACAAGGAAGGCCTGCCGATGGTTATGCAATAATTAAGATACCACTGGTGCACTCTTCTACTTTATCAGACCTCTGTGCGAGCATTTTGTTCAGTAGGGGTCTGCTCCTTGTCTCCTTCTAATACGCCAATTAGTCTTCATTTTTCTTATTTTTTATTCATTAGACTTCCATGTTTTCTTGAATAAATAGTGACGTGCTCTGTCAGACAGTTCTGCTCGAGAAACTTAATTTTAAAAAGATCCCTCCGTTCAGCTCATGTGTAGCACTTTGCATCTCATTGTTGCTGGAGATGTTTTTTTATCGTATTCCGCTACTCATTTTGCCGCCCGCCGAATTGGAAACCCCATTGATCAATTGAGTAATTGATTGTTACTAGTTATTAACCTCCCAGAACTCTGGACCTGTTTGCCAGGCACTGAGAACAGCTTGTAATCAGTCACAAATAGCAGCCGCTAATGAAATTAGTTCCTGGTTCTGCCTCACAACTTTGTTTGTTCCACTAAGTATTGGCAAGGGCATGGGGACGCCATGGTTCAGTCTCCCCAGAGGACGCAGCGATAGAACATCACCATGCCAATAAGGAGTAGTGGGGCCTGTATCGTCTCTTTTGGAATTACTCTTGTGCCTGACCAAATATAAAAATAAGGACATGAAAACCTCTTCTTGCATGTCATATTTACCTGAATGTGTTTCCACATTATAGGCACTTCTCAGGTTTCTTATTTTTTGGGCACATAAAAGGAGCCCTGAGTGATGAAAAACAGTAATTAGTTACACAAATGAGCCATTGCAACAATAGCAAACACTTTTGTCCAACAGTCATCAGTGTTTGGAAGCCAGACAAACGCAAATGTTGATGAAGACTCATATCAAGGGATGTTAAAGAATGTGATGGTACAGGATTAACGGTGAGAGTCGGGCCAATGGAAATTGCCTGAGAGGGTCTTACATGTGGTGATAGAGCCCTTTAAGAGGGTACAATACCTCTGTGTGTGTGTGTGCTTGTGCGCGTCCACAGAAGTCTGGCTACACAACTGGGATGGTGAAGCCCTGGTGACGTCTGAGGGACTGTGAGAAAGCATCTCCAGGAAGTCATAGCCGCGGGATGAAGCATATGTGGCACGAGGATGGCACCAGCAGGCTGCGTCGTGGATGTCCATTTGGCCATCTGTTGTGGTCCTGCAGGGCCAGGAAGCAGCCCCCAGTCTCCCCCCCCCCCCCATTCCCTAGGAAGCACACAGAAAGGATGGCATTTTGAAATGCCAGGCCCCGGGAGGTTCCTCGGCACATCCCAGACCCTGAGCTTCAGACGCTCTTGGTGGAAATTCCAAAAAGCCTCCCCGACTGGAGTGATGGCTCTGTGTGGTGCATTTGTCTGTGTGCAGTGTGGGACTGCTGGAGTGGAAGCAGCCTCAGCACGGCTCACTCATTGACCAGAGATCATTACTCCTCCTCATCTCAGGCCAAGTACTCAGGCTGCTCCAAACAGAGAGCCCATTAGCAGCCTGCTCACTGGAGGCCCGTCCAGACGGCCTGAGGAGACCATTCCTACATCTGTACTGCCCGGAGCCCCACTTCACCCCAAATCATATGCAATGCTCCCATTTCACCATGTGTCCTTGGGCAAGACACTTAACCCAGCATTGCTCTTTTAGCTGTGACTAAAGTGAGTAAATGCTAGTTACTGTGTGTGGTAGCTCCTGTCATCAGTGTATGAACGAGTAAATGATGTCATGTAGCGTTAAAGCGCTTTGAGGGGTCAGAAAACTAGAAAAGTATAATACAAGTAAAGATGATTTACCATAACAAACACAGTACAGAGTTTGAAATGTTTACGACTTCACAAGTGTAACACGCAATGTGTGTGTGTGTGTGTGTGTGTGTGGTGGGTCTGTGGTGACCAGGAAACCATGGTTGTTACAAAGTTGACCAAACCACTCAACATTTAATGAAAGTGCCTGTGGAGGATATCATAAGGCCCGAGGCAATCAGATGTAAAACAAAAAAATGTATGTTTGATTCAACTTGTAAATCTGTCAAATTTGAAATGAACAGAACAAAAAGGTTAAAGTTCTGGAAGAAAACAACTATTTTCTGAGCAGAGAATGAACCGTAGCTGCCTTTGGGTGTATTCTTATCAGAGCTTGTTACCGCATTATGCACATTATGCACAATGGGGCCGTTAGGGCACCACTGTGCGCTGCTATCAAACGCCGGTCACAGCTGATAGCGGTGTGCTAACCCATGCTATCCCATCCACACACCAGTGTACCGTCTGCTAAACATTGTCTGCAGTGTTAGAACCGTTAGCTGATATTAAGAGCTCTGCGAAGACAAAATACATTTAAGGGGTGAGCAGGCTCACTGGCAGCAGTTGAATCTAGGGAATATTCATTTTTTTGTATTTCTCTTAGGATTTAGAGATGATGTGATTAATACATGAATATCCACCGATGGAGTGTAAAGTTGAATGGATGTAATACGGACCTAGAAATCCAATGGTCGAAGGAATGCTGGGCACTGGATGTGACGAGAAAAATATTTTCATTGCAATGATTTAATTGAGATTGCAACGGAGGGCAGAAAAGACATCAGGAGATGAGACTGAGGCTTTGAGTCTTCCTGAATCAACTGAAAACGTTAAATCAAGCTTTGTTGATGTGTTGAAACATACCTTCACATGGTGTGTGTGTTAGTTGCTTTCTTGAGCCTATCTTAAAATGATCAGCTGAGACTTGAGAAATGACTGTAGGTGTGTGAGTGCTCGAAGAAGCATAATGTCTTTTTTTGTGTCGTATGGAAAGAAGGCCAGCTATGGATCTGGAACACGTTTAAGAAAGGCCACAAACCAGATGGAGAGCGAAAGATGTTGAGGGTTGGGAAAGAGACAGTGGCAGGAGTTCTAGAATAATATAACCGTGTCCCCTTAAGGCCATCACCTGGCAGAAAGTAGATCCTGCTATTGACAATCTTATTAAACAGTGTAAGTGCAGAGAGGACCCCTTTTTAGGTAAAGCTTTAGCTCCTTGACTCAAGGTCACTTTCACTGCACGGTAGCTTCCTGTCTCACACGCTTCATGCAGTCGGTATCAGCAGTGTTGATAATGGTCGGACTGAGCTCTATGTGTTCTGCCCGCACAGCCAGTTCTATTCAGACACAACAGCTTATGCATCTTTCCAATATTCTGACCTACAGTTAAAATGATCTTTCTTAGCCATACCAGTGTTATGCTTGTCACCGAGTTGATCGCCAGAATCTGGGGGCATGACAGCATCACTGAAAACCTGTTTGGCAGTGTGAGTGTACCACAACATCAGTACAGGTTTGCAAGCATGAAACATTTAATCAAAACTCAGAGGAGCTCGTTCCACAAAATTCCTCCCTGATATTAATTGCGTCAGAGCAAGAAATGGAAAGTAGTGACCGTGTTCCTCTGTCATTTTCAGCTGAATGCGTCCATGGTTGCTTGTAGTCATTTTCCATAAATGTTTGCTGTTGGTATTTTCTTCAGCTGCCACCAGTACTTGTTTCTAAGAGTCAGCAGCTCAAACCTCTGAGTGGATGTCGTTCTGTACATGATGAGTACAGCATGCTGTGACTTGTATGCAAAGTATCGGCGCAAATACTAATGTGTTTGAATAATATCACAGGAATCTTGAGTCCATGTATTAAAGTTGCATTGGTGATCTTAGGTGGTTAATGCCCATTACGTACTGATTTACATTTATTAAGTGTAATAGAATATATCCCACTAAAGTAGAGGTACACAGTAAGTAGTATACCGGCCTTCACTTGTTTTAGTGTTATGTTATTATGAGGTTATTTCAAGGTTAAATAATGTAGAATGGTAAGAAAATGATTTAGTTCATTTCACTGTGCACCGATGTGTTTAATTAAGGTGTCTGTTAGTGAATGTGTCAGAGCTATTCCATACACACAATGAGAATGACAGATTGTTGTGTATATGCTGATACTTACTTACTGACTGAATTCTTTAATTGATTAATGCTTCACTGGGGGTTGATCTTTTTTTCTGCTGATAATTGATTCATTATTGTATTTATTGATAATTATTGTTCTAAGTGTGTTGTCCTGTTGACTTTTAGTTCCCCGACACTTAAGGCTGACGCTGTTATAGAAATGATTGTGATGACTAAGATCAAATAAGGTTAAAGGCAAAGAGCAGCTTGCTATATGTCACTACTAGTACCACTCCAATGTGGGCAAAGAGGAAGGAATCCAGAGGAAGGATTCAACCTGCTGTCAATCAAAACATTTCACTATTTGATGTCACATTGTCAGACTGTCGCTATACTGGGAAAAAAGCCTTGCTTTTTATTACTGCTAGCATGAGATAGTGTTATCAAAAACTAACAGCCCACTGGGCCAGACCAGCGTGTAACAAAAAACTACAAGGATGGAAACTGCAGCAAGGAGTTTATATCCCTCAGCAAAATGGGAGTTTTCTAGTATTCACAGGAGAAAACTACGCTGTTATGGTGAAAGCTACTTTACAAAGCTTTGCAGTGATCGTTTTTTTTAAAGAGGCACTTTGCTGAGTGAATGTCAGAAAAAACATCATCTTACATTTACCTCGTACATAACTGCTTAAGACTCATAAGACCTTCCTTGCTCGGTGGAAACCCATCATTTAGGGTGAAGCACAAAGTGTTGGTAATAATTGCGGAATTTAAAGACAAATTGACCAAAATCACTTGAAACTACATAGAAATGGCTACTGAATTAGCAGTAAATCTGTACTCTGTTTTAATCTCCTGCACTGATATGTCTTTCTTTCTGAGACAAAGCGGGCGACTCCATGTTTTCATGGTACCATTTAAAGAGGCAGTTCCAATGAGAGAGGGGGAGAGCTCGATGTGACAGGATGAAGACCCTGTCCTCAGCCGGTCGGGTACCTGCCTCCTGCCCCCTTCCTGCCCCCTTCCTGCCCCCAAACTGTCACAGCGCTGCACTTTGGTCTCTTAATTCATCATCGTCTTGAGCAAAGATTACTGGATTAGCTCAGTATCACTAAATTCTGCTCACATGTTGAAGTTACAGGCTGCATCAAATGATGTGACAAATTGTTGTATTGTTCTTTTATTCTGGCGGTAATGGCATCCTAATGTACATAGATTAATTCACTAACATCCAGACTCAAAAATCCATATGCAATCATACGACAATTCCAAGTGAAACGCTGCACGGCCTGTGAGAGCTAATAGAAGCGGGGCCCTGCGCTCCACGTCCCTCCTCACACAGCTTTACATATTGAGCCAAACTGCTGTCAGTGTTTGCCTTGCTGAAGCCAAAGCTGTGACTGAGAACAAACACACATAACACATCCTCTGTGTTCCATCAAAAAAACAACTAACGGTTGACTTTATTGCTGCCAATTCACACAGGCGCTACTGAAAAAGGGACGTGGCTGTTGCTGCCCATGGCATCATCGTGTTTGTGCGATGACACAAAGTGCTGCTAACTGCTCCACATCATTACTGTGTGTTACCATTAGCTAGCCTGCGCAACCATATTTGTAATTACGAGGACTAAATATTGGTGAGCTTTGGCATCTCAGCAGCGACACACAACCTTGTCTGCACGTTCGTTAAAGGCAGCAACAAATAACAGCAGCAGTCAGATGTTTGACTTGGCTTTTAGAAGAATGTAACGTGGTACTCTCGTTACCATGGCAACCCAGCTCTTAAATCCTGTAAAAAGGTCCCTGCCGTCCCGTATCCAGAGACCCAGGCGCTGACGGCTGGCTTGGGCCTTTGCTGTTGTATTCTCGGTCGGTAGCCGATCGCAGCGCATTGGAGGCTGTCAAGTTCAATATCTTTGAGCCGACTGGGTGAACACGTTTTTAGGTTCTGATGAGATCTTCACCTTCTTGGATTTTATCGGAATTTGGTTATATAATTTTCAGCAATATTCAATGGCCTTTTCAAACTTACCTTGAGTCAGCCAAAACCACAGATGAGCCTTGTAGCGCAACGAGGCGATCAAATGGAAATAGAAGGAACCCCGCGGCCGTCTTTTGGCCTCTGCTCCAAAAATGGGACATCCACGATAAAAAGTGTAATAACTGTGTAACTACTTTGTCTGCCTGTGATTGTTCTGATGAGTAAAGTGAGTTTATATGTTACCGGTGAAGAAATAAATCAATATAGCACACAAGGAAATGTGAGATTTGCGTGAATAAGAAGTTAAAAGCCATATGAAACATAGAGATACCAGGCTAAAAGCCCCCCAGGAGCCCAACTGGCTACAGCCTAAAATGTGTGTATACATGGCAGCTGCACGGATCTCACTCCCAAAAAATGTTTTGCTGTGGTTTTGTCAAAGTTTGTCTTCGTTGAGGGAATGTACATTTATTCTGGACTCATTTGCATGTCATATTTTATTACCTTAGGAGAATTTTCTAACGGATAAGTGGATATCGTATATTTGTTTGTGACGAGTACAAAAACGGAATATTGGGTTCAACAGGTTTTAACTTGCCATTGATATTGTACTTCTAACATTGAGCATTTCGGTCAACAATAGTTCCAGCTTCAATCATTTCACAATTGGGTGAAGTAATAAGTTGAAGTAGTACCTTGCACCATGGCTGGATCTGTTTGTGGACTCTATTTTCACAGATTTTTCTCAGCACATTTTTTGAAACTGTAAATGTGCCTGAAGCTTGTCAGATAAGCTGCTTTGCATTTGTAATTGTAATAGCTGAAACTAGAACCAGATGTGTGCCTCTCAATAACAGAGGGAGGTCTATTGGAATGGAAACGCAGTGGGTGGGAAAGGTGTAGCTGGCACTGCAATGGCATGGAGACTTAGTGCAGGAAACATGTTGGAGACTGGCTGGTGTTGTGACACCTGCAGCATCTGTCACTTTTTAGCTTTTGGTCGTATACCTGTTGGATGAAAATCCCCCTGGGTGGCAGACCAAAGATACCAGAGGCCGTACAGAAGCTCACGGCAGACCGCTGTGGTCCACAGAGCACATGTGGCTGGTGCCACGGGATGGCACAGTTTAGTTATGGAACAGAATGGGGCGATTTATCTCAATAATGACTCCTTTTTTGTGTGACAAGGCAATTTCACTGCCCATAGGTGGGTGTTTTTTTTCTGTCGCTCTCTCTCTCTGCGGGCTGAAGGTTGTTTTCAAAGGGAAGCAGTGCTGATGGAATGGAAAGGGGGGGGGGGGGGGGGGGGGGGCTTTCGTAAACACACACATGAGCAATCCTTAAGTCTGGCTGTGTCAGCTGAAGAGGTGCAATAAAGAGAGAGGATGAAGCAGAGCCGCTGCAGAGACAGACACGGGTTTCGAGTTGGTCTTTCTTTGCTTTCCTGAAGACGTTGCTGTCGAGGGTTGAGCTGCCTTTTGATTCTGTCTTCCCTTTGATCCTTTCATACAAAGCTGCCATGTGGTTGTGTACCTGGATCTCGGAATATGCACATCCTAAATGCTTTCAATCAAGCCAGCAGTGACTTGGTCCTTTTTGTGGTGTCTGCAGAACATCATTTCACTTTAATATCACAATTACAAGGCTTATATTGTTTTAAAATCAATGTCACTGAGAGCCAACCCACCCACAATCTTCCACTTCTCTCCCATCACCTGCTCATTTATATGGCCAATCGTCATTTTGGGGTTCACTGAAGGATATTTTATAGCCTGGGTGCCATTCCGAACTTAGTCCCGCCCACAACATTTGTGGTCGGGAAGTTCGGTCTGGCATTGCTCAATAGTGGCGCGAGTATTGCTCGCCCTAAATCGGGCGGCCAATCAAATTGTAAGGGCGGGCTTTATACGATGATGGACAGATGATCAAGTCTTTTTCTCCACACCACTATTACATGGTTGTCCGACTTGCTACAGATTTGCATTAAAGTTAAACGACAACCATTGCAGTACGCTGTGGAACATAATTAAACAGGCATAAACAGGCATTTGTGTGGCTTGGTAATGGAATCCTAGCTAACGCGTTAACACACCCATTAGCCTGATCCAATCAGTCAAATGAATTGTGTCTTTGATATCAGAATGAGCTGATTAGTGTCAGTCCTGTCTTAAGAAACCAACGTTGCAGCGTGAACGGTCAGCTCTCACTGACTTCAGGTCAGTCTTTGGTTCAGAAAGGGAACATTCTTTAAGCAGTCGGCGCAGACATTCGTTGATACACACACCTACACATCAGGGAAACACTGAAATGAGTCTGCCTTGTCTTTAATTAAATGTTGCATATCTAGTCAGCGATCTCAGTGATCTCTTTCATTTAAAGACAACAGTATCTCAGAGTTCCTCCTGTCATGGAAACATGTGTGGTGTTTCACTCTGTTATACAAACCTAACTGGTAATCTTCAAAGAAGCCTTGACTCATTTAAAGCTTGTAGGCTATTAACGGGCCAAAGTAACCATGTTGCTTTTATCAAACTGCTTTGACTGCAATGCTGGATGACTTCCTCTCTATGAGCAGCACACTTTCCATTAAGAAAAGTAGAGGTGTAACAATTCGTTTCAACCACGATTCGATTTGTATCACGAGTCGTGGTTGTCGATACGATTCAAGGACGATATTGGTTCATTTAGAACGATACGATCCGAAGTCAGAGACTTAAAATCGATTCAGTAACTTTTTAGCCAAAAATTCAACCAGTGTGACTGAAATAAATACCTCGATACTGAACAGTGCAGGTGAAGTTTCCTAGATTCCTGTTGTTTCTTGTAATTGTTTCAGGTATCAATTAATTATGAATATAAATAAACAAGTAAACAACAATGAGTGGCAAATGCATTCACATTTTATTTGAATAAAGTGCAAACAACACTTTAGGTTGAATTAACAGGAAGTTAACATTTTTCTGCTCTCATTCTCAATATTGTTGTTGTACTTTACTTGACCTTTACATATCCTACAAACAGCGAGCGACTTATTTAGAACATTTCCGTCTTTGCAAAAGCCAAAGTGTTTCCACACACCGGACCACATTGGTGGCTTGATAATTTCTCGCTCGTCGGCTTCTCCTCCGCCATGTTTTGTTTTTCGCTGCTGCTGGCGCGCAGCGATGACGTCAGGGATAGGCAGACTGAATCGAGTAATATTTAAAGTCTTTATCATTGAAAAAGCTAAGAAAAAGCATCCATATAAAGTCTGACGTGCTTAAATCCAATGGGTTATTTCCTAGTATCGATACAAATCGATTTATTACATTTTAAAACAATGTTAGATCGATATATGTCGTCCATAAGGCCAACTCGCCGAGCACAGATCGCTAGTTGGATCGTAGGAACATAAATCGATACATCGATGTAATAGATGGATCGTTACACCCCTAAATGTTATAGAATGTCGAGAGTGTTATTGCCTCGATGCTGAGCATGTGATTGCATCTGCATGCAATGAGTGTGTTGGTATTTCTAGAGCCCTAAACAACCTGGCCCCTCCCTACTTCACAGAGCTCCTCCCCCTCCACGCCTCATGTCCGCTGTTAACACCCTAAACCACCAGCTGCTGCATCTCCCCTCTGGAACGCCCTGCCCAGCTGCAACGCTGCCCCCCCCTCAGGCCCGTAAAAGCCCCCTCTGAACTCCACACGCCGCTCTGCGCAGCTTAAGATTTACTACATTACTGACGCTTTTATCCAAAGTTCATTTCAATCATAGGAGGCAAACTCAAAGAACAAGAAACAAGTGCAATTTCATCAAATGAGCCCATTAACAACTTTATAACATTACAACAACCGTTATCTGTTTCGTAGTTTTGTTCCTTTTTCCTTCATTCCCTTGTTTTTGTTTTGTTCTGTCTGTTTTTGCATTGTATAAAAGGTATTTAGCAAAGTGCCATGTAAAATGATTGTATTATTATTATTATTATTATTATTATTATTACTATAATACAGTGATTAGTCAAGTGTCCCACCACAGAATTTTCATATTGATGCGTTGGCGAGGTTCTTTTGATTAAATGGGCTTAATGTTCTTCCCATTCATACATCTTAACCTCTGCGTATTACTTCTGTGCCTTAGTACAATCGATCTCTTCATAAAATAGAAAGTGTGTTTCCATCATAACTTTACTGCATGTCCAGATCTATATTCTGAGGGGGCTGCATGTAATGCACATTGTGTAGAAGTCTTTGAGGCTGTGGCCACATGGTCATTATCATTTGTTCTGAGCGTATCGGGATGATCATTTAGTAAATGACGGCCCCTTTATAGTCAAGTAGAAGAGAGTCCAAGAGAAAAGTTGACGTCAAAAGGAAAACAATTTAATGAAAGATCGGAGAGCAAATATATATTTGTACCCGAGGAGACAACCTGGTATTTATTTTGTGTTTTGGTGGTGAAAGAGTACAATTTATGTCTGCATTTTGACAGCAAACGCAAAGCTAAATATGCAAAATATAACCTTTTAAAAAAAACATCAAACTGACCGAGAATTAACAGGCAGACTACAATTGCAGCAGCAGAGGTTTACAAAAGCTAAAGCCAAAAGTAATGCAGCAGTGAAAGCTGGTGGAATGCCCCAACCCCTTCCCCTCCCTTCAGAGTGCTTTCACAGTGCCTTTTTGAACCAGTGCGTGTTAAAAGGGAATGCACAGGTGCAGACTTTTCCAAATGTCAGTTTGTCAAGAAACAACATCGCAGACCAAGTTTGGGTCAGACTTGGGTTAATGAAGGAGGAAACTTTCAACAGTCAGCACCTTACACGTCATTATCCATTAAGAAGCTCTGAGTGGGAAGATACTGGAAATGGATGACCTGACTACGGTCAACTTCATACGCGCCCGACAACGTAAGTTCCAGAGACGCGCCGCACCATACAGAAGTACGGTGTCCCAGGAGGGAATAAAAGCAGTGGAAAGGAAACCCTTTGCCTGAACAGTTAGATCCAACCTGGCTTTGTGATTTTGCTCTGTTGTGTGACATAAGCGAGCGCCTTGGCCAAATGAATCAGAGGCTGATTGAATGCAAACACGTCATCACGCAGATGTCCTACAAGATCCCATCATTCAAGCATGAACTTCACTTATGGAAGTCCCAACTGAATCAGGACAACCTCGTCCACTTTGTTTGTCGGAATATCCCAGCCTCCGTGTCCGCTGCTTTTCCTTGTCCTTGGTTGGTTTTTTTTATTTTGATTGGCGCTTCTCTGACTTCAGAGCCCAACACTCCAGCTTTGTCACCTTTGCTTGCCACATTCACCTCCTCAGCCCAATCAAAGTCGCTTGTCTAGTCGTGTGTAGTGCGTATGTGTCCACACAGACTGTTACATACGTAGGACTTCCACAACAGGTACATCGTCATTATGTCTTCATTGGTTGATGCGCAGGATGGCGGAAAGTTGAACTGTTTTCAGGGTATTAAGCCCCTTCCCCTCTCCGTTGCATCGGCAAATGAAGTAATTCATGCAAATTGACCAGAAATGGTCAAGCTACGTTATAATGGAATTATTTGCAGGTTAACATTATAAGCAATGACATTGGCATATTCGTAAACCTAACCATGTGTCCGTGGTGATTAAGATTGGATTGATTCTGTTTTTTATTTCCTCAATTATTCAGATGTGAGTCATGAGTGAGGGACCGAGAATCCAGCTGTAAATGCCTCTCTATGTGTTTCAAAATGTGTATGTATCTGTGAGTTGATTTAAATTAAAAATACCCTGATTATTACTTAATCACAAGGAAACCTGATTGGCGAACTCCAATATGGCGGCTGTGTGACTGAACTTTCTTGCATAGCAAACGGCCTGAAAGGAGCCCCATTGAACAGGAAGTAACCTTTCAGTACTACTTCTTCTTCTTCTTCTTCTTCTTCTCCTTCTTCTCCTTCTCCTTCTTCTCCTCCTTCTCCTCCTCCACCACCACCACTCCGGTTTTCCACTCCGAGCAGCAGCACCGAACACGCCTCTCGCCTCTGCTGACATCCCCCCTCGATATGGCTCGGCACAGCCATTTAACATGCCTTGCTTATTAGTTGATCTGCCTCAGCTGCAGGTGTGGCCTCACCAGCACACCTGAGGAACACACGCTCACACAAAACACACACACACCACACCCACACACAGCAAAACAAAACAAGGCACGTAACAGGCACTTTTTGTCGAACGATGTCTTTGCCTCTCCTATTTCATCCCCTGGATGTATATATTTATTAGGGGTGGCACGGTTCACAAAACCCACGGTTCGGTTCATATGACGGTTTTAGGGTCACGGTTTTCGGTTCTGTACGGTTTTATTTTTATATTATATTTTATACTCCAGAAATGTACTTCAGCATATGATATATAGCTGAATTATCCACAATGTAGGTTACAGTATTTAAGAAAGTGTTAAATCTTGTAACAAACTGAATTTTATTTGACTTTCAGCACATTATTGGGACCATCTCTGAGGGAAACTGAGATTTTGATACAGCAAGAGAGACATTGATGACATACTTTTCATTTATTTGGCAAAAAAGGAGAATGTGTATTGCCATCTCAACAGGAACTTATGTGCCTTTTAGCACACAAAGGTTAAAATTAACTTAATCAAACTGCGAACTTCAGTGTAGCTCTTACAAAAATTGTATCTTTTAAAAGATACAAAGAGGAACTCTTAAAGCTCTGGATTTTAAAGAGCTACGTGGGCTGTGTGGGACAATTCTTTAACGATTTCCCCTTGTGTCTCATCATATAGTTTTGGAGTTACGTTGTGCCGAAGTGTCGGCGGGAGAAAATATTATAACGCCGCTCGAGTACTTTCATCAGCTGACGAAACCCTTCACACTCAATCACGCTGTAAGGTTGCATATCTTTGGCTATAAACATCCCCATTGCTTTAGTTATGGCTATTGCTCCCTCCGAATTACGAGAGGTTGCTGAATGCTGCGGACAGTAGAAGTTGTTTCCTAACCGGCTCTCTCCTGCTTTCGCTGTCTAGTACCAACACATTGGCGTAATGTCTTCTCAGATGAACTGACATATTAGAAGTGTTTTATTTCCGTTGATAGAACCGAATAGGTAACGAGGTAACAAGAAATCCCAAATGGCGCATCCTCCAACTCTGGGCAGCCTTCCTTATCTCTCCCACTTGCCATTTCTACACATGACGTGACCTGCAGCACTTTTTACTCCACTTTTAATGTCTATTTGCGTGTCCACGCAACTCTTATTTCGCGCGAAAAGGAAACGCTGTGTCTGAGGTGACAAACGGGCACGAGGCTACATTGCGCATGCGTCGAACCGTGCGACGCACACACGAACCGAACCGAGACACGTTCAGATGTTTTTTTATGTACTGTGCCACCCCTAATATTTATAGATATATTATCACAGTAGCACTGATGTTTTAGTGACATCATAGACATATCACAGAGATCCCAACTGGTACGTTTCCCTCATCCAATAAGGCCGCACTGGTGGGGTCTTATTGAATAAGCACACGTCTGATCGGGTTAGGTGGGGTTTATTTCACATCAGACACGTTGGCTCCTTTTGTTTCAATTACAGGATGAAGTCCCAACATGGTTGGATATTAAAGTAATGCATGGACCTGAAATGGTGCCTTCTGTCCAGAATTCTTGAAGTCATCCTTTAAAAGAATACAATTCACTTCCACCCGCCACAGGTTGGCTCTGGCTTTTTGGAATTTGCCACGTTTGTGTGCAGGGTGTAGGATTGTTTCTGCTTGGTTGCCTGTACATCTCCAGGGATGATGCCATCGAGTGCACGAGTAATGGGACAGCAGCAAATATATATTTAAATCGCCCGTAATGACCCCGACTATCATTTTCACAACTACAGGGATTTATAATGTACACAGAAGTGAAGGGTAAGCTGTGTGTGTGTGTGTGTGTGTGTGTTATTGTGCATCTTGTAAGCAGAGAGAAGCGAGGCATTTCGGCACTTCAGCGGGGACATGAGGCAGTCACTAGGCTTGAATTTAAGCAGAAGGAAGATTGTTTATGGACTGCCAAAAGTAATAAATCTCCCTTCTCTTTGAAATTAATCGGATTAAACATTCTTGTGGCCCAGTGAGTCCGTCTCCCTGTATTGGGCAGCCGCTCCTCTGCCCCTCTTCGTGCCCATAATCCCAGTTTTATAGGCCGATTCACTGGCTCCACCACAACAATTGGCTGCACAAAGACTCTTTGAGTGTAATCGCATTCCCCTGCTTGTCTGAATGCTTGTCTTTCACGGTGGGGGAAGAGCATTGGCCGCTTGACCAGTATCATATTCTGACCTTTGATAAAGATGCTCAAGTGCCGAGAGGAGTTTGTTGATTAGAGCTTCATCTGTGTGTCTGTTGCCGCGGGTGAAACACATGTTCACATGATTATTTGACCTTTCCAGCTGTATTCAGATGAGTATTCTGTATCCTCTTCTCTCCTTGTGTAAGTGAGTTAACATTCTAAACATGACTGAATATTCACTGGTTAACCTAACACTTCCAACGGCTACATCTCCCCTTTTCTAGCCTATGTTTGATAGCTTCATTGTAAATAAAGAGGTATATTTACCATATGGATGTCTAACCTAGACATGTTTAACCCTAAAAAGTGAAGCCCCATGTAGGCTGCTGTTACACTGCATCCAAACATACCGTGTAGAAGAATCTGTGTGGTGTACTATTGGTTGGGCAGTGGTCAACGCGGCGTTGGCCTCACCATGAGCGACCCATTATTTTGTTTGTATGTATGTATGTATGTATGTATGTACATATATATATATAGTATGTATATGTGTATAGATATATATGTGTCGCCATTTTCCTTGGCAGCCTTGGTCCTTTTGTGTTTAGCCGGCCCTGACAGGCTAGTGGAGTTAAGTACAGCCTAATACTGCATAAGACATTTAAAAAAGGGGTAAAGTACATTGATGATCAATCAAAGAGGAGCACAACCTAAAGCGTACTCTGCGTTACGGTCTATTTGTCTTTTATGGGCCATAACTAGTAGTGATTTTCTCATAGACTTCTATACTAACTGTAGAGCCGGGGGGCATGGTGGTGTGCTGCTGGGTTCAGTGTGCAGTTTACATGGTACCTCTGGCTTCATACCTCGTGTGAATGTGAGTATTAATGGTTGGCTGTAACTCTAAGAATAAGTGGTATAGATGATGACTGACTTTTAGACAAGGCTCCCTGCTTTAAGGCACTTAAAGGCACCTACATCAGCTTCCTTTCTTAGACTTGTAGGTGGTGGCCCCATGTTCATCACAGTGTGTTAGCATCTGTGCCCCCTTGTTACGGAGGGAAAGCCAACTGGCGGCATCGATGATCTCAGAAACATCTTTGGTGGCACAAATGAAAAACATTATGAAAAGTCCGAAAAAATGACTCAGAGGCTCAAAGGTGATGAATCAATGATATTATTATTATATCCTGTGTACAGAATTAACGTATTTTAACAGCATTCCAGAGGCTGCTGAATTTTGTTTAGCTTGGCTGTATGTGATCAAAATATAATTTAAATCTTTAAATATATTATTTATCCGATTCTGTGTCAGATTTGCATGCTGTGATTTGTAAGGTGTAGATTACTTGCTTGGTACAAGCCTTAATAAAGCCTTGATTACCGGTACCCTCTCCTGTCGTGCCACTTTTTAGGAATTATGTCCAGAAAAGTAGAAATAAAATGTATTTTGTGCTTCGATGTGTCCTTCCCATGGTGGCTGCAGGACACCTGTAACCACCCATCAGGCAGCATGTCGTATGGGTCCGTGGATGGAGGCTCCTTTGGCAGTCGCAACCCATTTGGAGGTCCGACGAGGCAGGGCTACCAACCAGTAGGTAAGGAAACAATGTAGCACTGTACAACAATACAAGACTTTCCCTATACATTTGAGACGCTTGCATATTCAAAAACACATTTTTCCTATCACCTGCTACAGTGCGTTCTTAAAGGCACACTTATGCAACAATTTTCAGTTAATTACTATGTTCCATACCGTTTTGGATGATTATATTAGTCATTTAAGGTCGAACAAAGGTTTTCTCGGCCGCCCTGGGGGTGTGTAGGGGAAATATGGCACTTGCAATTGCAGGAGTGTCGGGTCGCCCCCACAGAGTCTTGCTTTACGGCGTGAGAGAGGCGGCTGCGGGCTTCAACCATACACTCTTGGGCTCGTAGCGCAGTGGCGATATTTGTGCAGTAATCCGCGTAAACTCTGTGTTCACCCGCACCGAACCTCCACGTAAACTCTGCATTCACCCGCGCCGAACTGCCGTGTAAACTCTGCGTTCACTCGCGCAACGTTAGCAGTTGTATTGTCATGCTGAAAGTGCAATCTTTTTCAGAAACCGTATAGTTTTCTTTCCGGTGCGGCAAACCAGGTCCGAATATCTTACAGGTACGCCGTACCGTACAGTACCGGCTTACTTTCACCTCTGCTTGACGGAGAACAGCTGAGCGTCTTTACGACAGTGCACTTTTATTTTCGGCCTCTGGAGGGAGCCTCGCTGGAAAATCAACCCCGGTTGCATAGTACACCTTTAAGAGTGAAGGATTTTACATTGACTGGTAAAAGACACTGATGACATTGCTAACAAAACTGATCTGTTGCTTTCGTTAACTGTGCCGGTATAGATTGAGCTGGTTTAACTTCATGCATTACATTGAAACACAAACAGCACAGTGGAAAAGTCCAAGTGCTCAGTGCAGGTTTGAGAAGATACATCATGACATTTGAAAAAGTAGGTGTCCAATAATAGGTATTTTTGGGGAAAAGCCTGGTCTCACACATACACATGGTGTTCCATGCTGCAGTACCAGTTAGACAAAGAGCTAAGGGTGCTGGTATTTGGAATAGCAAGTATAGCTATTAGTGAGGTTTAGGAAGAGTGTTTGGGGCTCAAGATGGAGGTAAGTTAATGTAGGTAAGACAATTTTCCGAAATGAGTTTAGGTATAAAGAGGTTCTGTTTAGAAGGAGTTCAGCTCATCCAGGCCAGTGAGTGAACAGTAGCTTCATACAAGCATGCATGATTTTACATAACTCACGCTTACCTATACGCAAGTAATCAGGAAAGTGTTCCAGTCATTACAACACATCTGTTATTCATAAAAAATCAAGCAATCAAGACATGTGCATGAGGATAAAAACACAAAAGACTGTGGGCAAAGGAGAGTACAATCAGCTGACAGTTATGAAGGATCTCTCTTGCTTTTTTGTCCATATGTGTGTGCTCTTGTGCAAAGGTCACCGGTTTTAATGAGGGTCAAGCAGGGTTTCATTAGCCTTGTATTAGGGGTATGAGCAAGACACAAGACACAGCCCCAACTACTCCCCTGTGCCCACACAGACATAACGTATGGAATGCTGTTTTAGCCACAATTACATAAAATAAATAAATACATGAATAAATACATGAATAAATAAATAAATATGCTCTTGAAATACATCATGAAATAAATAAATGAACACTTTTATTTCATAATGCCACATTTATTTATTTAAAGACACTTTTATGTCATAATGCCACTTTTATTTATTTAAATAAAAGTACCATGAAATAATTAATGTATTTCATATTTATGTATTTATTGCCTTATTTATTTATTTCATGATGTATTTCAAGTGCATACTTATTTATTTATTCATGTATTTATTTAATTGTGGCTAAAACGGCATTCCATAATAACGGGCATAGAAAAGATGCCTGCTTTAAATCATGCGTTGTTGCCTTTACAGCCTTGCTTGACTTTAATCTGTTGAATATTTTTGAATAGAAGGTTGTGGAGTATTTTTTGGATTTCTGACTTTCTTGCTAAATGTTCCCCCACAAGTTACTCACACATTTAGTGTTAATTAACACGTCGATTGGAATTGTTTCTCATCAAAGTAATTCATGCAGCAATGTGTTGACGGCAATCACAACCTCAGCCAATTAATCAAAGAACTCAAGTTATAGAGCAGAGCAGCTTGTGTAATCGTCCCTATTTGGGGAGTCAGCGCCTGATGAATTAAACGGTGATCTGTCTGCTTAGTTTGCACTCAATGTTCAAACTACGTTTGAGCCACCCAGATACTTAACCGGCTCTCCGGTCCCACGTGGGACAACAGCGGCGTCACATGTCACTTCTTGTCTGGGGACCCCAGCATACTGTACTCGTATGTACCCCAGACACAGGCTCACAGAAGGGATCCCTCTTTGATCACAGTGCCGCCTGGCTACATTATGAGGGAAATGGACGTGGCTGGTGGTGGTGGTGGTGGTGGTGATAGGAGGTGTAGAGCAGCAGCCTGTCAGATTTGCCGTCTGTTGCTCAGACTGATCTGAGGGGGAGCTCAGGGAATGATCAAAGCCCAGGTTAAGTCTAATAGAGCTGTCTTTTAGGCTAATCTCTCTGTGAACCCTCCACTCTGAGAGGCAGTGTGTCACTTCGAGCTCATTCAGGATGACACGACAAAGCTGCTTTTAACACCAAAACAAATTGATACAGTCTAATAATTGCTGTATTCAAAATAAATTAATTTTTGTACATATATTGTATAATGTACATTTACTATGTATTGTAATAAATGAATTGTAAATAAATAAATAAATTGTAAATAAATGTATTGTAATAGATGATGAATGAAAATACTTCAATACTTAAAATGCAGTTTGTGAAATGTGGTTGAATTTTGCAATGACATAATAGAAGCTAATCAGTAAGCTGGTGTGTTTTGCTATTTGACATATAAAAGGATGCTCTATCTCCCGAGCACATATAGTAAAGCAGCCATTGGCAGGTACGACCAGGGACTACAGATGAAACACTCCCAGACACGGCCACCGTTTGGCCAAACATACAGGCCCGCTAGTGACGAAGCCTCAGCATTCATGTGGTGCAGCCACGGTGTGTTTTATGTGGAGTGAGCACTGTGTCAGACTCAAATTCAGAAATATCAATTTAAACGTGCAACAAACGTCTGCTGGTTACTTGAGAGGCAATTTAGCCTTGAGTGCACTGATTCATTTGGCATGCAGTTAACACACCGGTTGTAGTGGATTTAATGTTTGACTGGAGCTGTTTGTGTCTATTTAAAAAGAAGGAAAGGAGATTACAACATTTGATATGTCATAATAGGGTAGTCAGTCTCCTAACAAACAAACAAATCATATGCAAACACTTTTTGTTACTGCCAAATATTATCCTGGGAAAAGTTATTGCATGTATTTACATGAATTTCTTTATAAATGTTTGAAAAAGTGACATAAATTAGGGCTGTCAAAAATAGCGCGTTAACGGCGTTAATTAGATGTTTGTCGTTAATTACATTTTTTACGCATTTCACGCATGCGCAGTGTGACAAAACCGTTCCTCTAGTCTAGGAAATGCACTTCATCTCATACAACACATTACTGCCACCTGCAGGTATAAATCAGTACTCATCACAATAGATACTCATTAGCGTTGGGAGCTAGAGGCGAGATGCAACAGATGACTCATTGTGCAAAAAGCGTGGTAGGTTGAGATGTTCCAAAACAATTTCTTCCCTATCGCTGTCCTGTGGGTATCGGCCGATCCCGAGTACCGATACCAGTGTTCTTGCTCTTTAGCGTGACGCGTCTTCAGATGTTTGATTAAGTTGCTGGTGTTGAAATTTGCAACACTCGTGCCACCCCTCGAAATTGCTTCATTGCATATGTTGCATGTTGCCATCTTACTAGTAGAAAAAGCCACTTAAGTACTGCCAAACCGCAGACATGATGCGCTAACGTTAGCTGTTAGGTGACGTTAGTGGTGGCGTTAGCGTTATGTGACGCTAGCGCATCATGTCGGCGGCTAGCTCCTTTTTAAGGAGGCGCCAGGTGAACAATTCTTCTTCGCCTTTATCTTCTAGCTTTATATATATATGTCAATGGAGCTAACCAGTAAATGGATTCCTATTTCTATTAATGTCTTTCTGTTCAATTGAATACTGTAAATTATACATCCTGGTTAAGAGGAATGCCAAAGAGGAAGCGATGGGACATTACAAATAAAAATATTATGGTGTGTAGTATGTTTCAGCTTGATTTAAACCACCATTATTTGTCTGTGTTAATAAACAGACATAAAATGAAAATGATGTATCTGTGTCCTGTTATTTATCTTTTGGTATGCATTTCAGAAAGAAAAAATGGTTAGGATTCAGGTGTAATTGCAAATAGTTAAATTAATCATGATTAATCCACTAAAAGTTCGGATTAATTTGATTAAAAATGTTAATCATTTGACAGTCCTAACATTAATAATGTTGTGCTTTTTTTCATATGATAATGCTAAATGTAAAGAGAAGCAGAGATCTTGCCTTCTGAGAAGATGTAGCATTTTTGTCGTTGAATAACAAATGCGTCCAAGTTGTTTGGACACTGCCGACTAAATAAAGTGTTCAAGGAGCCCACACTCTAGCAGAAAGCAGATCGCCGAGACCTGACCCAAGCATGTGCCCATATTGTTAGTTCCCAGTGTTTTGCTCCAGAGACAAAGTCCTGCTTAATAAGCTTAAAAGAAACAAGATGGTGGAAAAAGAATGACAGGGCTGTGATGAGCACTTGCTCCTCCCGCTCCATGCTCGGCCTGGGGGCAGTAAGTGGCCAAAGTGGGTCATGGCTGAGACAGCCACACATGGATTAATGGTGTGACCGAGATGCCATTGATCTAAAATCCAATCCCTCTGTGACCCTGCATCTTTTTATTGGCTACACTTTGCCCTGGCAGATGGCAGAATACTCCATTAATCGGCATTTTCATTTTTGTAATCACTAAATTGTTATCCAGCAGTAATAAAATAGCATTCTGTTATTACAGTCCGTATTAACTTAAAGAAGTGTGCAATTTTTATTCAGGGTTCCAGGTACAAGAATCAGCGGTTCCAGGTACAAGAATCAGCGGCCTGCGACAGGTGTTGGGGGACCGGCTTCTGTGTCAATCATCAACACGATACATCGATGTATCAATCGATCTGTAGTTTGTAGGGACAAGGGAGTGGAATATGCTACATGTAGCAAGTCCATTTTCTAGCAGTCCAGTCAGTTTCCAAGAATTTAATTCAAACCCGTCCAGTGCATGTGCACTGCTGGGCTAATAGGCGCATTACAAAAGCTAAAGACACTCTCCCTTCTTTTTCTGACTTTGTGATGGTAGCACTAGTCATTAAAAACATTTTAATCTATCCTGACGCCTTCTCACATTGCCATGACTTTTGCTGTAGTCATGAGCCCCAAGGGACTTGCAATCTTTACATACATCCCGCACATGAAAAGTAAGGTTTAGGTTACCAACTGCCCAAAGAAATTGGCACCGACTTCAAAATGATGAAGACCAATGGATACATATGACATTTTTGCAACATGGCTTTATCTTTCCTTATGATTTCGTTTTGAGCCTGTAGTTTGGCCTTATGGCTTTCCCCATCCTGATTATTGGATGTACAAACAACCGCTGAGTAATTCATTATAAGTCTCTCTCTCGCTCACATTTTAGTAAATGCTTAAGCTAGATCTATTTAATGACTTGACCGTTTCCTCTTGTTTTCCAATTGTCCGTTTCCCAATGAGCAGAGCCAGGCAGAAATTAAAAGCAAGCAAAACCATTTAGACAAATCATCGCTTATGAGGAGAATAGTGTTCCCTCAGAGCAGGACAAAGCTCTTCCTGGTTAATGTTTTTCTGCATTGTCGACATTGGGAGACAAAGTAGGACGCTAAACCGAGCAGAGCACCATAGACAGCTACATGTGGGGGTGAAACTGCACAACATGCATGTTCGGTGGATGCGGGGTATGTATGCCTCAAGGTGAATCTTTCATGAATTAATGTGGTCCCTGTTTTCCTGCTTAAAATAGCAACACAGTCATGGAAAAACAGCTGTTTCTTTAATGTGCCATCACTGATAATTTTGAATTTTGATTTACATTTAGACCTTAGTTTTAGCTAATTAAATAGATAGATAGAATATCAACAGTGTGGTAGTCTGTCAATAAATTGTATGAGCAGTGCTCTTCCAGTACTGGATATGCCACTAGGGTTGACAAACTGACCGGAGAGCCGGTTAAATAACCTCATTTGTGTACCTGAACCGGGAGAATCGAGTGCCATTGGTCAATGAACCGACTCACTCCTGTTTTCAACCACTCATTCATGCCAGCGCTTCAGTGTGCCTGTCCGAACAACCAAATGTAAAAAGAAGTTACAAGATTGCATTTTTTCAAAGAAATACATTTGTAGTGTCGCAAAGATATCTACTGATACATTGTGATTGGATGGACTCAGACAACAAGCAGAAACCAGATTATTGTCACCGTCCAATTATAGTTTATTGAAAGGTAACACTTAGTGTCTTGCTTTTGGTTATTCGGTTATAACAATATAGTGTAATGCATAATGTTTTTTGAGAAAATAACTTTCATAATTGCAAAATCTACATGAACATTGCTTAGGACACAATAAGCACAATTTTAAAAGACAAATATTGCTAAGAAAAACATCTGCAGTAAAATATTGTTATTTTACAGAAAGGTCCTGTATTATTACAATCAAAAGCCTTCAATAAAGGGATATCACTAAAGGCTTTGCAGTACATTTGCAACACATCAATTCTCAACAAAATATAAGATTTATATAAATCTACAACATTTTCAATGTTTCTATTAAACTAGTGGTTAGAAAATAATTAAAAATAAAGTACACACCACTATCGATTATAAAACAATGTAATTTAATGTTTTAGGTGTGGGTGCACAATATCAACCAATTATCCACAAACACGTCTTCAGGCACCCCAGGAGGAATTGAATAACCAAAAATGGTATTGCTCCATATGTCTATCTTGTCTATCTTGAGCGGGCTCTCCCTTTTATTCAGATTATATGAGGACCAACATTACACTGTCTTTTATTTCAGAATCCCAACTATGCAGTGTATTAATAAAGCAAATGAAAGTCATACCGCAAAAGGTCAGTGAATCTTTACCAGAAGTCAAAGTCATTTAGTTGTCATATGCAAGAATAACTCAACATTACCCTGTACATTGAAATACTTATGACATAGCACGCTACATCTACGCAGGCACTAAAGTAACGTAATCAAAATAATAGAATAAAAATTGTATATATATACATATATATTATATACCATATATAATATATATATGGTTAGAACTCAACAAGTGAAGGAGACAAGCAGCAGTTTTGAAAATGTACAATGTAGATGTATAATGAATACGTGTGGACAGTATATACAGAGTATATACGGTATGCAGAGAATTAAAAAGTGACAGTGCAGATGAAGAACAATCTTCCAATTTGTCAGCCTGATCCCCAGTGCAATCGGAAGAGGATGAGAGAAAAAGGTCACAATAAGATTCATTAGAAGGCATTCTTAGAAGGCTTTGAGAATGCTAGTTATTAAATATTAACACATCTAAACATGCACCTAATGCTTCTCTTAGCACTTCCGTCAGAAAAATGTGAATCCCGAAAATAAGAAGGACATGGATTCATAATAATGAACTTTTCATCTTATATAGCAAAGTAAACACACTTGAACCTTAAAAAAAGGCATTTGACACACCAAAATCGAGCCAACCACATATAATTGCACTATCTGCATCTGTTTTTACAGTGTTATGACAGGTTTGAGCGTCAATCACTCAATGTTATAAGGCAGGGGTGTCAAACTCATTTCAGAAAAAAAGACACGACCAGCCACTCGTCTGTCACAAGCGATCACGCAAGCATGGGGACTGTTCTGAAATTCTCCACACTGGCCGGCCACATAATGCCCTTTTATTAAAGGTGTTTATTTTACCACAATTTTACGGTTTTTGATGTCTTATGTATTTGTAAAATACTGCTGAGAATGACAATCAAACCTCTTCATCTCCATCCGCAGCTATTGAATTCAGGCAAGGTTTTTATTCCCTAATTCACTTGCTAATTAACAGAAATGCAACTTTTTGAAAGGTGTGAAATCTGCCACTGACCTTGGCCATACTAAGATGGGAGCTCTTGATTAAGTCTTTCCTCCGATTTGAGAGTATAATTAAACATGTTTCCGATAAGTCATTTGTGTTACCGACAAGCCACTCCATTAGGGTATGATGGTAATTCATCCCTGGCATGCTCAAGACTCTCAATAAGTACAGTTGGAAAGAAGGAGGAAGAAGAAAATCAACCACACAACTACAGGGAAAATCATCTTACCACGTACCAGCCTGCTTCAAAGCCTCCACCATCATCCCTGTCCCCAAGAAGCCCCGGATCACAGGACTCAATGACTACAGGCCCGTCGCCCTGACGTCTGTAGTCATGAAGTCCTTCGAAGGGCCAGTCCTGTCCCACCTAAAGACCCTCCTGGACCCCCTCCTGGACCCCCTGCAGTTCGCCTACAGAGCCAACCGGTCTGTAGACGACGCTGTCAATATGGCCCTCCACTTCATCCTCCAGCATCTGGACTCCCCAAGAACCTACGCCAGGATCCTGTTTGTGGACTTCAGCTCTGCTTTTAATACCATCATCCCGTCTTTGCTAGAGGACAAACTCTCCCAGCTGCACGTGCCCGACTCCACCTGCAAGTGGATCACAGACTTCCTGTCGGACAGGAAGCAGCACGTGAAGCTGGGGAAACACGTCTCAGGCTCTCGGACCATCAGCACCAGTTCCCCTCAAGGCTGCGTTCTTTCCCCTCTGCTCTTCTCCCTGTACACCAACAGCTGCACCTACAGTCACCAGTCCGTCAAGCTCCTGAAGTTTGCGTATGACACCACCCTCATTGGACTGATCTCTGAGCTAGATGGATTGAAGCCGACCCCTCTCACCCCGGACAAAATCTGTTTGTGCCCCTTCCATCTGGCAGGAGGCTGAGGTCCATCAGGACCAAGACCTCCTGCCACACAAACAGTTTCTTCTCGTCAGCTGTGGGGCTCACCAACAGAGCCCGTGTCCCCCACTGATTGCCTCTGTCACCCGGTCACTTTATAACACTGTACATGCACTAACACTTTCACTGTTGTTTCATGTTTACTGGTGCACTTTAGATTTTATTTTATCTTATAACCTTATTCTACGTTTGATATACTAACCCCTAGCCTTAGCTACTAACCCATAGTACTGTATAATATGATATTTTTTATAATTTTTATAACTTTTTATTTTTCCTTGCACTATGTTGTCCGTTGTCTTGTCCTCCACTGTTGTCTGTTGCACAAAACGCTATGTAAAATTCCTAGTATGTCCAATCATACCCTGGCAATAAATGTTTTCTGATTCTGATCTTTGATCTTCTGCCTTCTGGAAGACGACGTAGAAACACTGAAAACATGCACCACTAGACTGTTTAACAGTTTTTACACAAAGACCATTGCTACACTAAATAGGACCATGAATTCAACCAATTAACTGGGACTGTGCAATAACTTGTGGGCCTATTATCATTGTTATTACACGGTTTGGTCTCGTCCATGTCCAAGTTTCCTTGGCTTATTGTGAAGTTTCATGTTTCTGGTGTCCCTGGGTAACTTCACTTCCTGCCTTGTCCTGTTCCCCTTGTGATTGTCTAAGTGATTCCACCTGTGTACTATCACCTGCACCTCCCTTGTGTACTTAAGCCATGTGAATCTGTCGTCCTGTGTTGCGTCATTGTCTTCTGTCTCAGACTGTCTCATGTTGTCTTGTGTCAGAAGTCTTGTTCCTAGTCCCCCGCCATGTTGGTTTTTGCCCTGAACGGTATTTTTGAGTTTTGACCGTTTTTGACGATTAAAGTCTTTTTATTTTGAAACGCTGCATCTGAGTCCTGCCTCTCCCTGCTCGCCGCTGCGACCCTCCCTGACAAAATAACGCGGCCACTAAAGGACTCAGCAGCGATGGATCATGGGAATCCATTCCTGGGAACCCGCTTGGTCCTAGGCGGACCTCGCCGTAAGGAGGCGAACCGACCCCCAAGGATTCCCCTGTCCAGAGACCAGGCTATTTGGCTGGCTGCCCACTTTCCGGCCTACAGGCATCCCACTGGGCCGAAGCGACCACCGGACCCCGCCGTGCCGCAGCGCAACAGCTTCCGCGCTGGGCAGAGGCGACCTCTGGATCCCGCTGTGCTGCAGCGCAACATATTCTGCGCTGGGCGTCAGCAGCAGCCAGCGCCACGGCGCCTCATGCCCCCGACTCCCCCTGTCTGAGCGCCACGCCGCCTCATGCCCTCAACTCCCCCTGTCCCAGCGCAATGCCGCCTCATGCCCCCGACTCTCCTGGTCCCAGCGCCACGGCGCCTCATGCCCTTGACTCGCCCTGTCCCAGCGCCACGCCGCCTCATGCCTCAGCGGTTTGGCCGGTGCTTCCTAGCCCGGTCCTTCCGGGTCCACAACCGGAGCCACAGGGCCCGGCAACCAGGGCCACTTAGCCACAGGGCCCGGCAACCAGGGCCACGGAGCACAGGGCCCGGCAACCAGGGTCACGGAGCGGGAGAAACCGGCTTGCCTCGCCTTGCCTCGCCACGGAGCCGGAGAAACCGACCCGCCTGGCCACGGAGCTGGAGAACCGGGTTCATCTCGCGACGGAGCCACCAAAGAGACCGCTGCCCAAAGCCACGCAGCAGCAGCCACTGCCGCCAGAGCCCGCTGACTGTCCCGGCCGGCCCCCCAAGTTAGCCACGTCCGGCCGCCATCACGGGCGACCCCCAGGCATCCAAGCCTGACCTCGGTGACCCGGAGGCTCGGTCGCCATCCCGGCCGTTCGCCAGCTCGCCCGCCGGAGTCCCCCGGGGGGACCAACACCTTCGGGTCCCCACCCTCCCGCCCCTTCTCTGCCGTGCCCTCGTCTCGGCCCTCCCCTCAGGTCCGTTAGGACCGTCTGGAATTCGGTCCTTGAGGGGTGGAGGGGTTCTGTCACGGTTTGGACTCGTCCATGTCTTATTGTGAAGTTTCATGTTTCTGGTATCTTCACTTCCTGCCTGTCCTGTCTCCCCTAGTGATTGTCTAAGTCAGTGGTTCTCAACCGGTGGGGACCCCCCTGGGGGGGCGCGGACACTTTCCTGGGGGGGGCGCGAGTTGGCTACAAGATGGGAGAAAAAAAATAAATCACGAAAATGCGGTTGTGGTTGGACTATTATAACAAACAAATCCTCCTCCTGACGATTTTTGTGTCAAAAGCGACTAGAGACAAATCTAGTGACATGTGTATATAGTAAGGGTGTAACGATTCCTTTTTAACAACGATTCGATTCGATCGCGATTCATGGTTGTAGATACAATTCAAGGACGATATTGGTTAATTTAGAACGATCCGATACAATTCAATGACTTGAAATCGATTCAGTAACTTTTTAGCCAAAATTCAATCAGTGTGACTGAAATAAATTTCCTAGATTCCTGTTGTTTCTTGTAATGGAATCAGGTATCAATTAATTATGAATATAAATAAACAAGTAAACAACAAATGAATGGCAAATGCATTCACATTTTATTTGAATAAAGTGCAAACACTGCTGCAGCAGTGTAGCAGAAAAAAAACTGTATTAGTGATATACACAAAAAACACCCCTGCAATAATTTTTTCCCCCTACCAACCTCCGCAAACCCCCCCGCTATTTGAACCCTTTTGGAACGTCCTCTCGGATTTTCCGTGAAACCCGGAAGTTGAATCGGAGCTCGGGACGGCGGGACCTGCATACTGCGTGAGCACGTCACGGCTCTGTCCGCGACAGCCTTTATCATTAAATATGCTAAGAAAAAAGTCTGACGTGCTTAAATCCAACGGGTTATTTCCTAGTATCGATAAAATCAATTTATTACATTTTAAATCGATCTTTGATCGATATATGTCGTCCATATGGTCAACTCGCCGAGCACAGATCGATGAAGTTGGATCGGAGGAATATAAATTGATACATCAATCTAACAACTGAATCGTTACACCCCTAGTATATAGCATATTTCTCATAGTTTAGCAATAAAGCATGTAACCTTATAATTATATAGTAATAGCCTATCTATCTATGTATGTAAGGTGTAGTGGGGGTGGTGCCGGGAAGGGGGGCCCCGATAACTATGAACCAGCTTTGGGGGGGCCCAGCTTGCAAAAGGTTGAGAACCCCTGGTCTAAGTGATTCCACCTGTTTCCAATCACCTGCACCTGTACTTAAGCCATGTGTGTCTCTTGTCCTTTGTGGTGTCATTGTCGAATGTTGCCGTCGAGCGTCTTGTCCGTGTTTCATAGGCATTGTTTGTTTTTGCCCTTTTGGAGCTTTTTGAGTTGAAGTCTGTTCTTGACTATTAAAGTCCTTTTTTCTTTTGAAACTTTGCGTTTCAGTCCCCCTTCCTGCCTCGCCACTTCGACCTGTCATGACAATTGTTTTATAGAATGTTTTTACAGCTGATAGTGTGAGTGTTGGATGTGTGCGTGGAAGTGTACAAATGTATTGCGATAGTTTTATTTTTTTACCTATTACTTGAGCTCTGTTCTTACTTTGTGCAATATAAATTTCGTTGTATTCTCCTACAATGACAAATCTATAATCTATAATCAACTCACTGGGGTTTATCATTAGAAACTGGAAAGATGCAAACTTATTTCAACAGAAACTTCCAGAAACCTTTAGTTTGACATGTTACTTACATGACATGGCAAACATTCGGAAAACTTATATTAAGTTTATATAAGGTTATATTAAGCTAACTAAATATTGTTTTAGTGTAATATTGACTACGGTTCTATGATGAAAGTAAAGTAAAAAAAAATCCACTCCTTTAGAGAAAATAAAATAACACAGAGCAATTATTTTTGTTTAATTCAAATCATCTCTACCTGACTAAAACATCAAAAGAGAATCACACACTTAATTGCTTTTGGCAATTTAGGAAGCCATATTTCAAAAAATTGTAAGAAGTGTAGTTATAAAATGTTCATCCCCTTTATTATTGTTTCACACCTGTCCATCTACGTTAAGCAGAAAGAGCAAGTCATCCAGGTAATCAAAGGATCTATGTTGGTATCTGTTGGAGGCACAGCTGCTTAATGGAAATGGTAGGAACAGGGGATACACCAAACATCAGAACCTGGAATTACTTTACTATAACTCTAATTTGCAAAGTGCAGAAACTGCAAATTTCTCAAGCACTATTGTTACGTGAAAACATGAGTCTGTAGCCGAGTCTGTGAAAGAGTCAACCCAAGTTTACTTTTGGTAGGGAGGTTGAGCGCGCCATGGCATACTAAGGCTTTTCGCAGCACTACTTGAAGTGGATGACCCTTGAAAGACGTTTTGATTGGTTCCCTAAAGTTGTTTTCAAGAGGACACAACCCTTATACTGGTGTTACTGACTGAAACCAATGTATTTCCCGGTATAAATGCTTACAAATGTTTTTTGTTACATTAACAGCATCAAGGCTGCTGCTTGACTGTCGTTACCGAAGCGATTTGTTGTGAAGCTAGGTGAGCTGTTGAGATGAGAGTTTTGATCTCACCGATCTTTCTCCAGGCCTCACTTTGACTGTTGGTTTCTGCGCGGTGTCCGGCGTTGTTTTTGCTTTCAGTTTCTCTCCTTGTGCCAATGTTTGATCCACCTCTCTACTTTGAGGCATTTGCAACCTCTGCATTTTGTGTATAGCCCTGCTCTTTTGAACCGTGTCAGAAAAATGCAGTAATTATGTAGTTATGATGTTGATCTCAGCCAGCTGTAATGATTCCAGGTCATTTGTAATGACATGGGACAATATGCTTTTATGCTTTTAAAAAAAAGGAAAAACGGCATTGGCCACTTAACTTACACGGTAATCTCCCACCCGGATGCCAGCCTTTGGCTTAGTGACATGCCAATTTCCCCATCCACTCCATCATCATCTCTGCGGTTAAATTCTGCATTTGATGTCCATTAAATCTCCACATGTATTCATCATAATAACAGTACACAGTAGTTCAATACAATCACTTTAGTCCTAAATCTCCTAATTTTTTCTCTCATCACCTATTCACCATCATAGATGTCAAGCCCAGGCTTTTTCTAGAATTAAAAAAAGCTCCATTTGCAGAGATAAGTGTGATAGTATAGAAGTCTATGAAAAAAGGAATATGCTTAAATTACCTCAGCGAACATTATAAACATGAGTCCCTAATCTTAATCTCTCATTTTAATTTTTCTTTAAAAGAGCATTCAATGGTTGTGTATCTGGTGCTGCAACTCCTCTTTTTATTGCTTTTAACAATGCCAAAAATAATGTCATATTTATTTAGACAGAAAATAGGCAAAGTGTGTGCTCACGGGTATATAATAAAAATCTGCAAATTATAGCCAGTACTTATTCATTTATGGAGCTATGCCATAATGTATTGTACATAACACCATCTTACAAAATATTTCAGAATAGCCACCAGTGTGAATATCAGTAAAACTTTTAGTTTAATTTTCTTTAAGGACGATTTAGTAAGATTACAGCCATGCGCACAGCTCTTTCTGGCTGTCCTCAAGCTAAGACGCTTAGATTGACAATGTTGGAAAATGAATGTTTAGCAAGTCAAGTGCAACTTAAACGTTGACTGCGGGTTAGTGGGGAGCTCGGTCGTCCTCCAATCAGAAGGTTGGCGGTTTGATCCCGACTGACCTGCATATCCATGTGTCCTAGTGCAAGACACTTAACCCAGCATTGCTCCTGTAGCTGTGACTACAGCGAGTGAATGCTAGTTACTGTGTGTGGTAGCTCCTGTCATCAGTGAGTGAATGATGTCATGTAGTGTTAAAGTGCTTTGAGGGGTCAGAAGACTAGAAAAGCGCTATATAAGTAAAGACCATTTAAAATTGGGAATGTTGTTAGTTCATATACACATGGTTAACACATATTTGAAGCCCCTCAGTTTTTAACCTAAACAGTTAAGAACTTTAAGATATTTTCAGTCTGGAATAAAGTATTGAATTGTTGTACCATTTATGATTTTAATAGCTTCGATTGTCAGTCTGTTGACTACAAATCAAAAGCGCCATGGTAACTGTTTCAAATGATAGCCCCTGACTGGTGAAGACCATGGGCATTGTGTCGGTAAAATCTGCTTGGATGTGGTTTTATTATTCAGCACAATCACTTTTCCATCGGTTTTCCATGCCAGAAAAAAGAAGTTTGGGAAAAAAAGAGTGGAGGGATGCAGCAGCCACTGTTTTAGTATATCTGCTCTTTATATCCAAAGGTGAGCCATTCATTTCATGCAACCTTTACCTGAAAGTTGTACATGTACATTTTTTTCTTACCACAGGTGAAGCCATCAGGTCAGACCTTTGTGTTCAAACACCCCGTCTGCCTGTATTCTGAACCTTTTCATGCTGTCTAGCATTTACTGCCTTTTAAATAAAAGCAGTGAAAACATTTATCTAAATATGCTTCTTTTGAGAGACTTCTTTCCGTCAGCTCAGTTGTACCTACCATGAGTCATGACGGCGCAGTCGGATTCCCATTGCATGGCTTGTTGATAGATTCCATAGATTCTATGAGTTCTCTTCCAACTTTTTTTTTAACTTTGGATTGCCAATGTTGCAGGAGATTTTTATGAGAGGCCGTTATTTGTCAACCTTTATGTGAGTGAGTATTTTCAAAGCCTTTTGGCCGAGTCAGTGCTGCTTAGAGATTACGCAATTTTTCTCTTGTAACAGTATCCTAATCCCAATCCCTATCTGAAATAAAAGGTTCCTGTTGTTGGGAACAGTGAAAGGGAATTGTTTTTGGTTAATAGCTACTGTGTCATTGACTACCAAATCATTGACATAAATAGTTTGTGAAATATAGTGAATATTCACAAACTAACTAAATAAGCGGGGCACCACCTTAAAAAGGGACTAATGACTACTAAATAAAAGTGTCATAATTGATATTTCCTCATTAAGAGCAAGGAATTCCTGGTTTCAGTTTGTACACTGACTGTGTTTCAAGCAGCATCACAGTGGGTGGAAACTTTTCCTCAAAGAATAATAATTAGGGCTGTCAAATGATTAACATTTTTAATCAAATTAATCCGAATTTTCCGTGGATTAATCATGATTAATTAATACTTGCAATTACACCTGAATCCTAACCATTTTTTATTTCTGGAATGCATACCAAAAGATAAATAACAGGACAGAGATAATTTGACATCCATCAGCATATTCAGCGTCATCTCAGCTAGTGCTTCGATGTCTTGTTTTGTTTCGTTAGCTTCTTGCTTCGCTGAGGAAATGTATATGAGCACCGTGGGTTTTTTGCATATATTCCATAACCTGTAGCAGTTTTGTTTGGAGTATTTTTATATGGATAAGTGGAGATTGTAGCCAAGACTAACCTTTTGAACAATGTGAAACATTCAATTGTTTGTTCATGAGACCATGTTTTTGAAGTTGGTTCTGCTCGGTTTGAAACAGAATTTGGGAGATGCTCAAGTGAAACCGGTTGCCCTCCATGTGTAGGAATTGTTTTAAACTACAGATTTGATGAAAAAGTACAAAGTAGGTGGTGGCTACATGCTGCCTCTCTCTGATAAGCTCTTTGTGTGCTGTGGTTTTATGCTCCACTGGCCTGAGACAGGTTTGCTGATATCATGTTTTCTCCAAAGCCACACAGGTCAGCCCCTCAGAACTGCAGGATGTGTTTCAGGAAACCTCCTCCAATATCTTCCAGATCAACGCCAACGGTAAGAAGACGACTCATGACTAAACCTGTGTGTGTGTGTGTGGCTGCCGTTTGTCCTAGCGTTCAAGTTCGTACATAATTACTTTGACCATCAGTTTGTTTGGCTCAGCAATGTGTTTCTCCCCCTTCCTGGTTTCTTATTTTTGTACATATCGCACTTATATGTTTCACATTATCAAACAAATTTCTATATTAAACAAAATAAATTCTAGTAAATCTAAAAGATAGTTTTTAAACAATGATGAAGGGAAAAAAGGTATCCAAACATACACGGCCCGATTTGAAAAAGGAATTGCCCTAATAATTGGTTTTGCCCACTCTTTGGGCCCCTCTTTCCCGAAAGGCTTTAATTCAGCCACATTGGATGGTTTGAGCATTAACAGCCTGTTCAAGGTCATGCCACAATATCTCAATCAGATTTAAGTCCAGACTCCAAAACCTTAGGCTACGTTCACACTGCAGGGCTTAATGCTCAATTCCGATTTTTTGAAAAAATCCAATTTTTTTGCAAGGCCGTTCACATTTCTAATAGACCATTTACGCACTTCCGCATTTTTCGAACGGAAATACGTCATTGTAGCGTAGTACAACTTCCTGTTATCTTAGCGGGTTAGGCTGCAGGCTGTATCGGTCGACGTTGTCAATATCAGCCAGCTTCTCTAAATACCTCCGCACAGCGCTGCTAGTAAGCTGCTAGTTTCTCCCTTCAAGGTCACTTTTCTTTCGCTGCCCTTTTCTCCATTTCTTACTAATTTCCTCGTGATTTCTACGTTTAATTGTTATTATAATTCCGCAATGTCTTTCTAGGTTCGTCTCTGTGTCGCTCGCTCGTACAATGTTGCCCCTGGCAGTGTTGCCAACTTAGCGACTTTGTCGCTATATTTAGCGACTTTTCGGACCCCTCCAGCGACAAATATTTGAAAAAGCGACAAGCGACAAATATACGACTATTCCTGACGTTATTGGCGACTTTTGGAGACGTGAAAAAAAACGTATCGTTCCAACGCTTCTTCTCAACAAGCAGCGGGTACTGTCGTGAACCTCACCCCCTTCCTAAAGCACTGACAAGCGGCCGAGTACTCGCGCAGCAGTCCCTTCCAGCTGCAGTGAGTGCAGGATATGTTTACCGCTCCACGTCGAGACTGCAAATCAATCGCGCATGCGCGAATGTAAATGGAAATGATCTTTGACAAATGATCTTTGTCTAAAATAAATCACTAACCAAAAAATAAAAACGACATTACTATACCGCCTTACTCACCAATTATAGCCTTTGTCTCGCACTTACCTCGTTGACGCCGGTGTGTGCTAAACATGTCACTCTAAACTGTACGCACAAAAATACAGAAAGGAATGTAAGTCGAACGCCGAACACAAAGGCTGGTTAAAGCCGTTTATTGGTATTGATTCGCGGGCATACTGCCTGTATTGTAAGACGGATCTCTATGCGAAACTTGGTGATATTAAAAAACACATGACAACACAATTCCAACCAAAACAAGCTGTGATTTATGGTTAAAATATTGGACGCCAAAAACATATTTCTTATTAACAAATGCCTTGATTGCGTTTCTCTGTTCCTCTTTTAAAATGAATTCGCTGTCGATATCTTTCAAGACAGACCTGATAGCAGAATCTACACACCTCAATTCTTCAGCGGCAGCCATTGTTGTTGTAAACAAATTCAACCCAGGGGCTCTTTGATGACGTGGTTGATTACGTTACTGTTGATCATCTGTCCATCGTATAAAGCCAGATTTCGGGCAATACTCGCGCCACTATGGAGAAATGCCAGACCGAACTTCCCGACCAAAAAATGTTGTGGGCGGGACTAAGTTCGGAATGGCATCCAGGCTAGCTAAATATATCTTTAATAAAGATTTCATATGAATTCAAACTTTATTTTGAATTATTTTCATGGTACGGTTACAGAATGAATGGAGGGTTTCCTTTTATGATTCTTTGTTTCTATTGTTCCTTCAGTTGTTGCACTAGAGAAGAATCTACAGTCACTGGGAACATCTAGAGATACAGAAGAGCTACGACAGAGTCTGTGAGTAACACACACACACACACACAGACACGCTCCCACCAGAGCATAAAAACAAAGGCAGAGTTTTGGAATGCACTGCGCACTAAGGTGTGATTTCTGTCTTTTGGTGAAACAGCCCTGAGATCTGATTGGTCAAGTCACAGACACCACATGCGTCCCTCTGCTGCGCACTGTGAGCTCCCCCTGACATCAGACATCATCTTCTCCAAACCAATTTGGAGACGTCACTTGTTAGCTAAACACGGATGTCAACAGTGGATTGATATCAGAGCCCGCCTACGGGCATATTAGACATTCTCTGGTGATATTAAACATATTTAAGTTATTTTGCCAACGGAGCCAGTAGTTACAATCTTCTCGTTTTAAGAAAAAAAATTAAACGGAGGAGAGCGGGGTTTTTAGCTCCGGTTTTGTGGAGCAGTGGTAGCAACGTCGGTACAAAGAAATGTGTCGGAGCGGAGTCGCAGCCAGGAGCGGTGGGATACTGATGTGAGTTGCTTCACGAACACCGAATTCACTTCAGAATGTACCGATCAACCTTCGATTATGTTTGTGAGCGCCTTCGATTAACTCGTCTGCGGCGGCGTATTATGACGTTTGTATCAATGACGTGCTGGTCGGATACATGCGACCTGGCCGTTCAGACTGAAGTCACATTTAAAAACATCGGATACGTATCGGAATTGGGTCCACATACCCAAGTGGCCTGGGTCGCATTTGAAAAGATCGGTTCTGTGTCGTTCAGACTGTCATGAAAACATCAAATAGAGGTCGCATAGGGGCGGAAAAATCGGAATTGGGTCGTTTCAGCCTGCAGTGTGAACGTAGCCTTAGGCCGTAACAAAAAAACACGGGTTTTGTAGAAGGCACGAGTCATTTATTTGTTGTTCAACAACCAACGTCACAAAAAAGTAACGCTGAACGGCTAGGTGACGAGCTCCTCCTACCATGGACCTGAGAAACGGGACAAAGGGACACACATGCACACACAAACACAGCAGGCCCTGCACACGCACAGTTAATAAATCCTGTTATACTTTAAGAAGCAGTTTTCTGAGATTTCACTGTGCGTACGTGTACTGTGATGCTGGCTGGAAAGAGTTAATGAGTGAATATCAATTATGAGACTTCATTTATAGTTTGCTTATTAGTCCCTTTTCATGGTGGTGCCCCGTTATTTATTCATTTTGTGAATGATTTTAATGGTTATTAATAATTCTATTGATTGTTAATGATTTCATTTCACACTAGCTATTAGCCAGCACATTGCCCCTACGCCGTGGCCACTAGTGATGGTAAGAACTGACCATATACTTGAGTATTATAGCGTTAGAATTCGACTGCATTGGGTAAAGCCGTCACTCTCACCACAAGTTGAATTCTCTACATCTATTTTATGTTGTACTGTAACGTCTCATGTTCACTGTTTTGCGTTTGAGATAACATGTCCCTTAAATAATGCTAAAGGGTGTTTGAGGGGTGAATGCGGTCATAACTACGTTGGTGGCAGCGGTGGTTCTTGTGCACCTGCTTCACATTCCGTAGGTCAGCTCAGCTGCCTCAGTCTGCTTTGGCTAGTTAAGCGCCACATTCAAGATATGCTTGGAGCTGAAGAGCCATTTACCAGCTCCGGGCTGTTGGGCAGACAATTGGCCAGCACAGACATTCATGTGGACCTGCCTCCCCCGTTTTCTGCTATAAGGTGTAGGACACAAAAGAGAGAAACTGTTGCTGAAACCGAAAATAAAGAGGAGACAAAGAATAAGAACTGTGTTGGTGGAAGCCGAGAATGTCTGGTTTATGATCCAGCCAAGAAAATAATGTATTGCACTAATTGTAGGACGTTCAGGAGTGAAAGTTTAAGGGTCTATTTTGTAGTTGGGACTAGCATTTTCCATTTTTAAGTAAATGTACTTCAAATAATAAAAAAAGTGGTGCAAGGTGGGTACAGAGCAAAAACGTACATTTCCATGTGTAAGAGGCACAACCCGCCTCCCGTGCTTTTTTCATATGATAAAGCAGGATTTCAGAACATGCAACATTTTACAAATGTCGCCCATAGTTTGGTACAGAAGTCTGCTCACTTAAACACAACTCGCACAAAGACACACACACACACACACACACACACACACACACACACACACACTGTTGTCCATTGTAGATGTTGACAGACACTTCTTATGAGCGGTGCTCGCTGGTGGTTTGTTTGAGGCAGAGCGGGGTAGGGGGACAGAGGACAGAGGGAGGACAAGCAAGATGGAATACTGCATGCAAGGTTATTTACCGGAGCCACGAGACCAATGGCTTCACCCACTTACCTCCACTTTATTTAGTTGTCTTATTATCAGCTGTAGCTATGCTGGATCACTGTAGGCCTCCTATTGAATGTAGACTGTTCAAAAGAGATTGGGGCCACTTAGGGTTAGAAGTTGTCTTGACGGACGTCGGATTTGTAAACAGACTCTGACCCACCTGGAGGCAAACCATCCAACAGCGCTTGGTTTTCTTCAAGTGAATAAACCTCCGATTAGTGTTTGCTAGATATGAGTTCAGACATATTGTGGAGCGGACCGACCTGGACTCCTTGGTTATTGTCCTTGGGGACTTTAACAAGTAATCTCAGTTTATTAAATGCCCAACCAGAGAGGAGAACACGCTGGATCACTGCTGGGTTTATCACACTTGGTCCATCTGATTCCTGCATACAGGCAGAAACTAATACCAAAGGCAAAGTCAATGCTTAAACGCGACTGGTGGCGGAGGAAGGGAATTTAACAGGCCTTCTACTTTCTACTGTAAAATTGTTAGGTTGAATGTTATTTTCTTGTTATTTGTCTTGCTGTGCATTATCTCATTGTCTTACTGTCCAATTTTATGCACAACTGCCATGTCAAATTCCAACATGTTTTGGTAATAAATGACTCTTTTAGAGCCCTCTGTTAGAACAGTTACCTGTCATCTATGTCTACAGGCAAAATAAAGGAATATATTCTCAACAGTGAAATCTCATGGTTATTAGAATTGGACCAATTTAATCATGAAAAAGTAGATGAATGGTCGGTCATTGTCAGCACATCAGCTGTCCCATCACAGAGGACACGGGTATCACCAGCAGAGGTGAAACACATTATGTGTAAAAATACATCTTTATTTTCAACTGTTCACATATTACTAGTGTTGAAAAGAAACAAACTACTACTTCCCCCGCCTACTCCACCAGGAGTGTGGTTCTTTTTACTCATTTAACCGATTGCTGGAGTTTCCTTTTTATTCTCACATGACTGAACGTCATGATCCGCCTGCTGAATCCTATTTAAGTGAAATAGTTAACCACTTATTTGTTTCTATTTTTGAATGGTTACACTGATTTCTAGGTCTATGGTACAACATTCATTGTTGTACCATCCATTGTACCACCATTGTTGTACCTTCCGTTCAACTTTTATTGGGACTATTATCATTTCAATCCGGAGAGACTTGTTGAAATTTGAACACGCTTTATTACAATAAGCATGAATATTCATATTGCAATGTGTTTGGGGCTTAGACTCCATCCTGCCGTAGGCTAGACCAGGGGCCGGGATGCTGAGCCGAGATGAGGCATATCCCCCAAAACCAGTTTTATTTATGGTGGAAATAAAATAAATACTTACGGCCGATGAGAGGTCCTGGTCGGACATATCCGGAGCTGGTGGGATACCATGCTAACCCACGGAAGGGTTAGCATGGTAGGGAGACATACGGTAGGTCATGTGGAGTAGAGCCGACAGAGACTAAGGTTTACAAAAGGAGAGGAAGGTCAGACTGAAACAAAGCCGAGGACACAGGGGCAAGAGAAGCCGCAGGACAGCCGAGGACGCAGGGTCTAGAAGTAAAAGACAGGGTCTGCTAGACCAAAGGACGGGGATAGGTTGGGGTCGAGGTTGACCCTAGACAAGGACAGGTTGTGGTTGTGTAAGCTCGTAGACAAGATAGGAGTGGTCACTGTAGACTGCAGAACAGGACAGGTGGGGTCAAGAGAAATCGCAGAATAGACATAGCTGCGGAGGGCCCCTCACAGAACAGCTTGACCGGGATCGCTCAGACTGGGAAACAGATGGTCACATGATGTCTAGGACTGATTTTGTTTGCATTCCGGCCAGACTTGCGTCACTTGACTGGTCCAGCTCAGAGGCGTCTAGTTTGTATCTGTAGTAACCGGTCGCGGGGCCGCGAAAAGTAAAGTTAGTCAGCTTGACTGGGCCCATTAGGCCGCGAAGAAGAAAGGTAGTCAGCTTGACTGGTCCCGTGAGACCGCGAAACAGAGTGTTGTCAGCTTGACGGGTCCATCCGGACATCTTTTGGGGAAATGGAGGTGGTCCCGCCGGACCAGGAAACAGACACGTTAAGATACGCAACGTAAACCTAGGAAGTACAGCCAAGCTAAGAGAGGTCCAGTTCACTTAGGACAGGGCATTGCTGCCCGCGCTATGGGAGAGGAAATCCCAGAATAGCTGGGCAGTAAGACACCACCACCACCACCAGTTATATGCAAGCTTACGCGTTCTTTTACGGCTTCCTGGATCTTGCTTTGCAAGTACAGTGTTATGGTCAGGGCAGAGGTGAATCGCCACGGCAGGAGACAACCACCCCATCGTCCTAGGTTGAGAATCATGGGGGTGGATCAAGCCGTTCCACATGGAGATATTACAGCATAGCTTTAATCAGCAAGGCAGCCATTAGTGCGAGCCACCAGCCAAAGGAAGCCCCTCCGTATTGCCCACGTGTAGGACTGCCTCGAGCTTTGAGTATGGGCCACGCCCCAAGCTGCATGGGCGGCGATGGACATCTGGAGACTGGCTTTTCAGACATTGAACATCCTGCCACGGTGCCTTGACTCCAGGGTGAGCGCTCAGAGACCCTGGTCACATCTACCTCAACTGCTGGTGCACAACCTGCAAAGATAAGGAGGTTAAAATGCCGAAGAGTAGCCAAAGCGGATATCAGCTGCCATTAGCAGCAACCTTGCGACGGCAGTGCAAGAAAATCACAACTCTGTTCATGACCCCAGTTTGGGCAGGTCCACGGTAAGTCCTACATCTTGAAGTGCATACTGATTTAACATGACCTGTTCCTGACCCGTAAAGAGTCTACCCACCTGGCATAGGACTCAAAAGGAGATCCCTTAGATAATAGTGGGATTCCTTAGTGCTGAAACCCCTAGCAAGAAGGATACTGATACAACCGGCCACCAGGAAAATACAGACATCTGTCAATTCATGGCTTAACAGACCTTGAGGCTTCCTGAACACAACTATCCCTGATGTTGATGTGTGTATGGGTTACTGCAGCCCAACCACCCCCTTTGTGTGTGGGATGGAGTTATAGTTGTAGCCCAGAATCAGAATGCCCTGCGTACTTGGTGTCAACTTATTAAGCGGATAATCTAATATCCCAGACCGCCAGCAAAGCATTTCACCCTTAGGTGATAGTAATGACTGCGCTTGATTGTCGTTACCTAGAATCGACTAAAGGAAGCCACGGTGCAGGCAGCCGTGGCTTTGACCAAACTTCCCCAAAACGCGGATGGCCTTCCATGTCTCAACGTTGCTGGTGTGCCGGTTACACTCTCCCATTGAAACCACTGACCTATAACATCAGTAAAGCTCCTGTCCCGACTCTGTTGCAGCTTTTGGGACACCTAAGACGCTATGTCCTGCTAGCGGCATGGAAACGCACATTCCCCTGGCAGGCTGCGTGTGCCCGAATACTCGTTGTAGCAGCAATCGCTTGTCAACATGCAACGCTTGCGGTGTAGCTGGTGCATTTAGTTGGTTCTGTAACTGCGTCTTACGTGGAGTTTCCCCGATGGAGTCTTCCCATGGTTCTCAAGCTTGCGCGCATTCAGCACTAGTTAGACGGCCGGGTAATGTTAACCGGATATAGCTTGCGTCGCGGATCTTCACCTGAGCGTGTAATTTGTTAGACATTTAGTATCTGCATGCCTACCCGCGGACGATCAGGGACTGCGGATGCTTGTGAATGCCACACTGCTTCGATCTGTGTGGATGTGGAGGGTCGACTTACCAGGCCGAGTGTTTAGTCTCTCTTTACTAAAGTCTCTCTAGATTTGTTTTGCTTCACTCAATTAAATCAAAGCCTTGCACAGTTACTGTCTACATCCTGGGCTTTGAAATGGATGAGTTTCTAGCCTTGGTTCTCAATGGTTTATAGTGGTGGATACACTGTGCATTTTCTTTCTTCCAGGCGGACTTTGAAAAAAAGACAGTGTTCCATCTTCATTTATTTATTAATTAGTGACATGTATACAGATATTTCACATCTTCCCACTAATGTAGGTTCCCCTTTATCCTACAGAAAAGAAATTGTCCAAATACACTAAGTATTTACAAAGTTATTTAAATTTTTATTATGGGTATGCCATTTTCGGAGCAGAGGCCATAAAAGAGGCTCAAGTTTAAAGGGTTAATCAGGGTAACTTGTTGTAATATCCATAAGACACCCATAATACACAACTGCAGGCCAGGTTCACATTTCCACCAGGTTTACTGGCACTGAGCCTGAGTGATCCCCTTCTGTGTCGTCACACACCAACTATTCAAGCTATTCCTGCAAAGCAGAGAAACGGGGAGAATGGTCGCAGCCACCTTCAACGGACTTGATTCATAAGTGCGTGGAACGCACCTCTCCACCTTGTCCTCCTCCACTCTTACACAACAAGCAGGCCGGCATCACTCTGCCTTCTCCAACCCACGTGAAAGGACCACTTTTCCTACAGGCAGTAGGTGTATGTTCTGTTGGAGATGCACATTTAAATGTCAGATGGATTGTATAACTGCTGCTGTGTGGCTCATTTTACCGTGTTGGTGATCTGGGACGTTAAATTTCCCTCTCCATTGCTGTGAAAGGCTCGATCAGCACCTGAAATGCAACCAAATGCATGTAGATTAGTGTTTTAGATTAGTGATCAGCCGCTTGCACGTGCAGTCCTAATTGAAATACACTTTGGCCATTTTATGACACTCTACTATTAGCAACATTGTTGAGTCTGATCCCAACCTCAATGCTCTCTTTTAAGATGATGACAGTGCTTTCTATTATTTTCCATATAGCTGCCAACACAGGCAGCATCAGGCTTGATGCTTCAAACTTGTACCTCCACCCACAGCTGTGCTTATGCATTGGCCAAGTTACTGTAATGATGTAAGTAACTACATGAGTTTACCATCCTGGGCACTCATTGTATTACTTTTGTTACTGAGCTCTACTCCTTTGGGAAAATCTTCACAATCAGTGTCCACTTCTGCCAGCAGCTAGCTTGCAGGTAACTAGAAATAGCAGGCACATAATAACTGGATTGGTGGAGCAGTGGCCACCTTAAAAAACGTCTGTAAAACATTCTTCAACTTACCACCCAGAATCTATTGGAACCTTGGTTAGCTGGCTGTATTGAGGCGTTTCGTTCGTCCTCGTCTCCCTCCTCCTGATGACATCTGTTCACTTTACTGGGTCGCCACTCACCTCAGAACAGCTAGAAGCACTTTCACCCCCTGACAAGGTTGGACAACACATCATGCAAGCCAGCTACGTATCCAGCCTCACACCTCCAGACCTGGCAAACAGCCACCTGATGCCAGACGCGTCCACTGAACGCCGAGCGATAAAGACTCAATTGCCTTTCTGTGCCGCTGGACAAAAAATTCTGTCTCCAGTGGCAAAGGTTACACCCACGCTCATTTCAAAGGCAGTACACACAGGTATTTATGGGCTTTAGTGCTGAGCATCAAACACCTACGTTGAAGTACCAATATCTGCCTCTTTTCCACCAGGTTGCCATGAGACTCAAAGTTGATTTAATTAATACAATCAACATGAGTTGAAGACAGTTTTCATGTTATCAGTATGCATTACAAATACTTAATACGCTTTCCATAAGCCATTAGATTCCAGTCAGACAACAGTCATATTAACCTCCTCATCATCAAAACACACTTATCGCAAACTAAATAGAAATATAATGAAACGGAATCATTAAAAGTGCTGACCCGTTATGTAAAGCCCTCAAACTGTGATTGCTGTCAGAGAACAGAACAATCCTCATTCCCGCCTGCTGCCACCGGTCTCCTCAGTTCCCCACCACGACCCAGCCACTCCTCAAAGGAAGCAGGCAAAAGAAACGCACAACGAGGTGGCTGATTGAAATTCACAGAGTGAGCGATCCCAATCTTTTGCATGCTGTTTCTAGCCGCAGCGCTTTTGAGCTTGTTGTGGGGGAAGAGTGTGACTAGCAGATGTATCACCGTGCAGCTACACTGCAAAGGGCTTTTGGCGGCTCTTTCGCGGTGGGCGAGCTCGGCTTCTTTAGTATCACCGTATCAGCGGATGATCCACTGGGGTTCATCAACATTGAAGCGCAGTTCATGTTGTATTTTTAGACTGCTAGTCCAACCCTCTCACTGCCTCCACTTCTCCCTGTCAAATAAATACAGCCATCCATCTAAAGTGAAGTTGCTGCTGATTGAGTCACTCTCGAATAAATCAATCGGGTTTGGTCAGTGTGCAGAATATGACCTCATCTTGCATTTTCTAACTGAATTTCCAATTTTAAAAGGCAAAGCATTGATGGCGGTCAATTGGTCAGTCTGTCTGCATGATGTATGGAAACCTACTAGTCCGTTATTAAATAAACTAGAACTTGGGAATCCTTTAACTTTTCTAATTTTACCATCTCTTAAGATTTCTTTTTAACTCCTGGTCACATTGTGCAACTTTTCTTCTTTTAAAAAATAAATGAAGTCTGCTTAAGTAAGATGGTACAAAGTAATTTTACCCAATAATATTACAACACCGATCTATACATCCATCCATCAATCTGTAGCTTTAGTTAGAAGGGTGAGAGCCTCACTGCCCAATCAAATTTGTAAGTATAATAGAATTTTTCCCTTTGATTGATTTATTCTGACAATACTCCATTCTTTGGGATATACCAATTTATTTTCTCTCTACAGCTGCAATCTATAATGGCATTCTGGTGGCGTCTTAAACCCTGATGAAATTAGTGTAAAACTTCCCCACATAGAAGACACCATGTCTGTCTGTTATGACGCTGGCTGCAGTCCAATTTAATTATTTCCTCACAGTACTTTTTATTTGTAGCAGCAACATTCCGCCTCTAGCCTGTTTACTTCATTGACTCGTCTACTCTTAAGCCCTGCTTTGCAAAGACACAATGGGAGATCGTCATCACGAGAAGCTCTCCAGTAGAAACCCAGAACTACAGGAAGGAACTGGCTCCGTCAGACAGTTATGAATGCTGTCTCATCATGTAAATGGGATCCCACCTTCCTGAGAGCAGGCTGGCTCACTGACTCTATTATGAATAAAAAATGCAAATTATCAAGCATCGCAAGCAACTAAAAGTTTGAGAATAATAACCTTTTTGTTTGATTTGTAAGTTTTCTGATAAATGGTCCTGTTGGCATGTTGATGTGTGGTGGCAACACAATGTGCAGTGATAGCAAATTTGATGCACACAAAATAGCCCAATCAGTTCTTTTACCCTACTCACTTGTAAAACTATTGGTATTCCATTTCTTTTTTAAATGCATATTTACTGATGCCTTCCATTCATACCTTTGCTAAAGCTTCTTTTGACAATATCCACCAGTTTTGTACTTTTTCTTTGTACTGCTCCATACAAATAAAACGACAAAGGAAACGGAAACAACATGTCTTGTTTATTCAAATATATTTTTATCCATGAATACTCAGGTTTCTGCACCTTTGATGTCGAGGTGATGCATGAGGACATGGCCTGTGTCTTGGTATTTATGTGATTTGTGATAACGATTAAGAACATTTTATATTTATGATTATAATTATTAAAATACAGCATTTTTTTCCTTTTTGTCCACCCCTCATAATTGTGTGTTTATATTTATTACACATGTTTTGAATTAATTGAGTAAATGCTGTTTTCCCCTCCGATCTTTTATCTGCAGACACTCGATGCAGCAGCAAACCAACAAAGTCATCACCAGCACAAGCCAACTCATCAAACAGCTCTCTGATATAATCAGCGGCTCTTCACGGGTACCTCATGCTCCCCTTCCTCCCACATTCATGCTCATTTTGAAGAACAAACAGTGGATTAAACAACATTAGAGCTAGTTAACACTAATCTTTTGTTGCACAGCAAGACCGTCTGCACCTGACCAGGCTAAAGAGCGAACTCTCAGAGTCTGTGCAGCGCTATGGGGATCTGCAGAAGGTACACATGGATTTACTCACAGTCCACTTACAAAAACTGTCTGATCTCTTTAATAATGATCTCTCTTCATTTGATCCTCTCTTAGAAAATTGCTGCGCGTTCAAGAGCCTTACTCTCTCCGGCAAAGAAAGACACGAAGAAGGTGAGCTGATGAAAACCTCTGTCAGTTCATAAAAGAGAAGCGTGATGAGGTGACAAATTTGTCACGAAAAGTGAGCTCCTCTGTTGTACCACAGCGACTCCATTCATACATCCAACTCCTATGTTCTGCCTTCCTTCTTTATCATCACAATCTAAATGAATCCAAAAGTTACTGGCAAGTGTTTTTCACTGTATAGCTCCCGGAATACTTCTAGATGCATGCTGTGTCTCTCAATGTTTGAGTAGAAGTTAATTACCCAAAAGAAAAAAGAAAACCAGAAGCAAAAGAAATCTAAAAACTACAATGTTTCCATTGTTTATTACATGAAAAGTGGTGACTGAGAATGACAGTCAATCATTTGATGGGACCCACTTACATTTTATCACTTCATTTGTTGGATGGATAATTTTGGGGGGAATGGCGGGAGGTCGTATATATAGTGCTCCTTTGTGTTGAAAGGAGCCAGTTTAGGTGGTTTGGGCATCTGGCCAGGATGCTCCCTGGTCATGATGCCCCCTGGTTAGAATGTCCCCTGGTCAGGATGCCCCCTGGTTAGGATGCCCCCTGAGCGCCTCCCTTGGGAGGTGTTCCAGGCCCGTCCAGCAGGGAAGACCCAGGACGAGGTGGAGAGATTATATCTCTGCACTGGCCTGGGAACGCCTTGGATCCCCCAGTCAGAGCTGGTAGAGGAGGCCCAGGAAAGGGAAGTTTGGGGTCCCCTGCTGGAGCTGTTGCCCCCGCGACCCGACGTCGGATAAGCGGTTGAAGATGGATGGATGGACTACTTTAATCCAGAAAAACAGTCTCTAACTGCAAACTGTCGTTTTTTACATTTCATCAGCAATTTCCAGCTGATTTGTGATGATTTGAGCTCCTTTGAGGTCTTTGTTCATGGTTAAGGGCCTAACTGACACATGGATGAGGGCCCAAAACTTTCAATACACTCTCTTACAATATATATTCCAGTCCAGTAACAGCAGTGGGGCAAAATAACCAAACCAGTCGAATATCCTTCACGTCTAAAACAGTGGTCACGCAAAAGGAAAATAAAACTAAACTAATGCAGGCCCTGTGAAAAAAGGATCAAAAGACCCCGTCAGAATGAACCAATCGGTTTCCTCCAGCTACCAGTACTGAGCCTTTGCTGGTCTCGTGAAAAAGGATTGAGCCGATGCAACAGCCCCGATGATCCGCGCACCTCTCGATCCTCTTTGAGAGGACTCGTTACTCCCGACTCCTTGTAAGGATTCGTTCACGAAGGACAACAGTGCTTAATACATTTGACAAAACTTAATGCATGGCATTAAGCTCCCTGCCCAAGTGAGTACTAACTACCGCTAAATCCACTGTGAGGAGTGGTAGTCTTTCTTCTGCCGTGGAAACAAAGGGAATAAATACATTTTCTGTTCAGCAAATGGGGGGAAGCATCAACAGCAAATGCAAATGCACACATATTCACTTTGAACAAGCTTTCCACCCACATCATTCAATCCACGTCATCGGGGCAAGTCAACTGCAGGAACTAAAGTTATTGTGCACTCTTCATGTGATCTTGTGCAATAAGGTGTCAGAAGGAGAGTCTCCATCTGTGTGGTGCACTAATACATTTACACAGCCTTTGCTGCGCTGTTTGCATGTGGAGGAGTGAGCACGACGGTGAGTCATAGCGCGGCCTGTAGTCTGGGCGACGTGACTCAGCCCGCGTTGGTCTTGTGCGCTGACCCACACCGACCCTCTCTACTGAATTAAGGTCTGCAGTCAGCCATACAAAAGGTGGAACATATTAGTAATACAAAAATAGAAATTAACCAGGCCTTTAGTTTCGACGTGCACATGTTCAGAGTGTACACATTTTCATGGATTACTATCCACACTACACACACACAGGGTGCGATTTGACAAAAAAGCAAAGATGATTTTTTTTTTTTGGACATGTGACTTTTAGCTTGCATAACTAGGGAGAAGAATGCAAAGGGTAGACAGGCCCTTTTTCGGGTCCGTGGATTAGTCCCCATCACAACATAGCAAAACTTTTAATGTTAATTTAGTTGTTTTATTATTGGGTCCTGTAAAGGAAGACGATATGCTCAGTGCCGGTGCTCCGCACACGCACATCACGCACTGCGCGTAGGGAACCAAATGCCTGGGGCGGCCACCAAATAATCTGCTAGTATAAATAACAAATAAAATATGTCTAAAGCATGTTATTATGCAAAACCAATACAAAAGTAATAGGCCATCACTCACAGTAATGCAGCTCCGCACTACTCGTATTATTAAAGGGCTGGTTCCTATTCTGTGCTATGGAACCCACCCTTCCCTTGGATGGGATCCAAAGTCCAACTGGCTTGATGCTCACTTTCACGCGCACGGACGGTTTGGCTACGAGGAGGAAGCAGAATTAAGCCTCGAGCAAAGAGGGGAAACCGATCCACGTCACGAGCGCACGCGCACCCTGCGAACACTACAATGTGTTTGTGTTGGATGACGTTCAGAAATTGACACTGAAGATCGTTTTATCGTTTTATCTCTAAAGCCGTTGCACAAACCTTCATACTAAGTATAATACACTGCATGAAAAGTGGGATTTCCGAAGATTTCCGGCACCGTAAATTGTCGTGGAATTTCAGGTTTTCGGCAATTTGCGGGCAAAGCCTAAAACTGCCGGAAATTGTCGGAAATTGACGTGGGCCTCCCTTGGCAGTTGGCCCCCCATGACTCCCCTCCTCCTAATTCTAGGGGAGGCTTTGACATGTAAATGGAAATGCTGTGAGCTATACAAATGAAAATCAGGGCTGCAGAGGGAGTTTTAGCCCAGGTGACATTTTTTTTAAAGGTAAGAAAATCTCTGGTACAAATAGATCAGGCCTAATTATAGACTCTTACATTTTAGCTTGTATTGATTTATTTAATTTAAGTATGCTAGATTACTGTGTATGCCATTAGCTATGGCAAATGTTATATAAAAAAGATACACTAAATTATTTAAAAAATTAGTTTCAATCTGAATCAGCAAGGTAAAATGACCATTCCATGCAAACATTAGAATGAGAATGAAGGCTCTGCAGAGATCACATTCTCCTAGAGCTCAACTAATGTGCACAGTGGCAGAAATACAGTGACCTTTTCTTTAGTCTTACTTAAATGCACAGAAGACGTATTAACCACTACATCTCGCAGACATGGTGCTTCACAGGCACCGCGGTCTGGTTTCGCGAGTCCTTCCATGTAACAATGACCTCGTATCTGATTGGAGGATCCGGACGTTCAACTCGATTAACAACTTTCAGCCAGTCAAGAAGAAACTGCAGTTTGCTATCAGCGGACTGTCCGTCAGCTGAATCGCCATCCTGCCGATATGAACGAGCGGGAGAGACTGACTCAAAGAAGAGGAGACGGCCGCATGAAATCCCAAGGTAAGAATATGTTTGATGACTGCTAGCTAAGCTAAAAGTAGCTTAGCTTAAAAGTAGCTAAGCTAAAAGTAGCTTAGCCTAAAACCAAAGCTAAGAGTAGCCTTACAAAAGAACCAGTGAGCAGAACCCGCTTTATTGAAGTGTATTTTTGTAGTGTATAAGGTTTGAAGTGCATGCTTTCATTGTGCGGTATAAGGAAATAGATACCATAGAATAGATACCGATCATAACTGTACATTTTGTTTTCACAGACTAGTTTCTCCTCACAATGAGGCGCTGACCTCCTATTTGCTCGGAGCAACATCTGTAAGTGACTCTTTTTAACTGTTTCTCCTTCCTCGTTTAATGTTACGGTGACTTGCGTGTTGATTTTTATTCATACCACTTCCATTTAATTGTTTTCCAGCCGCCTGTAAGACGTATTACGAGACGGCACGTCGGAGCTTCAGAATCGCGCCAGAAAACTCACTGCGGGCGGAAGAGCGAAGAGTTCCGCGCGAGAAGAAAGCGGGTAAGAGTTTATTTGGTGACTATTTTTCACGAGCATTGATAGATGTGTTGTGTCCATACGCATCGCACTTTATTGATTCATTGTTTTGTTTTTCACAGCTGCTGGAATGGAGACAGCGTGTGCTCGCAGATGACGCGGTGGAACTCTGGAAGTCCGCCAGCGGAGACCTTATGTCTGCCGAAAAAGAGGGCATGTTGGCGGGGTCTCTGGGTGGATTGTACGGTCGCCGTCATTTCGTAGGACGGAGCTGTGCGAAGCTGCAGTCCCGGTGAGAGGCGACTCCAAAGTACAGAGCCAGCGCACAATGTGCGTCTGCGCAACGGACCTGCCTCGGAAAGAACGCCGCCAGTTACCTACAACCCCGAGGAGGCGAACGGACAGTTGTACTTTTTGGATCATCATCTACTCATGTGTGCGCAGATCCTCGCTTTGTATACAATTGTTTGTTTTAATAAAGCTCTTTTTGCATAAACATGTTCCTGGCAAATGTTCATTTCATCTATAAATTCATTAATGTCCTTGGTGGTAGTCTAATAATTGTTTAGTAGCCTACATAGGATAACAATGACATGAATACACAGTACAATATGAATGAATAAATAATATATATTGTATATATAAATTATTTATGAGGCTGGGTGACCAATAGCGACAGATCTGCCAACCAATCACGATGTGATTTTCTTGTTTGAAAGTTGTGGTTTCATCCAATGAGGAGTAAGGAAACTCAAGCCAGGCCTTCCCAGGTGTGGTTTTGCTGCCAATCATGAGTGATTTTACTTGTTTGAAAGTTGTGGTTTCCTCCAATAAGGAGTAAGGATATTCAGCCCGCTCCGCTCGGCCACCCGCGGTTTCGCTGCATTCATATGCTAATTAGGGCCATTCGCACCTCCGCCAGCTGATCGCCACATACGTCAGAGTCTGTTTCCGACAATTTCCGGGGACAGGCGAACGCGGCGTGTGCGGCCTGTAAATTGTCGGAAATTGTCGGAAATTAGGGAGATTTTCGGGCGTTTACGGGGACGGAAATCCCACTTTTCATGCAGTGATACACACACTCATCACACCTGCAATAATGCAAACTTTCCACAGTATATAATCTAATTTTAGTCAAATATTTGTGTGTGTCCCAGAGTCCTCAGACCCCGTTGGCTGAGCAGATGGAGGAGGGTCCGCTGTTTGGAGAAGTAGTCGGGTCAGAGGACGTGGCTCAAGCTTTCCTGTCTGAGATCAGCGAGGAGGACATGGAGGTGCTCCACCACAGAGAGGAGGCCCTACTGCAGATCGAAGTAAGAACACTGACATGCGGATCAGCTTTATATTCATGTAGAGATCAAGTAGAACAGTTGTGGTGTCCTGTGGGTACTCATTGAGAGGCTTCCTAGGAGCCGCCTGGTAATAAAAAGCACTCCTTCAGACCATGTTGTCTGTGACTCCACCAAACTCCTAAAAACCTGTTAAGGACAGTTTCCACCGTCAGCACAATTTGTGTTTGACGATCCCAGACACAGTGCTGTGTGTATGGTGTCGATACCTTACAGAAATTCTTTGATTTGCAAGGTTTGACTTGATCTGAATAAAATATAAAAATACACTCAATGCTTTGCTTTGTGGGAAAGCTTACAAATTTGATCTGGATCCAGAAAAAAAGTCAATGCATATGTATATAAAGTTTGTTTGTTTTCTATATTCATTCATTTATGTCAATAAAACCAAGTAAAAATATCACAAGCATCCTAAACCAGTTAAGAACACATCGAGGAGTCACATTGTCGCCTTTAGTGACGTGTTCTTTCATTAATGTTCACAATCCGTGTGTGTCCTGGTGTTTTTTTTTCATGTCCCCTACTCACGCATCTGCCCATGCTGGATTCCGTCCCGTTGATTTAAAAAGTTAGCATGGGAAGCTAAACACGGCATTAGCACAACTTCATCCAGCTAGCTAAACATCCCAGGTATGTAAGTCTATGGAAGTTGGAGGTGAGAATGTACCAAGGTCGGGTCTTCTTGGAAGAACACTGGTCGCGCTTGTTATGTTGTTAAATAATCCTCATTTATCTTCTGGAGTGGGACTACAAATAAAGTGTTGAACGTCTTCAGATAGCTTTTGGGACATTTGTTTAAAATATAACTTGCGGTTCACTTTCACACTCAGGTATTCCCACCCAGCCAAGAAAATCCAAAGCAACAACCTTGTGATTATAAGCCTGTGTGCCGATGGCCCCCGGGGACCCTAAAGCTGATTGCACCTTGTGTCAAATGCGAAATGAGAACCTGTGTTTTCATGTGTATGGCCTACGGTTTTAGGCACTACTAATAAGAGACCCTGGCTATTTAACAGGTCCGATATCCAAGATTGAATATGCCTGAAAAACAAAAAGGAAAAAACAAACAACGCATTTGTTTTCTTCCAATATTGCCCCCCCAGGAGGCCGCACGCCAAGGAAGTAACTAGAAACTCAGTCCGGCTCCGTCTTATTCTCCCACCTCCAAAAGCTTATTAGTATTTTGTCACAGTACCAATTCTGCTGCAAGATATTGAATGCTACCCAATTACTAAGGTGCTTACATAACTTGTTTGTTCCTTTACCTGGGTAGAGTGTGTATGGAATCTTAATTTTTTTCCACACTTAACTTTCAAAGCCACCATTAGAGTCCACAATATTCTGTTCATTCATGTTCTGTATGAGGATGTATATATACATATATGCATAAAAATGTATAAATATATGTGTATGTATGTATGTATGTATATATATCCAAGATTGAATATATATTATATATATATATCCAAGATTGAATATATATTATATACACATTACATATATATACATATAAAAAAAAATCTTCGCTGGCCTTCAGTGCATGTTGGATATGCTGGGCTGCAAAGGATACATCAAATGTGTCCTCCAAATCTCTGCCCCAGGGGCTGCGTTCGTCAATTGCATTCAGAAGAGTTAAAGGAATGGGACAGCCGAGTCACAGGCGGAGTGATTCATTGGGTCAACGAATGATGAGCAGCCTCTGGAGAAAGCAGCTGACAAAATAAGACACAGCCATTTCAATTAAACATATCCATTCTAGCTGCTTTAAAGCCATGGGGATTACGTAGTATACTAAACTTGTTGGTATGTTTTTACATATGATCTTATTGATATTGCTCTTAAAAATGTATGAAATCCATCCAACCGGACCATCTCAAAAGGCAAGTAGGAAAATGGTATTAAATTCAGGCTTTACGAAAGATGGGGTATGTGTGATGTGTCAAATTCCTTGTATGTCGAACATATTTTAGCAATGAATGTTCCTGATAGGTTTTGCATTAGGGGGCCTTGGCAGTTAAAAAAAACTACGAGCCTCTCATTCGTCAGAAGCGTGTGAACACTCACAACCATTCTATACATTGTTGGTCATTACTTTACTCGGATAACTTGCACTGTGTCACAGTTTGGGTTCATGTGTGGAGTTCCCTGGGCACCTTCCTGCCCCTTGTCTGCTTCAGCACTGGTTCCGCCTGCCCCTTAGGGCCATCTAGAATTTGGCCCTCGAGGGGGGGGGGGTTCTGTCACAGTTTGGGTTCATGTGCCATTTTATTTTGTAGTTGCATGTGTTGCAGTCGTGTCCCTGGGGTAACTTCACTTCCTGCCTTGTCCTGTCATCCCCTGTGAGTGTCTGCAGTGTCGATGATTGTTCCCACCTGTGTCCAATCACCTGCACCTCCCCTATACAGGTAAAAGCCAGTAAATTAGAATATTTTGAAAAACTTGATTTATTTCAGTAATTGCATTCAAAAGGTGTAACTTGTACATTATATTTATTCATTGCACACAGACTGATGCATTCAAATGTTTATTTCATTTAATTTTGATGATTTGAAGTGGCAACAAATGAAAATCCAAAATTCCGTGTGTCACAAAATTAGAATATTACTTAAGGCTAATACAAAAAAGGGATTTTTTAGAAATGTTGGCCAACTGAAAAGTATGAAAATGAAAAATATGAGCATGTACAATACTCAATACTTGGTTGGAGCTCCTTTTGCCTCAATTACTGCATTAATGCGGCGTGGCATGGAGTCGATGAGTTTCTGGCACTGCTCAGGTGTTATGAGAGCCCAGGTTGCTCTGATAGTGGCCTTCAACTCTTCTGCGTTGTTGGGTCTGGCATTCTGCATCTTCCTTTTCATAATACCCGACAGATTTTCTATGGGGCTAAGGTCAGGGGAGTTGGCTGGCCAATTTAGAACAGAAATACCCTGGTCCGTAAACCAGGCACGGGTAGATTTTGCGCTGTGTGCAGGCGCCAAGTGCTGTTGCTTGAAAGACATGGGTTTCAACTGCCGCATACCTTGTGTCAAGCCACTGTTGACCAAGAAACAGCGCGAAAAGCGTCTCACCTGGGCTAAGGAAAAAAAGAGCTGGACTGCTGCTGAGTGGTCCAAAGTCATGTTTTCTGACGAAAGCAAATTTTGCATTTCCTTTGGAAATCGAGGTCCCAGAGTCTGGAGGAAGACAGGAGAGGCACAGGATCCACGCTGCCTGAAGTCTAGTGTAAAGTTTCCACCATCAGTTATGGTTTGGAGTGCCATGTCATCTGCTGGTGTCGGTCCACTCTGTTTCCTGAGATCCAGGGTCAACGCAGCCGTCTACCAGCAAGTTTTAGAGCACTTCATGCTTCCTGCTGCTGGCCTGCTCTATGGAGATGGAGATTTCAGGTTCCAACAGGACTTGGCGCCTGCACACAGCGCAAAATCTACCCGTGCCTGGTTTACGGACCATGGTATTTCTGTTCTAAATTGGCCAACCAACTCCCCTGACCTTAGCCCCATAGAAAATCTGTGGGGTATTGTGAAAAGGAAGATGCAGAATGCCAGACCCAACAACGCAGAAGAGTTGAACGCCACTATCAGAGCAACCTGGGCTCTCATAACACCTGAGCAGTGCCAGAAACTCATCGACTCCATGCCACGCCGCATTAATGCAGTAATTGAGGCAAAAGGAGCTCCAACCAAGTATTGAATATTGTACATGCTCATATTTTTCATTTTCATACTTTTCAGTTGGCCAACATTTCTAAAAAATCCCTTTTTTGTATTAGCCTTAAGTAATATTCTAATTTTGTGACACACGGAATTTTGGATTTTCATTTGTTGCCACTTCAAATCATCAAAATTAAATGAAATAAACATTTGAATGCATCAGTCTGTGTGCAATGAATAAATATAATGTACAAGTTACACCTTTTGAATGCAATTACTGAAATAAATCAAGTTTTTCAAAATATTCTAATTTACTGGCTTTTACCTGTATATTTAAACCATGTGTCTCTTTTGTCCCTTGGGTTCCGCCTTTGTGTTCCTGGTCCTTGGCTGCGGTTTGCTCCTCTGCATTTTGATTTTGACTATTAAAGACCTTTTATTAGAAGTTTAAGTCCTGCCTCTGCCTCCACCCTGGATCCTGACACACTGAGTCAGCCAGGGTTGCTATTGAATTAAAAGTGTCAGTAAGCATGAATCATGACTTTTCCGTGCATGCGTGGTGACCCGACGTAATTTTGGCCAATGGCAGGTAATCTACCAACCCTGTTTTGTTAATGGAATTGAAACATTTGGGACCTCGTCTACTGCGTAAACAATCATAGCAAAAAAGGAACTGACTTTAAAAAAAGGGCGTGCATTGAATGACATGATATTTTTTCCAGAGATTCTAGAGAAACCTGTTTTGTATTGTACATGGATAATGTCATCAAGTTGTGGGGCTTGATGAGTTCATGTGTTGCCTCTGTGCAATAAATTCTACTCTGTTAAATACCTGTTGGTCTTTAGTAACTATTCTATAGCCATGATAATGAGAGTTGTACTTTAACAATAAAGTGTGCCTTTATTGTAGTGTGGGGGGATCCTTTCTTGAGTGCTTGTGGATTTGAAAGCGCTTGTCTGGGGTTTGTTCGTCATACCTCTTTGCTTGTGTACAATCTACTGAACCAAAACCATCTCCAAACGGATAGAAGTGAGACACATGCTGCTGCAGTCTGTATTTAAAATGACAAGCCAGTACGTGCTAGCTTCCCTCATCCAGGGTGTTGAGGAGTAATGACAATCTTTTAGGATCACTTTCCAGCATAATGAAGATGTATCCCGAGGCCACTCCTTGCTGTCTGAACGTTATCAACTTTCACATCGGCTAATCTCAGCAGGAGTTGAATAGGAGCAGAAGAAAAAACGAAGAAAACCATCAATCTTTCCTAACAGAGTGACAAGAGCAGCAGCAGAAATGACAGTTTCATTTCAGTGCGTCCGCCAAGATTGGCCATACAGATGTTTGGTGCTCAGATGAGGTTGTTTGGCTCACGTTTAGTGTTATCAGCATGAATAAAAGTCATCGTCAGCACTCAGGCAGGTGCTGTGGGTTGACGTTGTCCCTTTGGGGATAGAGATGGTATCTGACCGTGTGTTTTACACCTACATACAAGCCTTGCCTCCGCCTGTCATCCAAGAACACCGGCTCCCCCCTCATCTCTTCATAACACTCCTAGCGTTTGATGTCCCGACACACCTTGCTTCTCTTCATCGGTCCCCTCCCAAAGGACCAAGAGAGACAAATGTCTGTCATTGTTATCAGCACAGACCTCTCAGGAAAAAAAGGAGCGATGTGTTCACAGATCAATTTTGAGAGACCAGGATGTGCGGCAACTCCTGGCATTAGCTCGTCTGTCATGGTGCGCTTACTGTCAGTGAGGATCTCTTTAGGCATTGATTATTAAATTTAATGAATTTTATTTCGTATAGCCTAAAATTACAAATTTGCCTCAGAGGACTTTACAGTCTGTACACATGCAACATCCCCTGTCCCAAAACCATTGGCACAGGAAAAACTGCAGAGGAGGTTCACTATTCTGGGATGAAAGGACTGCGATGGAAGTAATGTGTACAGAATGAACAACGTAAAAGGGATACATTCAATTCCTACGACAGAAATGATTCAAATATACATATCATTGCCGTTGAACTGTTAGAAAATCATGGTTTTGATTGACACTTCCCCCTTTTGAAGTAGAACTGCCACGAGCAATCATCCTGATTACTGTAGTCTGATTCGAATTAACAAGGTTGTTAAGAGTGCAGCGGAGCGCTTGGACTCGGAAGTCCCGTGTGACGTCAGACTTAACAAGCGGATATCTACTTAAACCTAGACTGTCACACTATATTTCACACACTGTTAGCTCTATTGAAGACACATCTGCAAACAAACACCCTCAGTCTTCAGTCCAGAAAACAGCGTTTCATATTTCATGGCGGTATCCTAACAATAAAAAAAAAAAAAAAAAATGCTAACGTTCAATGCTTAACTTGGTTTGCAGGCTGCTAAGCTAGCTAAGCTAGCTAGCTAGTGCAGTGTAGTTCGACTTTTATCTGCTACTTAGTGCTAGATAAAGTTTTCCTACACATTCAAAGGGAACAACGATATAACTAAACATTAAATTACCATACCTCTCAATTGACAGATTCTGGCGTTTTTATCGTTGTTGTATTGTCGCTGTTGTAAACTGTGACCGTCCCCGTTTCACGGACCAGCCACAGTTGCGCCGCGCTCATCTCATGGGTCACATGACCTGCATGGCCAAACGTCCGCTGAACTGAAATAAATCAGTTGTTCAGCTGTCATCATGATTGACAGCATTTCACTTGTTTCTTGTGTTGACGAACTTGAGCAACTACCTATCAGATCTGGGGTGGCCACAGGGGTGGCCAATGAGCTTCCAGGGGTGGCCTCGGCCCCCAGGTCACCCCCTAGAATCGCCACTGCTTACTTCATCCTTGCCGGAGTCTCAGATTTCCGGTTTCATAACATAATTCCGCCATTATTAAAACTAATATATTTTATGAATCAGATCCAAGAGCTTTTGTCTGAAGAAATCCGTAAATATGACCACTTAGAAACACACACATCATTGGCGGACTATCCGCTTGTTTAGTCTGACGTCACACGGGACTTCCGGGTCCAAGTGCTCCAATCGTCCACATCCAATAACACTGGCGAACCTGATAATTTATTTACGATCACGTTCTACTTTAGTGACGCACCCTTGGCGGTCATAAAGGGTTTAAATTCTTTTAACTCCAACATAGTGGTTAGTGTAGCGCATCATCCAGGTGGCATAATTAAGGGTGAGTTAGCTGTAAGGTTAAGCTAGCTAGTTGATATAAGGTGCCATTCCTTGTTCTGGATGAGGTATTTCAAAATATATTTTTTACAGGACTTCTATAACTGTGAACGTAACTAAACGAATTGTAAAAAAATATATACATATGTGACAGGTTTTATAGGGTTTAGGGAACTTTTTAGTAGTATGATGTGACAGCCCCGGGCTAGCAACAGTACAGAAGTATTGTTATGATAAACAGCGCTGGCAGCAATGTAGTTTGTGATCGTGTAAACATGGCTAATATCTATGAAAACAGCCGCTTGAAACAACGGAGTGCCTTAGCAGTAGAGCGCAGTTCGATCCTCGACTCCGCTTATCCACATCCTCCTGGCTATGAATATTAGTTACTGATGAACAGGTGTCAGTGTGTATGCTAGCTGCGGTCATCATTGTGTGAATACGTGAAATCTACGTACGTTACAAAACCTTCCCGAAAAAACAACAGCGAACTACAAACTAACCTTCAGGCAACGCTAACGTTAGCGTACCCAAAAACTAACATTCTGGGGACCTCAAATTGTTAGCTGGGTTAGCCCATAGCATTGGCGTTATCAACTGCAGCCATTTCTCTTATCTTTCTCGTCACAGGGAAAGCGATAGAATGACAGTTGAATGTCATTTGTTTTTTTTTAAACTCGTTAATTCAATGTTTTTATTTATTAAAAATATTTTTATACAGCTTCTCCTGCACTTTTGCCCATCGCAATCACCCCTTACACCAGGGGTGTCAAACTCATTTTAGGCTTGGGCCAGATGCTGCCCATTTTGATCCCAAGTGGGTCAGACCATTACAAATCATAGGGTGGGTGGTGCCGCGTGGATGGTCCAGGCGACAGGGTGGGGGGGGGGATTCAAAATTGAATTCATAAAAAAAACAGCATAACAGAGGACAGTTTTCATGGGGAATCTGAATAACACCTAGAAGAAGAAAAAAAAGGCCCACAGCAAAGTGTGTCTGTCCTACCGATGGACGACAACTTATCCACAGTTCACCCCTCAGGGAAGACCGTCACAGTGGGAAACGCCCCATATTAATTATCCGAGGAAAACAGATCGCAAAAAAATTGGTTTATTAGCAGAAGCATTTCAACCATCTGTATTTTTAACAGTATACAGTAGAAGTCCAATGGCTGATCACATACTGCTTGCTGGCTGAGATAATGAGAATTTCAGCCTTAAATCCAACCGCTGATAATTCAGTCAAAGCTGATTATCTACTTCAGTATAAAAAAGCAGACTAAGGGTTTCATGATGAGCGAAGTTTATGTTTATCAATACTGAAAAAGTCAACACGGAAAGAATATTACTGCAGGTATATAGAAGTATTCTTAGTATAATATCATTCCTAATATCAGTTTTAAATTATTCTAATTAAACAAGCAATGGCACATTGCTGAAATTGGAGGTAAAAGTATTTGTTCAGTGAAATATAATTTGGGTAGAGGTTTTAATTATGGAGAAGTATTATCTTATATTTCATGTGTAAAAAAAAAAGTTTGAATTACATTTTAATTAAAAATGTAATCAAATAAATGGACTAAATTCTTTTTCTGGTGGCTTTGAAGGTAGTGATATTCAGCACCTGAATATCACTCCCTTCTCTGTCTGATAAAGTCTGTTAAAGTGGCTACAGAAGCAGAGAGAAAAGCACTTTTTGTCCGGGCTTACCCAGTAACCGAAGTACTTTTTATTATTGACCTCAGTTTTCACCTTTTCCCGATTTTCTTTGCGCTTACAGATGCTGATTGCAGTTAGCCCTTCCTGATTGTGGCCATTGTGTCTTGGTTGACTCATCTCCCCTTGTGTACCTAGGTGACGTGCTCTGTGTTGTTTGCTGGTGTTTCCTCTTGTATCGTTCGTCAATCATCCAAGCAATTTCATTACCGGTCCAGTTAGACATTTAACGTACAATCTGGTTTCGCTATGCCTGCCGCTTTTGCACCTTCGCCTTCAATTTGTGTTACGAATCATGCCTGTTCTCAAGTCTTTGGAATAAAACCCAACTGTACCTCTCACATCTCCCCCAAGTCGTGTTCTTGAGTCCTCCAGTTACACTCCTTAGCCACTGGAAAAGTTATTGGCGTGGGTTTAATTATACACTTTAAAAGTTAGATTTTCACAGCTTTACCTCACAATCTGACAGCACTTTGTGATGGAGACAGAATGCCTTGTATCCCTCGCTTTACAACACAGAACTCCTTTGACTCGTAGGTTTGTGTTTGCGCGCTTCGAGTTGAATGTACCGAGGCGGTAAACAGCCAAGCTTCCGTTCTGGTACATGCCAGCAGCTCCACCTGGCTTCAAGATAAATGCAAAGACTAAGGAAGAGAACATTTGTCAGTTAGCAATATCATCACAGAATGGACATCAGGCCACATAGTGAAATGTTTTTGAAATAGCGCTTTTACAGAAATAATACATACTGACAAAAATGTTGATATTTAGATTTCAATACAAAAGGAACGTTACTGTAAACCTCCTACAGAATGATACAAAGAATAGGAATGCTTCTTTAAACCTTCTCTTGTCGCATCGTGAAACAGGTTTTTGACAGTGGTTTGTAACGGTTCTAGGAAGCAAATGATGGACAAACTATGTAGTAGTTTATTTGGGGAACTTGTCGACAGATGGACAGATTCAAAGACCCTCAGGCCCACCACGTGTAGCAAAAAGTAGAAGTGCACAAAGCTATTTGCTAATAGTTACACGAGTAAATGGCATGTGTCGCCTGGATCCTTGTCATTTCTAAACCACAGAGAAGGAAGCAGCTTGGCCTCAGCACACTGTCTCTAATGTTTGCAGCTCAGTCCCATCGCTGCCCTTCAGGCCCTGTTGCTGGCGTCACGTTATCCTTATTCAGAGGCGTTGGCTCCTTGGGCTACAGCCGATGAGGAAACATGATTTTATATATATATATAAACCGTTTATTTCCTCCCTTTTCTCACCAGTAAGTGTACATGCAAGTCTGAGATCTTTTTAACATTTTGTTTCTGCTGTGGCAGTGACAATATGTCCTGTTGCCTGATGCCTTTGGGCTCGGGTGGGAGATGTGGGGAGAATGTTACATCAGCATTAAGCACACTTATCAGGGCGAGTGCCAATGGGGCGTAGGGGAGAAAAGCAGATAAATGTATTTTTCCAAGCCACTTTAATCAACCATCAATCATCATCTTCATACAACTATGTTTCTTTTAATCTGTGCCAAGGTTACAATGTGTTGTGTGTTAGAATTTGCTTAATTCCTTTAACTTTATTCAATTAATATGATTTTAATGAAAGGGAAAAGAAAGCATTGACAGGATGTAGCTTATATCTTAATTCAATATGAAGATAAGTTATTGTTGAACATCTAGCAGATATCATCCAAACACTCTCCAGTTTGCTGATTGGTTTGGCCTCCAGCTGTTTGGCTAAATTGGTTCTCAGTGGACTTCCGACTCAACTGTCATAAGAATGGAATATAGCACAAGTATGCGACAGAATAGCAAAGAGTAACACACACATAACAAATCACGTACTGCTTGCTTGCTCCCTCGAGATAATGAAAATTAATTTAAAAAACCTGTCTGTTGGAATGAGTGGTTATGAAGCACACTTTCAATTTCGTACATAATGAGAAGGGGACTACTATAAGCTTCAATGCAAGTTCCACACATTTAAAATATAAAAATATATATGTTGGTGGAACCTGATTTTAACTAACAGGACATTTATCTATTCGGCATAAAAGAAAACATTTGCTAAATGCCTGGTTGCCTAAAGTTGGGGTTCTGATAAAACGAAACATGTAGGTCATTGACATCCCTCAATGCCCCCAGCTATGTCGGCCATGCTGAAGGCTCTGCTGCCAGGAACTGGACCCACTTATTTGCAGTGGTCATAGACCCCCTCACTTCCCTTCCTGTTGTAAACCACACAGTCTTTTTTTTTCAACACTTCGCCCGTGTTGAGAGAATTTCTTGTCATTAACACCAAATAACAGAATAGTTTTGCATCTAATGCTTCTGTTGTCACAGTGTGCGTTCGTTTCCTGCCTCTCATGCTCTTGGGTTTACTTCACTTCCTGCACTGGTGTTTTCTCCTGTGGATGATTGTCGGCCGTGTCCCTCATTTTTTCCTCCTGTGTCAAATCACCTGCACCTTCCATTGTATTCAAACCATGTGTGTCCGTTGTCGGTCCAAAGAATGCGTTTGTCATGTTGAGTTTTTCTTTGCTTGTGTCTCTGGTCAGCGTTTTGCCCTTAGGCTTTTTTTTATTTGATCTTGAAATAAAGTGTTTGTTCGTCTGTGTTTGAGTCCTCCTGTCTCCGGGTCCTGGACTTTCCCCATGACAGCAGCCACACTGTGGGATTTAAACCGACAGGACGTCTCGATTTTTACATTCATTCCTGCTTTGTTCAATTTCAGTGTGTGTAAGGCTGATCAGGACGGATTGGGAGCTCAGAGTTGCACTGAGCCACTTGGCACATACCAAAAACAAATGTGAATGTGCCAGTATGCGGGACAGAAGGGAAGGGACCTGAACAAGCGTTGACAGCAAATGATGACTAACGTGCCTCAGGAGGGCGTATATAGAGAGCAGCCAAATAACAATCAACATGATGGAGTCAATTGATGTGCTTCCTAAACCAGCCTCCACCTGAGATACATAACAAGCTACCTCTCCTTTTGTGCTCGATCTCACTGGGAGTTGTGTTCCTCTGAGTCTTGATACAACCCTTGCTGCGAGAATTGCGCACTGCATGTTTCACTTTGTCAAATTCCTGCTGCTCTCTGCCATGTATCCAATCGAAAATCATCTTCCTCGTGCTGATACCTTGTAAGGTATCAAACTGTGATCAGCAAATTTGTCATTTAATAAAAGAAATGTGAATTTTGAGACACAAGAATCCCACAGCAGATGTTAATGGAGGGACTGTCCAAGTGGATGAGTGTTATGTTACATGGACATGAAAATAAAAGGAAACAATAGTTCCCTTTTTTCCTTATTCTCTATCAGAGGATCTGTAAAGCTTTGCATCAAGCTGCATTCTCTCCCACATGTGTTCGTAATGGCTGGTATCGGTCGGATACCAACAACTGGAGAATTAGGACGCATGCAGCGCCAGTGACTAAAGTGGCAATCATAGTTTTTGTTATTTCTTGTGATTCTTTTTTTTAATCTTAGCCTCAACTTGAATCGTTTTTTTTGCTGTCTCTGCAAAAGCGGCTCTGGTGTCAGATGGAATAGATATCTGTATCACAGTGTGTCGTTGTTTCTGCATGTTCTTTTCATCAGTCGCGGCAGGATGGACAGGAGACTGGCAGAGATAAGCGTAAGCCCGATTTGGTGAATGCAACATGTTCCATGACCCATTATTGTTCCCTGAACATGAGGTTTTTGTTGATTTCTTGCACTGCACCTCTCACAGTGAGGTGAGGTCAGGCTGAGCTGTCGCACCGAGCTGCTGTCCTTAAATGGCTCCTTGACTATGATGGACAACTAGATTAGCTGAAGCAAATTCAATGAAATATTGTATTTCAGAACAACGGGACACGTAATAAGAAGTGTAACAATGTGTTCCACTGGACATTTTCTTTCTGTGGTGATGAAGGGCAGCCTATGTGTAACATTTGAGCACGCCGCGTTCTTCTGTGCCACATATTGTCGGAAACAGACTCTGACGAGATCAGCTGGCAGAGGTGCGAATGGCCCTAATTATCATATGAATGCAGCGAAACCGCGGGTGGCCGAGCGGAGAGGGCTGAATATCCTTACTCCGTATTGGAGTTTCAAACAAGAAAAATCACTCGTGATTGGTTGGCAGATCTGTCGCTATTGGTCACCCCGCCTCATAAATTTATATATATATATATTTAATATATATGATGATGATGATGATGACGGCAATATATATATATATATATATATATATATATAATATTATATATATATATATATATATATGATAATTAATTAATGAATTAAGTTTTCAATTCAATTCATTTTATTTTGTATAGCCCAAAATCGCAAATTACAAATTCGAATCATATTTAAAATTATGATGATGATGATGGCAGCAGCAGGTGCCAGCAGGGCCACGGCCGGAGTCAGGACCAGGGTCCTGACGGAACTACGATCTGCAGAGACCTGCTCGGCGAGGAAGCACAAAGAACTCCCGGGAAGGAGCTGAATTAGTCATGTGCATTAATGCAACGTGGATTTCAGTAAAAGGGGAGAGAGAGAGAGAGAGAGAGAGAGGAGTTCGGTGTGTCCTAAAAAGTCTATAACAGCCTATAACAGCGTAACTAAGAGCTGGTCCAGGCAAACCTAAGCCAGCCCTAAATATAAGCGTTTATATATACGCTATAATAATATAAGTTTTAAGCTTTATCTTAAAGGAGTTGACTGAATCTGTCCCCCGGACTGAAAGTGGAAGCTGGTTCCACAAAAGAGAAGCTTGATAACTGAAGGCTCTGCCTCCCATCCCAGCATCTATAGAACGCAGCTGCCTTGCAGGGCAGTATGGTGTTACAAGCTCTTTAAGATAAGAAGGTGCCTTACCAGCAAGCGCCTTGTAGGTGAGGAGAACCTTAAATTATATGCTTGATTTAACAGGGAGCCAGTGCAAAGCAGATAATACAGGCGTGATATGGTCTCTTTTATTAGTTCTTGTTAATACACGTGCTGCAGCATTCCAGGACTCCGTGACCAACATTGGTGGTCTTCGAGGATTTTCCGTTTACAAGCACAAACTGGGATCGATCCGATAAATAGGATTTAAACCAGCTAAGTGCAGTTCCTTTAATACCAATCAAATGTTCTAGTCTCTGCAGCAAGATACGATGATCGATGGTATCAAAGGCGGCACTGAGGTCCAGCAAGACAAGAAAAGAGACAAGTCCTTGGTCCGATGCAAGTAGGAGATCATTCGTAATTTTCACCAGGGCTGTTTCTGTGCTATGATAGACTCGAAATCCGGACTGAAAGTCCTCGAACATAGCATTGTTTTGAAGAAAGTCATTTCTTCAAAACAGTTGATTTGCGACGGATTTCTCAAGGATCTTCGAGAGGAAGAGAAGATTAAGAGATCGGTCTGTAGTTAGCCAACACCTCCGGAGCAAGAGTAGGTTTCTTAAGAAGAGGCTTAATTACAGCTATCTTGAAGGATTGTGGTACATGTCCTGTCAACAAGGGCAGATTCAGATAAAGGAAAAACTTCCTTAAGCAGCTTAGTTGGAATAGGATCCAAGAGACAAGTAGAAGATTTAGACTTCGAAATTGTAGAAGTCAGTTGATCCAGGGTGATGGAAGAGAAGCCATCCAAGTAAGCATCAGGGCCCACTGCTGCACCCAGGGTTCCTACATCCGAGGACGGGTCGGCACTAGTTCAGGGCAGGAGACCATCAATTTTCTCTTTGATAGTCAGAATTTTATCATTGAAGAAGTTCATAAAGTCGTTACTGCTGTGGTCCAGAGGAATACATGGCTCAACAGAGCTGTGACTCTGTCAGCCTAGCCACGGTGCTGAAGAGAAACCTGGAGTTGTTTTTATTTTTCTCTATTAGTGATGAGTAGTAAGATCCTCTTGCGCTCCGGAGAGCCTTCTTATATGTTTTAAGGCTGTCTTGCCAGACTAGCCTAGATCCTTCTGATTTGGTGGAACGCCACTAGTCGTTCAAGCTTCCGCACATGTTTGCTTTAAGTTGCGGGTTTGAGGGTTATACCAAGGTGCAAACTTCCTACTTGTTGCCATTCTTTTTTTCAGAGGAGCAATAGCGTCCAGCGTCGCTCTCAGAGAGCCCGTAGCAGTATCGAGAAGATTATCGATTTGGGACGGACTGAAGTTTTCATAGGAGTCGTCCGGTATCTTGAAACAGGACACTGAACTTAGAGCAGAAGGAATCGCTTCTTTAAATGAAGCTACAGCGGTATCCGATAGGCATCGACTGTAGAAACTTTTGGCAGAAGGAGGTTCTGGTAGTAGAATTTCGAAGGTTATCAGACAATGGTCCGACAAAAGAGGATTCTGTGGAAAGATTGTTATTGAATGTTCTATCTCAATACCATACACAAGAACCAAGTCAATCAGCAATGAGTTGGTTTATTTACCCTCTGACAAAAAACAACTGAATCTGATAATGAAAGAAAGTACCAAGGCTGTCGTTATCGACATCCACGTGAATGTTGAAATCACCCACTATAATTACCTTGTCCGTTTTAAGGACCAAACTCGTTAAGAACTGTGAAAATTCAGATAAAAATTCTGAATAAGGACCTGGCGCCCTGTACACTATTACAAAGAGAACCTGGCTGGAATATTTTCCAGGTTGGTTGCTGAGACTGAGAACCAAGCTTTCAACTCAGTTATAATCTAGTTTAGGTTGAAAGTTTATTAAAAAGCAGGAGTCATAAATAGCTGCTACTCCACCCCCTCAGCCTGTGCCTCGAGGGATATGAGTATTAACATGACTCGGAGGAGTCGCTTCATTTAAGGTAAAATATTCCCCATCTGACATCCATGTTTCAGTAAGACAAAATACATCAACATGGAGATCAGATATTAGTTCATTTACTAAAACAGCTTCAGATGACAGATCTAATATTCAAAAGTCCCCCTTTAACTCTCCTATTTTGTTGCACTGTTGCATTAATGGTTTTAACTTTAATTAAGTTATTTAATATAACTCCTCGGTTGTTTACCTTTAATTTAACAAAAGGTGTCCGTGGGGCAGATACGGTCTCTATAGGGTTAATTATAGGGTTAATTATGGTTTGGGTGAGTGACTGCTCAGATGAAAGCGCAGGGAAGTCTGTAAGACTGCAACTCTGCTTCCTGGTCTGAACTCTGGGTCATGGATTAAGTCCACTAAGAAACTGGGTCAGATTGTTAGAAATGAGTTGAGCTCCATCCAGGGTAGGATGGATGCCGTCCCTCCTAATCAGACCAGGCTCTCCCCAAAACGTCTTCCAGTGATCAACGAAGCCCACATTCTTTACTGGGCACCACCTCGACAACCAGCGGCGGAATGACGACATGCGGCTATACATGTCGTCACTGATCAAGTTTGGGAGGGGCCCGAGAAAACTACGGTGTGTGGATTAATCATGATTAATCCACATATCCGACGTTTCCCGGGAGAAATAACAAACCGGGAGGTGTCCTGGTGATAGTCAGTCGGTAGTGTCACTACCGACTCGTAGTGTCACTACCGACTGACTGAGTCGAATGTAGATCGCGTTAGATCCTAACGTGCAGCAGGCAGCGGACCAAACCACTGTGAGGCAAGGGAGGGGGGACTCAAAATGTTTCGAAACTTAAAAAGCGTTTTTTGGGGGTTTGCATTGTTTTACTTCTTACATAGATATTCTTAGTATACATCATTATGTTATTTACAATACACAGTGTTTTAATAATATTTCTAGGAGGGGGACAACCCTTAGATGGGGGGGTCCTGACACCCCTGGGATTTATGCCCACTCTCTCCCTCACACACGCACACATCCAGAGCGCAGCAGGCAGAAGGGGGAGAGAGCGATACCGTTTCTCTTCAGGAGACTTGTTTAAATTATGAGAAATATGCTATATACATGTCGCTAGATTTGTCTCTAGTCGCTTTTGACACAAAAGTCGCCAGGAGGAAGATTTGTTTGTTATAATAGTCCACCACAACCACATTTCGGACACATTCCTGACCTGAATAATTTGTCACACTGCGCAATGCGTGAAATGCATTAAAAAAATGGACGTAATTAACGACAAACATCTAATTAACGCCGTTAGTGCACTATTTTTGAAAGCCCTAATTATATATATATATATATATATATATATATATATATACTTTTTTATATTATACTGTATATTCATGTCATTGTATCCTATGTAGACTACTAAACCATTATTAGACTACCACCAAGGACATTCATTAATTTTTAGAGGAAATGAACATTTGCCAGGAACATGTTTATGCAAAGAAAGAGCTTTATTAAAACAAACACAATTATATACAAAGCGAGGACCTCGCACACATGGGTAGAGGATGATCCAAAAACTACAACTGTCCGTTTGCCTCCTCGGGGTTATTGGCAACTGGCGGCGTTCTTTCCGAGGCAGGTCCGTTGCGCAGACGCCATATTGTGCGTGGCTCTGTACTTTGGAGTCGCCTCTCACCGGGACTGAGTTCTACATGTTCTATCTATTTGTACCAGAGATTTTCTTACCTTTTAACAAAATGTCACCTGGGCTAAAACTCCCTCTGCAACCCTGATTTGCATTTGTATAGCTCACAGCATTATCATTTACATGCCAAAGCCTATCCTAGAATTAGCAGGAGGGGGTCATGGGGGGCCAACTTCCAAGGGAGGCCTGCGTCAATTTCCGACAGTTTATGGCAGTTTTCGGCCTTGCCCGCAAATTGCCGTCAACTGCCGTAAACCTGAAATTCCACGACAATCTACAGTACCGCATGCAGCGAGTCCTAATATAACATGGAGATACCAGGCTAAGTGGTAGTAAGTGTGTGGACAGTAATCCTTTTGTCTATCTCGGGCTCTCGAGGCCGATTTGCCCCTTTCAACCCCTCTTTCACTTTGTTTGATCCCATTGGATACGACTAAACCCACACAGAAATGATCGACAGCTTCTTTGGCCACTGAGAAGAGCCTTAATTGACGCTTGAGAATAACGTCTGCCTGTAAAATTTGACAATGAAGACTGGCACAGGGAGCTGCAGGACGACCATTCCTGCACCCGATCAGGTCCGCACAGAAACGACTGCTGAGAATCGACTCAATCTTAGTTTAATAAAGCTGTAGCCCAATGTTGTTATCCAGTAGTTGCTTGATTAGCAGAATTTAAAGCCATGGAAATGAAGGGCGCGGTGGTCCTAACACATCGCATCCCTGCCTTCTTCCCATGTGTGTGCCTCATGCTGCCCAATTGGTCACATACTATTCATGTTGTGATGAGACAAGCCCTAGTGTTTCCCCTACCATCATATCAGGGGGGCGCCCCACCTTTTAGTTCCCATTGTACTTTGCCAGTTAAAATAAATGTGTTATTCTATTATACCATGATGGACAGGGTTGCCCAAAGATTATTTTTTTTAAGTTTGCATTAAAAGGTTTGCCCGGGGCCATTTTGGCCGGACTTAAATGTTTTTCTGCCAGCTGCTACAACAATCTCTGCCACCTGTGATGGATGGCCTAGTGGGTTAGGCTACACAAACGAGGCTGTGATTGCATAGAGACGTAATGGAGGAGGGGGAAGGGGGACCTGTGAGCAGGAGATAGACAGATATTTTATAAGCTTTCATTTTGCTTTGAGCTGAAACAGTCGGGAGTAAATTTAAAGCCTAGCTGCACTTGTTTGCTCTGTTCCCTGATAGAGAATGAATTAAACAAGAAATCATGCCAAGCGCACAATATGTAGGAAGTAACACAACTCCAAATTTGTCAAATAGACAGGGTAGTTACCAACCATGTATAGTTGCACATCTGAAGTCTTGCACCTAGCTTCTTACGTTGCACAAGACATCAAATATCAATAAGAACCTGGTATAGTCCCTGATGTTACCTGGGGAATCTATTTGATTTTGAGCAGACCTGAATATACATGAATATGTTGTAATCGTGGCACATTCCAACATTACAATGAAGCTATTAAGTCATGCAGTCCTATTTTTTCTCTTCTGGTGGTATAAGGCCATATGCCGGATATCCCATGTGCTTATGTACCGGTTAGGCTACTGTTCATCGGTGGAAAAGGAGACAGAGTTGGTTTATAATTTAGCAATATCCGCATTTTCAGTGGATTATGATTAATCACTATTTGCACGTTGTTCCTGAGTGAGTGCAGGCAGAATTGCCAGGGATAGAAGAGGTGCTAGGAGATGGAGAAAAAGGATGATTCCATGATCGGACTTGAGAAGCTCCATGAAGCGATGACAGCCAGCTCGTCCGGCGGGCAGTCTTGCGCAGAGACCTCGCTGTAAGCTGGAGGTCTCTCAGACCACTCTCGTTAATACGAGGCTTTTATTTCGATGTTGATGGTTTGTTTGTTAACAACACACGTCTATCATAGGATCAACGGAAACCTGTGTTTAACTTTGGTTAACTAGTCTTTTCAGAGTTAAACCAAACCTGCCAACACATTAGGTTGGCAGGTTTGGGAAGATCCAAAATATGGGAGATCCGAGTGCGGGAATTGTCGGCGAGGGGGGGGCTGACATTTTTCTCGCTCGCTTTCTGGTCTGAGTGGTTGACGGAGAGGGAGGGGGGCGCATATGCAACGTTTCCCGGGAGAAATAAGCAACCGGGAGGTGTCCGGGTGATGGAGGTAAAAAACGGGAAACTCCCGGGAAAAACGGGAGTATTGGCAGGTAAAACTCCAAAAAAGTGACAACCTCGCTGAGGAGGCTGTCTCGCTCTCGCTCACTCACACACACACACACACGCATGCATGCACGCACGTCCACAGCTCAGCAGGCGGAGGGGGGAGAGAGCGATACCATTTCTCTTCAAGAGACTTGTTTAAATTATGAGAAATATGCTGTATACATGTCACTAGATTTGTCTTAAGTCGCTTTTGACACAAAAGTCGGCAGGAGGAGGATTTGTTTGTTATAATAGTCCAACCACAACCGCATTTCAACATGCGCGGGGGGGCGCAGACACCGGTTGAGAACCACTGTGCGAGGAAGAGGAAGAGGTACTTTCTGGACCTGAATAATTTGACACACTGGGCATGCGTGAAATGCGTTACAAAAATTGACGTAATTAAGAACTAATTAACGTCGTTAATGGGCTATTTTTGACAGCCCTAATGCATAAACATATATATATATATATATATATATGGGGTTTTCTGTATCTTGATGTGTTTTTAGCCAATTAGTGCCAGCGGCACCCATTCAGACAGACACTGAGAGGAAGAGGCCTATTGAATAATTGGCTTATCACTGTATAAACTTAACATATGCTGTGTTTTTCTGCACAGAGAGACATGCTGGACATCAGTCAAATCATGAAGGATCTGGCCAGTATGGTCCATGAACAAGGTGACGCCATAGGTAAGATGTCCTGTGCACGTCTCTGTGTGTTGAACGTGGTTTGCATAGTTGTCCGACACTCAATTTGCAAAGATAACCTGTGTTGTAATGTTTTGATTTGATTTGCTTGAATAATGCCATAAGCTTGAAATGCTGGCGCCAAAACAGGCTTTGTATACTCAACCTCAATATCTTGCTGTTCAGATTATTTGATGAAGGGAAATACTCTGGGTTCATACAAACGGCAGACTGTTTAGCCACTTTGATATCTGTAAATGGTTCACAACACCCTGCGGTGATTCACGCTGGCCAAAAAACAACTGGGCAATGCGCACAAATACAGGACCAATCGAGAGGCTTTGCTGGTCTGCCACTGGCTACGTCTGGTCCCATCATGAACATTGACCAGGGAATTAGCTATTACTTAATTATGTCAGACAACCAAGAGACATACCTGAAAAATGCTGAGGTGATAGGCTTGTAAAAAGATTTGATAACACAGGAGACTAACTGTTTAGTGCTGCAAAACACTCAATCAGCTTTGGCTACATGGGAGTAATCTCATTCAAATATTTTTTGGGTTTACTTAATTTAAAAGTGAGAAGCTTATGTAAGATTTTTTATACTTATAGTAGTAATAATTAGAAATGTTTTTAATGTTTTACAAGATAAAAGAAACAAGATAAGGATTAAATATTTGCGGTTTTGAGAAAGGTTTTTTGTATCAGACGCCACATGCGGCACACGTTTTTTTCCGTCTGGCCATTATTATACCTTATGCATGTCCCTATCACAGATTCCATCATTAAAATACACTATAATATATTTTTTGAGGCATCTCACACAGTTGGGTACAAAGGCGGCTGGTAAAACCATTCGCACTACCAACTGGATTTGACATCCAGGACACCAAAAGCACATCGATCACTGAACTACAACTAACTCATACAGCAGACCAGCTGCAGCTGTCAGAGGAGCTTTGCAGCTTTCTAAGCGTTGATGAAAATCGGAAAATACAAGAGCAGACGTTGAAAAAAGTCCTCTTTCTTGTGTCCAGCATTTGCTAATCAAAACTAATCAGAACCCTTTGAGACGGCTGCCAGAGATCCCATGAATCGTCAAGGTCCCATTCGCAGTGACTGATGGTACATGTTGGCCAACTTGTTTTACCAGTGATCCATGCATCAATATTGAATGGAGGAATTCACTTTCCACACCGCCATCAGTCCCCCCAATACCATCTTACATCATCGTTACTGCACTCATCTGGTTCTGCTATACCTGGTCTTCGGTTTGAGGATCATGAGAAGTGAAGCATGCACCGTGCCAACACAGACTGCTGGCACCAGCTGGAAAGGGCAATGCTCAAACAAACTAACACAGATTTGTTGCCAACGTCTGTCATCTTGTAGGATGAAACATCCCCATTTCATTGTAAAAAATCCATCATACATTAACCAAATAATGTGAACTTTCATGGTGTGCAGCCGAACACCAAGTTCTACCCAGTGATGAGGAATAAAGATGTTGCTGTCCAGGGAATCCCACACAAAATGAGATGATCTTATGGCTGCAACTGCTTTCTCCTTTGATCTTGAAGCAGGTGAATTGCCCAGCAGGTCCTTGTGGGTTTCCAGAAGGACTCCCCCCTCAGACGTGCTTTCTAGCATTGCCTTGCTGCTAGAGTACACAAGTGTTTTGTTCTTCAAATGAACCGATGGAACACTTGACTGTATATTGAACCCCCCTAGATGTTTCATCAGCTGAAGTTTTCTCTAGCTATGTGTGCCTTCCATTGTCACCGCTAATGTAGTCAGATTTTCAGGTACTGCTACTAGATACCAGTTTTGATGTGTTCAATGTAATATATATTTTTTATCATTCCTAAAATATGGCAAAGAATTGAAACATGGAAGTCCTTGCACATAACAGGTATTATCTATGCGGACACCACAACTACAGTAACCATCTGACCACCAGGACGCTACATTTACCACCACAGAAAACAAATTGGTGTATAAAGTGTATTATATTAAAAAAAGCTGTTAACGTTGGGTAACGCCTGGGTAATTGGGAGAATCGGGAGAGCCCTTTTCCAAAAGGTTTTCTCAGACAGGCTACCGATAGCCGGGCCGGCCCTACGGCACCGAGGATGGACGGGAGGAAGAGGCCACGAGGGGCTGAAAAATTGTGCCAAGTTTACCCATTTATTTTCAAGAGAAAAAACACAAGTGGCAACTAGTAAAGAGAGACATAGACCTAAAGATTAGCAACGTAAGTATTTGGCTAACGTTGTAGCGTTGGTTAATATCGTTGTAGCATTGTTAACCTGTCTGTCACAGATGCTTATCATGTCATTTGGTTAGCATACACGTTTCTGTTGACTCCGTCCATCACTGGTTGCATGTGACAGAAGCTTCTCAACCTGAACATTTGTGAAGAATAGACAAGGGAGCTCATTGAGTCAGGAAGACATGGAGGCGTTCATGTCAATGTGCAGAGAGAAAGAAATCCTCACGTCTATAAGCAACGACACAGTTGGAGATAAACCAGTGCACTGCTTACTGATGTGCTGTAACTGTACACTGTACTGTGAGTTAAACTGTATGCATTAGTTCAATATGCCTATTTGTTGAAGAGTGAGATACGTTTCAAATGCTTTATTTATTTATTTATTTCTGCTTTTGTTCATTTATCAACCTATCCTTGTGGAATAGTGGAATATTTGTTAACTTCTCAGCTTAATGTAATGGTTAAATAGTAATCCACTTATTTGTTGAACCATCGCATTAATAAAACACAAACAACAGGATAGTAAGAGCTGAACTGATGCTTCATTTCCGAATAACCTGCCATCTTAGTAACTGGTGCCCCCAAAATAAACCAAGATGGCGCTCAAAAAGCACTCAAGGCAGCGCTTCTTCTAAAATAAGTCAAGTGTGAACACAGCCTTTAGTAACAAAACAACAATAAAACAGATGTGTGTTTAAAATATATTGTATATTAGCATTGCAGTTACGAATGCGTTACGTATACTTTATAAAGATTCATGGTTGTTCACTAGTTATGAGGATTGCACAGCAGTTTTTTTAAATGCAGTGTCTTTTTGAACGTGGCCTTCAATCAGGCTAATGCACATGACCTTTGAATAGCCTTTAGAGTCAAGCTGACTCAGACCGGTTCTCCACAATTTTACTGTTTATTCTTTTTAATTCCAACCCACTAGTTTTTATTAGTGTGTTTAATATTTAGATCAAAACATTTAGATTTAGATTTATTTTATTCCAAAGGGCTTTCTTTAACTTTTACTGGTCCAAATAAAACCACAACACTGACTCACAGCAAATAATACATTTACAACAAAATATTTATCAAAGACCATTAAGGTCAACACGCTAACTCAAGCTGCTTAATACCTTTATTGTACCTTCTAGTAAGAGAGTCTATAGGTCAAAGCTCTAACAGCCATGGATGAGCGGTAGCATGTCATGTTTTCCTGTGTAATGATAACCTGAAAAATAATGTAGGAGTCACATGTTGGTGTACTGCTTTCAAGCTGGTAATGATTCAAGCTGTGCGCCAATCAATGATGTCACACTGCAGCAAGTGTTTTTTCCCAGTCTCTCAGTATAATCTGCTGTGAGTTCTCTGATAACTGAGAATTGCAAGCTGCATCCCGCAGAGAACACGAGCGCTGCTACCTTTGGGACTTTCTGTGAATTCAGCGTAGTCTACATCCATTTTGTGTCGTGCTTCAATCAGAGTATAGGTGCTTCAATCCCCGGCTTCGCTGCTCCACGTCGACGTGTCCATGGGAAAGACACTTGCATGGTGGCTCCCTCTTGTCAGTGTAGGAATGGTTGTGAATGTCTTGAACGTGGTCTCATACAACTTTGAGTCATCAGAAGACTAGAAAAGTTGATTTACCATTTACATCCAGTTGTTTTAACACATTGTTTTATTTAAAAGATGTCATACCCAATGTCATTTGCAATGTGAAATGGGCAATATCATTGACTTACGACAGTCATCAACAAAACCTAAAGTTAAAAATAGTAGGTCCCCATATTATGGATTTACCTGTAATCTAAAAAAAGTTGCACCGTGGATGTCCATTTGATTGTCACGGTTTGGGTTTGTTTCCTGTGTCCCTGGTTTAACTTCACTTTCTGCCTTGACCTGTCCTTCCCTGTGATTGTCTGCCGTGTCCCTCATTGTTTCAACCTGTGTCCAATCACGTGCACCCTCCCAGTGTATTCAAGTCGTGTGTGTCTTTTGTCCTTTGCCGCGTCAATGAATTTTGTTGTGAGTTCCTGGTGCCTGTCCGTGTCAGCCTTTTTGATGATTACCCTTTGTGTTCGCACTCTGCGTCGTGACATTAATATCAATTGGTTAACGCAGTCTAAGGGAAATAGTTTGGTTATTTGCAGAGCCACAAGTGTCAGAACCACTGAAACCAACTGAGCCTTTTCAAAGATACCTTAACATGTAATGTTAAGATGACTCACAGATTCACAAGCTAGTACTTCCGGCTGGATGAATTTGTATTTATTAATGACATAAAAGGTAGCCTACACAAGGCTGTAAATGTGGGAATTCTTCATCGTCTTCTCCGTTTTCAGCACAGTTTGCATAATTCTGTCAGAAATTTTTTATTTGCATAAGAAAGAAAAACCTGGTATTTCTGACATGGAAGGTGGAAGACCAGAGCACGCTCCCACATGACGAGGGTACAGGGAGTTAGCAGGAGACTGTGGAAGACTGCAGAGTTCACAACACTATGCCCCAGCCGAAGTTCCTTCTGATCAAAGAGCCATGCATCTCCCCATTAATAGAGATGCACTGACATTGCCTTTGGCATTTTTCTTAAGGCTCTCTTACCATTTGTGAATACTATGTGATTTTGCTGCGGGGGTGTTTGTAGTTTAAGCAGCTGGTGATACAAAGAAACAAAAAAAGCTCAAAAAGGAAGGATTAGTGTTTTAATTGCATATTCATGCTGACGTATGAGATGAGATATGCAATCAACAAGGTTGGTTCAGCAGTCAGACACAAACTCTGGCCTACTAAACACATATTCTTTAGTACAGCTCACAGGAGTCCAATGTTTCCACTACTATTGAAGGAGGGGAGCCCTCCAAGCAACGTGCCACCTCGCCCCCAAACGGTCTACAACTGTCCACTCCTTGTGTAACGGGATTAATCATTCCACGCGCCATCATTCCAAATAAAACTCTACAGACAGGCGGGTGGCGGCTGACGTGGGCGTCCTCTAGTGGGCTTCTGCAGACGTGCGGTACCCCGTATCATAATGTTAGTCCCCCCCCACACTGTCTAAGTGATAAATGGATTTAAAGTAATAGTTTACAGTATAGTTTAGTATAGTTTCTTATTTTCCTTGGCAGCTATAAGCGTGTTCTGCCGCAAGGTGTGCTATGAGGATCCTAACTTGGGTACGCTTATTGATGTTACCACAACGCAAGAGAGAATACGCAACTGCTGCACTCGCTGCGCACAGAAGTTCCGCTCTGACACGTGCGCTCCTACGCAGCTCGTACTCAAATAGAACTTTCTTTTATAGATTAGGCATTTTAGGTTTGTGGACCAGATTGATGGAGCTCACTTTAAACACGTGGTTAATGTTCAGGTAAAAGATCATGTTTGGTTTTCTGTGTCTTGCCCAATCTGTTCTGCATTCAGTCAATAAGCTCTATTCACTCACCTAACCTCTGCTCTTGCTGAGGGTAAGAGGTAATTCTGGACTAGCTCAAGTGGTAGAGTAATTATCAGAGTCCATCTCGACATTAAACATACGTCTCTGAACTAGCTGAAGCCGTTTTGCTCTCAACACAAAAACAATCAATAGCACTCTCAGTGTTATTGGCTGGTTGCAAATTTATGAGGCTAATTATATGGTGATAACAAATATTTTTAGCCATCCGGTTCACTAACATGTTCTGTCTCATACCATCAACTTCTATGTAATGGAAGCCCTGCTGTCTACAGAGTAAAGCAGCAGAGCAACAGTCAATGGAAAACCAGGGGCTGCTGGGTAACTTTAACAATGCATCACACGTCAGTGCCTCTGTTGGCACACAAATATTAAAGTGAATTTGCTGTTCTATTTAATTAAAAAAAGTTCAACCTTTCTGATCTTGCAAATTGGGTATGTATACCTATTTTTGCAAACATTGGAAATGCTTGGAATTCTTCAAATGGTTTCTTGACTAATTTATGGTAAGTGTTGCTAAGCAGGTTTGTGGGTCATATACACTCACCGGCCACTTTATTAGGTACACCTTGGTAGTACCGGGTTGGACCGCCTTTTGCCTTCAGAACTGCCTTAATCCTTCGTGGCATAGATTCAACAAGGTACTGGAAACATTCCTCCGAGAGTTTGGACAGGTGTACCTAATAAAGTGGCCGGTGAGTGTATATGTCTAGTGTTTTGGCTGACATTCATTTTCAGTTCATTTCCAGCTTTTTAGATGGTGATAGTCCGATGGTGATAATGTACAACAGTATGAATAATGATCCTAAAAATATAATGTAAAAACAGCATTTTGATAGTTTTCAAACATTCATCCTGTACTCTGATGGGGTTGCACCAATGTAGATGAGAGGCGTAACAATTAAAATCCCTGTTCAAGCTATAAAGTCATGCAGACGTTACCCCAATCCTGGCCAAACAAGGCGTGGCTGCATTATAGAAGCTTCATTTTTAACTGCAAGATTGAAGCCGTATTTTTTTTTAAATAGACTGGTAGTAACTAGAGTTAAGATGACATTTCCCGATACCCTTCTAATCCACGAGTGGGACGAGAAGATGCTTTGCTTGCTCCTATTCGGGAATGTGAGGATCTTTCTTATTTCCGCAGTGCAGCTCATATGACACTAATTGATTATGTGTTTTTCCCAGAAGTGCAGTGGCCACATCCTGGTTCCTCCCCTAAACTAGGGGGCTTTCACAGCCGTAGCCTGAAGCTGGGCCGGATGGTCAGGAAATGGTGACAGCAGTAAACTGGGCTTAGAGCCTATACATCTGGAACAGAACCTTATGGCCTGATCCAATGTATCAAGTACTCAAATATATTTGGGGTAATTTTGGCAGGAAAAAGATTATTGAATTATTTTTGTATTCCTTAGGAAAAATAAAACCCTATATTGATTATAGATACAAAAAAAAACAAAATACAACCTAATAAACCAAACCAAAAAATGGTTAAGGTTTTTGTACTGTATTGATATAAGACTTTATTTCACCAATAAATTAATAAAAATGAATGAGTCAGTTTGCCCTTTTACGTGGTGTGGGGTTCACATTTAAGTGTGAAATTTAATCAATTTCCATGGCATGCTGGGTTTTTTTTTTATTCTTGGAATAGACCATTAACCATTAACAAACATCTTCTCCTTGTTTCTTTAGACAGCATTGAAGATTACATCCAGACTACATCATCCAATGTGGAATCAGCTAATCAAGAGCTTGCGAAGGCCAACCAGTACCAGGTAACTGCAATATGCCCCATGTTTGATATTATTTAATGTGGCATATCTGACTAAGATTTTTTTGTAAAGCAGCAAAAAGAAGCTTAGCTTGATCAGCCACGCAAAGAGGGACTTGGCTAAATAGATTACAAAACTTTACCACATCCCCCACTAGCATAACAGTGATGCAATTTTTTGTCATACTTTAATAGCTTTGCCTCAGTTAAATGCATTTGTACAGAAACGAAAACATGGTTGACTGGAGTCTCATAAAAACCACATATATAATTCCAATTCTATGAACAAGTCTCATTTCGACTGAGATGAAGGTTATATATTTGTAAATTATTCTGGAGACTAAGAGAGGAAAATGATTTAATGGGAAGACCACTGCAGCAAGACATTGTAGCAAATCCATTCTTTTCTACATGCATTTTGGCAATTTCCACTTCACAGCACATATTAGAGAAACACTATGAGATGCTCAGGGGTCTGCTTCTTCTGCCTTCCTGTCAGGGACGATCTCAGTAGGCAAGAGCTCAGAGTCGCACTGTACTATGTACGCCTCTGGCTACACTAAATAATGGATTGACTTAAGTGTCACTAGGTTAATAAAGGATCTACCTTTCTTTAACATGGGTAGCATACCTTCAGATCCGCATCTTACGTCTACACTTTAACCATGGAAGAGGCGGTATATTTTGTTTTTATATGTATGGTTTTTAAACACCATATCAGCAGATATTCAACATAAAACAGTTTTCTGGACCGTTTCCAGAGTTGGTTGTGATGGTTTGTCTGTCTCCCAATGCTACTGCCCTGCTAGTGAATGAACAAATGAGCAAATTGCAACAGCTTTCCCATTAATTGTTATTTCATTATCTCAAGGAGAGCTGAGCTGTGACCAAGCTCACACTGAGCAGTTTAGCTCTCCGCCAATCCAGACAGCCGCTGTCTTTGCAGGCAGACAGAGAGGCTGAAAAGACTTGCAGAGTATATTTAGTCCAACATTGATGATGTCAGTGCCCTGCCAATTTTGTGCATCAGGACTGCAGCCAACTCAAATGTGAACCCCCCTGCATCCTCATAGACACTAGAACAACTGATGAAGTGCAGATTTGAGGTGTGGACTGGTCAAACAAATGCTTCCAATATGGCCCCAGTTCTCGGTACCCTACTGGTGACTCTTGTTGGAATATGTTATCCAGTGTTCAGCACTGCCTCAGCCAGTCAGTAAGGATGAAGTAGAACAAAAGGTCCGTATGTAACTACTGTTCGATGAATCCCATGATCTTAGGATCACACTGGAACTTATACATGACGGGGGGGTCATTCGAGGTCACAGGTGAATTTATTGGTATAAATCTCAACCCCTGCAAGCACGAGGCAGAAGATCAGTACTGCCTCCAGGACTCATAGAACCGCTGGTACATACATAACTTTGGTTTCATTACTCGTTGACAATTAATTACTTTTTGAGATTCCAATACTACTAAAATCTGGTAAGCTTCCTGATGTTAAGGCCAGTGGTGGTGTTAGGGACCCCAAAGCGGACACGGAGAAGCGGTAGTTGAACAAAGTCCGTTTATTGACTATACAGTAGACGGTGCGTAGTAGCGGCCGAGTGCAGGCGGGCTGGAGGTTCCGCGGAGAGGCGAGGAAGCCAGATGAGTACCGTTGCACCAGAGGGTTGTGATCCCAGGGACAATAATCCGGCGCTGGCCTGCCGCGCGAACCAGCCCTAAATAGTGGCAGTGATGATAATTGAGAGCAGGTGCGCCTGCAAAGGGAAAACAGGAGGGGAGGGGGAGAGACAGAAAACAGCACACACAGATCCCCACAGTACCCCCCCGCCCTCAAAGGCCGCCTCCCGGAGGCCTGCCCGGTTCATCCGGGAACCGGGCGTAAAAGTCTCGGAGGATGGAGGGATCGAGGATCAATGACCGGGAAATCCATTGTCTCTCTTCCGGCCCATAACCGTCCCAATCCACCAGGTATTGGAACCCTCTGCCTCGCCGACGTACGTCCAGAACCTTATTCACCGTGTAGGCTGGGTGGTCGTCAATGATCAGGGTGGGAGGAGGAGGTTCGGCTGGCGGGGATAGGGGGCTTGAGGACACTGGCTTTAGGAGGGAAACGTGAAAAGTGGGGTGAATCTTCAAGGAAGGGGGAAGTCTGAGTCTCACCGCACAGGAGTTAATGATCCGATGTATTGCAAAAGGTCCTATGAATCTGGGGGTGAGTTTGCGGGAGTCCGTCTGTAGTGGCAGATCCCGAGACGACAACCAAACCATTTGCCCTGGCCGGTAGTCGGGCGCGGGCGTGCGATGACGGTCGGCAATGCGTTGGTTGCGGGCAGAGGTCCGGACGAGGGCTGCCCGGGCCTCGCGCCAAACCCGACGAGCGCGCTGGAGGTGTTCCTTGACGGACGGTACTGCAACGTTAGCAGCCATAAATGGGGACATACCTGTGGTGGAGCAGATCAGGGAGTTGTGTGCGTACTCAATCCACGGGAGGTGTGTAGACCAGGAAGCCGGGTGTTTTGCCGTTACGCAGCGTAAGGTTGCCCCCAGATCCTGGTTAGCCCGTTCTGTCTGGCCGTTTGTCTGTGGGTGGTATCCAGAGGAAAGGCTGGCCGACGCCCCCAAAGCCTGGCAGAACGCTTTCCAAGTTCTGGCGGCAAACTGCGGGCCCCTGTCAGAGACAATGTCCACCGGGATACCATGCAGGCGAAAAACATGACTCACCAATTAGGTTTGGCGGCCTTTAGGGCGGACGGCAGTTTCGCAAGGGGAATGAAATGTGCCGCCTTCGAAAACCGGTCCACGATGGTAAGTACCACTGTCTTGCCTTCGGAGGGAGGAAGGCCCGTGATAAAATCCACTGCAATGTGAGACCACGGGCGATGCGGGATGGGTAGGGGGCGCAGCAACCCCGCAGGAGCCTGGTGGGATGCCTTGCCTCTGGCGCAGACAGAACAGGCAGCGACGAAATCCTTAGTATCAGCAGCCATGGACGGCCACCAAAACTGCTGTTGGAGGAGCGCCAGGGTCCGACGACAACCCGGATGGCAGGCGATCCTGGAGGAATGCCCCCACTGGAGGACTGGGGACCTGACCGCCTGGGGGACAAACAGCCGGTTCGGTGGACCTCCCGATGGCGCTGGCTGATCTCTCAGGGCCTCCTGGACCACACCTTCGATCTCCCACCTTGCTGCTCCAACCACACAGGTGGGTGGCAAAATGGTGCTCCCGGCTTCGTCCTCCACAGGAGGTGCAAACTGGCGTGACAGTGCATCTGGATTAATGTTCTTCGACCCTGGTCGGTAGGTGAGCGTGAAGTCAAATCACCCCAGGAACAGCGCCCATCGAGCCTGGCGCGAGTTGAGCCTGCGGGCAGATCGGAGGTAAGACAAATTCCTGTGGTCAGACCAAACCAAGAATGGGTGAGTGGAACCTTCAAGCCAGTGTCTCCAACTCCTGAAGAGCCAGCACGACTGCCAGCAGCTCCCGATTCCCTACGTCATAATTCCTTTCTGCCGGGGAGAGCTGGCGGGAGAAAAAAGGCACAGGGATGCATCTTGTGGTCAGAGGCTGTGCGTTGGGAGAGCACAGCCACCACCCCGGAGTCAGAGGCATCCACCTCCACAACAAACTGAACAGCAGGGTGAGGATGAATCAATACCGGTGCGGAGGAAAACAAAGATCTTAACCGAGCAAACGCACGCTCTGCTGCCGGTGACCATAAAAACGGCACCTTAACCGAAGTCAGCTGGGTAAGCGGTGTGGCAACTCTGCTATAGTCCCGGATAAACCTACGGTAAAAATTGGCAAACCCGAGGAACCTCTGAAGTTGCTTACGTGATGTCGGAGTGGGCCATTCGGCCACTGCCTTAATCTTGGCAGGGTCGGCTTTGAGCTGCCCCTTCTCCACAATAAACCCCAGAAAACTAACCGAGGGGACGTGAAACTCGCATTTCTCCGCCTTGACATAAAGTCTATTCTCCAGAAGTCTCTTCAACACCATATTCACATGTTGTATGTGCTCCTGGAGGTCACGGGAAAAGATCAAAATGTCATCCAGGTACACAAAAACAAAACAGTTCAGCATATCTCTTAATACATCAGTTTACGAGTGTTTGGAACACCGCCGGGGCATTAGTGAGGCCAAAAGGCATAACCCTGTACTCGAAGTGTCCCAGGGGCGTGTTAAACCCGGTCTTCCTACTCGTCCCCAGCCCTAATCCTAACCAAATGATAAGCATTGCGAAGGTCTAACTTGGTAAAAAGTCGCCTTGTGAAGGGGGCCAAATGCAGAGTCAATGAGTGGGAGGGGGTATTTATTCTTTATAGTGATTTCATTCAAGCCCCTAAAATCAATGCAGGGGCGGAGTGACTTGTCCTTCTTTTCAACAAAAAAAAATCCTTGCCCCCAGCGGCGAAGAGGAGGGGCGAATGTGGGGGCTAATGTGGAGGGAATGGCTGAGTGTAAACAGAGTGAATGACAAAATAAACTCCAATTAGTGATGGAGCGGGTTACCCAATCTATGTGGGGATTGTGTAGTCTTAACCACGGGAGACCCAACAACAAGGGGGAATTCTGAGAAGAGATCAAAAAAAAAAAGATATAGCCTCGTGATGGTTACCCGAAAGTTGCAGGGAAACTGGAATGGTGCGATGGGTAACAAAGGCAAGCATCCTACCATCTAGTGCAAACACTCTCCTCGGGTGAGGAAGGAGCTGAGTGGGGATTCTCGACTGGGCAGCAAAATCAGAGTCCATGAAGTTATCATCAGCCCCAGAGTCAACCAACAAAGAAACAGGCAGGGCGTTCGTGAGCCCACGAAATAGTACCCTCGAGGGTCAGGCGGGGAGGAGACGAAGCAACAGCGGAGTGGCTCACCAACGCTCCTCCCGTGGTTGATGAGCCCCTCCTTTTGGTAGGGAGGGGCAGTGTTGCAGCAGGTGTCCGTCCTGCCCGCAGTTGATGCAGAGTCCGCTGAGTCGACGGCGTTGACGTTCTCTGGATGTCAGTCTCGTTCTCCCCAGCTGCATGGGTTCCTCCGTGTTAGGGAAGGAAGAATCGACCTGCAGGGGGCTCCTGCTGGGGCCTGACTGTGATATCGGGGAGGGCGCAAACCCCCGAAAAGGGGGGTTCATTGCCTGGGTCACGGGGGGGGGGGGGGCGTGGCCACCCCTCCCGGCTCTCTCCCTGCGCCGCTCGTGAAGACGATTATCGAGCCGTATCGCTAAAGAAATTAGCTCGTCCAGCGAGGTGGTCTCATCACGAGCGGCCAGCTCGTCCCTCACCTCGTCACTAAGTCCCCTGAGGAAATCGACGGAGTGCGCCGCCACTGAGTCCCTCCCCTGGCGCAAAGACAGGAGCCGGCTACTGGCTTCCCTGCCGCGCAGCGGGTGGTCGAAAGTCTTAAGGAACTCCTCAGTGAAGGAGGAAAAAGAAAGGCAAACTGGGGAATTGCTGTGAGCGAGGGCAACAGCCCAGGCAGCGGCTTTCTCTGAGAGGAGACTCATAACGAAAGCAATCCGGGACTTGTCCGTCGGGTAGGTGAACGGCTCCTGATCAAACACCAAATTGCACTGATAAATAAATTCCCTGCCTGAACCTGATTGCCCTGTAAATCTGGCGGGTGTGAGGATGAAGGGCTCCCGCGGCGGTGTAGAAGAAGCGCCCGGGGAAGCAGCAGGTGGAGGTGTTGTGGCGGAATCCGGAGCCGGAGCCGGAGCGGAGGTTGAGACTGAGAGCGCTGTGAGGTGAGTCGCCAGCTGTTCCATGCGGCCCCCGATCTGAACCACGTTGGAGGTGAGGGTTTGGAGCGTCTCCATAACCTCGTGCAAAGCCTTCTCGTGCATTCCTACACGGGTTCCTTGGGACGTGAGAGCCTGTCGGAACTCTGCGTCGGCGGGGTCCATCTTGGCCGGATTATTCTGTTAAGGCCAGTGGTGGTGTTAGGGACCCCAAAGCGGACACGGAGAAGCGGTAGTTGAACAAAGTCCGTTTATTGACTATACAGTAGACGGTGCGTAGTAGCGGCCGAGTGCAGGCGGGCTGGAGGTTCCGCGGAGAGGCGAGGAAGCCAGACGAGTACCGTTGCACCAGAGGGTTGTGATCCCAGGGACAATAATCCGACGCTGGCCTGCCGCGCGGACCAGCCCTAAATAGTGGCAGTGATGATAATTGAGAGCAGGTGCGCCTGCAAAGGGAAAACAGGAGGGGAGGGGGAGAGACAGAAAACAGCACACACAGATCCCCACACCTGATTGACTGTCTGACCCTTTAACTTTAACTATAAACTGCTCGCAACTTCTAATTCTCATACTTTTTGGCTGACACTGCTTTTAGTGCTTGCTAATTGATTTACACCTTACATTCAGTCAACTGACAGTACATGACCTATTTTATGGATAAATCTTCAACTCATGATACTATTCAATATACTGTGTCAATATATTAGACTACAACACGTTTATTTTTATTTTACCAAGAAGACTATGTGTACAACTTTAAAGCTTAACACAGAAAACGCCCAAAAATCTCAAACAACATAATTGCACAATCAATTAAAACCTTGACCATCTACTTCAACGGATGTTTTATGTCCCTTAACTTTTCAAATGTTTTGTTACTTTTCAAGTGTCAAGTGTTCAGGTTTTCATGCCTCCAAATCAGTTGACACTGAACTATCTGAGCTGGTTTGTTTACTGATCACTTTACATACACTGGGTTTCAAATTTCACTTGGAGTTTCTGCTGCTGGTGATACTTCCATAATAACATGACATTTTGCTGCTTAAATAGCACACGCAACCCTTGAAATTCTGTTTCTTTTCAATGCTTTACACTTAAACTGACACTTTAGACCAGTGCTTCAGTGATAAGTGATACACACAGTGACATACACATGTCAGCCACATTTTGAATATCTCTGTCAACGTCCTGGTCAACCCAGCCAACAAAGCTCTGATTGGTGTTCATTTTGGTATTTTATTTAATCATTTTGTGAGTCTGTGTCTGTGATGCACATGAAAAGCTGTCTTTTGATTGGGATGGGATCACTGTTGTAGACACTATAATGCGGAACTAGGTGACATGTTGCTACCCACATTTTCCTACTCCATATAGACATTCAAAGATCCCCTTTGCTGTTGGAATGGTTGGTCCTTTATAGTGTGGCCAACCTTCATCAGCCACACCTGAGCAGCTCGTTGTCTCCAGGGGGGGCGGGGCGTTTCCCCTTTTGGTCAGCTGACCTCGTCGGTGCACCTGACCTTGGTGCTGATCTCCTCCTGAGGCGCCGTCCATGGGGCTGCGCCCGCGGTCGCCCCAACGTTCAAACATTCAAAAATGCTCTCTAGGTCTAACAAGGCCAATCTAAAAATAAAGTATGCCACCAGAGGAACCTAAATCTGGCTCAGGTTCACCCGAATGTCACTTTACATCAAATGTAAGCACTGATGAAGCCTTAAACACTGCTTGAAGCTGGTCTACGTGCACCGCAGCACATCACCACCGATGGCCAATTAAGACCGGGTGTCTTTTTTTCTCGCGCGCCGCTTTGTCTACTGAGTTTACACAAAAAATGAATTTAATGTTTAATCCATTACTGCTCAAGTTGCAATGATGTTTTATCACCATGTCTGTGTTCAGTGGACCACAATCTCTGAAATGTTCATTTAATTTTTTTTAAAGTGTAACGGAAAAACAATAATATAACTGAAGTAATTTTTTTTTAATTGCGGGGTCAGGGGGGGGGCTCGCAGTTAAGACTTGGAATCTATTATTCTTCCGAAAAATTGATTTCCTAGGAAGGAACTTCATCCTTGTGAGTATGAAGAATCTAAATCAATGCAACACATAATAGAAATGATTGTAGAGAGCCTGCTATTGTCTTCACGGAAGGAATAGAAAAAGTGGATGGGTACATGAGTGGTGGACAGATGAAGAACCCATTCACACGTACACGTACGAATCGTTGCCCTTTTGATAAATAAGAATGATCACAGTGTGAAAGCCCTGACCGATCACTGGACTTGGACGGGGGCTAATGTATTAATTAAGCAGCAGTAACAATTGTAATTATTGTTTTGATATGTCTCTTTTTATATGGTGCCCTGTTTGTAAGGAACATGCATTGATGTGGGTTGCGCCCATGAAAAAATTGCCAAATCTTCTCTGCGAAGGCCAAACAACTTATTCTGCTGTTGCTAATATATTGACTCTTCTTTAGTGTTGTTCAGTGGATTGAATTATTGAAGTATAATAGTAACATGGAAGAAAAAAGTTATATTTATGAATTGAATATTCATGAATTGAACAAACAGTCAGGAGCCTTAGTAGCGTGTGAAGGAACCACACACAAGCAGCTGTGGGATGGCATTCCTCTACTGATGTCAGCCAACGTAGTTTAGCTGATCAATAACAGCACGCCCAAGCTGATCCCACAAGCTTTCAATTGTGTTGAGGTCAGGACTGTTGGCAGGCCATTCCATTCTCTACTGCCAAATTCTTTAGCTCAATATTGTGGAGTTTTCAACCTCTGATCAAGGAACACTTGTGTTCTCCTCGCGCCTTCTGAGAAGAGAAGTCATTAAAGGTCAACTGGCTTGTGATATAAACATGATGAAGAATTGAATACAATCAGTGTAATGTAACAAGCACTACAGTTACATAGTGAAATAAAGTATGAATAGTAAAATATTTCTCGTCCAGTCTCAATCCTTCTCCAGGTCCGCTCTTCCAATCTCCCGGGGGAGGGCGTGTCCCTTGTGCTGCTGTCGTATGTGAGTGGCTGCACATTCGAGCCCAGCTCCTCCCTCATGAATTCCTTTCTGCTCCAAAGCATCACATGACTCCCTCCTGGCTCCATCTGATGGTACAATCTGAAATCCCTCAGTGACCTGACCGACCCCTGTTCACTTAATACTACAGGAGCTTCTTCATGTAAACATAACATAACAAGTGTTAATATTATTATCTAACTGCTAGTACACTTTAATAATAACACATCTTAAATCATCACATTTCATCCCATCTTAATCATTATGTTAAACTCCATGTTAAAGTTCAATATGGTCCAAAATCTGAATCTTTGCCTCGCACGGCTGTCCCACATCCTTTGCTCATTCACTACCGGTCAGGAGTCAAAACTCCAAAAAAAGAGGCAATTAGCATCCGTCTCCAGGTTTTAACGTTGTGGCAGGATGTTAATGTGTGCAGTAATTATATGACTTAAATGACTTTAATGATTGTGTAATAACCAATTTCTAACACTAAACATTACTACATATATCATAATTTCCACCATTAGGGGTGAGCTCTTCTGCTTCTTTGTGCATGGAGGCAGAATCTGGACTAATCGCTGAACCTAAGGTTCCTCCACACATTCAGGTTGCAGTGCAGGTGTTGCTGGCAGAGGGCAGTCTTAGCTGGGCCTGGTTGCGCGCGGTCTGTTACAGATTGTCTGGGCCGTGTGTCACATTTTTCTACAAACCTTGACTGCGAATCTGAATCTGAAAGGGTCAGGAAGTGTCTTCTGGGGCCGTCGTCTTCTATGGACGCCCACCGTCTCGGACATCCCTCGTTTTACTGGAACTTGGCCTTCAGTTAGGAGGTAATTGGAGCCACTGCAAAAAATGCCGCAACTTGCTTTTGCAGAAGGAGCAGACACCAATTGACCACTGCAGCAGGGCCCAAGCCCACAGGTGTGGACATTAGGCGCCTGATTCTAAACAGAAAACTTTTTGTTCGATGTTTAGATATTTAAGCGGATTGACCATTATTATATACACAATATTATAGATGAATAAGATGTACTAAATGTTCCTTTTAGTGTTAGGCTGTGTTTTCCTCATTCCATTTCTGTATCTTTTGCTAACAATATGAAACATACTTCTGGGTCCAGCATTTCCTTCATATTTGATATTGAGGTAAAAAGTCAAAAGAAAACAACAAGCAGTAAAGTTATTATGCTTTTGTTATTGTGATTCTTGGAAGATATCACAAGACCTCCCCTCACCCTCCAACCCAAAATGTGAGCGCAAATCAAGCCGCCACAGTGTATAAAGCAAGGTTGCACATACACACCAGAACACAGGCATACACAATGTGAAAGGCACTATGAAGCAAAGGTTACCCTATTGAATCCAGTGTGAGACATTAGTTCAACTCCCTTGCCCAAGGTTAACCCTGAATAGAAGCAATTATGATGCTCAGTCAAAAAAGCTTCGCAGTATTTAACAGCTTGAATGAATGAATCACATCGCAATCAATGGCTTTGATGTCAATTTAAAAATGAGATTCGAAGGAGTTGGTCAGTGTGGTCCTCAGGTTGGACTAATAATTGACCAATCATTTATTAATGAAGAATGGCAAGGGCAGATGTACAATGGTGTTGTAAGTCATTACGGAAATAATTGTCACCATTTATTTTGTTGTTGGATTATTCATAAACACTGGACCAAATAGTACCAACAGGTTCCCACTGCCACTGCAGCTTCTGTATTAACTGAAAATAAGGTCACTTAATATGTCACTTGCATGAATTGTCATGGGTAAAACAAGATATGATGGCATTGATTTGATCCCAGGCTCAGTGGATTCCGTAATGCAAGATGGCGATTTCAGATGGCGAATCAGATTCTTTCCACCTTAAACATGAACTATTCCCCTGCTATTTGACATAAAGAAGAAATAAAAAGGTACCTATAGACTCCAAAATGCTGGCGTTAAGGACCCCGTTCACTGGAAGATTTGGTCCGTGGGGATTAGAGGATCCTCCTCCGTCTATCTTTGTCTTGCTTCTCAGTCTGACCTGCAGTCTGGAAAATCACTTTGTTTGTTACACTAAGCCTGTTTTTGTCCCCTCCTGTACCTTTTTCATTTGATTTAACAGCAGTTCCAGGATGAGTGAGCGGGAGGAATAGAAAGAGGAAGGGAAAGTGCCTTCGCAAACAGAGCGAGAGGAAGGGAGGGAGGGAATACAATATATAGGGAGAGGGAGCAACTCAGCACTGTCAGAGCGAGCATGGAAGGGAAAGTTTATAAGGCATAGTTTAGGAGGAAACGCGTGAGAGAAGCTTGGGAATCTGCGGTGGCCAGCTGCAAAAGGGGAGATAGCGGAGAAAGGCTTTTAATTCTCAATCCCCACAGAGCCTTTGAAAATTACCAATCTTCTTATCACAGACGCAGGGCTGCTTATGCAAATTGTTGTGGAGTGGAACGTTTAAACGGAAAATTACTCGACAGCATTTTTTTCCCCCTCTTCCCTCTCTTCCACACAGAAAGCCTGTTTTGAGTCTCAGATAAGAAGATGAATTGCTCTCTCCGTGCTTTGAAGCGCGTCAGGATTTAAAGACTTCAGCCTCGGCTCTGGTCTGACGCCGCTGCTCTCGTTGCCTTTGTAGCAGAAAACAGGCCCCGGAAAAAATGGGGAAAAAAAGCATTTCGAAACAACATCGATTCTGTGCTTAAACACGGCTTCACTGCCTGAGGAGACAAGGAAATATAAATATTCCCAAACCCTACCCTCAACTCCATTTACTTTCATATTCTTACTTTCCTCAGGTCAACCCTTTTGGTCTTTTTTCCGATATAGCAAGTAATTGACATGGATGAAAATATAGGGCCGCGGAGAGAGGCCCAGTACAAGTGGCCTGTCTCCACGGCCCAGTACCAAGTGGCCCAGTAGGGTTCCGTCCATTCGGTAAGCTTCATTTGCAGATTGTAAAAGGGGCTCAAAGTCAAAAGAAAATGTAGGTAAATCAAACAGAACTTTTAATATGCATTGCAAATTAGAATACATGTAAGGAATTGTGGTCTAGTCTGCGTTGGGAGGCAGGCCCTTCTCTGGAGGTCCGTCCTCAAAATAAGTCCTATTTAATGGTTCAATTAAAATCAACTCAATGTTTATTCTATGAGAACCTTCACTAGATCTCTATGCCTCTGCAAACCACACGCCTACCGGTTTTCCTGTCCATCATTACTCCCTGCACTATTGCAAAACACATGTAATGCCCCGCTCCTAGCACATGACGTGAAAGCCAGTTTAAAGCTATTAGGAATGTTTTTACGATTCTGTTGTTTCTTCATATACACAAAATGACAGAATAAAAACCTCACTATTTGACAACCTAAAATGTTAACAAAGGTTAACATTTTAGGTTTTGTCATCTGAACATGTACAGGTTAAATCCAGGACACACACACACACACACACACACACACACACACACATATGTATATATACTGTTACGTTCAAGCTCCTTGTAAAGGAAATAAATATGAAAGTGTACAATTTGTATTGTATAAAACACTGTGTAAACTATGGTGGAACAAAGCAAATCAGTACATTTCCCAAATGATATGCAGCCTCAGAAAATCAGAGAAATCAGCAACAGTCGTACTTTCAAAAAACATTTAAGACAATGTTTCTTATGAACAAGCTTGTTAATTGGCAGCTATAAATGGGTTGACTGTCATTGGCTGATCTAAATCTGCCAGCTCTTCACCTTCCTCTTGTTTTTCTCAGTAACGGTGCAATCATACAGACAGGATTAATGTTCAGCAAAGCCATCCCAAGTATAACTGCACAGCAGTGTGATGAGGGAAGTGTAGGCCACCCTTGTGACCTTGAATCTTCCAGTTCCTCTACAGTTATGTTAATCTTATCAGGTCAATTTTCCAATCCAAAGATATCTCCCTTCTATTTTATTTTAAACCAGTTACGTTAGTGCAGTGGTGTCGCATTAAATAAGCTTACAAAAACAGCTTGTGGCTGTTGAATTGAAACTTGGCAGGGCAGCAGGGCAGGGTTGCACTATGTGCAAACATGTGGCTTTGGACCTGCATATTAAACCAACGAACCTTTGGTTAAAAATCTGTGCTGTGCGAAGCAGTAAGCGTTTGATGGCAAACCGTACAAAGCTGCCTCATCATTGTCAACTTACACAATACCACAATCATTGGCTAACCTTGTATTACAGACGAAGTCGACACTGTCCTATACCTTAACGCCACCCACCTCACTAAATCCTTTCTGCCTACAGAGGCGGCTGAGGAAGAGGAAGTGCTACCTTCTGCTGGGCGGGGCCATCGTCCTCTCCATCATCATCATTATAATTTGCGTTTCAAAAAGAAAATGAGATTGACCAATGAGGTAAGGACCTTCATCCACACTAAAAGGACTGCAACCCCTTCAGGTTCTGTATTAGTAATAAGTTAGTGCTACGATCCTGCCAATAATGCATGTTTTAGGATTTTTCTAGTGAAGACTGTGTCTATTGATGCCATCAGTAAAACATACTTAGGCTGATGTAAATAATAGTGGCAGCACAGCAATCAGATTCAGTCTCTGAGGATTTCTTGGTATTTATTCAAATCAACACATTACAAAGTGTAGCTAATACCCACAACTAGAAAATACTTCCTGCCAGGTTGCTAGCCAAATTAGTATTTCCTAGGGGTGTAACGATTCGTTTTAACAACGATTCGTGGTTGTCGATACGATTCAAGGACGATATTGGTTCATTTAGAACGATACGATACCGAAAACGATTCAGTGACTTGAAATCGATTCAGTAACTTTTTAGCCAGAATCTCAACCAGTGTGACTGAAATACATTTCCTAGATTCCTGTTGTTTCTTGTAATAGAATCAGGTATCAATTAATTATGAACATAAATAAACAAGTAAACAACAATGAATGGCAAATGCATTCACATTTTATTTGAATAAAGTGTAAACACTGCTGTAGCAGTGTAGCAGAAAAAAACCTGTATTAGTGATATACACAAAAAGCACCCCTACAATAATGGTTTCCCCCTACCAACCCCGCATAACCCCTATATTTCAACCCTTGTGGAACATTCCCTCGGCTTTGCCGTGAAACCCGGAAGTTGAATCGGGGCTCGGGACCTTTATCATTAAAAGTGCTAAGAAAAAAAGTCTGACATGCTTAAATCCAATTGGTTATTTCCTAGTATCGATACAATCGATTTATTACATTTTAAAACGATGTTAGATCGATATAGGTCGTCCATAAGGCCAACTCGCCGAGCACAGATCGATGTAGTTGGATCGGAGGAATATAATTGATACATCGATGTAACAGCTGAATTGTTACACCCCTAGTATTTCCATACCAAAGCCTGGAGAAGTTGGGGAGAGGCCACCTGGATTCCCGCCAGGTTAAACCTTCCTCTCAGACATTTGGACCCTTATTCCTCTGACCCTTCTTCTTACTTTTATCTGCTCCCAAATCATGTCAGAATCAGAATCGGAAAACATTTTTTGTGTATGTCAGACATACATGGAATTTGACTTGGCGGTTGGTGCATAACAACAGACTACAATGGACAACAGGACAACATAGTGTAAAGAATAAAATAAATATATTACTATGGGTTAGTAGACTAAGGCTAAGGGTTAGTTAAAAAATAAAAGAAGTTAAAAAAAATAATTAAAAAAAACATCTAAAGTGCACCAGCAACAGAAAGTGACAAATAAAGTGTGCATGTACAGTGTGAGGAAAGTGTCCGGAGGGATGACAGAGTCAGTCGATGGGGGACACAGGCTCTGTTGATGAGCCCAACTGCTGACGGAAAGAAACTGCAGAAACTGCAGCCATATATATATATATATATATATATATATATGTTTATTTCACACTGTACCTGTTACTTTTACTCACACTCTGCACTTTACCTGCTTTCATGCACTTCTGGTTAGATGCTAAACTTCATTTTATTGTCTCAGTATTTGTGTCACGGTTTGGTCTTGTCTTATTGTGAAGTTGCATGTTTCTAGTCTCCCTGGGTTAACTTCACTTCCTGCCTTGTCCTGTCTCCCCTCGTCAGTGTCTGATTGTCCCCACCTGTTTCCAATCACCTGCACCTCTCCGTCTGTATTTAAGCCCTCTGTGTTTGTTAGTCCTTTGTCAGGTCTTGTCGAATGTCGTGAGTGTGAACCTTGTGTGCAATAAAGCTCGTGGTTTGCTTGCAACCCTGCTCCTGCGTCTTCTGTCGGCATCAAAGCCGCACGCTCGTGACAATTTGTCTTGTACCGGTGAATCTAATCTAATGAATGCTTTATCACCACAGCTATAACTAGGTGGTATTCAAGTTTAATCGGTATACCGGTTTCAAATATCCTTAGGTATTATACAGCTGTGCTGACTATTGTTGCTTTACAGCGGGCACCAAGTTTATCATTCATCCCTTAATGCTGACAGTGCACTGGTCACAGCTAGTTGTCTTGAGATGGTTCTATACAAATAGGAATTTGTGGGACATCATATATTCAACAGGATGTATTTAAGGCTACAGTAGGTAATGCATTTTAAAACCTTTTTGTTTTCTATTTCTCAAACTAGTTTTTACATCATGGTAGTAATCAATACATCGTATTCTACCTTTTAGGCTTCCAACATCGATAAACATTACTTTAATGACTTGTTGACCAACTGCAATCTGATCAAAACTGAAAAGCTGATGGTTTGTCATTGCGGATGGACAAAGTGCTCGCCAGCACCCTGACAACACTTTCCGCTGGAAAAAGAAAACGCTCAGTCACTACTCAAAGTAGACAAACGTCAGTTATTTTATATCCATTTTGATGTGCTTTAGTGGGAGACGTTCGCACAGTAAATAAAACTGGAGGCGTTCTCCAATAATGGAGAACGCCTCCAGTTTCACCAATCACCAATAGGAGTATAATTCACAATTTCTTATGTTAATGTGTCTACCTTCGCAGAGAATTAAGTCACTTTACTTGTATGTCAAATCTAATCCTATCTTCTCTGCGCTGTAGTTGAATTGCTTGGCCTGTTTGCTCTGTCAGCACTTTTTCTGCACCGTTAGAGCTGTAATCCTTGTTAGCTGCCGGCTCAGCTGTCTCCATATTGAGAGGCAATACTTTTGAATATATTTTATTTGGTGTAATGTTAGTTTGAGTTCAGGCAATCTGTCTGTTGACCATTTGCTGTAACCTATATAACTTTTTTCTCGCAAAAAGAAATTCTTTTTATTTAATTTTAATAAGTGAGGTTGCTCGCCTGTATAGTCCTGCATCTGCAGCTTCATGTGGCTGATGGCAGGAAAAGCTCTGCCAACAAAACTGTTTTTTTGTACTATTTTGACGTTCAATACAAGATTTCTCTGGTTGCACGAGGTATTGATTGTCACTTATTTTATTCAAGGGGGATTGAAGTGAAAGTGCTGCGAAACAAAGCATTCTTTTTCAGAGAAAGGGCTGAATCGATGCTCCCGTGGGAGCGGCCCATGTTGAGGCGTAGCATTTATGGGTCCAAGCTCAAGTGGACAGACACTACCAGTTATCACAGCCAGAAAGTCACAGTGCTAAAAAAAGACGCCGGGCCATTGTGAAGTCCACTTCTTGCTGTTGTCTTGTATGCTCAAAGGGAGCTTTATTGATGATCAAATTAATGCAAACTATTATACCTGTTATCAAAACTTGATGTTCTTTTACCTTTTATCTTAACCTTTTTAAGCACCAGGGTTTTTTTTTGTCCTCTGTATTATATATATATATATATATATATATATATATATATATATATATATATTGATTGATTGTATGGCACAGAGAAGAAAAAAAAAATTACCCCTACATACAAAACATGAAGAAGGAAGCCTGAAACGCTCCTATATGGTAGCCTAGTAGACAGTATATATCACAGGTGTAAAACTCAAGGCCCTGCGCGGCCCCCCAGATGAATTTACTAATGTGAGAATAACAGAAAGAAATTGCATTTCTATAAAATAAGCTGCTATTCCTAAAAGGTCCACTAGGGTCGCACTCTGTGAGTGAGCGCATGCGTTAGACCAGGCGGACCCGGGTGTTCACTAAAGCAGTTCTGGTAACTTGCGAGCCAAAAAAGTGTGGGGACCCCTGCGTTAGACCTTTTCGACGACGGCGTTTCTCCAGGCAGCAGCGCCCACTTGGAAATGACTGAGTCCCCATATGTCGACCGTCCGCACGGCCCCCCCCACCCTCCCAGACAACCCCCCCCCCCCGCTTCGTCAAACGGACCATCTGGCAGTATCTGGCCCTATATATGTAAAGGTTTAACTTTGATTCAGTAAGGCAGAATAAATACAGAGACGATTTAGTGGAGACCTTTACAGGTGCCAAATGGTTGATTGTCGATCAGAGAGACGGCCCGAGCAAAGAAGCTCTTCCCGTGTCTGATGGTTTTGGCGTAGATGCTCTGAAGTGCCTACCAGAGGGAAGGAGATGGAACAGACTTGTGGGGACTTCCCTTGGGCTTCTAGCTTCTAGTCGGCTTCTAATGCTGACAAAAGGAAAGGGTTCATAAAGGGCTTAACAATTTGACAATGGGACAGAACTAAACCCTCAAGTCTGTGAGTCGGTAAGGGTATTGGGGTTGGGCCTGAGAGATATTCAGTAGAAGGCATTGTAATGCATCTTACCCCACCCGCCACCTACATAGAATTTCAAATAAAAGCCCCAAACAATGATTTCTAACTGTAATGCTTGTGATCTCTCTGTGCAACATTTGTATTCTGTCTCCACTCTCCCTCTCTTGAGTACGAGTTTTAGAGGCTGCATATAGTGCATACAGTAAATGTAGAGATTAAAAATGTTCACCTTGCTAACCTGTACCACATTACCCAACATACACTTCTGTGAGGTAGGCAGAAAAGTTTCTTTTAGTAGCTGTTGGTGAACTCTGAGGGCTCCATCTATAATATTACTGGCCATCTGTCGACAGCTGCAGACAGATGCGGTTCAGTTAAAATCCATGAAACATGTTCACCTAATGTTCATTGTCTTAGGAAAGTGAATATCAAGCTGTTGGTCGATCCTGCCATCTGTCTGGTTCTTTGGATGCCGCCTCTTTGTAGATCTATGAAAACTATTCTTTATAATAACAATAATTAGGATGGTAATTATCAAACAATGTAAGAACTGCTGAGTTTAAACAAATCTTTATTGTGGTACAGCTGGTAAAGTAAAAGATACCAATGTAAAATACAGCAAATGGGGTGGCCTCTCATTCATCCGGTGACTGGTATTGTTTCCAGTCAAACGCCTGTAACGTTGTTTATTACCTAGTTTGATATCAACGCTTCAGTGTGTGTATGAGACACAACAGGCTTTCAAATTACTACAACGTCAACCCATCCAAGGCAGTAGCCGCTCAGAGCAACAAGAAAGTTTGTTTAGCGTACAAGTGCTAAAAGTCACCATTTCAAACCAGTCCAGCTGTGGCCTGTTCTCAAGTTCCACATATAACCTTCCAATGTTTTGATATTTCACGATGTTTAAAACTGGTCGATAAGAAAAATAAGAAAAGTTTACACCTTGCAATTCACTGTACCTGCTAAACCACAGCGCGTTAGCATTGTCCCTTAAATATGCTAATAATCTATTTAAAATAACTGCAGGGAGCCTTGCAGAGTTGCTCTGAGCCTTGTAATTCCACAATGTGTTACCAACAGTAAGCTGTTCAATAGTATATCTAGACCGTTTACCACTAGTTTCAAACAGCAAAGGGATAACCATTATTGTTAAACTTGGTTCCACTAATGCCAAACATCAAAACACACAAATGGTGGGCAGTGAGTGAATACGTTTTATACATATACGTTTTTACATTTTATTTTTCTGGACAGACATCCAGGCAGATAAAGTGCATAAAAAGTGAAAGAAAGAGCGGATGAAACAGGAGAAATGCAGAAAGGGTCATAGATCAGTTAAATGAGGGGGACGATGACAGAATTAACCGCTGAGCCTCTTCTGCTCTCAAATCAATAGCATGGGTCTTTATGAAACTCCTAAATAATGCAATAACTGCTTCCTGACACTTATTCCTTCCTTAATAGGAATTATATTACTTGCACTGCTTTTACTTCTTGTTTACAAAGTAATTCGGATAGCAGGATCTCTCCATGTGCATGTCAGTGCCATGTACTGAATTTAGACTGTGCATTGTTTTGGGACAACTGGGTAACCTGGTTTCAGCTGTATAAACATTTTTTTTATTATTTATATATTTTAAAATAAGTTAATTTCTACTGTGCTACATTCGGAATAGGAATATGTATAGGATACAGGAATAGGAATGTCCTATGTGTCCCTCGTCATTGCAGTCCAAACCACAGCTGATATATAGATGTGACCGTGGCCGAGTGGTTTATAAGCGCCCATTACAACACAACTTGTAGGATAGTCTCGTGATACGTTTTGCCCCTCCAATTCATTCTGTTATTTTTAGCATTGAAAAGGTACCCAACAGGTGGGCAGTACTAGTAAAAGTGGAAAATGCTTTGACATAAGACTAGATGTTCTTCCAGTTTTACTTTTGTCACCCTTGTCATTCATGTGACTGACCTGTCTGTTAGGCGAATTATCATACCAGCCCCTGTTATTATTACTTCCTCCCAAGCGACACAATGTTTGCTGGAGAATTTTGAGGTGGTCTCTCTTGTGGATCTCAAAAAAGCTGTCCATGAGCTGAAGCCAACCTCCTGTCCTCTAGATGCTGTTCCTGCTAGGAGTCTGAAAGAAGCCATTGACATTGTAGGCCTTTTCCTTGTCTCCTTCATGAATTGCTGTCTTTGTCTTGGTGCTGTTCCCACTCCTCTCAAGCACGCCACTTGTTAGACCGCTACTTAAAAAAGGTGAATAGTTTGATAGTACCGATGGGATTGATTTATGGAAGTGGTGCCCACGTCTGGTTGGCTAGTTCTAAACAAGCTTGCCCCAAATCAGCTGCCAACCTAACCACAGGGAAACCTACTTGTCTTACTGACAATTTACACATAAACCTTTACTTAGAACGAGTGTTAATTTCGTCAGACGAGACAAGACCAAATATGTTCGTCAACAACCTTTTTTTTCATGACTATGAAAACGACTCCAGAAACGCTGACTAAGACTAAATTAATATAGCATTATTGTTGACGAAAAAAGACGAGACTAAAATGTTTTGCATAAAATAAAAACTAAGATAAAATCTCTCTTCAGTTTCGTCTACAATCGTCTCTACTTTTTCGTCACAAGATAGAAAGAACACTTACCATAGGACTCGCTATCAGCTCCTCTTGAATCAAAGTCCGTCACATACTTTCCTTCGAGCCATACACTCATGGCTGGTAGCGCTACCTGCTAGCGGTAGCACTACCTGCTAGCGAGAGGAGCTGGTAGAGCTACCTGCTAGCGGTAGCACTACCTGCTAGCGAGAGGAGCTGGTAGAGCTACCTGCTAGCGAGAGGAGCTGGTAGCGCTAGGTCGTTTTATGTGTAGGGACCCTGAGCAAGCTACTAACGAAGTTTGGTGCTGTTTTGAACAATATTACTGGTAAAAAAAATGCTAATTAGAAAGCCTTCGGCATATGTGAGCCAAGCTCTGTAGTGGTTGATCGACGAAAAATACTGTCTCCACAGCTTATTTGACGTGTTTTAATGCAGAAAAACACCTCTTGGTTCATTTTCGCCTAAAACTAGGAGATTTAAATTGACGCTCCTCATTCTAAATTAAAGTAAAACTAAAGTGTATGTACATCAGGGGGAAAATGGGGTTAGTTTGAAAATATCGGCATATCGAATATCGGCAAAAATCCCAGTATCGTGTATCCCTACTTTTGACTAAAACTAGACTAAAATGACTTTTAGTCGACTAAAACTTGACAAAGATACCTTGAGTTCTCGTTTGACTAACACTATACTACTATACTAAACGGTGAGACTTTTAGTCGACTAAAACTTGACTGAGAAAAAAAAGATATGTGAATGACTAAATGTGACTAAAACTAACAAGGATAATTGCCACAAGACTAAGACTAAGACTAAATTAAAAATAGGTGACAAAATTAACACTACTTAGAACTACTCATTATGTAAATGGTATTTTCAAACATTGATGTGATGATTCGTAGAGGGGCTGATAAATAAAATAAAAACTGGAATACATCTGGCAGAATGCGGTCACTATTATTGTTGGTAACATTATGACGGTTTATACTTCGCTATGGTAGATTATTTGTGTTTGTGTTAACTATACTAAAAAAAACGTCTCTAATGGTTTGCTTTGAAGCCTTCTCCTTCCTGCTGTAATTATATTCTGCTCTCTTTTTCAACATGCAATAAAGGCAAACATTATTAAAGCTGCATATTTGACAGCAGTATTAATTTGAAATAAGAAACCCTAAATACTATTGCAATGTCATTAATGTTTCCACTGGCATTGGCCTTCCACTGGTTTAACAGTAAACATTGAGCAGTATCCCAATTAATTTGCTCACACATTTTCAACAATATTAAACTCTCAAGCTCCGTTAGTTGCCACAAGAGCTTATAACAAGGATATTTCAATGTATAATACAGAAACAAGCAGGTGTTATTCACGAAAAAACAACTAAGTATAAATGTGGCATCATTAATATCAACATCAAACTTCTTAGAAATCTAGTATTGGCAATTTTCAAACGAACAGGAAAAAAATTCCTCTGCACTCAATTGGATAGACCTACAACCAATAAGAGGAGTGTGTGGCTTATGTTAAGCGACGCGTAGTTGCCGAATGCCGTAGGAAGGACGCCAAAAACATCGTTCTTATCAACAAATGCCTTGATCGCGTTTCTCTGTTCCTCTTTTACAATGAATTCGCTGTCGATATCTTTCAGAACAGACCTGATAGCAGAATCTACACACCTCAATTCTCCAGCGGCAGCCGTCGTTGTTGTAAACTAATTCAACCCAAGCGCTCTTTGATGACGTGGTTGATTACGTTACTGTTGATCATCTGTCCATCGCCGTATGAAACCCGCCCTGACAATTTGATTGGCCCGCCCGATTTCGGGCAAGCAATACTCGCGCCACTATGGAGCAATGTCAGACCAAACTTCCCGACCACAAACGTTGTGGGCGGGACTAAGTTCAGAATGGCACCCAGACTAGGGATGAACACCATTCGTCCAAAAGACTTTTCCTCATTTGATGTTTATACTACTTCTGTTAGACATTTTATGTCATTCCAACCAAAGGACATTCTCATAAGACTAATGTCACCTGTGATATCACACAACATTGTTATCAAAAAGTTTCAGAATGTCTTAATCCCACAGCTTCCACGGTGTTCATGTTAGCAGTTTGAGGAGGGCCCTATTTTTGCAACATGAAAATGTGTTGTTTGTAAGTATAGCAATTCATTTGGTAACTGTTGTGTGTTCATCCGTAGGTATTACGGCTTTTCATTGTACTGATTTATTAGGATGTATTCTATAGGTGGATATAGACTTAGTAAATGTTCTGCTCATTGGATGTGGTAGGCAGGGTGCGATTTGACAAAAAAACAGAGGGGGGGGATTTTTTTTTTTTATTCATAGACAAGAACATTGGACTTTTAGCCTTGCATAACTAGGGAGAAGAACACAAAGGGTAGACAGGCCCTTTTTCAGGTCCGTGGATTAGTCCCCATCCCAACATGGCAAAACTTTTATTAACCCATATATGGATTTCTATTCAACGTCAGCAACTAACAGGCAGAAAGCACCATAGAATCAGTGCTCTCCATGAAAAGACCCTCCAATTAACTTAAATCAAACACTCAAAATAATTCACCAAATGGCACAACGTTGTGGTGGCTTTTTCAGTTTTCCTGTCAGGTCATTGTCTGCAGCATTTCGGCCCTCTTTCATCCACAATTCTGCAAATGCAAAAATCCTAGTTGAGCGCCAACCCCCAGCGCATTTCTTGCACTATCACTCTCAGGTGTTAATTTAGTTGTTTTTTTATTGGGTCGTGTAAAGCAAGACGATATGCTGCTCTGAACGCGTTTCATGTTTGGTTCAGCACGGTTTTCCCTGCGAAGTTCCTGCACTAAAATGTTCCAATGTTTTTGTGTTGGATGACGTTCAGAAATATGCGCCGTCTGCCAGAAGGCTACTGAATAGCTACTCTGATGTATCAACACTGGAGATCGTTAGATTTCAAGAGTTTAAGTAGGCTAGCAGTTAAGTTGCATTCATCGCTATCAAGGGGGGGGGGAATCCTTGTGCCCCCCGGAGATAAAAATAATAATTTTCTATGCCCAGGCAGGGGCATAGAAAAACCAGAGGGGAGGAAATCCCCACCACCCCCCCTACAAATCGCACCCTGGTGGTAGGCACTGTAGTTTTGTGTTAACTCAGCCCCTAATTTATCACCATAATGTTTTGTAACCCAAACCAATTAGTTTTTGTTGGCACATTTAACTGCAAGCCATTGGGAACTTCAGAGCTGTTATGAAATGTATATATAAAAAAGATGTGGATCCTTCTTTTTTGCATGACAACTGGCTTGCTCTTCAGCTAAGGCAGAGGCAGACTAAAACAATCTTTATCTGTAGCTCAGTCGTCACTGGTCTAGCTGCCTTTTCTATTCTAACTTTTGTTTTAGTGTCTTAGAACATGGTTCTAAGACACTTTTTAAACACCTTTTTCCTGCTAATAAATATTGAAGAATTAATGCAGTGGATGTTATATTTAGACTCCAAAGCTGCTTTACTTGCTCACTATGAAACACAACACATACCCTCGCACTGAAAGAGGCTTATTCAAATTATGTCAAATGCTAAGATGACAACACAGAGCAAGAATATAGGAGCACTGCGGCGCTGCATTGATATGAAAAGAATAAATATTGAAAAAGGTAAGTTTCTGGGAATGTTTTTTTTTCAATTATCATGTTTAGTTTGATTTTTAACTTTATAGCTTTATAGAAGCATAATAGGCTTTTGAAGGACGCTTAAATCTTGCACTTGACAAGCATTTGTGTAAATTAAACAAATAGGAAACATTTATCCGCTGGTGCTAGAGATTGTCTGAATCCCTGTCCCTCTGAAACAGGAATCAGAGCAAGTGGAGAGCAACTTGGGAGTTGCTGCCTCTGCCTTAAGTTAGTGGAGTTCTTTAGGCCTGCTATCGTTAATCCATGTCTGTGAACAAGTGTGACAATAAGCTCTCTGTCTGAACAGCAATCCTCTTTGGCGAAGCTTTGTGGCTAAACTCGCCTCATGCAAATGCTAAACCCCATTAGCTTTGAGTGACTAGTCAGCTGCATTGAGATTAATGGCCAACTGACTACTTGATTTAATACTGTTATTCCACATCTTCTGGGGGGAAAAACAAACAACAAAGTTAATGCGGGACATTTGTCACTGACGTCCTCAATCTCTGTTCTCTAAGTGGGAGAAGTTTATTGCGCGTGCAGATGTTTTACTTCCTTAGCCTGGCACTGGAGGAAAAGCTGGAGAGCTTAGTACATGTTAAACGAGTCTTAGTCTAAAACTTGGACATCATTATTTCAAATGAGTTTCAGTTCTTTGGCCCCGTTTAAAAGTCAACGTAGAATTGTCTTTGTATATAGATGTACATATATATTTTGTATATTGTGAAAATTACAGTATCTGAAACTGCATGATGGAGATATATGTAGCATGAAGAGAAAGCGCTCTAAACATTTTCATTACATGGTGAGAAATTAAAATCCTTATTTATCTTTTTCTGTGCCGTCAGCTTACGTCAAACTTTACTGGAAGGGATTACAGGGTGGGTAAGGCTCTGTCACCACAAAGTGGGAGACAACAAACTGTGACAACGGTGATCTGAGCGCTGTGCCGACTCCTCCAGCACACAGCTGTGGAGGAGTGATTAGCGCCAACGTTGAGCAGGAGCGTTTAAATACTACTTCTTGACCTTTAATCCCCAATCAAATGAAAATGCCAGCCTTCCTTCTATTGCACAACACAAGCAAATATTCCACTGACTGTGTCTGCTCAGCTCCCAGCATGCACTGCTCAAAGCTTTCCGGAAGATCTGAGGTTACCTAAGACTGTGACTGATTACCTTGACAGGTGAAATGAGTGTGGTTTAACGCTGCATCCCATCATACGAGAACTGCCATTGGACTGAGAGTAGAGCTAATAGCCCAGAAATTGTCCCCAGACCCGACAGGAAGTGAGCGTGCATAATCCCACTGTAGGGTTCGGCGGCCTGCCTGGGCAGAGAGTAATGGCTGCTGCGTCCCTGATGCACACGGCTGCTGTTCCTGCCAGCTCCTCTTTTTACATGGTTTGCTTTTAAAAAGGGTCAGAATGTCTCATTTTCCTTAATTATGAATATAATTAACAGATAGATTAGTTCTAATTCATTTTTTTATTTTGAATAGAAAATTACAAATTTTCCTTAGAGGGCTTTACAGTCTGTACCCATGCGACATGCGACATCCTCTGTCCCGAGACCCTCACATCGGCACAGGAAAAACTCCCCAAAAATGAATTAGGAGATAAGGAGTGTGTGGTCATCCTAAAAACTAAAATATTAGTACTTTAATACTTTATTTAGCGGTGCAGCATTTACCCTCAACACAGTGTCCCAATAAATGCTATGTCAACAAATGCAGGGTTTACGTGCAGAAAGCAAAGATGTTCTTTTCTTGCTGTGACATCAATCGCAGTTCTTAAACCTTTGACCTAGCATAAATGTTGCAGTTTTTGACCCAAACATGTTTATTCCGTTACAGTGTTGGTGTAAGTGAAAGGTGAGACAGCAAAAAAAAAATGAGAAATATGAATATGATGATCTATTATTTCAGTATTGTCTTTCTTTCTTTCATTGCCAGATTTTGAGCTCTCACCAAATTGCTTAATTAGTTAAAGGTAATTCAAATTAAACTAGCCTGCCACCGTCGGATGACCCTTTCGACCCTTAGTTGTCGTCAACCGCAGGCGTCCTCGACTGCATTGGTAGCCGTCCGGCCAGTGGTTCGACGTGCGGGGAGAGGACCCGTCCAGTGCTGCTAGCAGCCCTAGTGTGTGTACACACACACACACATATAATTATATTATATTATAGTTTGCTTTCAATAAATAAATACATAATATATATATATAAAATGTATTTATTTCAGGAGGAGATCCCTAGGAGGAGATGTCTTTTCTACAACCCCAAGAAATCATGAAAATAGGCCAAAAATGGCCACAAAAGGCAGATTTTCAATGATTAACTGCAGCGCCCCCTATTCTTGAAATATTCTCAAAAAATAGTGTGTGTTCAGAGGTTCAATGTCTACATATGTTACATTTTTGGTGAGGGCAGGCCAAGTAATTTGGAAATTAGGAATCTTGCCAGATTAAGCCACACCCATTGCGAGGTTCATTGGCCAATATCTTCTAGAAAACATTGAGATACTAACACGATTTGGGATGGATCAGGGGGACATTGAACCAATAATGATTCGTGGAAGGTTTCGTCCAAATCCAACTGAGCGTTTAGGAGAAATGGCAAAAAACGTTTTTTTCACAAAATTCAAAATGGCGGAAAATCTAGTTAGGTGCATTTGCATACCATGATTGACTTTTTTGTAGAGCATGTGGAAGAGCACATGTTTGCCGATTTTCAAGTCGATCGGACACTCGGGCGGAAACTGGCCTAGTAGGGTACTTTTTACTTTTCTAGGGGGCGCTATACAGTCTTTATCTTCATGCCAAATTTAAAAACTTTTTGAACATGATAAAGCCCCCAAAAAGGCCCTTAAAATGTGAGAAGTATAATAATAATAATAATAATAATTCCATCAATTACAATAGGTTCCTCTCTGACGAAGTCGTAGCGAGGACCCGAAAAATAATAATTCCATCAATTACAATAGGTTCCTCTCTGACGAAGTCGTAGCGAGGACCCGAAAAATAATAATTCCATCAATTACAATAGGTTCCTCTCCGACGAAGTCGTAGCGAGGACCTAATAATAATTCTATCAATTACAATAGGTTCCTCTCCGACGAAGTCGTTTCGAGGACCCTAATAATTGATTGAAAATCAGCTGAATCGAATACATCCTGGCTTAATTTCACACAATAATTAGCATCCGTCTACCATCGCCTTAAGTCGTTTTTCCCCATGACAACAGTCCGATGCCGGTGCTCTGGTGCACCCCTAAGGTGCCGAGTGACACGTGTTGGACACACAGCAAGGTTTGTATAACCAGCCATGCTTCATGAAACGTACAAGAAAGACTACGAGTGCAAGGTCCTCATGTTTCGTGGGAAGCTTCAATGGAAGTGTTAAATCAATCCATCTCTAGAGGGTCTGTTGACACAGTAGGTGGCTCAATATAAAAAGGGAGACCATTTGGAGGATAAACAAACAAATAATTAAATTCCTCCAGAATAAAACATCATTTATGTCTTTTATGGGAGATGTCAGCGGGTGATTTTTGTAGATCCTTTTATTACTTTTATTTTCAACAGACATAGTTGTCAAAAGGCTGACACAATCCTCTTTAATGGATTTCAATTTCAATTTACTTGGTTAGCATTTTTGCTTAAAGGGTTTGGCTAAAACAGAATTAGTCTTCCAAGCTGATGTGGCGCATGGAGTAGAGTGGAAGTGCCACGTCGAAGTGTCCTTGAGCTAGATACCTAACCCCTAATTGCTACCTGGGCGAAATGTAAAAACCATGGGTTAAAAATGCAATGTAAGTTACTTTGAATAAAAATAAATAAAAAAACGCAAATTATCGCCAAAAAGCAGGCGAAAAGTGCACATGTTCAACAATGAATAACAGCAAACGCTCTGTGATCGTTAAGCCAAGCAGACACAGTCGCTCCACGGCCTCTGATCTCTACACAAAGCTATCTTTATTTCTCCCTCCACATACACACACATATATATATAATATATATATATATATATATATATATATATATATATATATATATATATATATATACACATATAAATACATATATTATACACATATATGTATATATACACTCATACATTCATAAATCTGTTCTAAGCTGGCATCCTTACAGTTAGTCAGGATTGGAACATTGTGCAGATGGGCACAAAATAAGCAATTTGACGGACGCCTCAGGTCTTTTCATGGTCGAGCTCTGCAATGTAGTCATGTTCATTCACCTGTCAAAGTTCATAGTCCTCTCATCACTCCATTCCCCTGTCCTCGTGCCTGCCCTTCGTGCGTCACTCTCACTGATCTGCTCTCGATGTGACGGTGAGTTTTTTCAGTTAAAAAATGATAGCTGACGATGAACTGAATAAAAGGCCCCTGTCTGGTAGGATTTCTGGTTCTGATGTCTTTTTACCTCTCTGTTGGTTGGTCAACGTGATGTACGCTTTTCAGTTGCTTTGAGTTCTTTGATATTCAATTTTCTGTTGTATTTCTGGGTTGTTATTATTTTGGGAAGAATTGTGGGGAGAAAGAAGTGATTCACAATTTGATCCCCGTCGCTGCTCCGTCTGGGACAATGTCAATCTGTTCTTTATCACACAAGGTTTGGAACTTTAGGAGACACATTTATTTTATTTCCCCTTTTAGTTCTATTCAGTTTAATCTTCTTTACTTGTATTGCCATTGAGCATTCTAAAATTGAATAAAAGTGGAAATAGACGCTAAATAAAAAGTAACATAATATACGGAAATAAATCAAATCCAACTTGCGTCTGAAATTGTGTTTTTGCTGCAGCGCTCCTGCTGTCTTTATAACTACCTCTAAATGAGTTGTGTGCGAGTGTGCTTGGCTGTGTGTGGTCCCTTTATAAGTGGATTTAAAAGATGAGGTTTCTGCAGTCTGCTCATTTAATAATTATTTGGGTGTGACTGGAGGTCATAGGTTGGAGGCATGTTTCAAAATGATGACACAACGTTATAGGCTGATATGAGGATTGAGTAGACTGCCTGTGTTTAGTGACGGCTTGTCTTTCAAGGTAATCATTCACAGCAATCTGACAGCAAGCAGACATACTGTCTTTTAGTTTGCGGGCTTGAGCAAAGACTAGATCAGTATGACATGAAACTATGACCTAAGGACTCAGCGATGTAAAGCTAGCCTGCTGGCAATTTTGGGAAGTAAAAAGCTCCAAATAGAGGGTTACTTTTTGGTGAAGAAAAAAATGCGCTGTGATATTAAATTAGTAATTTCACGTCTCATCTTATAGTATGTGAATACAAATTAATTTTATCGGTATACCCAGGGTGCAATTTGTGGGGGGCTATGGGGGGGATTTCCCCTCCTCTGGTTTTCCTATCCCTCCTCTGCTAAATTACTTTTCCTTGTTCCGCTGGGGACAAGGATTTTCCCCCCTTGATAGCGGTGAACGCAACTTAACTGCTAGCCTACTTAAATTCTTGAAATCGAATGATCTTCAGTGTCAATACATCAGCAAAGAATAGGAACCAGCTCTTTAATACTAAGCGCAGAGCTGCATTACTGTGAGTGATGGCCTATTACTTTTGTATTGATTTTGCATATTAACATGCTTTAGACATATTTTATTTATTATTTATACTAGTAGCCTAGGATCCAATAATAAAACAACTAAATGAAAATTCAAAATGTTGTCACGTTGTGATGGGGACTAATCCATGGACCCGAAAAAAGGGCCTGTCTACCCTTTGCGTTCTTCTCCCTAGTTATGCAAGCTAAAAGTCCAATGTTCTTGTCTATGAAAAAAAACAAAAAAAAATCCCCCCCCCTCTGCTTTTTTGTCAAATCGAACCCTGGGTATACCTTTACAGCCATGTCAATTTGTATGAAAATAGGAGGCTCTCAATTAATGTGTGAATATTTTGATTCCCATTCTGGCTTTTATTAGTGAGACTATTGTTTAAAAGTTGCCATACCGATATGAAATGAGCTCTAGGATTATAACAGCCTCATGAAGCTGAACATGCCATACTAGGGACCCGGGGCATTTAAGAGCTGTATGGTCCAGGTGGACAAATAAACTCAAAAGGAGGAGCCTATTTTTCCTCCGCTACCGAGCAGGAGATGATCATGAGGAATTCAAGACCATTATATGTGTATTTGAATAATTTCAGTCGTGTGGATTGGAACGCATCGTACACCTTTTACATTGACTATTCTGTACACAGTACATCCATCGCAGTCTGTCTGTCTTTCCTGTCCCTCTGTCACATGTGTACAGACTGTAAAGGCCTCTGAAGCAAATTTGTAATTTGTGATTTTGGGCTATACAAAAATAAACTCATTGAATTGAATACTCAGGGCGAAATCTAATACCGCCACTGCTGCCATGGCAAAATATTGCAGACAAGTAAAATGGTTGGAAAATGTATAGGCTAATTTAAGTGCCCATCACCCCAATTAATACGATTATTTTCCTTTCAATGTGCCTACTGGCAGTATGTTCCCCTATAAAATGCTAATCCAACGCATATCGCTTCTTCATCAATGGAATCTCTGAGAAAGGGAGCTGCCATTGTGTCCTACAACACTTTTTTTATTCAAAAAGATGGCGTTTGCCACGATGAAAAGAAATACAGAAGAAAGAATAAAACACATTATAGCAGTGGTTGCACCAAACGCCCCTGGAGGAGATCTGCATTTATCTATTTTACCATTAAACTTACATGTTTTACAGTAAATCACCTATTTTCCTATTGGAAAAGTGTTGCATTTTAACCTGCAGTGGAGTCTCTCTGCTCTTTCATCTGTGGCACAAGGACTCCTCTAGTTAACACATATCTGTCTGTGCTCGGCGGTTCCTTTATTAAGCCTTTGTGTGTACAAGGGAAGACGTACCTCTTACTCACATATGCAGGCCAAGACGCCATTGCACACAGCTACTCTAGCCGTGCTGAGCTATAAGTACTGTGAGAAATGCAGACTTTGGTGTGGCAAATACTATGCATTTGAGAGGTTCCTATATTGGAGTCAACAATTTACATGTACAACAATAAGAGGTAATACAAATATTGCGAAAGCCTTCAATGGAGTATATATTTTTTATAAGTTTGTCAAACGGCAACAAGATCCTCACATTCCTCTTCCCTCGCAGGGCTCACTTTACTTGTGTGTTTCCTGTTGCCCAACAATACGCTTTGGCCTTTTATGTATCCACCTAATCGTCTAACTGGTGATTAATGAACCACTTCCATCTGTAGCAGTGTGAACTCTGGCCTGGACGTAATTAAAAATCTTCAGTTGACCACCAATCATAAATTACTTTCCAGCACCTGTGATACTTTTGGAATAAAAATAACAAAATGGTTTTCTACAGATGAATAATTCACAAATGAAAGGGAATAACAAGCACAGGGCAGCTGCTCTAAGAGCTAGGCATCCTCCATGTGCTTTGCGTTGGGTGAGCATGCTGAGGATTACTAAACATGGAGACGCTAGTGTCTGCTGGGTGATAGATGCCTGTTGTCTGTTCTGCTTGTGTTTTACAGGTAGCTGCTGTCATTACCTTGTTGCCTTTGCGCTCCAGCAAAGTCTGATCCCTGAACTGAGCAGCCGGTTTCCAGTAGGAGGGAGTTTACCTGCAACACTGTCCCTGCCCTATGTGCATCAGGCCAGATCTGAGGCCTTTCTCAGCATTCAGATTCATCAAGCGTGAGCCCTAGTCTGAGTCCCTTGTGTAAGAATCATTGTGTTTCCTTAATTTTTCTTAATGTCTTTGTCTATGGCTCAACGATTTTCATAAAAGCTGAAGTCAAACATGTGAATTTAGTTCAGAGGCACAAGCTGGCCTGTATTAGTCGGTCCTGCAGAGGGTGTATATTAGTGACCTTCAGCTTGTAACAAAAAATGACCTCTATCCTCCTAACAACTTATGGTTCGGTTCATCTGCGGAACTAGTGTTTGCTTTAGGAAAAACATATTGATAAAACTCCAATAGTACAAAAAAAAAGTAATTATATTCAAACCTTTCTTTTCAACACCAATAATGCGTTTTTACTGATGCGGACTTCATGTTTGTTTGTGTAATTTAATCAGTGAGATATTGTAGCTTATTATTTGTAAATATTGTTTGATCAAAAACATCTTCCCAAATAAAGTTTGACATCAACAGAAAGTGATGCTTGTGTTTTCCGTTTTGCCAACCCTGAATACACTGGGGAGCACTGTCGTCCTCCAACCACAGGGTTGGTGGTTCGAACCTAATTGATGTGCAAAATGAGCTCAACCACAACTCTAACATCAGTCATCTTGTAAAAAGCTTATCCTTAGAGCATTGGTCGCCAGACTGGGAGGGATCGCGGCTTCATCACCCACCCTAAAATAATGTGGACAACCGCAGGGAAAAGGCAAAGAAGGAAGATGAAGAGTAGCGAGTCACACATCATCACAAAGACAGCCAAAAAGACACGGTGGAACACAGAAAAAATGGTTTGAAAAAGTTAAATATAGAAATGATTCACCTTAAAACTTCTTAACAAGATGATTTAATGGTTTGAATCTAGTTTCATGCTATTGTTATTTATTTTCTACTAAAAAGGGGTACATAGTCAACCCTTGCGGGCGCTGTCATATCAAAGGAGAGGTTATCCCTCTTCTGAGATCTGCAAGGTTTTAGGTGCAATTCATTTGACAGTGTATTATTAGGACATAACCAAGCTTGTCTTGTTTTTTTTTTCAACAAAATTCTGCATAGATTCTTCAACTGTCTTTTTACATCGTCATTTAGATCTAAATTTTGAAAATATTATTATCATTGAATAATTTGACGTCATCTGTTCACGCTTAATCATCAACATCATCATCATGTACCTATATCAAATATTACAACACAATTGATTTCAGGATAAATGTTATTAAGGTACCTGCTGACCAGAGCCTCATGAGACGCTTCAAATACGATGAAGGGCACAGAGTTTGATCCTCTTAAATAACCTAATTTATGAATAAAAAGCTGGAGTCCCATCTTCCATGGAGATTATTCTAGCTGTGTGTAATTCCCCTTTTATGTGTCGAAATGACCTCAGCAAAGGATACACCGGAGTTTACTCGCTGTCAGCTCCTCTGGAAAGCGAAGGTGAAGTAGCGTAAGTGTGGACATAGACACACACAGTTTTTGGGTTACCGCTATATTTTACTATATTTTATCATCTGTCATGGATGAATATGGATGAGTACCATATATATATATATATATATATATATTAGTCCTTGAGTTTGCACAGGCCTGACCAGATCCGGGAGAGTCCATCCACGTTGCCATAGGCTATCCCCGCCCGATGTACTGTGAAGTGGTGGTCTTGGAGCGACAAAAACCAGCGGGTCACCCTGGCGTTGGTGTCCTTTGCCTTGGCCATCCATTGCAGTGGAGCATGGTCAGTGAACTTTCTTCCCAGAAGGTACTACCGGAGCTCAAGGACTGCCCACTTGACGGCCAAGGCCTCCTTCTCCACGTCAGCGTATCGCGTCTCGGGCAGCTTGCGGCTGATGTATACGATTGGGTGTTCTTCGCCTTCCCTCGTTTGGGACAGGACGCCCCCAGGCCGGTATCAGAGGCGTCCGTCTGGAGGATGAACGTGCGAGTGAAGTCCGGGGCATGCAGGACCGGCGAGGAAGTCAGGGCTTGCTTCAGGTCCTTGAACGCCTTTTCCACCTCAGAACCCCAGGCCACCGTCTCAGGTTGTCCTTTGATGGTAAGATCTGTCAGGGGACTGGCTACAGAGGAGAAGTTGGGGATGAAGCTGACCCCAGAAAGGCCGGTACCTGCGTCTTGGTATGTGGGTGAGGTTCCTCACGGACCGCGTCTACCTTTTTTTCTTGGGGCTGGATTAGCCCTCTTCCTACCCGGTATCCCAGTTACTTTGCTTCTGCCAGGCCGAGGTAGCATTTCTGGGGGTTCGCGGTGAGCCCAGCCCGGCAAAGGTCCAACAGCACCTGCCGAAGACAGGCCAGATGGTCTTCCCAGGTGATGGCGTGTATCATGACGTCGTCCAGGTAGGCTGCAGCGTACGCCTGGTGTGGTCACAACAGCCCCATGCAGCCCAAAGGGGAGGACCCGGTAGTGCCAATGGCCACTGGGAGTGGTGAAGGCAGTCTTCTCACGAGACTCTAGCGAGAGGGGGACCTGCCAGTATCCTTGGGTGAGGTCCAGAGTTGAAATGAAGCTGGCCCTCCCCAACCGTTCAAGGAGTTCATCCACTCTGGAACAAGGGCTTCGGGAGGGCTCTATGACTCCGGAGCTCCTTCATCCGTCGCACCTTCCTCCTCTATAGCCATCCGGCGGGCCTCTGGCACCCTGTAAGGCTGCTGCTGTATGACGACTCCGGGAGGGGTGCGGATTTCATGTTGGATGCCGGTGGTCCGCCCGGGCTGAGTACAAAACATATCTCTGACCTGACCAGGGTTTTGAACTCAGTCTTCTGTATGGTGGACAGCTGCTCTCCCATGTCGACCACAGGAGTTTCTTTATCGGCCCAGGGAGAGAGTAGGTCCTGGGGCCATGGGATCCACCTCTTCAGCAGGTTCACATGGTAGAGTTGGTAGTTCATTCGGCGTCCCGGCTGCCGAAGCCGGTAATTGACTGGCCCAACGGTGTATGGGCCCTGCCTAGGAGGCCTGGAATTTGCACGCCAACGAGGGCACCAAGACCAGCACTCTATCCCCGGGAGGAAAGTCCGAGGCTGAGCGGGCCGGTCGTACAGGCTACGTTGAGTGCGTTGGGCCTCTTCAAGGTGTTCTTAATCCAGGGACATGACCCAATCTATCCGGGCTCGCATCTCCTGCACATGCTGTATCACTGTGTGTTGTGGGCCTGGGATCTGCCATTCCCAGGTATCCCCAGCGACGTCCAGGAGTCCGCAGTGGGACTGCTTCCGGGTGGCGTAATCCACCACGACGAGGATGTACTCGAGGCCTCGGGCGGACTTTCGGTAGCGGTCCTACCAGATCCATCCCGATGCGCTCAAAGGGCACCTCGATAATGGGCAGCGGAATGAGCGGGCTGGGCGGTGGGTGGGGGTTCTGAGGAGCGGTAAGTTGACAGGTAGGGAATGCAGCGCAGAATCTTTTCACATCTCCCTCGAGGCCAGGCCAGTGGAAATTAATTTGTTGATTTACTCAATGGGAGAAGAGGCGGACAGCATGTTTCCCTGCACTTAGACGACGAAGAAGTGGGCGACCATGAAAGCTAACTGTCCCGCGACCATGAGCAATAACTGCACGGACCAGTCACCCGGGAGTTGTATTGTGTGATGTACAGGGCGGCTTTGCTGGAAAACACCTTACGGTGCTGGTGGAATACGTTCCTCTCGTATTTTAAATGTAGATCGCTGATCAGTGCCACGTATGCGTCCAAGCTCCTCTTCGGTCTGAGAAGTCTGCCGTAATACGTCCCGAAACACGCCAGACGCAACCATAAACTATCCAATCGACAGATTTGTGATGGTGTCGAGGGCTGATTCAGAAAACAGCTGTCTGCCGCATGGAGCCCTGGGTAGCTGATGATGTTGCCGCGTTCTCCAAGGACTGCAAGCGAGCATCAACGGTGTGCACAGAGCTAACCAGGGACTGCAGGGTCGTGATGACATTTTGATGGTGGAGCAAGCGTACGCGACGTAACCGCTTTCTTGCTTACCTGTGGTGCTTGAGAAGAGCCGGCTTTCCTCGCTCTTCTCCGCCCTGCCGGCGCCGCCGGTTGATGCTCAACTGGATCAAGGTTGTAAGACCGATTAGCTCTTGTAGCTGGGATGACGGCAGACATATATGGCAGATATATATTAGGTACACCTTGCTAGTACCGGGTTGGACCCCCTGTTGCCTTCAGAACTGCCTTAATCCTTTGTGGCATAGATTCAACAAGGTACTGGAAACATTCCTCAGAGAGTTTGGTCCATATTAACGTGATAGTATCACGCAGTTGCTGCAGATTTGTCGGCTGCGAATCTCCCGTTCCACCACATCCCAAAGGTGCTCTATTGGACTGAGATCTGGTGACTGAGGAGGCCATTTGAGTACAGTGAACTCATTGTCATGTTCAAGAAACCAGTCTGAGATGAATGGCGCGTTATCCTGCTGGAAGTAGCCATCAGAAGATGGCTACACATTTGGACCGGCCCACGGACCGAAGCTAAGGCTAAGTGCTAATTAGCTCCTCCCATCAGCTTGCACTCCGACCGCTGGCACCCGTCATCCCGGCCCCCTAGCAGAGAAGGAAAGAGGTAATGTGGCCCTCACAAGAAAACGTTTGCCCTCACAAGAAAACGTTTGGGAACCCGTGGGCTATACAAAATGAATTGAACATGCTTTGTAAGTGGGAAAACCTGCAAAAATCGGCAGTGTATCAAATACTTTCCCCCAACTGCATATAAGATATATAATTTGTTGTGTGTTCCTTAAAATAAGAACAAATTGAGTTTGCTGCTCAGTGCTGTCGACACAAATACAAAGTAGCTATTAAACTGAGCTTTATTCTTCATATCAGCTCCCTTCTTTTTTTGTTTTTAGTTGGTCTTTCACGCTGTTGGCATTCAAACATTTACTACTCTCAGTACTTCTGCTGTCCTCTGATTCACTTCCATTAACCCAGAGGTGGAAAAGGAGACAAATAAAACAAGATCTTAAATAAAAATCGTTAAATGTTTCATCAGATTTAAAAGACTGCGTTAGCCTGAGTTTTATAGGTGCTATGCTAAAATTTCAGGGTGGCCAAGTCTTTGGGTTTAAAATAAAGGTTTATGGTGCTGTAAACGTGGCCCAATTCTCCTTTCCATTTCGACCACATAAAGCTGTGACAGATCGGTAAATCCACACAGGAGAATAGAAGCGCTCTTCCCCGCCCCCGTGCAGGTTTATCTACATTACCTCTTTCTTTGCATTGAAGAGTTAACTTCTAGTTAGTTAGTAATTGTAGCAAGAGAAACCAATGTTAGGGATGACATGACTAGAAATGTGCTATTAACACCGAATGGAATATACCAGTATTATCTCATAGGCCATCAATCACAGAAAGTCTACAGCAGATTTGATTATAATTCCTTAAGAGGATTTTTTTTCGTAACTAACACATGGTATACACCCATAAATCTTAATCAGGGTATCTGAAAACAATCTCAGATTGATCTTGCCAGGATCGGGTGTGTAGACAGCGGCAGGACTCAGACTTAAAACTTTAATAGTCAAATAAAAAAAAACAGGTCAACCGCCAACTAGGACCAGGAACACACAGGCAGAAGCTCCAAACTACCATCAACATGCAACAACCGACATCGACGTGACGAGTTGTGAGAGTTAATGTTTCAACAACGTCGGTAGTAGGGGTCGCAAATTTAAAGATTTTGCAAAGCCAATCTATATTTGATGTTTCTGTCTCTCTCCATGCTTGTTCACCCTTACTTTAAAAGGCTAGGAGAAGATGAAGGCTGGAGTTTTTTTGTCCTTCGCAAAGCACACGGCAAAGTAACCGAGGACTGAAGTAGGGAGATCCCCACCTTTCTTTAGGAGGGTGATCACGACTCAAGTTGAAACCCCCTGGAAAACGACACCACAGAAGTTGAAGGCTGGAGTTTTTTTGTACTTGCAAAGTCACTGAGGACCTAATAGTCTGGTAGGAAGGGGGGGGGGGGGTCACCTGCAGCCGAAAGGTATATTTTTTTAACCTAGTTTTTTGTAATCCTTAAGGTGTCTAGAAAAGGAATTTTGATGTTCCCCACGCAAATTATTGTCCCATATGTGATTTTCTGTACCATCTTTTGTGTCCGTGCTCGATTTTTGGCTGTGAAAAATGAAAAATTTAAATCTACATAGAGTCTGAACAATACATCCTACAGACACAATCAACCCCTTGTTCTCTTCGTCTTTGCATGATGAATTGATATATATATATATGAGGATTGTCATGATTACATGATGTATAGTGTTTAAAAACTCCAATAAACACCAAAGAATGTACAAAATCTGTGACACTGGATCACTGGAACTCCTCCCCTATGGACCCTATTGATAAATGTTTTCTAACTTTTGTATTTTTACAGTCTTTAAGATGTCTAATAAACAAATGTTGATGATCCCCACCTGAATTACACATGTAAATGCCTCAATGTCCTCCCCCACATCTGGCTCCACAGACCACTGATCACCAAGTTTTCTGTGGACATAAATAATTATAGTATTACAAAGTCACAATGTATCAATGCCTATGTTCAGCATTAATTGCCATTACATGCTACAGAATATCTGACTAAAAATACTCAGTTGAAGGCTGCATGGTGCTTTGGATTACTTTTTGGATTACAGCTTTTTCAGAGGCCCAACCTTCCCTTTGCCTTCCCTTTGTCTTCCCCTGTGAAGACATATAGGCCGAGTATTGTTGTATTATTCCCTTACATTCTGCCAGTTCGCTGACATTTAGGATCCGCCTGTGCTTTCCGGTCCCAATGTCGACGTAGATGGTTAGAGGGACGGATTGGGCGGATTGAACCTTGAATGTATTTTTTCTCCAGTTATTTTTTTTTTAATTGGTCAATCAATGATGGATGAAAATAATATTTTATTTAATATTAATATTTTTACATTTCTATATATATGTGGTGTGTTTCTCGTGAAATTTAGATAATAAACCATTCACAAGTTTCACCTCCAAAGTGATGTGCTCTCACGGTTATGTTTTGTGCTTCCCTGAAGTAGGGGTGTCTCCTCCTCTGTAGGATATGTTAGTTAGGGGAAATACTGGTAACCACAGCCACCTTGTGCCCCAGTTCAGCGGCATACAGCAGGTACAGAACAACCCGGGTGTCAGTCTCTTCCTGGGTTGACTCCAGCTGAGGGATCTCACATGTGGTCACCTGAAACAAGTTATTGAGTAAGGTGTGATAGTATATAGTAAGACACCATTTTATCAGTAAAAGTTTCTAATAAAGAAGAATAGTGAGAAAGACTGTCAAAATACTCACATTGCCACCCGATGACTCCAACTGATATGCTTTGCCTTCAACGACTACCACTGCTGTTCCACATTTCTCCAGCCGTGATGCGGATGCTTTGCTGCCCCACACCTCAAGTAGCAGTTTACATAGTTGGGTCTTGTTCTCATCATTCGCCAGGAAGAGTTTGAAGTCACTCAGCTTCCTTGTTGCAGGACCACCTATAATGTAGCGCTGGGACACGCCACGACGCAGTCTCTCCTGAGCTTTGACAGAATCATCAGTGGTAGGAGTCCTGTTGAGAAGACAAAATGCTTCTTAGCCACCATATGGTCCAGACACTGAAGACAACTTCCCTCGAATGTTGGTGGGAGGTTCATCAAGGGCATGGAAGAGTGCATTGCCATCCTGGATGTAGAAAGCATCCTTCGGATAAGGCACATCTTCAGGAGCACCTTCCATCAAGTAGTGAAGCAATGCAGCCTTGTTGGTCTTATTGAAGAACCCATCAGCTTACCCATCAGCTGCCTAGGCTGGGAGGAACTGGGAAGAGTGAGTACCGCATCAGCTCATCAAGGTTGAGGGGTTCATCCAGGTTCTGTGGTCACTTTGTTCACGGTACTGCAATACCTGCAAAGATGAACAGGCGAACAATACTGTTATCCTCAGAATGCCATGTATGTGATGTTGATATATATATATATATAATATGGCAATAATTATGAATTTTCTATATGAGGAGTATAGGGTCTCATACCTTTCCTTGGGAGCCAGTGAGCTTGACTGTTTTGTTTGAGGCATCCATAGTCTTCAGCTTCAGCTTCTTGATTGGCTCAAAGAACAGCTCCTCAGAAGACCCACTCACAAAGCGATTTTGGATGAAAGCTTCCTTGGACTCCTTACCAGCTGCCTCCGCACGTAGGACATCAAACTCCACCTCCGGGGAAGCAGGGGGACCAGATGCGAGGCTGTAGAGGTGCTCTTTGTCAACCAAGGAGAAAGGATTTGTAAAGTTTTGAATAGCAGAGATAGTACGTTGAACTGCCTCCTCTGATTTCTTGACTTCAGCACTCTCCAGTTCTCAATGTTTTCCAGCCTTCAAGCTGCCAGGGTCATCCATGAGGTCACAGACCTCCAGCATCTTCTCAAAGTATTGAGCCCGAATTTACGTGGTACGACACCATCGCTGGTAGGCACCATACATGGAGAAGATACCTATGAACCCACCTGAAAAGATAGTATTGTAATTCAATTTTTTGTAACGCAACATACTTTTTCCACAATAGCAACATTTTGTTTTCATCATAGAATCAGTTGTATTAATAGCTCAACATTCAAGTAGCCTACCATCTGACTTTGCAAATCTCATAAATGTCTCCTCCATTGTCTTGTCCACTGCACAGAGTGAGCCAGGGATCAGAGACCGTGCCACTGCAATGCCACCTTTCTGCAACAGCTCTTTTGCGCCGGGATGAGACCTATCAATATTTGTCAGGAACACCTCCAGCCACACCAAGTACCTGTAGAGGGGTAGAATATTACCGATTATTAATTAATCTACACATACATAATGACATTGTCTAGTACATTACTCATCATACTGTACTGAACGTCTCATGTCACTTTGCCTGAAATATGACTTACCTTGAGTAGTTTGGCGCATCATATGCAAAGAATAGATCTGCCATGTCTCCGTTGCATTTATGGAATAGAGCCAAGTTGTTTGTCTTTACAGAGTACTGCAACATCAGGATCAGACAGGCATGATCAATCACCCTCAGCCAGAATGTGGCAGTCTTGCCAAGGTGGCCGGCACACACCTTCTTTTCATATGCCTCATACTTTTTGAGAATGTCGAGAGTGGAGGGATCCTTCAGTGCAAGGTCAAGGTTCTCACGACTACAGGTCTGGACTAGATGAAGGAGGCCTTTAGGATTGGTGATCTCCACATTCTCCTCCTCAATGAATCTCTGAAGTAACAATCGTTCCATGGCTTCACTGACTGTTTTGAGACAGAACAGTGCTTTTGCATATGCCTTCCCCTTCAGGACACCTTCGAGACAGCCACTAGTGACAAGTTCTGCCTCAATGAGGATTTCAGCGTAGCCTGAGCCACTGCATTTGTGGGCTGTCACCATGCCCATGTAGTTCATCCTAGTGTGGAAAGGTCCTGGGGTGACCACATGCTTTTCATATTCATCTGGGAATTTCCAAATGAGAGGCAGGACCTTCATGCAACCACCGAGGTCAAAGGTGTTGAGGACGTACTCCTGACCCACCTCTATGGTGGACTCCTCAGACTGTTTTAGCAGCTCCTTTATGACTGAGTACTCTGTAAAAGGTTGGTTGATTGGGGTGAAGTAGTCGATGGTAGATCTTCGAGGGGGCTTGTAACCAGTGGCTAAATACAAAGCCAGCAAACCCTGCAACAAGTTGCTTTGATCCACCGCTTCCCACCACTCGGACAAGTAGCCAGACACAATACTCTTGGATGCAGTTTGAGTAGACTTTGTTGTTTGCTGTGGGTGGAGTAAAAACTGCTCCCTCAGGAAATTTGGGGCCGACTCAGCTATACAGGTAAAAGCCAGTAAATTAGAATATTTTGAAAAACTTGATTTATTTCAGTAATTGCATTCAAAAGGTGTAACTTGTACATTATATTTATTGATTGCACACAGACTGATGCACTCAAATGTTTATTTCATTTAATTTTGATGATTTGAAGTGGCAACAAATGAAAATCCAAAATTCCGTGTGTCACATAATTAGAATATCGTGTAAGGGTTACATTTTGAAGACACCTGGTGCCACAAACTAATCAGCAGATTTACTCAAAACACCTGCAAAGGGCTTTAAATGGTCTCTCAGTCCAGTTCTGAAGCCTACACAAACATGGGATTTGACACAGATTTGACAGCTGTCCAAAAGGCGACCATCGACACATTGCACAAGGAGGGAAAGACACAAAAGGTTATTGCAGAAGAGGCTGGCTGTTCTCGGAGCTCTGTGTCCAAACACATTAATAGAGAGGCAAAGGGAAGGAAAAACTGTGGTCAGAAAAAGTGTACAAGCGATAGGGATCACCGCGCCCTAGTCAAGATTGTGAAAAAAAACCCATTCAAAAATGTGGGGGAGATTCACAAGGAGTGGACAGCTGCTGGAGTCAGGGCTTCAAGATCCACCACCAAGAGACGCTTGAAAGACATGGGTTTCAACTGCCGCATACCTCGTGTCAAGCCACTGTTGACCAAGAAACAGCGCGAAAAGCGTCTCACCTGGGCTAAGGAAAAAAAGAGCTGGACTGCTGCTGAGTGGTCCAAAGTCATGTTTTCTGACGAAAGCAAATTTTGCATTTCCTTTGGAAATCGAGGTCCCAGAGTCTGGAGGAAGACAGGAGAGGCACAGGATCCACGTTGCCTGAAGTCTAGTGTAAAGTTTCCACCATCAGTGATGGTTTGGGGTGCCATGTCATCTGCTGGTGTCGGTCCACTCTGTTTCCTGAGATCCAGGGTCAACGCAGCCGTCTACCAGCAAGTTTTAGAGCACTTCATGCTTCCTGCTGCTGACCTGCTCTATGGAGATGGAGATTTCAGGTTCCAAAAGGACTTGGCGCCTGCACACAGCGCAAAATCTACCCGTGCCTGGTTTACGGGCCATTGGATTTCTGTTCTAAATTGGCCAGCCAACTCCCCTGACCTTAGCCCCATAGAAAATCTGTGGGGTATTGTGAAAAGGAAGATGCAGAATGCCAGACCCAACAACGCAGAAGAGTTGAAGGCCACTATCAGAGCAACCTGGGCTCTCATAACACCTGAGCAGTGCCAGAAACTCATCGACTCCATGCCACGCCGCATTAATGCAGTAATTGAGGCAAAAGGAGCTCCAACCAAGTATTGAGTATTGTACATGCTCATATTTTTCATTTTCATACTTTTCAGTTGGCCAACATTTCTAAAAAATCCCTTTTTTGTATTAGCCTTAAGTAATATTCTAATTTTGTGACACACGGAATTTTGGATTTTCATTTGTTGCCACTTGAAATCATCAAAATTAAATGAATCAGTCTGTGTGCAATGAATAAATATAATGTACAAGTTACACCTTTTGAATGCAATTACTGAAATAAATCAAGTTTTTCAAAATATTCTAATTTACTGGCTTTTACCTGTAGATATGGACGGTGTTAAGGGTCTCAGATATGTCTACCTTAAGAGAGCGTGTCTTGTTCCGCTCGTAGATTGGGAGCATTCGTTGAATTTCCAGAGATTTGGGGGCATCAAATCCAGGTTTCACCTCCTGTATCATGATCCCACCGGTCCAGTTCACCACATTTGAGCTATGAATGTTTGTCGTTATTTTTTTCAGATTGTCCCACTTGTGATGAAACACATAGTTCCCCTCACCAGTAATAATTTGTGGACCGAGAGAGATGGAAACCTCATTGAGGGCCTTGGTTAGAGCGGTCTTAGAGTTCCAAGCCAAAGTCATACGTTTCACAGTGACCTAGTGTGGCAGGTACGAGATGCACATCGGTATGTTTATCTCGTGACCTGCAGAACTGCATGTGAGCCTATGAACAGCGGAGAGGCAGGAAGTGACGTCGGCGAAGGGAACGCGCGCGAAAGGGGAAGGAGAGAGGACGAAAAGAGCGCGGGTCTTTTTGGCAGCGGTAACGAAGCAGAATCACGGACGTTGGTGCTCAATTTTGATGGGAATTGGAAACATCAAGTGGTTGTTGGCCTTCATCGGAAGTGTGCATCCGGAAAAGGGTGCGTCGGCGTGGTGCATTGCACCGGCCGGGGAGGCGCGTCGGAGTCACAGGGAAAAGGTCCGCTGCACTTTCCGCCATTTCCAAGTACGGCTCCTGAGCTACAGGTACGGAGTGGACGCTGCAGGAGAACCAAGAGGTGAACAAATCTAACTCTGCATTATCGAGCGACGAGCGACAGAGCGGGATAGCTTTCCTCGGACTAAAGACTTTTTTGTATTTTATAAATAACTACGGGGTGTGTGAGCACGGGTCAGAGACGTTCATTGTGTTTGGTTTGGATCACTGCTGTTCATTTGTTGCAACGTCACTCTGATGGAGTTAGTCATGACATGATTTTCTGTTTATTTAATCCGTAAATAAGATTTCAGTTCAAGTTAGCAGGTACGTTGTTTGGGTCACCGGCTTGAGAAATAACGGTGAAGGGTTTAAAAACAATTGATACATTTCTATATATATATGTGGTGTGTTTCTCGTGAAATTTAGATAATAAACCATTCACAAGTTTCACCTCCAAAGTGATGTGCTCTCACGGTTATGTTTTGTGGTTCCCTGAAGTAGGGGTGTCTCCTCCTCTGTAGGATATGTTAGTTAGGGGAAATACTGGTAAGTCACATATGGTACTGGTATCCCATCCCCTAGGTCACCACCGTGACATAGGAAAATCCTAGGGCCCTGACTGCCATATCCGTTCTACTTAATTCAATTCATTTTATTTTGTATAGCCCAAAATCGCAAATTACAAATTTGCCTCGGAGAACAGAAATTATTCAAAGAATTCCAAGTAGCCGGCCAGGTGTACGACAGGACCACTGCAGGGGCCACCACCATCAGATCGAACCACCATCCACAGAAGACTGTGGGGAGGGAAAGCAAAGATTTTAGGGAAGGGTAATAGTGATATGAATCATATTTAAAATTATGATGATGATGATGATGATGATGATGAACTTAAACAGGGGGCCCGAGACTAGTAGGTCTGGGGTTTAGGGACTTGTATCCTTTCTATTCTCCAGCCGCTCAGGGGAGAGTCACTTACCCCTACCAAGTGATGTTGAAGCTTGCTGAGTCACAGTAGATCTTTCCTGTAAGCGTCCCTGGTTCTCTGTAAACTTTTGGTAGCAGGCTCGATGATAGCCAGTTGTTTCTAAATTGACACCTACAAGACTCTATGGAATGAGATTACAGACATCCTCCATGCAAAACGGCGAATCAAGAGCTTCTTTGAGACGGCTATCACAAATGCTGTGTAGCAGAGCCAGCTTGTCAGTAGCAGACCCTTTAATTTTACTAAGTGGTGTGAAATCTGCATGCTCAAAGCCATGTACATGTAAAATAAAATTTTCAGGACCATGGTCTTTTGATTTGACACCATCATCTCTCTTGGATTTCTTTGTAGCAGGATTGAACTCTTCAGACTCAATATCATTTTCTTCCTTGTGTTTCTTTGACTTAGACTTTGACTTAGGCATGCTTAGCAATGTAGCTAGTCAATTAGCTAGTATAGCATAACTAGCTAATAGCTAAGTGTTGACTTTTTTTCTCCCCAATGTCTTCAAGGCAGCTTCAAACTTGGCAGAGGAGTAAATTTTTCAGACTCACCATCAATATTTCCCATCCCTTTTTTGAGGATGATTAGCCTGCATCACTTTTAATTTCCCAGATTATCATTTTCCGTTTCCCAGATTGTCATCAATGTTAGCTGTTAGTAGAGGTGGGAAGATGGGCCGGCACTGATACTGTGTGGCACTGGGTAATATGTTTATCAGACACCTAAAGCATTTCAAATGTATATAACAGTTTGGAAAAGATATGTGTCATTATATAATGTACAGCTAAGACATTATGTTAGATTTTTTTGGACTTTTTTGGAAATCTAGGATGGCAACCAATATAGCCAGAAAAGACATTCATGTGACAATATTTCAGGTGGGGATCATCAACATTTGTTTATTAGACATGTTAAAGACTGTAAAAATACAAAAGTTAGAAAACATTTATCAATAGGGTCCACAGGGGAGGAGTTCCAGTGATCCAGTGTCACCGATTTTGTACATTTTCTGGTGTTTATTTGAGTTTTTATACACTATACATCATCTAATTCATTTCATTTTTCACAGCCAAAAATCATGCACGGACACAAAAGATAATACAAAAAAATCACATATGGTACAATAATTTGCGTGGGGAACATCAAAATTCCTTTTCTAGACACCTTAAGGATTACAAAAAACTAGGTTAAAAAAATATACCTTTCGGGTGCAGGTGACCCCCCCCTTCCTACCCTACTATAAGTAGGTAGATAAATTAAGTAAAATGATTCAAGGAGGTGTGTGTGAACACAACTAATTAGTCTGTATCACTAAAATATTCAGTGGCCGTATGCAGTATCGGGAAGATGGGATACACAGAGATTAACTGCAGTGATAACAACTTAGCTTGGCAAGCTTCAATATTAGAACTCATACACTACAGATGCCCGCATTAGCATAAATGCTAGCGCCATTAACGATTCGTGTTAGCCTTGTGGCAAACAACATTCGCAACCTTTTAAACCAGGGGTGCCCATAATGTCGGTGCACACAAACGCGGTGGCAAGCTAACTGGAGCGTCTCGCCCGCCATCCGGAGAGATGTTGAGAGAATGTTGCATCTTTGTCTTACAGTAGGCCATCATCAACAGAATCTTGAATGCAGAACAAATGCAATTATGTGTAATTAAGCATAAAATGACTTACCATTCACCACAACGCTTCGGTGAACCTTCAATATGCTCGCTCGCGTTTGAGCAGGAGCGGAATACTGTGGGATGTTTTCACGTCATGAAGTTGTATTTTACGTCAACTTAAAATAAAATTGTTTTGATTAACTGATCATTTTAAACTCTGACAAGTCATGATTTTATATTAAATCAATAGGCTGTGTGTAATAATGTGTGTCACCCAAGCTCAATAAAATGACAATTATAACTATTTCAATTATAACTATTTCTGAACTTTTTTAAAATTCACAATATATATATATATATATATAAAGTAATGACTAAAGGTCCCTGAATTAGTTTTTACAGTGCATTGAAGTGTGCGACATGTCCGGAGAGTCCAATAAACGAATAGCAGTATTAAAACCACAATTGCATGTCAAATTGCATTTCCATAGTAGAACGCACAAGTTATATTTGTGCCTCACAAAAAAAAAAAAAAGGCACCACAAAATTCATCAGAGCATTGAAGAGCCACAGCTAAAGGAAGATAGTTCTCTTAAAATATTCAAATCTAAGTGAAAGAAGATGCTTCTTTAGAGTGAGTAGAGAAAGACTGCAGTTTTGTTGTTCAACATTGAAAAATATTTTAGGGTTGAATATAGTTGTGACTCGGCTTAATTTTTTCTCAGGTTCAAAACTTTGGTATGTAACTTTTTACGTGTTGTAGTGTGGTTTGTGTGTTTTAGTGTATTGTGAAATAATTATTGTTCTTTTCTCTTTTTATTACAGGGGGATAAGGAGTAGTTTAGCCTTTCTCCAGAGTTTACATACCTGCACGTAGGGTTACTCTCCTGTCTAAACACACTAGGTACACCTGGCTGGGCCATCTACCGTATTTTCCGGACTATAAGTTGCAATTTTTTTCATAGTTTGGCCGGGGGTGCGACGTATACTCTGGAGCAACTCTTGTGTGAAATTAACACATTATTATGTTATTTCACATGTTTTTTTTCTCACACTAAACCGCGAAGAGGGTGCTCTAGGCCTCTTTAATGTGGATCACGACTCGCGTCATTGCCTCATATCATGACAGTGGTGAAACCAACTTCGCTAGACATCATACTGACGTTCGTAGGATACATGCAGGCCAAAAAACGGTACTTAACTCTGTTCTCCGCCAGCGCGTGTCTCATAAAAAAAAATGCGACTTATACTCCAGTGCGACTTACATATGTCTTTTCCTTCTTTATTATGCATTTTATGGCTGGTGCGATTTGTACTCTGGAGCGACTTATAGTCCGGAAACTACGGTACTGTAAGTTTGGGTAGGGCGCCTTGGTAGTGTGCCAGTTCGATTTTTTTTTTTTCTGTGCGACGAGTACGCAGCGGCCGTCTGCAAAGCGACATCACCATGGTTACAGAGAGCTGTAGTGTTTCAACGTTTTTGTTGACCAGCTATTAAACCGGGGGCCTGTACCATGATGGTAGTTGAACCAACTCAAGGTTCCAAAATTGACAGAACCAAACCGAAGCAATCAGGCTTTATTGGTACCATGATGCCGCTCATCAACTTACTTTGTCAACCCAGGCTTTGATCCTTAAACTCTGATTACTCCACACGCACGTGCACATAAAAGAGTGACGTCGGCACCGAACAACCAATCACGTTCGATATGGATAGAGAGAGAGCAACATATGTTTCCGTGGAAGAAGAAATTATTCTTCAGAAATATGAAGAATATAAAATTGTTTTTCAAGCACCCAGTAACACCGTCTCTGCTGCCAAAGCAAGAGAACAATATTAGAGGAACATTGCTGATAGCGTTAATGTGCAAGTTAAAGAAATACATTTATAGGCAAATGGTATGCAATACATACCATTTGCGGTACAGTAAGTGCGGCTTCCACGAGTCACATTTATTATGTGCGGCTCAACAAGTTCGCAAAGTTAAGTTATTCCTTCCGTGGAGTATCTGTACCTTTCATACAAGTAAGTATCAGGAAAGTCAAGGGGATTTTGTCTGCCCCAAAAAATTCTGTCTCTACGAAGTGCTCTTCTAACAAGTTTCGCTGAGATGTCCACAGAATTTGGAAGAAAAGGTGAAGCCATTGCAATGATTGCAACAGAGAATAAAAGCTAGGAATTAATGACGTCACCTATATGTTTCTTTGCTCACCGCTGATTGGTCAAACGTCTGACAGATCTCGAATGCAGAACATAACCTGTAGGTTATGTATGAGCAGGTTAGCCGTGCAGCGTGAGATACCATGGCAACGAATACCAATTGAAGCCAAGCTACTTTCATAGTACCTAAAACCGGGTACAGGCCCTGGGAAGTCTAAATTAGTGAATATTTTGACAACTCTACTGAACTCTGACGCCATCGCACGGACGCTGCGCTGAATTCAGTTCTTTGTGGAAGTGGGAAACTTCATAGATTCATGTGGTTGATGATCGGTACAATCGGAGATAGTTCATGTATCCAAAACAGCTCGCGAAACAGAACTTTGGATCTTAAATTTAGTGAAAAGAAAGGGTTGATTCTTAAGAGTTGCGTGCCTACGTCTCCTGAAGGCAAGCGGTTGAGGAAGCTGTCACTCATGATGACACGCCCCGCCCCCTACACTGAATACAGTGTTCAACAACAAAACAAAAAATGTTTTTCCAAACAACAAAACTTTTGACCTGGATTTGGCTCCATAGAAATCCTACTCTAAATAGAGTAAGTGGCATGGACTATGGGTAAATTATCTTGAAGAGTAAACAATACTATATTATCAACTCTGAGGCAAGAGTAAATCTTACATTATAGGCTGTGTAACCAAATATTTATGTGACCTGCTGAAGCCAGCAGATGTGTCAATGGATTCCAAAACTGAGCGATTGACTGCCATTTGGATTCCTAAGCAGGGAGATTGACTGCGGGTCGGATTCATAAGTGACGTGATTGAATGCTGTTGGCACAATAGCTGCAAGTGGCGCAAGTGGTGGTTGACAAACGACAGGGAGGAGTTGGCGGCAAGGGAAATTACCTCGGGTCTGTGCGAAGCCACCCAGCAATCATTCCACATCCCTGTGTCTTCTCAGTGCCTCTTTTTTTACTGCCACACTCAATCACTGCCAAACAGATAATACAGCTGCACATTTGCAACACACACAGAAGAGCCTCCCTGGTGCAAATAGACACAGGACAGGCAAGAGACCTTAGTGATCATGAACATCTGTAAGCTACTTGGGCAAACAACCAACATGCCATTGAAAATAACATAATAAACGTGACAGCAGGAAATGAAAAAAAATCCTGAATTAACATTTTTCTGCTTTCTTTAATTGTCTTTAAGAAAACTTAATCTACCAGTGCTGACTGCTTAAGTCAATTTGTGTTATGTTTTAATTATAGCAGTGAGGTGGCAGCCATTAGAGTGACACGGGACACTCGGATTGATTATGAGGGAGAGGAAAACACCACATTATGCTTCATTAAAAGGTGATTAATTGAAAAAGCATTAGGGCATACTATTTCCTCACTGCCCCTTTACTGTAATTATTTTCATACTCTCACGCAGTATCTATTAATAAATATTGTAGCCACCGGCGGACTGCTTCAGGTCGCATTGTATAGGTGCGTTGCATTATGGGACGATCAATTGATGCGTTTAAATCTGTTATGTTGTACTCATTCTAGTGTTCAAGTTACGTGTGTTTTCCTAGGTTCTGCTATGTTGTGTTCAATGTTACTGTTAGGTCATGGCGGCCACACTTTCAGACATTAAACTAACTTAGTATAGCCGTGGATGGGGTTCAGTATTCAACACATCAATAAAATGTCCATCTACTGGGGTCTTGCGGTGAAACACAGTAAAAAGGCAGTAAAAATCAATCAGAGTGTCCCGTGTCACTCTTCTAGCCGAGCTCGCCACAATATTTTAAAATGGCAATGGCTTGGAAAGGAGGTATGTAGAAGACATGGTGTTCTTTCTTGGTGAGAGTGAGTTTCAGGTGACGTCGAGACCAGGAAGTATAAAGCACACCCAAAACACCGGCTCCTTCATCTCTGAAAGGCAGAATCAAGTGCCACGGGCATGCCGGGAGTATGGCATAAACACGCAGCGTCTCGTTCCCCTCAGGGAACGTCTCCGGTTACGTATGTAACCTTAGTTCCCTATCAGGGAACTAGCTGCGTGAAACGCTGTGGGAACGCCAATACCCACTTTGCCATACGAGGCAGTGTCCGTCGTGTGAAATCAAAAGCGCACATTCTGACGAAAGCACCTACGCACCTGGCGTGGGGTTAAGGTCAAGGCGATAAATCTCACGAACGTGTGCGGAGAGGGCCAGCCTGCCGCGATATCAACGTCGTGCAGCGCTACAGGAGGGCTATAAAGCCGCCATACCCCTATTATGGTAGGCACGGACAGCCAGGCTGCCTGGCCGACTGAAGCCAGTGAGATGGTCTCAACCACCCACTTGTTTATCCTCAGTTTAGACACAGGACCCCGATGTTGGGTGGTCCGAAGTACACAAACAGCTTTTCGGAACGTCTACACAGGACAGTTCTGTGGCGTGAGCGTCTAAGGCCCTAACCAGGCAGAGGAGGTTAGCTTCAACTGGTCCGACGTCAGAAAAGGAGGAGGACAGAAGGCCTGCAGCACGATAGGCCCGACAATATTAGTGGGGACCTTAGGAACATACCTGGGAGAAGGTAGTAAGAACGCCTTCACCATACCGTGAGAGAATTCCAAGCACGACGGCAACACCGAGAGGGCTTGCAGATCTCCAATTCTCTTTAAGGAAGAAAAAGCAAGCAGAAAGATCGTCTTAAGAGCCACGTACTTCTCTTGCGACCTCCTTGATGGGCTCGAACGGAGCCCGGGAGAGGCCATCTAGTACAATGGCCAGGTCCCACGATGGTACTCTCGTGCGAGCTGCTGGCCTAAGCCTCCGAGTGCCACGGAGGAAGCGAGATATCAGCGGGTGCTTACCCAGCGGGGCGCCATCCAGCCGGGAATGGGACGCCGATAACGCCGCCATGTACACTTTTAAGTGTAGAAGGCGATAACCCGGAGGAAGACCGCTCCTGCAGGAACGCCAGTACTGCAAACACTGGGCAGTTAACTGGGTCCAGTTGGCGGGACACACACCAGGAAGAGAAGAGTTTCCACCTAGTGGCGTACGCTTTCCTTGTGGCTGGAGCTCTGGAGTGGAGGATGGTCTCAACGGCTCGGCCAAGAGACCAGTTCCTAGGAGGCGGGCCCCCTCAGAGGCCACGCCCACAGTTTCCATAGCTCCGGGCGGGGGTAAAGGATCGACCCGGCCACCTGCGAGAGCAAGTCCCTCCTGATCGGGATCTCCAAGGGAGGACCGGCGAGGAGAGAAACTAGGTCCGCAAACCACACTTGGGCCGGCCAGTACGGGGCTACTAGCAGTAGGCTGACATCGTCCTGACGGACCCTCTCCAGAACTCCTGTGAGCAGAACAACCGGGGGAAAGGCGTACAGGCGAGACCTCGGCCAAGCCTGTACCATAGCATCCAACCCCAAGGGGGCCGGATGGGTCAGGGAGAACCACAGAGGACAGTGAGTCGTCTCTCTAGACGCAAACAGGTCTACCTCGGCACGACCAAAGCGTCTCCAAATGGAGCTCCACCAGCTCGGGGTGGAGTCTCCACTCCCCGGGCCTCGGCCCCTGCCTCGACAGGGCGTCTGCTCCCTGATTCAGGTACGCCGGGATGTAGATTGCTCTCATCGAGAGGAACTTCCCGAGGGACCACAGGAGGATCTGGCGAGCCAGCTTGTACAGCGAGCGTGAGCGCAGACCCCCCCCTGATGATTGAAGTAGGAGACCGCCGATGTGTTGTCTGAGCGGACAAGGACATGGTGGCCCATCAAGGCTTCGCGGAAGTGTTTCAGAGCCTGAAACACAGCCAACATCTCTAGGCAATTTATATGCCATGAGCGATGATGGTCTAGCCACAGCCCCCAGGCTGAGCGACCACTCATGATCGCCCCCCAGCCCATGAGGGAGGCATCTGTCGTAAGTGTGACAGGACGACAGGTTGCTCCCAGCGTGGGCCCCTGGGATAAGAACCGGGGGTCCTTCCAAATGGCCAGGGTGTGAAGGCACCGCCTCGTGACCTTGATTGGGCGACCCCTCGTGGAGAACCCCTTGGTTCTGAGCCACCACTAAAGCGGTCTCATCAGTCTCTGAAACTGTTTGACCGTGAGTGACTGGCCTAGCTTGGCCTGTTTAACGGCTAAAAGGGTCGAAGCTACCCGAGCGGGAGACAAGTGTGCCCGCACCGTGGTCGAGTCCCAGATCACGTCCAGGAAAGTGGTCCTATGCAGCGGGGACAATACACTTTTCCTGGCGTTGAGTCTCAATCCCAGACGGTCTCAATGTTGAACCGCTAGCTGCTCCAACGGAGCCCAAAATCAACCAGTCATTGATGTAGTTTTACAATGCGGGTGCCCTGGAGTGCAGTGGCGCCAGGGCTGCATCCACGCATTTCTTAAACATACGGGGAGAGAGAGAGCTAGCCGAACGGAAGAACCGGATACTGGTAAGCTTCGTCCCAGAAAGCGAACCTCAGGAACTTCCTGTGTGGAAGGATGGACACGTGGAAGTCAGCGTCCTAGATCCATCGTGATAAACCAGTCCTCGGACCTGATCTGTGACACGATCTGTTTGAGCGTCAGCATCTTGAAACTGAGCTTCGCGACAGTGTGGTTCAACAGACGTAGCTCTAGTATCTGCCACTGACGGCAGAACCCTGAATCTAAATGGCGTAGCCTCCGTCGATTGTGTGCAGGACCCATCGAGATACATCGGGGAGGGATCACCCACTCTACCAGAACTCTCTTAGGGGTACCAGTCTCTCGAGACCGGCCTGGCCGGCAGGGAAGCTCTGGTCTAGCAGACCCGGGTCCCCTCCTTGGAGGAAGCGTGCGGCCCTCGGGCCCATGCTCGCTGGGACTCGGATGAGTAACTGGCACAGCCCTCCATCCCTCTTTAGGATAAACGGGCCTGCAGACACAGTGCCATGTAGCAGCGCTAATGTAGCTAGCTGCCATGTAGCTAGCTAAACAACGGGGGTTGTTTAGCTAGCTAAACAACCCCCGTTGTATTAAACTGAACCAGGCAGCCATGCAGCGTTTTCAGCTTTTTTTTTGCAGCAGCAGCAGCACCCGGAACCGCAAACGCGACAATTTCACCTCCACGGCCACACAACATTACACCCAGGCACCCAGTGGATGGTAGGTTTCTGCAGGGAACACGTTTCCATTCTAAATCCCTTGTGTAGACTAGATAACTTATCGCCATGATGACTCATCATGGCGATAGTTATTTAAATTTGTCCCGCCGCCGGCAGTTAGTGCGCTTACGCAGAGGTCCGTCGACCGCTTCCCTTCTCCGGTCAGCCGGCCCGCTTTATTGGTACCATGATGCCTCAGCTTCATGGTACAGGCCCCTGCATAGACATAATATACATAGACGCGGCATTGGCCGCTACCGCCTATCGGCACTGACAAGAAATGCGGCCGCCATCTTGGAACGGTCGCCCGCTCCGCTCAGTGTAATCTGTTTGGCAGGTGCAATGAGCTGTGAGCGCATTCAATGAATCATACCTCACTGAATACCGAACTGATTTTCACGTGGGTTTTTTTGCTGAAAAGGTCATACATGCAGCTATGACACAGGCCACATAGTTCGGCGTATTTTAATATTCATTGTGGACTTAACAGTAATGTAATATTCTGATATATGATGTGACATAGACTATGATAGGTATTTTGAAAATCACACACCATAATTTTGATAGAGAAGCAGAAACACATAGTAGTGGTAAAGTCAGCCATTTAATAAGTTAAAAAAATATAGGATTATATTATATTGAATTTTATAATTCGCACGCACACTCACACAAATAACTCCAGAAATCAGATAAAAAAAATAAAAAATATAGGTCAAATTGAATCATTAATTACTTCCAACACACACACACAAACTTAAAATCAATGTGGTGTTGTGGCGCCGGTGGCAGCCAAAAGAGATGCTCGGTGAAGCCGGTACAGGGAACCAAAGAAAAAAGGTTTTGGGTTTGTCTAAAGCTGTAACGGCCCTAGAGAAATGTTAAGGTAGCCTACGCCTACCTAGACAGTTTAACAGGACAGACACATCTGAATCCACTGAGGGTCAATATCACCATTGTGTTTTTGTTTGTATTTTGGCTCATGATTCCAGCTCTTTGGAAATTACACCCTGAATAAGAGCTTATAAATAGTACATACATTTTTTGACTTATGACAGATAATTACATCCTGTATTTGGACTTTCTCCTCAGTGTATAAACTAGTCTGAAGTATGTACACTGATGAGCCAAACAAATTGAAGCAAATATTATCAATAATCTCCTGGTAAGGGCATATGACGAGGACTGGGTAGAGTAGAGGCTATGCGATCAATCAGTTATTGTGGTCAACACACTACAATTAGTAACGGGCAAGGGCAAAGATCTGAGTGATTTTGACAAGGGCCAGAGTGTTATGCCCTGGCAATTGGGTCAGGGTATCACTGAACAGTCAAGGCTTGTGGGGTGGTCCTGTTTAGCAGTGGTGAGTACCAACCGACAGTGGTCCTAAGACATACACACACACACACTAAAACCCCTGGAAGAGGACAGTCTTGCAGAGCTTCTTTCTTGTGCTCCCTTTTTGCAATTGTGCAACCTTAGCTTGAGAAACACAGACACAACCAATGAGAAGAACAAGTCCGAATGATGGTTGTCGATGCCAAACTGTGTCTCTTCAATGTGTTCCCCAAGCAGAAAAACATCCTCCGTTTCCATCTCCTCTCGGACGATGTTTGTGGCTGTCGACACCTTAGGAGCTTGTATTGTTGAAGCTTGGAGGATCACCCTCTCTGCAGCTCTCAGCACCTTTATAATAATAAAAAAATAATACATATTTATATAGCGCTTTACACAGTGCTCAAAGACCCTTTACATAACAGACAAAACAAAGCCACTGTAATATACAAAGATTAAAATATTTCAAAAGATAAATCAAACTCTTACTGTGCCTTGTGATGGAATTACTAGGCCACCGTTGTTTTTCAGCGCTAGAAGGTGGTAGCTTTTGTCAAATGAAGATGGTACAGCATCTCTGACCAAGCTTGCACGGCACACCTCACAGGACAGCTTTCCAAGAATCTGCCGGACTACAAACCCTGCTATGTAGACCAGAGTATTTTCCACCAAACCGAGTGGAAACCTTCAAAATAACAACGGAACATTTGGGAGAGTCTACACAAAAACATTTCAAAGTTCAAGCTTATTTTCCTTCTTCACAGTTCTTATTACCTTTCTTAAAGAAAACCCCTACGTTATTGAATATTGTTGATGATGAACCAAATTGATAAAATTGTAAATAAGCTTGTTTGCAAACCATTCTAAAAGGTCAGATGTTCTGTTAATATAAGATATGAGAGGTATCTTACTTTTGTTGAACTACATGTGAATAATACACTGTTGCGCAAGATGCTTTGACATTGAATCAGCTAAGCTATCAGTTACTCTGCCATGAATAAAGCTTCACTACACAAGAGCTACTACACAGTGAAATGTAGCAAGCTAAGCTAATCACAAACACAGCAGTAGGCTAGTTCACTACATAGGTGAAGTATTAGTCGACAGAATTAGAGGTGGATCAGAACATCTTTACTTGGGATTCACATGGTCACAAAAGCAACGTACACTTCCGGCACACGCACACCGCGTATCACGTACAAACATAACATACACATGTATTACGTATCACAACAATAGGAAGCTACTTTAAGATGCGTTAAAGTCGTGTGGCCAATGTTATATTTCTACAATAACATTGCTGTGTCAGTTTTAATCTAAGTGGTATTGAATATGACTTATCAAGTCTCAGTTCATATTCAGGTGAAAACCAGCCGGTGAAGTAAACATAGCCAAGCTAGCTGACTGCAATTTCACTACAGTAAGATACTTGCTCCTTCTCTACTCTCTGGTAATATTCTTTTCACAAAACACAACAAATAGTACGGTAATATTAAATCTTACTTGTGAAAGGTAATCCCCCGAGCCCTGCTGGCGATGATCCGCCGATTAGCGCAGAAATAAGCAGCACAGTGCTGCGGCATCTTCTGCTGCTACGCAGCTATGAGTACGACCGTTCCAAGATGGCGGCCGTATTTCTCGCGGCCAGGAGCCTAATGCGGCGTCTGTATATTATGTCTATGGGGCCCTGGACCTTGAGTCTCAAATTGGAGTTAGTTTTATGCAGGTACGTCAGATCACATGCGTGTGCTATGCCCTTATTATGCCCGCATTCTGCAATGCCCATATTCTCTTTACTGATTGTAGCTAACTGATTGGTCCGTACAATGGAGAAATCAGGATCAACAAGGAGGCGCACTGTTGCTGCGCCTGCATCACTTTGTTCTTACACCCATTTGTTTTGCTGTATTGAGGATAAAAAAGCGGCCATAGTTCCCAACCGATATGCGAAAGACAAACTTGCTGCTGCAGGGCTTGGAGAAAAACGTCTCACATTCCAAGGTATGTCCGGCATCATGATTGAAAAACGTTTTTAGTTACCTTTCAAAAACATTAAAGGTTAATAATATTTCAAGTTTTTTTATAGTATTATTATCTTCTATTTTCAGGTAGTCACACCAATCCAGATGAGTTTAGGGAAATTATTTTAGAGGCATTCCCAAAACTCAGGCTAGGGGGAGGATTTGAGTTGCTCAAAATCTCTGGAACAACACGAAAGTCGCCAACTGATCATCATACCTTGTCCCAATGAGGGTTATCATGTGAGACATTTGAAAGATCCACAAACGCAGATCGGTCATGCTACAATTTTTATCCGACCACTGCAAAGAAACCTCAATCTTGACCATGTAAGATCCTAACTTTTAAATTGGGGTTCTAACAGGAAATTCACATAATTTATAGCTTCCGTTACATTTTTTTATTATCTTGTTTACAGGAAGCTCAACCAGGAGGCAGTAATGACTTAGGCGGACCCCCTAAGAAGTGTGTGACATGTGGCGAGGAGTTCCCTTTCACAAGAATCAAGGCTCACAGTGATGAATGCATGAGGTATTGCTCTACAGAACTAAAACGTTAAGCTCTACCCAAAAAAATGCAAAAGGCAAATATTATGAAAAGACCATACGTCGGATGTGTCTTAATTATGGGCCCTACTATTATCTTTTGTTGTATTTTTTTTGAATACTTAATAAAAATATAGAGGATATCGTCCTAAATATTGGTCTTTAGGGAAAAGTTGTATATGAATCGATTTATTCTATTTATTTGACCATTCTTTTTTAGTGGCAGTGTTTTTGTCAATGTGTAATATGACATAAACCACCCCCAATAATCTAACTTTTTACCCAAGACCATCACAGAACAGTGATGAGGCCGACGTTAGGGTGACCACCACAGAGAGTGCCTCCCGGGCCAGCAACACAAACCACTCCGTGCCACCTCAGGGACATGTGGCTGCTCCTGAGATAGTTGACCTGGTTCACACTGAGGAGAGACACGGTCCCGCAGGGCGTTCCCACAGCGTTTCACGCTGCTCGAAGTTGGAAGTAAAAAGACTGCTCAACATGGGCGTGTTTTATTAGACAAGACATCTTCAGTCTCTGTTACATTTCACATTGTCTGTTAAAATGGATATATTAGCACAAGGCTAGTTATGAAAAACATAAATAACATTTCAAAATTGCTGGATTGATCATATCGGTTGTGGTTACTAGGATCCAGTGTATTTTTATTGAATAACATGAACATGTTTATACAATACTTTGAAAGAGGAATTAAATCAAGTAGTATAATTAGTCATTTGTATCTACATTGTTACATGCATCATGTACCTCTTACAGTGGTGAATGTAATGTTAACTAATTACAAGTGAAGTGTTTTCGGTTTAAGGCAAAAGAAAAACCTAATCAACCAATTCATTTTTAGGGATATGATTAGTGGTGGCTGGTCCATAGAGGGTAATGGGGCATGGCCCCACCATGGGTGACAAGAAGAAAAAAAATACTTCATATTAATATGTCACATTAAAAATACATTTTACAAATAGTCAATATTTGTAAATTAAGATATCTGTGCAATTTTCTTGCACGCCCTCTCCCTGTGACTCAGCTGGGCTCGGGCCGTGTCCCAAAGCGCCCCCCGAGGAGGCCAACTGACAGTTGTAGTTTTTGGATCGTCCTCTACCCATGTGTGCGCAGATCCTCGCTTTGTATATAATTGTGTTTGTTTTAATGAAGCTCTTTCTTTGTATAAACATGTTCCTGACAAATGTTCATTTCCTCTATAAATTCATTGATAGTCCTTGATGGTAGCCTAATAATGGTGTAGTAGCCTACATAGGATAACAATGCCATGAATATACAGCATAATATGAATATATTAGGGCTGTCAAATGATTAACAAATTGTTAATGAAATGAATCACTATTGGCACGTTGTTCCCGAGTGAGTGCAGGCAGAAGTGCCAGGGATAGAAGAGGTGCTTGGAGACGGAGAAAAAGGATGATTCCATTGTCGGACTTGAGAAGCTCCATGAAGCGATGACAGCCAGCTTGTGCAGCCGCGGCCGCTCAGCTCGTCTTGTGCAGAGACCTCGCTATAAGCTGGAGGTCTCTCAGACCGCTCTCGTTAATACGAGGCTTTTATTTCGCCGTTGATGTTTGATTTGTTAGTTCACAACACGCGTCCATCATAAGATCAACGGGAACCTGTGGTTAACTAGTCTTTTCAGAGTTAAACCAAACCTGCCAATACATTAGGTTACGAAAATACGGGAGATCCTGAGTGCGGGAATTGTCGACGAGGGGGGGCTGACATGTTTCTCGCTCGCTTTCTGGTCCGAGTTGTTGACGGGGAGGGGAGGGGCGCATATGCAACTTTTCCTGGGAGAAATAACAAACCGGGAGGTGTCCGGGTGATAGGGGTAAAAAAACGGGAGACTCCCGGGAAAAACGGGAGTGTTGGCAGGTAAAACTCCAAAAAAGTGCCTTGAGAACCTTGCTGAGCAGGCTGTCTCTCTCTCTCTCTCTGTTTGTAGCCAGTCGGCATGGACCTCACGGGGCTCACACGGAGGCACGGTGTCAAACTCGCACCGGGCTTCCCGTGTTCCGTGGAGGACTGCGGGCTGGCCGTGGGGGGGTTGGTGGGTTACGGCAGCGTGAAGTCCGCTGCACGGATGAACCACGGGGTGGTCATCTACGTGGACAGCGTGGAGAAGGCGCGCGAGGTGGTGGTGAGCGGCGTGGTGGTGCGCGGCACGCGCGTGCCCGTGCTGCCTCTCGCCGAGCCGGCTGTCAGAGTCACGGTGGCGAACGTTCCGCCGTTCGTGCCGGACTCTGCGCTGCTCGGCGAATTGGCGAAGCACGGGAGAGTGGTGTCACTAATGACAAAAAGGTGTCCTCGGGGTGCAGGTCACCTTTGCTAAAACATGTGGTGTCTCACAGGAGGCAGGTGCACATGGTCCTCACCAAGGACCAGGCCCTGAACCTGGTTATTAAGGTGAGGATTGAGGGGGTGGACTACGTCACGTTTGCCACAGCGGATGACGGGAGGTGCTTCCGATGTGGCAGGGACGGACACCAGGCGAGAGCGTGCCATGGGAAAAAGACCTCCGGTCAGGGCCAGACCCAGGAGGCTGCTGGGGGGGTCGGGGAGGAAGAGGGGGCTCGTGGGGCCCAGCAGGTTGGTGAGGAGGTGGGTGAGGAGGTGAGTGAGGCCCAGCTAGTCGGTGAGGGGGTGAGTGGGGCCGAGCCGGTTGGTCAGATGGGTGAGGGGGTAAGTGCGGGGGTAAGTGAGGCCCAGCCTGTTGGTCAGGTGGGTGAGGGGGTGAGTGTGGAGAGGGGTGAGGCCCAGCCGGTCAGCCAAGTGGGGGAGGACGTGAGTGTAGGAGTGGATGGGGGGTTGAATGTAGCCCAGCGGGCAAGTGTGTGTGACGGAGCGAATGAGGGGATGAGTGGTGTGCATCGGGTGAACACAGGGGATGATGGTGAAGGAGTTTGTGGGGCGCTTGTGAGTGGGATGGCTATCTCGGATAGTGAGATGGAGGAGGAGGGGGGGGCGAGCTTTAAGGTCCCCCAGAGAAAGAGACAAGGAGCAGTAGGGGAGGCTCTCAGCCAAAGAGGGGGGGCGTCGAGCAAAGGGGAGACGGCAGGTGGAGAGTCCGAGTCCTCTTCGGGGTGGGACTCTGCCATCATCGTCTCCTCTGGCGGGACGGCCACCAGCAGGTACGGCGTGGGGCAGGTGAAGGGGTTCCTGCACGCCACCAAGAACGAGAGGGGGGTGAAGTTGGAGGAATATTTTTCAGACGTCGAGAAATTTGCTCGCACCTCCAGACGGGGGAGCACAAAGAAGGGCGCTGGAGAATTCACCCAGCAGGAGGTCTACAGGCTTAGGAAGCTACTGCTAAGGATCAGCCGGGAAGGAGGGAGCACCACAACCGGGACCGAGTGAGGCGTCCAGCTGAGGAGCATCCTGAGCGCGGAGGAGGGATGGAGAGGAGCTGCTGGAGGAGTGCGGCGGAGAAATTGATTATATATAATATATATAATACATATATACATATCTGTTAGAATAAATAACATCGATATTGCTTTTATGTAAAATAGTTTTTTTCAAAAATCAAAAAAAAAAAAAAACACAGCACACACACAGCAGGCAGAGGGGGGAGTGAGCGATACAGTTTCTCTTCAGGAGACTTGTTTAAATTATGAGAAATATGCTATATACACATGACACTAGATTTGTCGATTTTCGCTTTTGACACAAGTGTCGCCAGGAGGATGATTTGTTTGTTATAATAGTCCAACCACAACCGCATTCCAACATGCACGGGGGGGGCGTGGACACCGGTTAAGAACCATTGCCCGAGGAAGAGGTACTTTCCTGACCTGAATAATTTTTCACACTGCGCATGCGCGAATTGCGTTAAGAAAATTGACGTAATTAACGTCATTAACGCGCTATTTTTGACAGCCCTAGAATATATATATATATATTATAATTTACAGTCTAATATATCCTGTGTGTAATTGAAAATAAGACCCAATGAACCATTCCAATTGTTCTTTATCAAGAGTTACCTGTATATTATGTATGTCCATATCTAATTGTATTTATCTTCAACAGACAACTCTTATTTATTGAGAGTTTTACCTAGCATAATGAGCCTCGGGGCGGTGGGAAGTGAGTATTCTATCTCGGCACCAGAGGGCGTCATTTTAATTTAAAATCTAAAAAAATAGAACAACACTCCAAGCATAAGCAGTGTTTTTAAGCCGTTTATGGGCCATTTCCAATTTCTTCAGCCTGATCCAAAATATAATAATTTGACAATCTGTTATGTCTAACAAGCAATGCATAATTTATAGACGTGCAGAACAATGCAATCATGTACACCAAAAAATGGTTCACTAAATTGCATAGACCCCAGATTTCTCCTATTTTGGCCTACTCTACAAGACAAAAAAATGAATTGCAAGCAGGTAAAAAATCAGCTCGGAAAAAAGGGCCATCGTCTGCTTCTTTGAAATATGCCATCATGACCAGCATTGCTGAAATACCATCGGGTGCCCCCTTTATCCTACTCCACTTCTACAACCGACCACTGAAGAACTCCAGGAGCCTCTTCTCCTTTTGGTCCAAATTTTCATTCAGTCTGATATTCAGTTCAACACCAGTGAGAGTGATGAAGTGGGAAAGTAAAAACTTCCAAGACTGGATAAATGGCAACTGCTTATGTCTTTGTTATGTCTTAGGTCTTTGTTTTATATATGTGATTGCCATTAGCTCCTTCACCCTCCTTCTCTCAGTTTCTCTTAGCACCTCTTGTTGAATATATCCACCATTTCTTTCCTCTTTTCCTCAAGTGAGGCCGGTGTTTCACTCTCTGGGGTACTCCTGTGGCTGCCAGCTAACACACCCATAACTGTCAATTCTGGCACATTTGGCAATCGCCGGCTGGTCATCATCACTGGTCTGAGAGTACCTGAGCTTCCCGAGACGGGATAGGGTGTTGCCTCTGTTGACATAGACAACTCTGGTGAAGAGCAATCAAGTGAAGACCAAACTGATATTCATTCAATGGAATGCAAGACTCTGAATGGTCAGACACTCATAATGAGCAGAACTAGTGCTTTGCACGCACCGATACTGCTCTACAACAAAATGCACACATGACTGATTGATCAGTATGAGCACAATTTTTCTAAAGGTGTAACCAATATCATTTTGGAAAACTACAACTACCATGCCTCTTTTCTACAGTGTAGCTTTAAATGTGACAGAAGGTGTTTCAATAGTATCTTCTGGACGAAAGCCTGACAGCCCTCTGAATGCCAATCTGGTAAAGTTGGTCATCAAACTGTATTGCTTACCCTATTTGGAGCATTGGAGGAAACAAGCTGCCGGAGTGTAAATATTATTGTAGCAACTAGTGTCTTTCAGCTAAAGCACTGCAGAGGTTTTTAAAGTTATGCAGTTTCCTAGCACACTGCTTAAAATAGCTGTGCTTCCTTTCAAAGCGCAATGTCCACAATCTAATAAGTGGACCAAAATGAAGGAGGAGCTCAGGGTAGTGCACACAGTAGTGGTGTTTGGCTTTTGGTGACTTCTCTGGAAACAAAGTGCTTCTTTGATGGAGGTATTCCTCAATAAGAATCTTGAGATATGCCACTTGGTTGGTATTGATCGTGGCTGCATATATCAGATTAACAACTTCCCTTAGCTTGAGAAATAACTGCCAATTATCATCTTTAAGTGCAGTTTTGATCCTGACCCCAATCATTACAGCAAGGAGACGCAAGCTGCGCCGGTTTTGAGCAGCATGCCCACCCAGCTTTTCCCCATTCGGTCTAACCTCACATGGTTCATTGTTAGCATCACTGCCTTTGAATGGAAAGTTTGAAATGATGTTTAGCTGCTACTGCTACTGTTTAGCTGGCAATAGGTGAACCTTTTTTTAACTCTTATCTAGTGCTTAATGTACAGAGCAAACAATTCCTTCAAACAGGTCATGACCCAAACAGGGAGGGAGGCCAGGCTGGCCAACAATACTTCAACTGATTGAAAACGGAGTCAAACTTAACACGACCATTCCTTTCCTGATTTAGTGACAAAAGTTGTTGTTTCTACTGATCTGACTAGGGCTGATTTTGTAGGTGTTTGCTTGAAGGTATCCGGGTCTATGAGGCAATACCTGCAAAAATTGGAGATATTGCTCTTAAACTACATTCTGACAAAGTAGTGCCTTCACTGTATCTTTAATGGAAACATACATGCAAAAATCTTTCTTTTCCATTAGCATCAATACCCAGGTGTATTGGGGTTGAAATTAATCTTAAAGAGAGTTTTTGCCTTTGGTCACTTTGAAGTACAACCTCATTGCACATTTTCAGGAGGTAATTTGTTAAGAGCTTATCAATGAGATCTTTTATATCATTCTCAGGCACATTTAGCTTTAAGTCCTAATGCAATTTAGACAAAAGATAGGCTGTGCTGTAACTTTGTACCTCCTGGATATCACTGGCTGGTAGAAGCATTTTAGCCTGCATTTTGAGATAAAATAATGCAAGACTGTTCATTCCTCCATTCTATCATTTTTATCACCATCCAATAATGTATAAGACGCTTGGCTCACTTCACCATGAAATGAGCCAACAGTGACAGTACTCAAATTGCAGGGACATTTTGTTTTATGTTTAAGGGTTAAGTGCGAGGAGAAGGATGAACGGACATGAAATTTATTCAAACAGTTTTTATAGTGGCAACTCACTTCATTCTGCAAGATATTATAAATAAATTTGACGACCAGGTTCACAAATTAACCATTAATAAAATATATCTAGTGTACAGCAGTACACTGCCATGATTCTAGAAATATGTAATCAATAAAGAGAATATTGTAATAACTACTGTAACTTTGAAACTGTATTATAAAATATCAATGTACATGTATGATTGTGTTTAATGTAATGTAATCAACCGAAACGTATGCGTTTTACTTGAAAGCACCTCAGCTGATATGGACTGAGAGACATTTGAATTCCAAGCTGCATTGAACCTCACCTGGAGACCACTCCCAGGGTGCGTGAACACTGACTTTCACGCCTCTTCCGGACCTCCATAAATGTCGGCAGAGTCTTTTGTGCACGAGTGGACTGGGGCGCAGCAAGAGAGGCACAAGGGATGGCCGAAAGGGCCTGTTTGTTTGCGGAGCCCAGCAGCTGAGACGCTATCTTTTTACCGTAACGCTCGTTCTTTATTAAATACTCTTGATTCAAACTTCAAAGATGTCTCCTGTTCGTCTGCTGTTTCTTCATTACTTGAACACAACAAATCCCATCTTTGATGTCCAGCTTAAGATGCTCACACAGGGTTGAAAAGCTCACTGACACGTAACTGCAACCCTCAATGTGGCATGCTAGAGTGTGTTTTTAGCACTGATTTAGCATTGACTGTTTGCCAATGGAATGGATACATGTGATTTTTAATTGCACTCACTGTTGCAAAAGCAGTTGGACATTCTGCATCTCCACACTGAAATCTATTGTTTGATAGATTTCAGTGAAATGGACCGAGCATGTTCAGAAAATTATGTACAGAAAAGCATTCAACTTACAATTATCTTTTCAGATACAGTCCTTCTATGGTGTCCCACTTGTTGTTCGTTGAAAAATTCGGCATGAAAAAAAAAATGTAACCAGCACAGATTCCGTAGCTTCCGTAATTTAGTACGCTAGTCTTGCAGGGTAACTTGTTATTTCCACTCCAGTACTGCTGTGCTGAGCTATACGACCGTCCTACCCATTGAAATCAGTCACAGAATGGGTGCAGCTGCGGCAAAAAGAGCCTGCAATTGAATGGTCCACCTTACGGACACAGATGAACTCTTTGCGGTCCAGGCACATAAAGTAAACAACGTCTAGGTAACTATTAGATAAAACGTAAGACTTGCTAGATGGTGCCTCACATAGATAATAATTCAACACTTTTACTGAAAAATATCACTGCACAGTCAACTTGGCATAGCTAGAGCTACAAAAAGTTAGATAATATCAGACATGCTCTCACGGAAGTGAGAGGTTAGTGGTGAGAGGCATTACAATATATGCTGATGTATGAATTGAACATATTGTACATCTTCACATTGTTCTTCCTGTTCACATGACATCCATCGAAGTCTGTCAGTCCAGGAAGAGGAAGCCTCCTCTGCTGTTCTCACTGAGGTTTATGGGACAGACGACTTACAGACTGTAAAGCTTTCAAAAAACATTTTGCAGATGAAAAATAAAATTGTATTTATGACGAAGTTATTTCTGCCCTCCTATTAGTTAGTAATTGGCCTGTTTTTTTGTAACTATTCATTTCGAGGTAATCAAATCTGATCATATTAAACAATTACTTTTATTGTGATGTAGCTGTACGTGTATGTACCTTGGGATCATAGGAGGTCTGTTTAAAAGAAAATTGTACTGTATAACACATGAAAAGAGCCCTGCACTGCTTTGTATGTGTGATGTCCTGTGGTCTCCATGTAGCGTCCTGATGAGGAGGTTTGTAAAGACACACCATTGCAACACAACAAGATTCATTTTTAAAGCGATGCAGTGTTTGAATGTGCTACAAAAAAATGTTACTGTCACTTCTAATCCTGCATTATCCTGTCACACACCCCCACTGCACCTCGCACACAACTCTGCCAGCCAGACTCTTTAATTATGGAGACAGGTTTGTGTCTAATGTTACGTTTCAGTGTCTCTATTTACTTATGGGTGTCACCCTTCAATACGCTGGTGAGTATTTAGCGGAATAGCTGTCCTAACTGTCTAGCAAAAAGTCTATTGAGTAAAACACATAAGTGTCTATTTGATTGAATATTATTTTATTTGAGACTTCACTTTTTCTTGTAAAGAATAAACGTCCTTTGAGTAATTTAATTATCTTTTCGTACCTGATTGGCTGACTGATGTCGTTTTGCCGTTAAGCCTTACTCAGAGAAATTCATATTTCAATACTTATTATTTTAATGTTTTAAGAACTCTAATATTGGATAGGGATAGGATGCTGGCCTAGATCGGCATTTACAGTCTGTCGAGTGACCCTCCCATTGATGTCATTAGACAGTGAGTCTGAACGGACTTAGTATACAAAAGAGCTTTTGAGCTAAGCTCATAACCTTGTATCCCTGCGTTATGTAACCAAGTACATTGAATGATATGGGGTGAAAATCAATAAAGAAAGTGTTGAAATGCCCTGAACATACACGCAGGCGGCTGATTTCCATCACCTTGCACAATACAGCATAACTGTGTACAGCGTACCCTTTGGATTAACGCAGTTTTGCTATCATTCACCAACATTAAACCATAAGCAAGTTTTTAAAAAGTGCCGGCTCGCTCCTTGCACTCGCCATTACTCAATTTAGAAACTGTGTGCAGTCCTCCCCCTAAACACAACACGGATGCGATAAGCTTGATTAATCAAGAGTTAATTGGAAATTATTTAAGCTAATGGTCCATTAGTACTGGCTTGGCACACTGCTTATTCTCCCTCTCTGTTCAGCAGAGAGCACAATCCTTTTAAAAACAGTGGAATAACGAAGGTGTACTTTCAAGCAAATGAACTTCCTCAAAACCATCGTTTTTCATGAATACAATATTTGATCTAAATCCACACCAATTTCATGGGCAAAAGAGAAATCTCATTGAACCCATATCAAGCAAAGGGCGGATTAAAATTGACTTAATTCACCAGAGTGTGGCAAATGGGAGAAGTATCTGGCCTATGTTTCACACGGCTTAAGGGCAATGTGTTGGTTAAGAGTGTGAAATTAAATCATTGACATCAATATAATTATAATAATTACGAATAATTCACAAAATACATAAACCACCCTAAAAACCAATATCTTGTAATTAAATTACATGTTATTTAGCTGATGCTTTTATCCAAAGCAACCTTCTGTCACGAGCGTGGCTTTGCAGAGAGACGCAGGGTGCAGGGGTCCAAGAAACGGGCTTTATTCACAGACTAGGGTTCACACTCCCGACGTTCAGCAAGACCTGACAAAGGACTAACAAACACAGAGGGCTTAAATACAGACGGGAGGTGCAGGTGATTGGAAACAGGTGGGGACAATCAGACACTGACGAGGGGAGACAGGACAAGGCAGGAAGTGAAGTTAACCCAGGGAGACCAGAAACATGCAACTTCACAATAAGACGAGACCAAACCGTGACACCTTCATTGCATTTTATGGTCTTTACATTATAGCCAGTGTTGGGCAAGTTACTCACTACTTGTTCAAAAGTTAGTAACTGAATTACAATAAAAGTAACTATTTGCGTTACTGTTAAAAAATTAGAGTTGCTTACAACGGATGTCAACAAAGTTTTTCCTCCTGGATATATGTATGTACACATCACTTGGACGTTCTTGCCTTTGACCGCAATGAATTTGAAATAGTGGTTATATCTCCATCTTGAAAATACTGTAGCGTGTCTTAAGTTCCTAAATATGTATATGGTTCTGATTACTTGGGCCAAGTTTGGGGTACCGCCCCTTCTGTGGTAATGTGTGTAGATTTTGGCTCTTTATTGGCACAGAACGTTACAACTGGTGTCAGAAGAAAACGTAGTCGACCGCTCGGGCATTGGCGGACTACCATGTGGAGGACGCTTTTTCTGGTGGAGATGGAGCGTTCTTTTGGCAGAGGTTTTTCTGTCAAGAAGGTTACCTGAAAGTTAGCCGTTGGTTCGCTTAAGGGTGCAATGTGGAGTTTTCTGACGTTCCGTCAACGTTAGTTATTGGTTATACAACACGTTCCCCTGTGGAAAATTGCCACCCGGGAACGTGTATGAACATAACGTAAACAAAGACGGCAGCGCCCATGGAGAGCAAGTGCCGGTAGGCAAAAAGACACCAAAATATGCGGGGAAGTCTGACTGAGAGGCTTTTCATGCTCAGTTCGAGAGTAACGCGAGTAACAAACTCATTTACATTTTAGTAATTGTAACTGCGTTACTGGATTTAAGAAAATACTTCGTTACAGGCTCCTTACTGCTAAAAGTAGTGGAATTACAGTAACGCGTTAGTCCCCAACACTGATTATAGCCCATGGAGGAATTCGGGGTTATGCTCAGGGACACTTCCACAAGGAGCAGCCAGGGTTTGAACCAGTACACCCTCGACTCCATGCGCCACCATCGCCCCCTAATTGATATACACGGTCTTTGCTTCCAGCCAGTACACATATGCAGTGAAAGAAGCTCAGGCGTGAATTCAGTCAGGAAGACTGGTCAAGTTTATGACTGCATGTCACGATCCTGAGCGGCTCGGACGCCGACAGAAGACGCATGTGCAGGATTCTTGTGAACAGGCAGGACACCACGGGTGACATTCAACAAGGACCGACAAACACAGGGGCTTAAATACAGACGGGAGGTACAGGTGATTGGAAACAGGTGGGGACAATTAGACACTGACGAGGGGAGACAGGACAGGAAGTGACGGTAACCCAAGGAGACCAGACAACAGGAAACTACACAACAAGAACATGACAGGACCAAACCGTGACATAAACCCCCCTTTAAGGACCGGATTCTAGACGGTCCTAACGGACCTTCGGGGAGGGCAGAGACGAAGACATGGCAGACAAGGGGCGGGAGGGTGGGGACCCGAAGGTGCTGGTTCCCCCGGGGGCCTCCGACGGGCGCGAGGGTGGTCGGCGGTCGGCTGTGGCTGGCCGGGACGGACGACGGATGTCGGCTTCCTGGCGTGGAGTGCGGGGGCCGCGGGTGTGGCGAGCTGCGGGACTTCGGGGACAGTGGGCTGCGGAACATCGGTCGCCACGGACGGCGGTTGCTTGACATCAGGGCCGCGGACGGCGGCCTCTCTGGCGGGGGCGATGTGGCTTCTGGTGGCGGCCTCTCTGCCGGCGGCAGCGACGTGGTTGATCGGGCCGGGCTTGGGAGCACCGGTGAGGAGGAATTTTGCTCAGGTTGGAGTCGCAGTATCACGACGGGTTAGTAAGGTATGTGTCATGGTTTGGGTTCATTTCCAGTTTTATTTTGTAGTTTGTGCCTTGTGTGACCCTGGGTTAACTTCACTTCCTCCCTTGTCCTGTCTTCCCCTGTGATTGTCTGATAGATTCCACCTGTTTCCAATCACCTGCACCTCGCCTGTGTATTTTTCTTTTGTGGAGAGTTTGTCAGCTGTGTTTCCCGTCGTTGTGTGGCCTTTTGAAGATTCCTGAGTTTGCCTTTTTGAGGATTAAAATCTTTTTGTTTGAAACCCTGCGTCTCACCCTCCTTCCGGTCCATCTCGTCCGATTTGTGACAATATGTTTACTATCATCTGACTAGGTAAACCTATTAAAAAAGAGAACATTTCTGAAATAAATGTTCTATTACATACGTACGTGTATACCATCACACCTCACTGCTGCCATGTTGAAAGCCATTTAAAGTCAATTGAAATGCTCAAAGACTTTTTAGGTCTAAATTAGGACATTTTGCCGTCGGTTTTGACAGTACTTGTGAATTTTACTGTAGGTCTCATTTGTGCAAGTGTGTTTTTGCTGTCAAAGGCAGAAATTGAACAGACTTCTGTGTTTCTTGGCATGGCTAGTCAGCCAAATAGTCATATCAGCAATGTTTTTTTATATGGTCAGAATAAATTGATAACACAAGAAAAGGACTTTTCACATTGAGCTCTGTTACTTCAAGTACAAAAGGTTTTAAAGGAAAGAGGTCCTCTGTCATTTTCCTTTTCGAAGTGACTGACATGTGCAAACAATCGCTGTTCATGCTTTGATTGCTGATCAATTTTCTGAAAGAACAGTGTTTTTTCTCAGAAAGCTCTGCTGTCCACATTAAGAAGAGAAATACTATAATTAGCCAACAAAAACAGATTTAGGAATACAGGCAAATGAGCTAACATACTAAACCCCCAACAGAATTGTAAAGTTACATTAGGTTCTCAATGCGATAACAGGTGAATGAATTCCCCTATGTAAAAAAAAATTGTAAAATACTCTGGAGGTGCTGAGGCCATGGCAGGGTTACCTCTATGCTTTGGCTCGCTTGAAGAGCTATCATGTTATGCCCGATGGAGAAATAATGGCTTTTTTCCACTTCCTGTCTTGGCAGCGTTGTCCGTCTCCGCTGCCCAGTCCTAGAGGTCCCCCTTGACGCCTGCCGGAATACAGCCAGGGGGGCTAAAAGCCTCTCCACAAGGAAATGCCTCCTCTAATTGACTATCGCGTTGGGAGCAGAACTTGGCATCGAAGCTCCTTGATTATCCGGGTTGATGATAAGAGTCCAATCGCCAAATGTTCACACTATTTTCTGTTACCTATGTAATAAAAGTGTTGATGCAACTAGTCTCTCCTTAGTGTGTTGGTGCCCACAAAAGTTCAAAGACTGATCTTCAATTCTATTTTCAGTTAGCGAGAAGTTAGAAGCAAGAGTCTCTTTGTCCCAGTCCGTGCTATCAGGTTTCTGTGTGTGATCCTGCACTTAATGAGCCTTTCAACTTTGCTCTGCTTAACAGAAGGTATCAGACTGAAATTTGGTGACCTAAGAGTGCTTCTAATGGCTGCGGCATTTGCCACGCTGCCCCTGTAAGTGGAATTCTACTGCGATCTGCCGTTTGTTTATTCGAGTGCCTGTTGTTCGGGATGCACTCCATAGAGGATACAAATTGCATTATTCATAGAAAGCAGGATGGTAATGGCAACGATGAATGATGGCCCCCATTTCTCTGACAGAGAAGGTCGAGAGAGAAGCTCTACACAATTTCACACAAGTTTGTGTTCCATCAGTGGATAGCTAGGGTGAAGTGCTTACCACACACACACACACTGGAGGACGCGTTACTAAATTAATTATAATAATGATCTGAGACAGGACAGGAAGTGAAGCTCACCCACAGACACACACGGGAGCACGGGAAGAACAGAGCTCGGGAGCACCGGCCGAGCCCCTGACCTCAGCCCCGCCCTCAAGGGCCGGATTCCAGACGGCCTCCAAAACCTTCAAGGGCGGGGGGAGAAAACGGGGCGGGAGAACGATCAGGCGCCGTGGAGCGGCGACTGGAGGAGTCGGGGGCACCAGGGGTCGTGGGGCTGGGACGGTTGCTGCAGCTCAGCGGGGAAAAAGGGTGCAGCGGCCCAGCGCTGCGGCTTAGCAGTATCTGGAGGTTGCTGTAGCCCAGCGCAGAACACAGCTGGGACAGGAGGGAGTACGTGGCTTCCTCTTTCCAGAATTCCTCCTCCAGGGGAGGTCCCGGAGCTCGAGGCAAGCCCTCTGGTAGCTCCTGGGACCAAACACAAACTCCGGCTTTCTTTTCCAATATGGGCTCCTTACACCCAGGTAGTCAGAACCGTACTCACTATCCGGATAGTCCTTAGCCGGGTTCCGTCAAACGGGTGTGCCACAAGCCCTGCTGAGTCTTTGCATGGTCGCGTCATTCTGTTAGTTTAGTCGCCGAGTTGCGGACCGGAAGAGCGGTGAGATGCAGACGCAGGGTTTGACAGCAAAAAGGAATTTAATTTCCAACAGGCAGAACTATGAACGAGGAACAGGTTCAAAACGGGATCAAGTCAAGGCTCGAACAGGAACACATAGAGTCACATAGACTAAGACACTCGACCATAGAAAATGACACCCAAGGCACAAACTACAAAAAAACAAACAAAATAAAACGGGAACGTGAAACGTGTTCTCATGGAACACCTTATGTGGACACAGTGAACAACCACACCTGGGGACTATTGCACAAAAGTTATCCTGGACAAATTTAGCACGAAAGCAGGTAGATTTATTTAACCCAGCCAAGTAACCATGGTGTCACGAACCAACGCTCCTCTTCCCCAGAGTATTGAGGCCTGCAAACCTGGATCCCAAATTCCCCCCGTTTACTGGTGCATTGGTTTGTGCCATTCGAGATCAGCTCATTAAGTGGGCACGGCCATTCCTCCCTACGCACCTGTGTCTCGTCACCCATCAAGAGGGCCTGTATGTAGGCTCCTGACTACTTAGTACTCGTTGAGCGGGTCTGTCTAGGAAGCCGGTTCACCTGGGTTGTTGGTGGTTCACGCGAGGGCTTTTTGAGTAGCTGATTCGGACGTGGGACGTCCGTGTTTGTGCGCTGTGACTGAGGTCGGAATGGCAAGTAGTTAAGGTGGCAGCGAGGTGGATATGCGGGAGGTGAGTGAGAGGTTGGATAATGAGGAGGGAGAAATGCCTGTGGGTAATAAGGTAACGTGGAAGGGGAAGAATGAGAGGAAGCGTATTAGGAAAGACGGGGAGTCAATATCGGATGGGGACGACCAGAGGGGTGCGCAGAGAATGGGAAGGGATAAAAGGCGAGAGCAGGAGGAAGAGTGGAAGGTTATGGTAGTGTTCTCTGATCCCACGAGGAAAGTCCGATAGCATTATCTAAAGCTATTAAAGCAGAGGTGGGACATGTGAGAGATGCGATGTGTGTTGGGTATGGGAGAGTGTTGATTTGTGCGGTGAATATGACGCAGCAAGATAAGTTAATGGTGCTGACGTCGCTGAATGGTGCGAAAGTGAAGGTGGTAAGAAGGTGGTACCGTGGTGGACTGATGAATGTTCCAAAAGAGTACATGGGAGGGATAAGGCGTTTAGGGCACTGAGGAGAAATATTGTCAGATACGAAGGTGTTGGAGTATCAATGTAAAAGGGTCGAGGCTAGGAGAACGATAAAAAGAGCTAAAAGGGAAGCTTGGCGTGAGTTCTGCTCACGCCAATCATGGGGAGGGGGACGGACATTGGCAGGGTGTGGAAAATGTTGGGTAAAAGAGGAAATGCGGAAATACCAGTGCTGGTGGTGGGGGATGATATTATATATTATATTATTAAGGAAAAGGCGGATGCGTTGGGGGTAGCGTTTGCAAAGGTTCACAGTGGTGATCACCTATATGAGGAGAGTAAGAGGAGGAGATGTGAGATGTTGAAACAGAAGGGAGATGTGTTGCACAAGAAGGCGGGGACGGATGAGGTGATGGATGTGGAATTCACCAGGCTCGAGCTGACGAGGGCATTGGTGGGATGTAGACGGTCCGCACCGGGAGAGGATAGGGTATGCTATGAAATGGTGAAGAACGCCCCTGATAATGTAATGGAACCTATTGTAGGGCTGTTTAACAGTGTGGAGGACTGGGGTGCTGCCGGACGGGTGGAAGCAGGCGGTAGTGCTGCCGTTTGCTAAACCGGGTAAAGATCCAGGGAAGGTGGATAGCTATAGGCCAATAGCGTTGACCTCAAACTTATGTAAACTGATGGAAAAGATGATAGTGAAAAGATTGATGTTCTACCTGGAAAGTAAGGGATTGATGAGTGAAGCAAAGAGTTGGTTCTGGAGAGGGAAGTCTACAATGTATGCACTGGTGGTGGTGAGTACAGAGATAGCCAAGGCACTTGCTATGAAGGAGAAGATGTTCATGGTGTACTTTGATATAGAGAAGGCGTATGACACTATGTGGAGGGTTAAGTTCAGTGCACTGGGTGTCAAGGGCAGAATGTATAATTGGATTCTGGACTTCTTGTTTGATAGGTACATACAGGTGAGGGTTGGAACATTATTGTCAGGGAATGAGGTTGTTAATGGTACCCCACAGGGCAGTGTCATTAGCCCTGTGTTGTTCATAATGATCGATGATGTGTTTAGGGATGTAGGGAGAGGTATGGGGCTGGCCCTATATGCAGACGATGGAGCACTGTGGAAGAGAGGTAAGAATGAGAAATTTGTGATGAAGAAGATGCAAGAGGCGGTGGATGTGGTGGAGGACTGGTCCAAGACCTGGGGTTTCAGGATGTCAGTGGCTAAATCTTGTTTCATGGTGTACTCTAGGAGGAGGGTGGGTGAGGTTCAGTTACATATGTATGGGCAGGGTGTTAGAGTTTAAATACTTGGGGTTGTGGTTTGATGAGAGGCTTACATGGAGGAGACATGTGGAGTATATAGAGCGGAAGTGTAGGAAGGTGCTGAATCTGATGAGGGCGGTGGCAGGTGTAGACTGGGGGGCTGATAGGAGGACACTCACAATTCCCCCATGGATGTTCCCGATGCCAAGTGTGGATGATGGAGGGGAGGAGGGAGTGGGGCAAAGAGGGCATGAGCGTGTGTGTGGAAAGGTATGTCTGTAAACTGTTTTATGGTTTTGTAAGGGTGTACACTGATGGGTCTAAGGTAGTGGACGGTGGTAGAGTGGGTGCAGGGGTGCATGTCCCTGAGTTCAATGTAAGTATAGGTCAAAGAGTCACTGATAATGTGTCGTTGTACACAGGAGAGATGGTGGGTATGATCGTTGGGTTGAGATGGGTGGAGGATGTAGCACCATGGAGGGTGCTGTACTCAGCAGCAGTGTTGACTAGTCTTATGGATGGTAGGTCTGACAGGGACGACTTACTGGGATAAATGAAGGGGATATTGATGGGGTTGGAGAGACTGGGAGTAGTGGTGAGGTTCTGCTTGGTTCCTGCTCATGCTGGAGTGGAGGGGAATGAGGTGGCGGACATGGAGAGGGTGGTTTTGTATGATGTAGTGTCAGGAATACTAAGCAGGGTTGGGACTTAGGTGGGGTGCTTGGGGGTGGGAAAGGGAGGGAGTTAATAATGACGGCAGTATTTATTTTCCTTAGGAACACTGGTCTGTACAGGAGGATATAGCAGGGAGGCCATGACCGGCCTCACACTCCAGTGCGGTAGGTGGTGGTATATGCAACTTGTGCCATTTGGTTGCGATCTGCCATTAATGAAAAGAAGAAGAAGAAGAAGAAGAAGTAGTGCTCGTTGAGAAGTCTTGTGCATGTTACCGTCACATTCTGAGTGGGTTCCTGGTCCCCTGGTTTTTTCCGCTCGTTGAAGACTCCTTGTTTGTTCCGGACATTGTTGCCTGATCCCTGACAGTACCGTTGCCTATCTACTCTCTCCTGGATTTTGACCACCTGCGGCACACTCCGTGCGGAACGGTAATGCTAATTAGCGGCCGGCTGTTGCATGCGGTCGGTGGGCGGGCGTTATGCTAACTAGCATAACGCCCGGCCACCGACCGCATGCACCCCCCCTCCCCGACGCTGTACGTGAGGCAACACTTCTTATTATAAGAGACTTGACTTGGACTCGAGCTCAGACTTGTGAGCATCGCTGATACGACTAAGCCTGATCCCTGACAGTACCGTTGACTGTACTGGTTACGACTAAGTCTAACCCCTGTGTACCTTTGCTGAATAAATCTGTGCTATGCGCTTGGGTCTACTCCTGCCTCCTGTGGTGCGTTACACATGGCGATTTATTCTTTGCTGCTAGCCTGCTCTCGGGGAGGCTACGCTAGGCTAAGATTAATCTCTAATGATTAAGGACTCTATTGATTCATCGCCTGAGAACATAGTTGCCTCTCAACGCAAGCGAGGACACTGGCGAATCTAACCCCGCCATTTGGCAGTTTTTGGTACATGTAAATATATTTTCTACAGAGATTCAAGTCTTGACTACTGTTTGTGGGTTATGTTGGTGAGTTTTAAGTACCTATTGAATCCAATTGAGAAACATGTTTGACAGACAAGGCTGCCTCGCATCGGGTCGCAAGACTTGATTTAAAGTTCCTTGGCGGAAAATATTTTAAGAGTCAAGCACCAAAGCAAGTTATTCGCTGGCATTTAAATTGGCAAAAGCCAAAAAGGGAACATCAAGCATTTTTGCTTTGTTTCAACTAGTAGCACAGACAGTTTCACCTTTCTGACTCCCTTTATTCAGTCACTCCGTAATGAGCTACTAAGGTGCCATCTTGGTGTCTAAAACGTCTGAGTTTGACCTTTTTCATGTCTTGGCATGTTGCTGTTGCTAACCTTGGAAAGTGACTTGTGTCGCAGGGGTATAAACCGCCTACCCCGTTGTATTTTTACTAGTAGTTTCTCTTGCCGACTGCCTGCACTGTAAGACCAATGAACCTTCTTTGCAAAGAAAGCTCTCAATAAAGTCCTTGAATAATTCTGAATTTGCGACCGACCAATAATACCACTGTCTCCACAGTTTGAGAAATGGTGCACTTGGTAAGATATCTTAGCCACCCAGCAGATTTATTGCAACCACCTTTGGTGTCACACTTTAAACAGTGGCCGTGCTTTAATAACTTAGGAGAAAATAAGAATGTTAATTCTGTACCTGGCCACTGCCAACGAAAGATTATAGAAACACTTTTCACAACACTTTTTTTAACATGACTATCGAGACAAATATTTACACGCTTGCTCCATATGCCTACTTTAAGGCACTTTTACCAGTGCTTTAAAGTAGGCAACGTGTTTTATTCTCCCTCTGTCTATTAAAGACCAACTTTTTTAGCCCAAGAAAGGTGGTAGTAATGAGAAATCAGTGAAGTATTTTGTGCGATCCATATGTCAATAAAACCTTCTGCTTGTCCTTAATGTCTACAAGGCAACTAGCCTTTGGTCATGTGATATAAATGGACAGTTTGAGTTTGCTTTAAAATTACCCAATGCAGTCGTCGAAAGACCCAGCGCATGTTAACTGCAGAGTGAGGGACTTCTGAAGGATGCTGAAATGAGGCACAACTCGTTTCAACTCTGAGCTCAGCTCAATCACGCCCCACCCTCAGTGTTGTACTGCAGTGTCAGTGGAATTTGACAGCCATAGCCAGGAACCTACTTACAACAGTCAATGTGACTGGATTGTCGCTTTTCTTATTAGATGAGGTAAAGGCGGGATTCCCAAGCGGCCTCTAGGGGGTGTACGAGAGGAAACATAATGGTGGTCTAATGGTGCATTCTTACGGCTCTTTTGGCTCGGCTCACTACAAAGAGCCAGCTCCTTCGGCTCCCAAATGGCTCTTCTGATTTTTTGGTGCTTAAATTAATTTATCACCAACAATGATGTGAAATTATGCGCAATATGAATTACTAATGTAAAAAAAACACTATCAAATGTTTATTATATAAATACGTATACACTCTACAGAGTGATAAAAAAAGTTTAACTATACTCTGCCATACTCTACATTCTGCCTTCGATAGGTCAATGTAATTGAAATGTGTCAAGATTTTACTGCGTTTCCCGTTGACACTCATTTTCTTAACTTTATTTTTTTACCTTTCCAGTCTGTTGCTCTTTTTCTCTCTTGTAACTCGCCTCCCTCTCTTCTATTCGTGTGCTTGCTGTGCTGCTGTGTGTGTGACTCCCGCCCCTCCCCCCTGTGCTCAGCGCAGGCACAGAGACGCTGCCACACATATTGACCAATCAAATGCGGCTTGAGAGAGAGATTTGATTTTGGAAGAAATCGTTATTTTTCAAAAAAAAAAGATACAGACGTGTCACACACGATGACCCTCAGGTCTAAATTTTTAAATGCTCGACTCCGGCTCAACTCCTCAGTCGCTCTCCTCCAGTATCTCCTCTTTCCTCAGCCGGCCAGGATCCTCCACCTCTGCCGAATGGACGCCGCTCTCAGTCCCCAGCAGCATCTTCACTTCCTTTATTCAGTCTCAGGATGATCTTCCTCAAGCTGAAGACTTCCTGCTGGGTGCATCTCCCACTTCCCTTCTTGCTCACACCCACTCGAGCAGTGCGAGAGAACTTCTCCAAATCAGAAGTATTCTTCCAGGTCCACCCTCTTCGTGTTCTTTGTTACTCTAAGGAAGAGCTTCACATTCCCCACCCCGTACCGGTTGATGACTGTCCCACCAGAAGAGGCGTCCTCTGAGGAGTCCCAATCAGCAGAGGACCCAGTCTCAGCCGTATCCCCTTTGGTACTCCTTCTGTTCTTTGCCCCCCTTCTTGGCTCAAGAGGCCCCTCCGCTGCTCCTCGTCTTCCTCGTCTTCCGGGGGATTTACGTTCCTCTTCCCCCCGCCCCCCTCCATGTCCTCATTGCTGTTTTCGGACAGCATTTCACCCTCTTGATTTTTCCCCAGCTTCTCCGGCCCTCCTTCACCCCCCGAACCACCTGCTGAACCTCACTCATACCTTCTTCCTCTTTCTTGACCAGCCTGTCTGACCCCACCCTCCTTCATTCACCCCCACACTCACCTGGCTCTCCAGTTGGGCTTCAATCGCCCCCTCTGTCATTCTGTCACTCCCCTGGCCAGCGTGGCGCTCAACGTGGGTGGGGGCAATGGCAGACGACGAGCCGCAGCAGGGGATGCCGGCCCAGCCGATCTTGGCGCCGGGCCTCATGATAGCACAGCTGGCGGACATCCAGCACAAGTAGGCCGCCGCCAACAGGCAGCTCCAGGGGGCCCCTACCCCGCCCGGACCGCGGCGTGGGTGCAGTACCATCGACCCTGAAGAAGGCCATCAACCTGGCGGAGGACCATCTTGCGGTGCATCCCAGCGGGCGAGGAGACGGGAGAGCGCCGACCGCGGGCCGACCGACAGCTCCGCCACGGGGAGCGAAGCAGCAGAGACCAACGGAGCAACCCACGCCGGCGCCGTGACGGGCCACGTTCTCTCCGGTCCACTACCCACCAACGGAGTGGGACGCCGGCGTCCTTCCCGACCCACCGGGAGTCTCTCAAACGCCAGGGCAGGAGTGTTGGAAGTGCGGGCAGCCCGGGCACCTGCAGAGAGAATGCCCGCTGATGGAGGTCGGGCAGGTGATCCGGGTTGCCGGCGCCCCATCACCCTCCCCCGATGATGACGAAAAGCCGCCAGGAAAATATTTTCCAGGCGGCTCATTATAATCCTATGGCGGGTCACATGGGATACGGGAAAACACTAGACCGGATTTTTTCCCTTTGAACTCCTCTTTGGCAGATCTCCACAGGGGGTGTTGGACCTCATTAAGGAAAGCTGGGAGGAAGGTCCGAGCCCCGCCAAGAACGAGATCTAGTACGTCCTGGACCTGCGAGCAAAGCTCCACACGCTGGGGAGGATGTCACGGGAGAATTTGTTCCGGGCCCAGGAGCGGCAACAACGGCTGTACAACAGAGGGGCCAGACTGCGAAAATTCACACCGGGAGAAAAGGTACTTGTGTTACTTCCTTCTTCCAACTCTAAATTACTGGCTAAGTGGCAAAGGCCCTTCGTGGTCACACGCCAGGTGGAGGATGTCGACTATGAGGTGGCTCGGTCTGACCGGGGCGGTGCTACACAGATATACCACCTCAACCTCCTGAAAGCGTGGAGGGAGGCGGCGCTTGTCTCTCTTATGTCCGCAGTATCAGAAAGAGAGGACCTGGGGCCGGAGGTGCCAAAAGCGGCCAATCCCACCTCGCTCCCGTATGAAGATCATCTCTCTGCGGACCAGAGAGCAGACATTGCCAAGTTGCAACAGCTGTTTGCGGATGTGTTCTCTCCCCGGCCAGGCCTGACAAACCTGATAGAGCACCGCATCGAGACTCTCCCGGGGGTGACGGTGAGGTCTGGAATGGGCTATATGCCTACGGGAGTGATGACGTACTTCCGCTAAAATCTCAGCCACCGCGATCGCTTCCGGTAGCATAGGCGTCTACTTGTTTTGGTTGGTAGCTGCTACGCTAGCGTTAGTTGACATGAAAAAAACGTTTAAATACCAGAAAGTGTCTGGTACAACTGCCGAACACTGCTGTGTACCACAGTGCCAGTCATCTGCAAAGTACTTAGCTCCTCTTCAGCAGGAAAAGTAAAAAAAATTGAGGCGTAAGTGGATTGTCGCTATCCGCAGGGACAAATTTACACCTCGCACCCGGGTGTGTAGCCGGCATTTCATAACTCAAGACATCCGTGAACCAGCAGCAGAAACAGGTCGACTGCTGTTGAAAACGGGCTCTGTTCCTGTTTTATTTGAGTGGAACAACTTCTCCCTTCCACTCACAAGACCAGGAGTTTGGGAGAGAAGGGAAAGACCGCCGCCAGAGGGTGACTGGGAGGATACACTGGATCACGTAGCTGGCCACATACAGTTTAAAACCTTTGTCTTGTTTTGCCGTTGGTGTCTTTCTGGCCTGGATAATTAGGTGAACATCATTTATCGTTATCCTCGGCAGATCTTGCAGTGAAAAACGCCATGGCTTTTTTTCTGATAAAGTTAACGTCTCTGGCTAAAGTTAACGCCAACGTAAACCGGAAGTTCTGCTACTGGCTGAAAAGTCCAGAAGCATCCAAACGGAAGTCCGCGGCATATAGGGAATTGCTTTTACCTTTTCAAAACAAAAGTTCTATTCATCTACAAGAGAGAAAGTAGCATAAAGCCTTTAGATTCAAACAACACAATATCATATAGGCAAATACAAACAGGCAATAAACCCCAATACGTTCCATGGGGTTATTTACACTCTATGAAGTCTAACGTTCTTGTCTGAGGGCCAGGGTCATGGCCATTGATTTATCAGTGTTACATCATGCCTTTTTTTCCAACCCATTTTCTTCATTAACCACTTTCTGCTCAATCTGTTGCTGCAGGTACTTCAGATAACGAATACATTTAACAACTCTCATTCACATATTATGTAAAACTCTGGCACCAAATGTATCCTGCAAATCATGAATAATGCATGCTATTCTGAGCTCCTCGTGTTATCTCATCTTGTTATATGACCTATAGCCAAAATGATTATTTGTGAAAAATAATCAAATATTATAAATGCTCACCCGGGGCTTGAAAGATTACTGTGCATTTATCAGTCTGTGGGCAACAGAATGAACTGCGGTACTTCTTTCATTTCTTTAGTGGACGTGATTGTCCTGAATTAACACGCTAATGTGGTGGCTGTTGTTTGCACAGCCATTAAAAATGTAACTATTTTCAGCCTGGCGGACTGGCGATGGCAGCTGAGACTTCCAGCTGGTGGATTAGCTTGCCTCAACAAAACTTGAAATAAACTCTTGGTCTGTGGTTGAAAGCCAAAAACACATACGCACAAATATTATGTACATCGGATATAAAAAGTCTACCCAGCCTTGTTTAAATGAAGTTTTTGTGACTTGTAATGTGACTTGTAAGGTTGTGACGCCTCTGCCGTTGGTCTGTCGGTCAGTCTTGCATGTTTGCAGATTGGAGGCAGCTGGCCAGAGCAGCCATCTTTTAAGAGGAGGCCAACCGGATGAATGGGGGCCCATTCATACTGGGGCATGGTGGCCTACCAGAATTCTTTTCGTGAATGTTGGTTTCTTTTTTTGAAAAAGCATGGTTTATAGTTTTGGAATAAACCTTTTTCTGTTAGAGACCCTTAATTAGACCGTAACAAACTGGGGCCTCGTCCGAGATTGTTTGACATAATTGATCTATACATTTGAAATTACATTGTCCATTTATACCTTTTTTTTTTCTTAGTAGGTTGGATGGATGATAATGGCAGTGGGTTCCCTGCGTTTCTGTCAAGTTTTTTGAGTGTGTGTGAAACAAAAAGTTTTCTCATATGTCACTGATTCTTGAAACTTTGGCAAAACATGCCCCACTAAGAAAAGTGATCATTCTGTTGGAAATTAATAAAATGTTCATGCATAAAAAGAATCAAAGATATAATCAGTGGTTCCTTTGCAAATATGTAAGGTTCTTTTATAGATTTTATTTTTATTTTTGTTAATTAATGATTATATGCTGGCCCATTGCCTACAAAATCAGTTGTCCTCAGATAGGAGGTAATCGTTTAAACTTAATTTAAATAAAGAAATAAATGAATTGAATAATATTTACCACATGAAAGATACATTGTAATATGTATTAAAAACTACAAAGAGTGAGTTTTGAACAATATTTACTATTATGTGGTTGCTCAAAATGTGTCCCACATATTTGTCACCACCGTCAGATGAACATCAGGGGTTCTCAACCTTTTGCAAGCTGGGCCCCCCCCCCCCAAAGCTGGTTCATGGTAATTGGGGCCCCCCTTCTCGGCGCCACCCCCACTACACCACCTTGCATAGATAGCTATAGATAGATAAGCTTTATAATTGTATAGCAATAGCCTAAGCGGTAGTTCTGGAAGGAAGACTCTAATTCACAGCGGGTCAACAGGAAGGGCTGGCGTGTCAGCAGTCCGCTAACAGCAAGGGGGGAGGGAGGGGCGGGGTCCACGTGTAACAAACAAACAACCAATCTGAAGCGGCTATGGGTCGGTCTACTAATCATAACATTGCTGTCAAATGTTTAAGGAGTGATATTGGCGGGTCCTATCAGCTGTCATTTCAGGGCAGACCGGATCCAACCCTCCTCCACCCCAAGCAACTCCAGTCACCGTCAGTCACACTACAGGCAGCATCGGCCGGCAACAACTCCCTGACTTCACCACCACCAGTGTCTGGACTCAGGGGGGAAAATCTGGAGGATCAGAACTCTGAATCGCGGCCCCTGATTATCCTGGTTGAGGATAGAGTCCAAATCGCCAAAGACACTAAATTTTGTTATACAAGTAATAAAGGGGTCTATTTGCAGAACGAGTCTGTCCTGATTGAAATAAGGTTACATGCTTTACTGTTGGTATTATTATCATCATTATTATCAGGCCAGCGGCCATGCGCATGTGCAATTCATTTGCAGCCTGGACGCGCAGCAGTGAAGACACTCACGCCACTGCGCGATGCTACTGAGAGACTGATCGCCTGAGAGTGCTTTTGGACGGGGCGGGGGGCTCACGGCTGCCCCCCGCCCAGGATGATTTGTTTGTTATAATAGTCAAACCACAACAGCATTTCAACATGGGGGAATTTTCGTGAGATTTGTTTTTTCTCCCATCCTGTAGCCTACTAGCGCCCCCCTGGAAAAGTGAGGGCGCGGACACTAGGCAGACATTTAAATCCATAACAATACGCTCGCTCCCGTGGGCAGTAACTTGGCTACTTCCGTTTTTGCTTTTGCGTTGTGGCATTTGTATTTGTCTGACAAGTCGATTATAAGCATAGCATTCGATAATCGAGCGGGCCGGCAAATTCTGCTTAGTGCCGGCCTACAGCAGAATTTGATTTGGGGGCCCCCCTCCCACCACGCAGTCACCTGTGCTAGAAGATTATTGGCCCAAATGTCACGCTATGTTATAGCGAAAATGATAAACGAATATAGTGAGGTTATAATACAAAACTAGGGCTGCTGCAGCACTGAACGGGCCTTAGCCTCCCCTGGCATGTCGGGGGGCAGCGGTCAGCCAGAAACGTGGTCAAAAAGTTAAAAAAGGAAAAGGAAAAAAAATCTGGTCCCAGTAAGGAATCGAACCTGGATCTCTGGCTCCTTAAGCGGAGACCTTATATCTGAGCTATTATTCATGCTTGTCAATGCACGCACGTGAGCCGGGTGCTTCCGCCGGCTCGCTGGCCCTAAGCAGCCGCTTAGTTTGCTTATGCCTCGGGCCGGCTCTGTTCTGGGTTCGCTAACGAGGTCGTTGGTGCGTCGTTTTATGTGTAGGGACCCCGAGCAAGCTACTGATAAAGTTTGATGCTGTTGGCCATGACATCACTCTTTCCTTTCTCTTCCCACCCAGACTGGCACACCTGCTGCTGGTTTCCCAAGTGGTCCCCTGTGACAGCTGCTACATAAAGGAGTACGGCTCAGTGTGCCAGAGAGACACAGGGTGGGAGACAGACCAGACAACAGCGCTCACGATGCCCGTCATGCTCATCCATTTAGCCTTTCGTTTAGTTAGCAGTTTCTTTAGTTTTACCTGGAGGGGGAAACAGCTTTGACGTCCCTAAAGGGGGTGGCCTGGCCTTCCCCCGTTTCTTGCTTTTCTCCATGTCCAGGTCCCTTTCATTTTTGGCCTCTTCAGTTTGGGGTAAGGTACACACTGAAGTGTGCTTGATAATTTTGTTGCTTTGCACTTTTTCGTTACCATTTCCATTAATAAAATCATTGCCCCTGGAATTGGTTGTGATGTCCTTTTCTTGGGGTTTCTAGTTTGAGCCTTTCTCAGCAGTTTTGAATCTGTTTTTGAGACCGCAACAATTACTGGTCAAAAAAATGCCATTTGGAACGCGTTTGGCTAGCGGCCGCATCTTCGCCACTGATTCGCGATTTGGGGCTGTAGCATATTTGGGCCAAACTCTTATGGAAAGCCGTTTTAGCCATAATTAAATAAATGAATAAATACATGAATGAATAAATAAATATACATTTGAAATACATCGTGAAATAAATAAATGAGGCAATAAATACATAAAAATGAAATACATTTAATTATTTCATGGTACTTTTATTTAAAGACACTTATTTCATAATGCACCATTTATATATTTATAGACAACTTTTATCTTAAGCCTCTTCAGTTGATTCAGAATGCGTATTAACAAGAACTAATAAAAGAGACCATATCACGCCTGTATTATCTGCTTTGCACTGGCTCCCTGTTAAATCAAGAATAGAATTTAATGTTCTTCTCCTCACCTACAAGGAGCTTGCTGGTGAGGCACTTTCTTATCTTAAAGAGCTTGTAACACCGTACTGCCCTTGCAAGGCAGCTGCGTTCTATAGATGCTGGGTTACTTGTTGTTCCTAGAGTTATTAAAAGTAGGATGGGAGGCAGAGCCTTCAGTTATCAAGCTCCTCTTTTGTGGAACCAGCTTCCACTTTCAGTCCGGGGGGCAGATTCAGTCAGCTCCTTTAAGATAAAGCTTAAAACTTTCCTCTTTGATACCGCTTATATTTAGGGCTGGCTTAGGTTTGCCTGGACCAGCTCTTAGTTACGCTGCTATAGGCTTAAACTGCCGGGGGACTTCTTAGGACACACCGAACTTGCTTGCTTCTCTCTCTCTCTCTCTCTCTCTCTCCTTTTACTAAAATCCACGTTGGATTAATGCACATGACTAATTCAGCTCCTTCCCGGGAGTTCTTTGTGCTTTCTCGCCGAGCAGGTCTCTGCAGATCGTAGTTCCGTCAGGACCCTGGTCCTGACTCTGGTAGTGGCCCTGCTGGCACCTGCTGCTGCTATCATCATCATCATCATAATTTTAAATATGATTCATATCACTATTGCCCTTTCCTAAAATCTTTGCTTTCCCTCCCCACAGTCTTCTGTGGATGGTGGTTCGATCTGACGGTGGTGGCCCCTGCAGTGGTCCTGTCGTACACCTGACCGGCTACTTGGAATTCTTTGAATAATTTCTGTTATAGAAATTGAATCTGTATGAGTCATTCTGTACACATGACATCTATTGCAGTCTGTCAATCCCGGGAGAGGGATCCCTCCTCTGACGTTCTCCCTAAGGTTTCGTCCCTTTTTTCCCTCGAAGGGTTTTTTTATTTTTTGGGGAGTTTTTCCTGTGCCGATGTGAGGGTCTTGGGACAGAGGATGTTGCATGTGTACAGACTGTAAAGCCCTCCGAGGCAAATTTGCTATTTTGGGCTATACAAAATAAAATGAATTGAATTGAAAAAAAATTTAATTTTATTTCATAATGCCGTATTTCAAGACACATTTCACGGTCTAATATGCAAATCAGGGGGCGTGGCTATCTCTCACATTCTGTTCCGAATGCAACAGAGCTGGGACAAGGGCTTCGGTGCGAAGTCTCCCCCGGATAAAGTGATCGATTTTCGGACACTTTGGGCAACCTTGCCCGGGGTGTGGAGCTAACACAAACAATTGTCCAAGAAAAAGGAGAAAAAAAGCTCACGGGGGTTTGCCACTAAGCTAATCGGTGTTTCGCACGTGGATTTGCTTGTGTGAATCCAGTTGTCCTGTCACCTCTCCAGCTGACTCACCCGTCTCTCTCATCAAATCCCATAAACAAGGAAAGCCAGGGATTAGTCCGAGCTAAATACACTAAGCTCATTTGATAATCACAGCTTCTCCCCAATCTCTGCTAATTAACAATGGATGTGACAAAATGAATCTGCATGAATGCCTGTGAGTGTCCATCGGTGTTATCAGCTTCACATGAATATATTTCCTGCCTGCATTTTACAACCGTGTTTTTGGCAGTAAACTGTTTTGGTCTGACTCCAGCACATTGATAAGCTTAATTTCACCACAGACTACACTTGAAACCTTTCGAAGTTCAAGCTGTAGACTCCCACTGAAAACACCCTATGGGCACTACCGTAGAGTAAATGTCGCATTTTTTTAGAATGAGACACGCGCCGGCGGAGAACAGAGTTAAGTACAGTTTTTTGGCTGTATGTGTCCGGCGATAAATCCGAGAAGTCTGCAGTTTTTTGGTTTCACCACTGGCATGATATGCCATGATGTCGAGGCAAGACGCGAGTCGTGATCCACATTAAAGAGGGTTTAATTTTTGAACAACCCAGAGTAACGTAAGCTATGCGTTAGACTCCAACAGTTAGCATCTATGGCTAGCATACCCAAACTACGGTAGCTTAACATGGACAAAAGACACCCGGAGGGTGTTGTCTCACAACAACCTCCTCCTGCGGGAGCGCTCCACCATCTTCCTACGGGCTGCAACACAGGCCTAGAGTGCCCTCTTGCGATTTAGTGTGAAAATAACATGTGAAATTATATAATAATGTGCTAATAATTTCAGACATAAGTCGCTCCAGAGTATACGTCACACCCCTGGCCAAACTATGGAAAAAAAACGGAGACTTATAGTCTGGAAAATACGGTATACCTTTCTACGCCCAGGCTGGTACTTCCCTCCTCACACTAGTCCCAGTGACAGTTTGGTCTAGACCAAAATGAGATTGCATGTTCTGCATCAGAAATTCATTCAAAAGTCAGCCTAGGTTTTATGCTACGGTGGGAGAAGAGTGAGGTGTCTTGTCCAGTCCATGTACTTTTGGGAACAAAATATTTGTTAAATATTCTGTTTTCAAAATTCATACACTTAATTTTTTCATAGAGGATGTAGTGTCTTTTTCTAACACCCAAAATTGCAAATTACAAATTTGGCTTTACAGGGCTTCACAGTCTGTCCTCCCAACATTAAACTTGTTCAGCGTGATGGTAATTGTGAGTATAGCGGCTTTTCAGCTAGATACATTTGATAGGTGTAGCCAGGGGTCACCAACCTTTTTGAACCTGAGGGCTACTTCATGGGTACTGTGTCATACGAAGGGCGCTCGGTTAATGATACTCATTTATGTGAAGACAAGGATCATTTTTACAAAATAAATTCACAACATTTCATGTGAAAAATCTTTTTATTTCACTAGCCAGTGGCAAACCCTTTAAAAGAAATCTTTAACTCATTGTGAGCTATTGGGCTAATTTGAAGTTTTTTTTCCTATAAGGAGGCTTAACAGCCATCCTGTGATTCCACATAATTCCGATTGAGAGGAATACGAGTCACACTTCTTAAACATCTCTGTATTCTATATTGTGCATTTGTCAGGGGTCGTGTCGGGGAGAACCGGAAGGAGGGAGACTCACACGCAGGGTTCCAAACCAAAAGACTTTAATTGCCAAAGGCAAAACAAAAACGCCACGTGGGGCAAAACACAGCTCAGGCCAGAAACAAACTCCAACGAAGACACCTAACATGCGACGATGACACGACACGAGGCAACAGACACACAGGGCTTAAATACACGAGGGAGGTGCAGGTGATTGGACACAGGTGTTCACAGGGGAAGACAGGACAACGCAGGAAGTGAAGTTACCCAGGGAAACCAGAAACACAAAACTCAACACAATAAAACAGGAAGCGAGGTTCAACCATGACAGTACCCCCCCCCTCAAGGACCGGATTCCAGACGGTCCCAGAAGGCCTGAGGGGAGGGCGGAGAAGCAGACAGATCAGACAAGGGGCGGGAGGGTGGGGATCCGAAGGCGCCGGTCCCTCCGGGGAACTCTGGCGGGCGAGCCGGCGGACGGTCTGGAGGACGGTGAACCTCCAGGGTGCGGCGACCGGACCTCCGGGTCTCCGGGCTACGCCAGTCAGACGCGGCGGGCTCGGGGGGGCGGCCGTGACGGCGGTGGGTGCGGGACCTCGGGGACCGCGGGCTGCGGCTGCAGGGCATCATGGCCGCTGACGGCGGCTGCGTGACCTGGAACGGCGGCCTCTCTGGCGACGGGGCAGGAAGGACCGGGCTCGGGAGCACCGGCCCAACCTCTGCCCCCACCCCCTCCTCAAGGGCCGGATCCCAGACGGCCCTTAAGACAGTCAAGGGCGGGGGGGAGAGGACCAGAGGGCGGGTGAACGCCCAGGCACCGTGGGGCCGGGACTGGGGGAGTCGGGGGCACGAGGAGTCGCGGGGGTCGATGCTGCCCAGCGCGGAAAGCATTGCGCTGCGGCAGGGCCGGGACAGGAACGGACGGGGGCTCGATGCTGCCCAGCGCGGGAAGCGTTGCGCTGCGGCAGGGCCGGGACAGGAACGGACGGGGGCTCGATGCTGCCCAGCGCGGGAAGCGTTGCGCTGCAGCACGGCGGCGTCCGGTGGTCGCTGTAACCCAGCGCGGGAACTGTTGCGCTGCAGCACGGCGGGGTCCGGTGGTCGCTGTAACCCAGCGCGGGGAACGATGCGCTGCGGTTCGGCGGTGACAGGAAGGGGGGGAAGTCGCGGGGCCGGGACTGGAACGGGCGGGAGCTTGAGGAGTTGCGGAGGTCGATGCTGCCCAGCGCGGAAAGCGTTGCGCTGCGGCACAGGGAAATCCGGAGGTCGCCGCTGCCCAGCGCGGGAACCGTTGCACTGCAGCACGGCGGGGTCCGGTGGTCGCTGTAACCCAGCGCGGGGAACAATGCGCTGCGGTTCGGCGGGGACGGGGGTCCGCTTCGGCCCAGCGCCGGAAGCTGTTGCGCTGCGGCTTAGCGGAGGCAGGGGGTCGCCTCGGCTCCGTCAGGTGCCCATAGGCGCCGTGGCGGCTGTCAGCCAGCCGCATTACCTGGTCCCAATGCTCGCTGACACCCGGAGGGCGAGAATCTGGCCAGAACCGGCGTGGTCCATCCATAGCCAGGCGGGATCCACGAAATTGGTTTTCGCTGAACCCTGCTGCGTCTCGTTTGGGTCGCGTCACTCTGTCAGGGGTCGTGTCGGGGAGAACCAGAAGGAGGGAGACGCACACGCAGGGTTCCAAACCAAAAGACTTTAATTGCAAAGTCGAAACAAAAACGCCACGTGGGGCAAAACACGGCTCAGGCCAGAAACACAGACTCCAACTAAGACACCGAACATCAGACAATGACACGACCTGAGGCAACAGACACACAGGGCTTAAATACACGAGGGAGGTACAGGTGATTGGACACAGGTGGAAACAATCACACAATCACAGGGGAAGACAGGACAACGCAGGAAGTGAAGTTACCCAGGGAAACCAGAAACACAAAACTCCACAATAAAACAGGAAGCGAGGTTCAACCGTGACAGCATTATATTACGGTTTATCTGCATCTCATATTTACAGGTAAAATAAATTTGCACTATTGTGACATTTTCTTGCACTACATTAATTTATTTTATATAGGTACATCATTTAACATCACACAGTATGCACAAACTGTATAACAATTCCAGACATTTGGAATGGAGAGCAGGTTGGTGGGGACTCTGCAGGTACAGAGACAGTGTTCTCCAGACTTTACAGAGCACAACGATGTCGACATCATAAGTCTTCATCCGTTGACGAGCAACTGTCCAAGTGTTCCTCCTCAGAGGAAGACACCATGTGCCGTCCCAGAATACGGCGATACGTTGCGCGTGCTGAAGTCTGCACTTCCCACAGTCTTCTTTTTATATGCAGAGTAGTCCCTCACGTCCACTCTGTGTCAATGCTTCAGTGCTGCCTAGGATTGTTTGACAGCAAATATTAAAATAATTAGTTAGCTTTATTATCATCAGACAAGAAAAGGAAACAAAAGCATTTATATATATATATATATATATATATATACACATACACACACACACAATAGGGGAGGCACGGTACATGAAAAAACATCCGAACTGTTCGGTTTGTGTGCGTTGCACGGTTCGACGCATGCGCAATGTAGCCTCGTGCCCGTTTGTCACCTCAGACACAGCGTTTCCTTTTCGCGCGAAATAAGAGTTGCGTGGACACGCAAATAGACATTAAAAGTGGAGCATGGAGTGCAGCATGGAGTGCCATTTCTACACGTGATGCTGTCACATCACGTGTAGAAATGGCAAGTGGGAGAGATAAGGAAGGCTGCCCGGAGGATGCGCCAGCGTCGTATGAAGGCGCATGCTTCTGCGTCAGCGTCTCCGTTGCGTTTGCGTGATTCAATTAATGGTTAAAAAAGGCTTGCGTGTGTTGCAAACCAATTCACCGCTAGAACACCAGGCGGAGTAACGTTTACTGTCGAAGACGACCTAGAGCAGGGCTATTCAATTAATTTGGAATTAGGGCCGGTTCATGGAATCAAGGCAAAACAAGGGGCCGGAGAATATGAGTAATTATAGTAACAAATAAAGACATTAAAACAACATGCTGAAGGAGTCGTCAATATATTCTATTTTTTAAATGCAAAACAAAATATGCACATTGTGATGCACTAAGACACGGAGGCCTAAGGCATTGTTACATTAAAATGGCAATACAATGTTGAAAAATCAAAGACACAGACAATTAGGGAAATGCAATTAACTAACTGAAAACATCCACTTAATTGCACATAACTGTACCAACTACAGCTTGTTATCCTCAATTAACAATGAGGAGATACATTTCAGTATTACAAGAGGGAAATAATTCTCAGAAACATCAAACTGCCCCCTTCTCAACTGGCTAAAAACAGAAATGCAGCTAAATGGTAACTAAATACAACTCACACTTTTTTCCCTCTCAAAAAATGAAATAGACGTCCCTATAAAATAAATCCTCACATGGACTACTGCTTCACTCACTTTTGTCCAGTCTGAACATAAATCAGACGCCTTAACAATCAGTCTAGGTCGGCCATTGCACAGAATTAAAACAGCATAACAGTGCACTTTAGCAAGGCATAACATTTCAAACTGCATTCAACAATAATACCTAGAAAAACCAGTGCATAATATGGGGTGAATAACATTTTGCATCATACTGTTCAAAAAAGATTTCTTGCTTGACTAGTTATGCATATTACCTTGCATGTAGCTCGCCAACATTGGCCACCTAATGAGAGAAATGGCATTTTTTTGACTTGGCAAAAGCAGTGAAGTCAGGTGTATATGTTGTCAGGGCATCGCGCAAGCAGTGTTGCAGATGCTGGTCAGTGAGGGATATGCGATCTAAGCCATCTAATGTCATTGTGAATCAGCAAATCTTTATATTCAGCAGACATGTCAGTCAACAGCTTGCGGAAAAGGCGGTGCTGTAAACTGGAGGTACAACGAATTAAGTTTATAATGGCCGTAACCGAGTCCATGGTCGCCTTTGGTGGATGAGGCAATGCAGAGATCTCACCTGCGGAGCCGGCGAGTCCCTGATCCCGGCCCGCCATTGAGGGCGCACCATCCGTCACCAACATGTTGACGCGTGCCAAGTTGTTTTCCTCAAAGTATGAAGCAATTTTGGTGAAGAGAATTAGTCCAAGCAGATCCTCGCGAAAACATTCCCCGTCAAAAAAAATCGCACAGAGGCACAACTGTGCAACATTGCTGTTATCAGTGGACTCATCCACGGCCAAAAACATCACGTCGGATGCAAGGGACTCGACTCTTCTCATATTTGACGTGTCAGAAATTGGAATTTGCTTGATTGAATAGATAATGTTTTTTCGTGTTTTTTCATCGATTACCACCTCCTCAATGGATGCTAGCATACACATCAACATTGCTGCTGTTCTTCGTCTCTTTTTGCAGACATATGTGTCCCGTATTTCCTCCACAACTTTAACGCCCCCTCGACCGGCAAAACCGACGTTTGCAGAGATCTACGTCCATGAATTGGAGCCCATCCGCGCGTCTTTATAGTCCGCCAATGACGGGTGTGTTTCTAAGTGGTCATATTTACGGATTTCTTCAGACAAAAGCTTAGATCTGATTCATTCTCCCGTCAAATATATTTGTTTGAATAATGGCGGAATTACGCTATGAAACCGGAAATCCGAGAATACCTGCAGCTTGCGTTTTCTTGCGGAGCTTTCGTATCCGTAGACGCAAGGGTTGGAAGAATTGGTCGACACCCGCAAGGATGCAAGGGGGGGTGGGACTCTACGCAAGGGGCGCTTGCGTTTCTCCGAAAACGCAAAAGCATAAACTAGGCTTGTGTGTGGGAACATTTGGGATTTCTTGTTACCTATTCGGTTCTATCAACTGAAATAAAACACTTCTAATATGTCAATTTATCTGAGAAGACATCACGCCAATGTGTCGGTACTAGACAGCGGAAGCAGGAGAGAGCCTGTTAGGAAACAACTTCTACTGTCCGCAGCATTCAGCAACCTCTCGTGAGTCGGAGTGGGAAATAGCCATAACTAAAGCAATGGGGATGTTTATACCCAAAGATATGCAACCTTACAGCGTGATTGAGTGTGAAGGGTTTCGTCAGCTGGTGAAAGAACCGCGTTCTAATATTTCCTCCCACCGACACTACGTAATTCCATAACCGTATGACGAGACACGAGGAGAGAAATAGTTAAAGAATTGTCCCACACAGCCCACGTAGCTCTTAATTAAAAGAAAGAGCTTCTTTTAAAAGATACAATTTTTGTAAGAGCTACACTGAAGTTGGCAGTTTGATTAATTTTAGTGTGCTAAAAAGGCACATAAGTTCCTGTTGAGATGGCAATACACATTCTCCTTTTTTGCCAACTAAATGAAAAGTATGTCTTCTCTTGCTGTATCAAAATCTCAGTTTCCCTCAGAGATGGTCCCAATAATGGGCTGAAAGTCAAGTGAAATTCAGTTTGTTGCAAGATGTAACACTTTCTTAAATACTGTAACCTACATTGTGGATAATTCAGCTATATAACATATGCTGAAGTACATTTCTGGAGTATAAAATAAAAATAAAAACAAGAACCGTACAGAAACGAAAACCGTGACCCTAAAACCGTCATATGAACCGAACCGTGTCTCCCGTAATATATACATACTTTGACCTGCGATTCCTTCAGAGCGCTGGGAGGAAAGTGCTTCAGTCGTTCCAGCCATGCTCCGCATGTACTCCCAGTGCTGCTTGATTTCTTGAACCACGATTACCGCTTCTTCCTTCACTCTATTCAGCAGCATTACTTTGTCGTAAACTTTTTTTTCTGGATCATATCACCGTAACCTGCAATTCATCCCATCACACATGTCAGCAATTATAGAACGGTTTTAAGGTTTGTGCATTAGCAATCTTACACTCGCCAGGAGAAGTTGTCTTCGACCAAGAGCTCGTCAGGAGGAGGAAGTTTGTCAGCATCCCCCACAACATTGTTGTAGTCGGCAATGGCATCATCCAAAGCTTTCTTTTCTGCAGCGATCTTTTTTCTAAGTTGATGTCTCCGCTTATTGCCAACTGAAGGGTGAAACAAAAAGATGATTGTGCAAGATTATAAATTTACAGGATAATAAAAATAAATAAAAAACCTTTTGGTCTCACCAGTCTGACAATAGAGCTGAAGCTTTCGCTGCTTGATGCTCAGATAGTCCTTCAATGGTACTTTGTCATTTGGAACAGTTGCTCCTTCTGAAGACAAGTAAAGTTACTTCAGTTGCATCCAAAAGAGATATAGAAAAAGGTGAAATATCAATTTGACCACATAACTCCAATGGGAACAAAAAACTTAAATCAATGTTATTTCCAATTAGTGAGGTCTAGAAGAGAATATTCTGTAAATAGGCATAATACACAATAATCTTCTCCCCATACTACCTGAGATCCACTGCTGAACATCAAACACCCATTCCTGTACTGTCTTCGCGTATAGACAACTCCGTGGCCAGTTTTTGAAGGTCCATAGATGCTTCTGGAATTCTCTGTACAGTCTGTGAAAACAAATCAGTGCCAAAAACTTCAGTGTTGTGGAAGTTTTTGGTCAAACACTTGTGACATCAGAGGTATTACAGATGAGGAGCCCCAAAGAGTCTCCTCCTTTCACATTTTTACCCTCACCAACATTTGATAGTTGGTCAAACAACAACTCCTAATTAGGAAGAATCATCCTTCTCCCCCTACCATTTAGCTTTTGTTTACCTATTTGCACTAAAAGGGTTCCATCAGTTCAAGGACAAAGAACATGCTCACACCGTGTGTTGTCTATTATGACTAAACATTCTGCCTTACTCGGTTACCAGTCCCACTGTGTCCCGTCAGTTACACTTGTTAAATAAACGTATTGTTTATAATATAATTATACAGAGTACAACAAACCGTACAATTGAATAAGATTCTTTGAAATTTAAAGTTTTTCCATTACAATAGTCACAATATATTCCGCTTGTTCCAGCCACTTGCTTGGATTGTAAGCATATCTGTGCGAACTTGACAAAAAAAAAAAAAACATTAGGCAAAGAAACAATTTAGATGAAGAAATATTTACCCCCTTTTGCCGTGAACCTAGAACATATGGCTGCTCGAGAAAGGAAACTGTTTACTTGTTCAACTTCTTCTCCTATGGTTGTACCTGTTACGTCCTCCCCACTTCAATTATAAAACATTTAATTGTTACACTTTGGAAAAAAAAAAAACACATGAGTGGGGGGGTTTGTAAAAACAATGTGTCAATAATCACCTCACATATCCATGAATGTGCTTCAACATGCATAATCGAAAGAAATGGGCGCATGTTCAACAGGTGTTGTAGCTCTGGACAGAAACAGAAAACCCTCTCCAGATATGGCCAGTATTTGCAGACTACATCAGAGCAAAAGAAATTCACAGTCTGTGAAGTCAACTGTTTCTGTAGATATAATGGGTACGCGAATATTTCACCACGGAACATATTTAGTCCTTTGAGCAAGACCCCGTGACGGCAGACAGCAACTTCAACGCCTTCCTCATCCAATTTGCTTGCTGACTTGCTCGCAGACTCTCGTGCTGCCACCCATTGACCTGTTCCACATGTCCCTTTCGCAGATTTCTGAAAAGAGATGAACAGAGACATATGTAGATTAACTCAAACTGTATAAATTCAGCAGTGCATGTCTAACATGTCTATGTGGTTGTCATAGTAAATACAAATATATTGCAAGTGGTTATCAAAATTTAACTATAAAGAAATGTAAATTTCTTTGTTGTTTCAAATGTTTTCAGCAATCCCTTCAAATTTCAGCTTTTTGCATTCCAATGCATTTAAGTTTGTTTTCATCATTGCCACAATCTTATGCTGCAGTAACAGCAACTCTCCAATAGTAGGCCAGCTCTGAAACACTTATCTTTAATCTACCACTGAGGCATCCAGGCACAACTAGCGTGGACAATGAAGAAATAGACCAGTTTAATGGCTCACGGAGCCCTCTCGTAGCAAATGCTAGCAAGCCATTCATTTAATTTGGGGGGGCGGGTGCAACATTTTTATATTAAACTAAATAAAATGTTCTTGGTTTCTCGATACATTAGTCTAATGGTCATTAAATAGCCAGAGTTAGCAGTCGTTTCTCCCACTTTCTAGTCATCAAGCGAAGGCTATTTAGTTGACCCCTAGGGGAATTATCTGCAACAGTTTTTCAAGGAATAGGCTTTATATTTAAACTGCAATTGGCATAGCTCCATCTCAATGACCTCAAGCTAAGCAGTTTGCTGCTAACTCTACCACTAATCAGGGTGTTCAATGTCAGATGAGGGCTGGCTCTGATGGGGCAGAGCCAACTTGGCTTCCAGTTCAGTCTGATTGGCATGGTGAAATCCTAAACCTGGACAATGAAGTTGGAGTAAATGCGTAGTACACACAGAAATGTTTTATTTATATTCAAGTTTTATAAATTCTTGATAAATTATCCAAGAAGAAACAATGCCAGGCTACAGGCAGTTCAAGGAAGCAACATGTGGAATAAAGTTCTTAGTTATCTACAACTTTAGGACTGCTGCTGTTGGCTTACTGATGAATGAGATGAAGCAGGAAGAGGGGGGCTTGACCAACGTGTCATGTTGGGGCAAGAGTGCCTTCTCCCGCCCTGCCATTGTCTTTCTCTCTCTCTTCTTGGTTCCTGACTACAGCACTTGTGATAATTTGGTTAGTGGTGGGAGGTTGAGGACAGTAGGTGAGACTAAGGTTTTCTCTACATACGTGTAGTTAGTAACGGCAAGATTAAGCTTCATGAAGCATTGACGCTTTTCATCCAACTGGTTCACTCATGGGCCAAAGCGTCATAGGCTTCATTTGGTTTACTGAGCTTTGTTGTTTGTGATTCTAATATATAAATCAGAAACTTATTATTGTTGTGTTTGTCTTGTATTAGAATTGCGGTGTCAAGAGGGTTGTCATGCGAATGTGCTTGTTTTACTTGGAAAACATTTCTATCTATTGCGTTTTTCAAGGAAGCATTTCCTAAATCATTCACGTGATACCGCCGGCTTCTGAGGCTTCTAACGTCACCAACACAAGCCTTGATACTAGGGATGTGCAAAGCAGCTAGTATTTGTATTTAACCATTTTTTTGAGTTACACTTCTAATTTACGTTAAAGTGTATTCTTTAATTATATACATTATAATAATTATGGATATGCAATATTGGTTGATGTTTTTCCATAAATCCAGCAATGAACATGTAATAAGGAACGTCATAGAAAAGAAAACATGGCAGCCATCACCTCATCCATGGTTAAACCAACAACCAGTGTTGGGAACGTTACTTTTAATAAAGTAATTAGTTATAGTTACTCACTACTTGTTCCAAAAAGTAACTGAGTTAGTAACTGAATTACTCTACAATAAAAGTAACTCGTTACCAGGGAAAGTAACTATTTACGTTACTGTTAAAAAAGTAGAGTTGCTTACAACTGATGTCGACAACGTTTTTGCTCCTGCACATAATGTAGACATTACTTGCTCGTTCTGTGGGGTTTCTAAGTTCGATTGGCAGACGGCGCAGTGCAGCCGTCTTGGGACGTGTTATTTTGCTCAACAGGGTTCGAATCCAGGTTGTGGCGATCTTTTATTAAATATATTTTCTTCAATGTATTTTTTTATACGTGGCAGTGATGTAGTGCTCACTTGTAAAATCGTAATCGATTCTATGAAAATGTGAACATTTTCAGCAATATGTTTGCAAATGTGGGACGAATCACGTGACCATCATGAGTAGACATATTTAAGAACCAGTTAAACACTGATGAATAGAAAACACGTCTCCATTCATCATAGTGACCTAGACCTTTTTCTTTGTTCCGTGTTACACTTACTACAGACAGTATATACTGTACATACATGTGTTGTAAAATATTTTAGAATATTGTTTTTATACTCACAACTCAAATACACGGTAACAAATATATTTTATTTTCAACAAAAACAATGCACACAGTGTACATCCCAACCAACACAAATTTGCACATAAAGTGGTTTACATATAAAATTTACTGTATTCTGTTACAGTAAAAAAAAAAAAAAAAAAAAAAAAGCATCAACTGCGTCTGCACATGCGTCTTCTCAGCTTGGAGAAGGGCTGTGTGCGTTTGTGGATTTGGTCATACACTTTCTATCTCCGATCTCTGATTGCTAATTGTAACACTGTGTGACAGGTGTTTGCCCATGTGATGAGTCAGTGTGCTTAGTGGGGCAATTGACTTAAGAATTTTGAATGACAGTGTGTTTCTTGTGAAAACAAGATTTTCCTTCATGAAAATTGTGCCAAATGCAGAGAATTGTGTGTAGCGTTTTGAAAAAAGTGTGTTTTAGAACGGGAATTTGAGCGTAAAGCAGGAATTGTGCTTGTACTTTAGCAGAATTGGTTCAGGGGGTTGGTGCGCAAGTTACATGTTGTGGTAATTGTTTATACACAAATTCTGGTACTTGACACAGAATCGAGAAAAACTGTAAACGTACCATACAACTCCCACAAGTGCATACAATTCGACATAACTACACAAGCATTTTTTAAAAATCTTTTTAACCGAACGTTACTCTGTCAACTGCCTATTGTCTAAATGACCGGAGCTACGTTAACGGTGCGAACATGAGATCACCCGTCGGCAGACGTCAATAACGCAGCGTAATGGAATAATCTCCCGATCAAACTCCGCATCCCGAAAGTTATAAACTGCCTCCAGAACCCAGTCAATGTACAAAAGGTACAGGTTTCTTTGTTTGGGTCAACCACAGGTTTTTAATGAATATTGTAAATTGTTCACTAATTCACATAATTTGGTTGGGATGTCTTTATCCCTACCTCTCAAATAGACTGGCACCAAAAGGGACTTAATTGTCATCCTGACCTCAAACCCGCAAGAAAAGTAAATGCCATTTGAGCTAGGCAAATAAAAAGGTGTGTAGTGGTCATGGATCCAAAATTAATTGTCATTTAGAAAGTTGCATCTTTATTGAATTCACTTTGTGATGCAAGGTAACCTACAGCTAAATACATATTACAAAAGAAGCAAAACAACACAAAAGACAATGGCAAAAAACTCAAACATAGAACTTGTTTCCTCTCATGTGACCCTATTCAAAAGGATTGACAAATTATATGACCCCATCCGAGATATGTCAAATTGCATCCTTGAGTAGTTACTGATTCATTTCTATGCACATACTGTATGAGAATGGAAGCCTGTCTGATCCTCTAACGAGACATCTGACCTTGAGTTAGAAATTCCATTTATGCATCAAATCCAAACTGTTTTTAAAACACTCTTTTAGTTGGGGATTTTTTTGTTTTTAGGGGAATTGCTGTGTCACAAGGAGGGTGTCGAGGTGCAGACCGAAAGAGGGTAGGACGCAGACGCAGGGTTTCAAACAAAAAGGGGCTTTAATAGAAAAATGCAAAAACTCAGGAATCCAAAAAGGCAAACATAGCCACGATCAGGAAAACCACCTGACACAGCCACTCCAACAAAAGACAATGACGAGACAAGGGACAAGAGGCTGACAAGGTTTAAATACACAGGGGAGTTGCAGGGGATTGGACAAAGGTGGGAACAATCATCAACAAGCAGACAATCACCGGGGAAGACAGGACAGGAAGTGAAGCTCACCCCACCCACGCGAGGCACGAACTACAGAATAAAACAGAAAAGGGGCCCACACCGTGACAGTTAGAAAAACATGAATTTAGAAGCTATTGAGTTATAAACAAATATATTATCCACGGTTTGGATGAAATTAAAGTAAAAAAACCCATAATTTAATTTTGAATCAGTAAAAATTATATCATTTGAATTACAAACTATTGGCACAGTGGTAAGCGGAGTGGCAAAGATCAGGTGTGATCCAGACTTGGAGAAGCCCTCAGTGTAGCACAACCCTTTTTTATTTCAATTGGAGCAGAGAGTGATTAACAATCTGAATAATGCTCCTGAAGTTGTTAAATCGCTTGGGGACAGAGAGAGCTGAAGGATAGAGGGCAAGACGGTTGAAGAGGAATGTTAATTTCATTAAAACGGTGGCTTGAGGAGTGGAAGTGTCAGGAGATTCAGACCAACAAGGGAAAAAACTCCCCCGCATTCTTTTATTGTTACATATTACACTGTCTCCCACTGCTCAGCCCAAAGCTCAAACTTAATTATTCCTCCTACGGTTAGACAAATAGCCACTTTGGCTGGGGAGAGTGTTCACACTGCCCCAGAGTGTATTGGTGCCTGCAATGCATTGATATGTAGGGCCAATATTAACATTATTGAATCTGGTCCAGTCAGTGTGTCATCCATCGTAGTCATGATGGATTTAACGCATTTTCTTTAGTAACATATTTAATGATAAACATCAGCATGGCACTGACTAACCAGGTCCTTCAACTAAACTGATTGAATTTAGGTGGAATAATAAATTACTTTAAAGTTTCAAAGTTCCGGTGGATCAGTCCAGACGACTGCTACTAGCATTTTACCAAACTGAAATTGTAAAGAGCTCTTTTTTACGATACAATCAGTGTTTTCAACCCTCACTCACGGCCATGAAAGTAGTCGATGGTATGGGTGTCTTAAAAGAATGCCTAGTGAAGCCTCCCTCTAAGACGTTTTAGGCAAAAGGGGAAAAACAAAAGACTGGGAAACCCTCGGCAAATACGGAACATAATGAGGGATTGATTATGCAAATGTTGCCCAACAAAAAAAATCTATTAAAGCCGAAGCCAGAACACCTGGACGACGGGTCAAGAGCAAACTGCGGGAGACTAATCTGTCTCTGGGCGGAAGAGCAGCCTACGTTTCCAACACCGGGGGCTACTCAACCTCCTGATCAAAAGTGACAAGGAGCAAGTTACCACAGAGCTGCATCCTCACCAGCCCCCAGGGCCCAGATACCATCTGATCAACTGTGCAGCGTGGCGCCCCGAGCCAACGACAGCAACGGCATAGAGGTCCAACCGGGATACCAACGGAACCCCTAGACCGGTGAACCCGAAGTCCAAGCGACAGCTGAAAATGACATGTAATCTTCTACTACATAATGCAAGCTTTGTCCAACTGTTTAGAGGCAGCAAAAATGGCACTTGAAGGCATTTTGGACAGGACTAACCTACCCAAATAAGGAGGGGATGATCTCCTTCTGAAAAAGGTATTTTCGAATGCGCGAAGATCAACGCCTGCCGAATGTACAACATCCAGTCCTGCAGGAGGTGATTGAGCCAGTGACAGTTGCTAAAGCATCAACCCTCCTGCAAGAGCTGCCTTCCTGCATCAGTCCAGGGCCTGACGACATCCTTAACATTGGCTTGAAGCGCAGTGACCCGCGGGACACAGCAACAGTGCTTAATGGCACACTCTACCTAGTGTTGATACAAAAGAACGACTACTCAGCAAACCCAGGGGAATACTGTCCGATCTCGATTAACAATACTTACTGCCGGCTTTATCACCACCTATTGGTACAGTACCTCCCCCTAACCATCATCAGGGTGGTCTTAGAGGCAGTGCTGCCCAATCCCTTCTGTGGCTACCTCAAGGCATGCTACGCCCAGGGAATCACTAACCTTTGTGGTACCCAGCAGAAAATGGTAAACAGGGTTCGGCAGGGAGACCCATTCTACCCCCTGTTGTTCAACTTGATCAACAACAAGGCGCTGACTGAGAACGAAGCCACAGACGTGGGATTCAAAATGTGTACCTGGTACCTTCTCCAGACGCTGGCCTTAGCGGATGACTTAGTCCTATTTGTATCATTATTGTGATAACAGCTGTTCGAATTCTCGAAAGGCTATGGAAAGCAGCTTCAATGCTATCTTTAAGGCTACGTTCACACTGCAGGCTGAAACAACCTAATTCCGATTTTTTCGCCCTTATGCAACCTGTATCAAATGTTTTCATGACAGTCTGAACGACACAGAACCAATCTTTTCAAATGCGACCCAGGCCACTTGGGTATGTGGACCCAATTCCGATACGTATCCGATGTTTTTAAATGCGACTTCAGTCTGAACGGCCAGGTTGCATGTATCCGACCTGCACGTCATTGATACTCGACAAACGTCATCATTCTGCACTGTTATGGGCTGCCGCAGACGTGTCTCTTCCTGTGACAGAATTAATCGAAGGCGCTCAGAAACATAATCAAATGTGGATCTGGACATTCGGAAGTTACTGATGAATTTGGTGTTCGTGAAGCATCACATCAGTATCCCACCACTCCTAGCTGCGACTCCGCACCGACATATTTCTTTGTACCGACATTGCTACCACTGCTCCACAAAACGCCAGAGCAAAAAACCTTGCTCTCACTGCATGAAAAGTGGGATTTTCGTCCCCGTAAATCTCCCTAATTTCCGACAATTTACAGGCCGCGCACGCCGCGTTCGCCTGTCCCGGAAATTGTCGGAAACAGGCTCTGACGTAGGTGGCGATCAGCTGGCGGAGGTGCGGATGACCCTAATTAGCATATGAATGCAGCGAAACCGCGGGTGGCCGAGCGGAGCGGGCTGAATATCCTTACTCCTTATTGGATGAAACCACAACTTTCAAACAAGTAAAATCACTCGTGATTGGCAGTAAAACCACATCTGGGCAGGCCTGGCTTGAGTTTCCTTACTCCTCATTGGATGAAACCACAACTTTCAAACAAGAAAAATCACTCGTGATTGGTTGGCAGATCTGTCGCTATTGGTCACCCAGCCTCAAGACCCCCAGTCTTACAGGCGGCTGGAAAACAATTAAATGAAAGTGGTATGAATAAAAATCAACACGCAAGTCACCGTAACATTAAACAAGGAAGGAGAAACAGAAAAAGTCACTTACAGATGTTGCTCCGAGCAAGTAGGAGGTCAGCGCCTCATTGTGAGGAGAAACTAGTCTGTGAAAACAAAATGTACAGTTATGATCGGTATCTATTCTATGGTATCTATTTCCTTAAACCGCACAATGAAAGCATGCTCTTTAAATCTTATACACTACAAAAATACACTTCAATAAAGCGGGTTCTGCTCACTAGTTCTTTTGTAAGGCTCCTCTTAGCTTTGGTTTTAGGCTAACCTACTTTTAGCTTAGCTAGCAGTCAAACATATTCTTACCTTGGGATTTCATGCGGCTGTCTCCTCTTCTTTGAGTCAGTCTCTCCCGCTCGTTCATATCGGCAGGATGGTGATTCAGCTGACGGACAGTCCGCTGATAGCAAACAGCAGTTTCTTCTCGACTGGCTGAAAGCTGTTGATTGCGTCCAAGAGGAGCTGAACGCGAGTTGAACGTCCGGATCCTCCAATCAGATACGAGGTCATTGTTACATGGAACGACTAGCGAGACCTGACTGCGGTGCCTGTGAAGCACCATGTCTGCGAGATGTAGTGGTTAATGCGTCCTCTGTGCATTTAAGTAAGACTAAAGAAAAGGTCACTGTATTCCTGCCACTATGCACATTAGTTGAGCTCTAGGAGAATGTGATCTCTGCAGACCCTTCATTCTGATTCTAATGTTGGTTGTTGTTGGTCATTTTACCTTGCTGATTCAGATTGAAACTAAGTCTTTTTTACATAACATTTGCCATAGCTAATGGCACACACAGTAATCTAGCATACTTAAATTAAATAAATCAATACAAGCTAAAATGTAAGAGTCTATAATTAGGCCTGATCTATTTGTACCAGAGATTTTCTTACCTTTTAAAAAAATGTCACCTGGGCTAAAACTCCCTCTGCAGCCCTGATTTGCATTTGTATAGCTCACAGCATTTTCATTTACATGTCAAAGCTTCCCCTAGAATTAGGAGGAGGGGAGTCATGGGGGGCCAACTGCCAAGGGAAGCCCACGTCAATTTTCCGGCAGTTTTCGGCTTTGCCCGCAAATTGCTGTAAACCTGAAATTCCACGACAATTTACGGTGCCGGAAATTGTCGGAAATCCCACTTTTCATGCAGTGTCTCCTCTGTTTTAATTTTTTTCTTAAAACGAGAAGATTGTAACTACTGGCTCCGTTGGCAAAATAACTTCCACTGTTGACATCCATGTTTAGCTAACAAGTGACGTCATTGACCGTTGAGTACTCTTCTGCGCATGCGGGCAAAGATTTTCTAATATGGAAAGATGTGGCACTCTCTCATTACTTCCGGGTTCTGGACGGGCTGCAGTAACACGTCTCTGTCCACGCGGGGCACTCACAGGCGAGTGCAGAATGCATGGGACTCTATCAGGCTTCACCCCCTAATGTCCTCTTTTCTCAGGATATAATTTTTTGTCAAGCAATTTGAAACTTGCATTCAAAAGGGGGGGCTAGAATAATACACTCAGCTGAAATTTGAATTTTTAAGTTCACTCATCTGTTCTAGAAATCCGTTCAAAAAATGTGATGACGTCACATATTTGCATACTGCCGAATCATGGCTTCCTTTCTCATGGCATCAGCAACATGATCGGCAACGATAACACCAGCTGCTATTTGAGGTAAACTTCGACAGAAAGTCCTCCTAAACTTTACATTTCTGATTCTGCTTTAGCTTCAGCTGCCATCAAACGGGGTCTCTGGTCAGTGACGGATTGCGACCGATTACGACCAATCAGCATTCATTAGCAGAATGCTAGCGTGTTCCGGCCAACAATGGCCCAACCTGTAAGAAATCGAAAGGACATAAGTACTCATTCATTCGACTTTTGGCCTATAATCTATATTGAACTTGCGGAATCAACAATAAAATCTATGTTGATTCAACAACAAGCAGTAGAAAAAGCTAAATTTAGCCGTCTAGCTTCATAGAGTCCAATACGATCTGCACTCGCCTGCGATCACCTCCAGTGGAATTTAACGGATCTGCAACCAAGATCGATACAATGGGCCGAATAGGGAGTGCCTAGGCTCTCCTTAGGCTCTGATGCGGGTCACTTCTGGGTAACTTCACGTTCACACAGGAGATCACATATAGGTCGCATTTAATTAGAAATATGAACGGCCTTGCAAAAAAATCTGATTTTTTCAAAAAATCGGAATTGAGCATTAAGCCCTGCAGTGTGAACGTAACCTAAGATGGGAAAGGAGATAATTTCGTCAATTTCAGCAGTGTGAGTAGATTACAACCAACTGTGTGATTGTCTTTCAATACGGATGGCCAGGGATCTAAAAGTTGAATGTTGATGATAAGAATTACTTTCTTATCATCTTCTTCTTTCTTAGCAGTAATTTGGAACAATTTGGTAAACCGATGTAGAAAGCCTCAGTCCTGAAAATGCTCACATAGACAGAGAATTGGGACCAGATTCACAAAGTGATAGCACTAAATCTAAACCTGTTCAAATAAGAGAGAAAGGTACAAATGCATCCCTAACATAGCTGTCAAGCCGATAACTTGTCCATGCTTTACATATTTAATGCGTGCATGCATACACGCAAAAACAATCCAATTCACAAATATCGGTTCTAATGGCTACATGCATTTACTTTGAAATTATTAATATTTTCAGTGTATGCTAGAAGTGATTTATTGTGCTATCAGCCACCCATTCACTGTTCATGTGATCTCTTTTTGCTCTAGAACCAGCGTTCTCCACAGGTGGAGGATAGCCCCATGGTGACCACAGAGGATTTGAACCATGGTGTTTTAGTATCAAAGCCACTTACAGAACGTGTCCTTAGAACATTACAAAGAGTCGATTGTAATGATTCTTACACTTTCATTTGCAGTTATCTTCCACTACTAATCCGCTGATGTGACTGTTCTAATAGATTTTTCAAGATGTTGCCGTTTTTCAGGCTGTTGCTTATTTTCTGTCATCTAACAGTGCCGTAAATAATTTAGAAGTCATACAATTTTCAGTCTCCTATGTGGTTAACAAGAAAAGCCACTCTGTGCACAGGATGCAAATTCACGACTTATTCATGAGGCCGAAGGAAACTATGAGATTTGGACACACGGCCCAGACATTACCCATTCATCAGGCCTGAGCGGTCTTTATTAAGCAAGGTCAAAGCTATGCAGCTCGCTGCGTCGCAGCAGTAGGTCACTGAATGGCTGGATGGGAGTCTGGGAGGGATTAAAGCCAGTCCCAGCAGGACTAAAAGCAGCTGTGTAACATGAATGTGAAACCAGAAGCGGAATCTGTTTACTCTTTCTAGCAATGAAGCCTTTTGCGGTGCTTGTTGTGAAAATGTGTTCTCTGGGGTGACGGCATGGAAGGGTTTTCAATTTCTGTCCACTGTCTGTTTGGATTTTTTTTTTAAATCGTGGTCTGAGCTTTGATTCATCTTATTTTCTTTCTCCACAGCCCACATGACCAGATGATATCTAGCAGGGCTGATGGAGACGTAATTAATACCAGTAACTCTGGTATTAATTACCAGTAACTGCGTGACTTGGACAGCTGCTAAGATTTCTTGCTGTTTAAAACTGGGTTCATAATCTGTTTTGGAACAGAATGTACAACCATTCTCGACAGACATCTACAAGTTAACACATATTTCCTGCCCTTTAATAGAGGAAGGCATTGTAATGAAACAAAGAATGGCTCTTTGGGGTATTTCCATAGGCCACAGGGGACTGTACACACACACATGGAATGAGAAAATAGAATGCCGAATGGCCATATACATATGACTCAAATGACGAAAAAACAATCCCAGCAAATGCTGTTGGTGAAATTAGTGTTTCAGTTTAACACAAGCAAAAGAATGGGAGTAAATAATTTTTCTGTGGATTGCAAGCAATTGTCCTGTCGGTACTGAGGCTGACAGCGTATGATGCATGTATACAAGAATATCTGCTGTATTCTTAGATTACATATTTATAAACTTTTCATGGTAGGACAATCATTGGTGTGCTTTTACGAATACAAATACATGTCATTGCGTTTACAGAATGCAGGAATATTTAGGGCCTGAGCCGACTGAAAATCGGGCGAAGCCCTATTGTGTTTCGAAGAATTATTATTATTATTAGGGCCTGAGCCGATTGAAAGTCATCATCTTGGGGGTCGCGCTTTTAGGTTTGAAAAAATGGATCTCTAGAAATTTTCAAAAAGTGCTTCCTCTTGGGAATTGTTTTTCTACTTTCACCGAGAAAGTTGAAATTTTCCACACAGGTGCTCTTGGATGTGCTCTACAAAAAAGTCAATCATTGTATGCAAATGCGCCTGCCAATATTTTCTGCCATTTTGAATTTTGTGAAAAACACGTTTTAGCGAACTCCTTCCAGACGCTACGTCCGATTCTCCTGGGAATCTCGCAAATGCATTATTGGCTTACTGCCACCTGATGTTATTGAACATCTCCCATTTGGTTACAATTTTATGGACCAATAAAGACTCAGAACCTCAAAACTACGAGGCCTGTTCTCACAAAATTGATGTTCGAATGGCTTCCCAGAACATCCCCAGAAATTTTCAGAATATTTGAAGACTAGGGGGCGCTGTTATTGATTGCTGAATATTTGCACTTTTCGCCCGTTTTTGGCGATAATTTGCGTTTTTTTGGCTTTACATACGAACGATTTCCTCCGACAGTTTACAACCGATCGATTTCAAATTCAGGGAAATAGATCATGACACTGGTGTGGTCCTCTGGTATTAGAATCAAGAGTTTTCGTGAAACTACCTGGGCGTGAGCTGCCCTCCATTTTGGGTGATTTTCTTGAAAATGTAAAATGCTATAACTGCAAGGAACATTGATATTTCCGTCTAAAATTCAATATCCATGATGCTAGTGTAGGCCTTGAAGGATTAAAATGCAGTGATTCAATATATATGTATATATAGCGCCACCTATTGGCAATTTTTACACTTTTATGTGCGTTACCTCCTGATTTCAATGCTTCCTAATGGCATTCAGGCTTAATAGCTTCCCCTACACATAATGACAAAACGGCCCAGCAACTGTTCTACACATTGTCATGAAGCAGCCCAGCAAATGCTCTGATCCAGGTGCATTCAATGCTACCTGATGGCATTTTGGCTCAATAGCTTCCCCTACTTATTGACGAAGGTGATCATACAGCTCTGCTCTCTTCAGGGAGCCACACAGCGTGTGTAGTTCATGAGTTACTATTTTCTGATGGAGCGGAAGTGGCGCGATTAGCTGTAATTAACTTAACAATGCTGTACCATATGTGTCCATTCGTGTCTACTTACAATGCTGTACCATATGTGTCCATTCGTGTCTACTTACTTTGGCCGGTCATTTCTGCAATTGGAACAGCAGCTGACTTGATGACGTCACCACCTCAGCTGTCTTGCTAATATCTTTTATTACAGTTCTTGACTGTTAAGTATTTCACTAATATCCAGCTTTAGCTTCGTTTTCATTTAAAATTATAAATGAATATTGGAGTCAAGAGTAAAGGCAAAATAACTCAATGGATCAGATCAGAGTTGTTGCATTATTTTTAAAGCAGGTGAAGAGGAGAAGCTGTATTACATTAAGTAATACTAAGAGGAGTAAGAGGAGGCTGGATACAGTAACAATAATTAAACAGTTAATATTTTACTGGATAATAACATATTGTACACACACACACACTAGGGCTGCTAGCAGCACTGGACGGGTCCTCTGGCTGCCTGCACGCTGCGTGAGTGCGTCACGTCACGTGAGCAAGTCACGGCTCAATCCGTGGCAGTTGTCATTTAGGCATTCTGGGTAATTCGGTCATCTCTTCACAAACTATCTCGCTTGTCAGTCTTATAGCAGACCTAATTCCTTCAGAGGTTAAGACTATACTTACAGGGATCTGTTCAACAGTGTGAAACTGTGGAACTGTTGTTCCGGTTTGTACAGTCTAGCATGTATAAAGAAATTGTATTGTTCATAAAAGAACTTTATTACATAAGTATAATCTCCTTTAAACAGCGGGTAATTCTGCGTTGCAGAGACATCGCTGTAGACCGTAAAACCAAGATTAAATGCGTGATTCTATTATATCGGTCTTTAATATGTTAATATAAAAGTCCCTCGGCCTGATAACGTATAAGATGAAGTTTGTGAAGTGAAATTCCATGCTCCACGTGGTTGACATACAGCTAACGTTTAGACGTACCATACGTATCCATTTGTGTCTGCTTAATTTAGCTTTATATGTTTGAAGAATGAATCGCGCATTGGTAGGTAGTACTTCCTGGTTTGCCTTGGGACATTTTGGGAGTTGTAGTTTCCTGCTTATAGAAAAGACTGCATGCATTTTGAATAGGCTTTTGGTGGGCTTGAATATGGTGCACAATGTTTGAAGGTACATGCAAATTATGAAACGACGATGATGATAATGATTGTTATTATAGTGTACTAACATTATTATTTATTTGTATTTTGAATGTGATTTAATGTTATTGGGCTATTGAGGTAAAGAGCTAGAGAGCTGTGTTGGTTGTAGTATGCACGTGGAAAATGAAACGTTGCATTTCTTATTATTCCAGGTTTATTACCTGGTTCCGTTTAGAAAAAAATAAACACACTTATGTGGAATACTAAGTAATAGCACCTCCTGATTTCAATGCTACCTAATGCCGTTTTGGCTCAATAGCTTCCCCTACACATATTCGTAACACAGCCAACCAACTGCTTTGATGCACGTGCACTCATTTGGAGGCCACAGCTTTGTGCATATTTCTCCTGCATATCAGCAGAATGAAACAAACTCATCAAGTTGGTCAAATGTCCCACTGTGACTGACATGACTGGACCTCTGTCCACACCCTCACTATAGAGAGAAAAGGTCCACTTGATAAAAGTACAGGTCATACAGCATAACTCTCACGAGTTATTATTTTCTGATGGAGCAGAAGTGGCGTGATAAGCTGCTCGACTCTGCATTGACTGAATGGACGTAATCTTACATATTTTAGTGATGTTTTTTCTCTAATAGTCAAATCAGATTGTAGCTCAGAGATAAGGACACTGACTTAGACACCAGAGTTCTGGGTTTGATTCCTGGCTGGACTAGCTCTCTCCCCCCGTGGCGCCTCTGCACCTCCAAGGCATCCGCATTTTGAACTACATAGACGACTGGCTGATCCTGGCTCCGTCGGAGCAGCTAGCGGTTCAACATCGAGATGTTGTTTTTGCTCACATCAGCCGTCTGAGGTTGAGACTCAACGCCGGGAAAAGTGTACTGTTCCCGCTGCAAAGGACCACTTTCCTGGGCTTGATCTGGGACTCGACCTCGATGCAGGAACCCGGGTCTCCCAATCAGGGTCACAAGGAAGTGCCTGCACGCCCTGGCCATTTGGAAGGACCCCCGGTTCTTATCCCAGGGGCCCACGCTGGGAGCAACCTGTCGTCGTGTCACGCTTATGACAGATGCCTCCCTCACGGGCTGGGGAGCGATCATGAGTGGTCGCTCAGCCTGAGGGCTGTGGCTAGACCATCATCGCTCATGGCACATAAACTGCCTAGAGATGTTGGCTGTGTTTCAGGCTCTGAAACACGTCTGCCCAGCCTTGATGGGCCACCATGTCCTTGTCCGCTCAGACAACACATCGGTGGTCTCCTACATCAATCATCAGGGGGGTCTGCGCTCGCTGTTCAAGCTGGCTCGCCTGATCCTCCTGTGGTCCCTCGGGAAGTTGCTCTCGTTGAGAGCAGTCCACATCCCGGGGTACCTGAATCAGGGAGCAGACGCCCTGTCAAGGCAGGGGCCGAGGCCCAGTGAGTGGAGACTCCACCCTGAGGTGGTGGAGCTCCTTTGGAGACACTTTGGTCGTGCCGAGGTAGACCTGTTTGCATCCAGAGAGTCGACGCACTGTCCCTTGGGGTTGGATGCTATGGTACAGGCTTGGCCGAGGTCTCGCCTGTACGCCTTTCCCCCGGTTGTTCTGCTCCCAGGAGTTCTGGAGAGGGTCCAGGACGGTGTCAGCCTACCGGTAGTAGCCCCATACTGGCCGGCCCGAGTGTGGCTTGCAGACCTAGTTTCTCTCCTCGCCGGTCCTCCCTTGGAGATCCCGATCAAGAGGGACTTGCTCTCGCAGACGGCCGGGTCTATCCTTTACCACCGCCCGGAGCTATAGAAACTGTGGGAGTGGCCTCCGAGGGGACCCGCCTCCTAGGATCTGGTCTCTCGGCCGAGGCCGTTGAGACCATCCTCCACTCCAAAGCTCCAGCCACAAGGAAAGCGTACGCCGCCAGGTGGAAACTCTTCACCTCCTGGTGTGTGCCCCGCCAGCTGGACCCAGTTAACTGCCCAGTGTTTGCAGTACTGGAGTTCCTGCAGGAGCGATTTTCCTCCGGGTTATCGCCTTCTACACTAAAAGTGTACGTGGCGGCGTTATCAGCGTCCCATTCCCGGCTGGATGGCGCCCCGCTGGGTAGGCACCCGCTGATATCTAGCTTCCTCCGTGGCACTCGGAGGCTTAGGCCAGCAGCCCGCAAGAGAGTACCATCATGGGACCTGGCCATCGTACTAGATGGCCCCTCCCGGCCTCCGTTCGAGCCCATCAAGGAGGTCGCAGAGAAGTATGTGGCTCATAAGACGATCTTTCTGCTTGCCATTTCTTCCTTAAAAAGAATTGGAGATCTGCAAGCCCTCTCGGTGTCGCCGTCGTGCCTGGAATTCTCTCCCGGTATGGTGAAGGCGTTCTTACAACCTTCTCCCGGGTATGTTCCTAAAGTCCCCACTAATATTGTCGGGCTTATTGTGCTGCAGGCCTTCTGTCCTCCTCCTTTCCTGTCGTCGGACCAGACCAAGCTGAACCTCCTCTGCCTAGTTAGGGCCCTGGACGCTTGCGTCCACAGAACGGCCCTGTGTCGACGTTCCGAACAGCTGTTCGTATGCTTCGGCCCACCCATTGGGGGCCCTGCGTCTAAACAGAGGATGAGCAAGTGGGTGGTTGAGGCCATCTCACTTGCATATGAGTCGGCCGGGCAGCCCTCACCTCTGGCTGTCCGCGCCCACTCCACCAGGGGTATGGCGGTTTCTAAAGCCCTCCTGTCAGGGAGAGTATCGCTGCACAACGTCTGTACTGCGGCAGGCTGGTCCTCTCCGCACACGTTCGTGAGGTTTTATTGTCTTGACCTTAACTCCACGCCTGGAGCGCAGGTGCTCTCGTCCGTATGTGCGCCTTGACTTCACACGACGGACACTGGCTCGTATGGCGAAGTGGGTATGGGCGTTCCGACAGCGTTTCACGCAGCTCGAAGTTCCCTGATAGGGAACGTCTCCGGTTACGTATGTAACCTTGGTTCCCTGAGGGGAACGAGACGCTGCGTGTTTATGCCATACTCCCGGCATGCCCGTGCCACTTGATCCGGCCCTTCAGAGATGAATGAAGTTGTGGCCAAGGTTCCTTTATGCTTGCTGGTCTCGACGCCACCCACCTATGACGTGCCGTCTCGCCATTGGTCGGATTTCACACGTGCTTCATGACGTGGTCATGCAGGGCGTTCCCACAGCGTTTTACACAGCGTCTCGTTTCCCTCAGGGAACCAAGGTTACATACGTAACCGGAGATGATTGTCGTGGAATTTCAGGTTTACGGCTGTTCAAGGCAATGCCGAAAACTGCCGTAAATTGTCAGAAATTGACGTGGGCCTCCCTTGGCAGTTGTCCCCCCATGACTCCCCCTCCTCCTAATTCTAGGGGAGGCTTTGACATGTGAAAATGCTGTGAGCTATACAAATGCAAATCAGGGTTGCAGAGGGAGTTTTGGCCCAGGTGACATTTTTTTAAAAGGTAAGAAAATCTCTGGTACAAATAGATCAGGCTTAGTAGCCTAATTATAGACCTAATTATTGATTTATTTAATTAAAGTATGCTAGATCACTGTGTATGCCATTAGCAATGGCAAATGTTATATAAAAAAAGATATTCTAAAAAAATTAGTTTTAATCTGAATCACCAAGGTAAAATGACCATTCCATGCAAACAACATTAGAATCAGACTTGCGCTTTGATTTTTATTCATACCACTTTCATTTAATTGTTTTCCAGCCACCTGTAAGAGGAGCTTTAAGTAAACGCCGCCAGAAAACTCCGAGTTCCGCTCGGAGTTGAGCGAGAAGAAAGCGGTTAAGAGTTTATTTGGTGACTGTTTTTCACGAGCATTGATAGATGTGTTGTGTGCATACGCATCGCACAGTACTGATTAATTTTTTTTTTTTTTTTTACAGCTGCTGGAATGGAGACAGCGTGTGCTCGCAGATGACGAGGTGGAACTCTGGAAGTCCGCCACCGGAGACCTCATGTCTGCCGAAGAAGAGGGAATTGTTGGTGGGGTCTCTGGGTGGATTGTACGGTTGCCGTCATTTCGTAGGACGGAGCTCTCTGAACTCTGTGCGAAGCTGTAAGTTACCCACAACCCCAAGTAGGCAAAAAGACAGCTGTAGTTTTTGGATCATCCTTTACCCATGTGTGCGCAGATCCTCGCTTTGTATATATTGTGTTTGTTTTAATAAAGGTCTTTCTTTGCATAAACATGTTCCTGGCAAATGTTCATTTCCTCTATAAATTAATTAATCTCCTTGATGGTAGCCTAATAATGGTTTAGTAGCCTACATAGGATAACAATGACACGAATATACAACATAATATGAATCTATATATATATATATATATATATATATATATATATATATATATATATACATATACATATTTATGAGGCTGGGTGATAGCAACAGGTCTGCCAACCAATTCTTGTTTGAAAGTTGTGGTTTCATCCAATAAGGAGTAAGGATATTCAGTCCGCTCTACCACCCGCGGTTTCGCTGCATTCATATGCAAATTAGTCCATTCGCACCTCTGCCAGCTCTCCACCTACGTCATAGTCCGTTTCCGACAATTTGTGGCACAGACAAAAGCGACGTGCGCGGGTTGCAAATTGTCGGAAACTGCCGAAAATTGGGAAGGTTTCCGGCCGTTTACGGCGACGAAAATCTCACTTTTCATGCAGTGTGACTCATGAGATTGTATTCTTTATGTAACCACAATTAATTCATCTATTTTGTCTCCTTTTTCAAGCCATGTCCAAGCCCAACTTGGTATGAAAGGGAGGGGATTCAACATGTTTTTCTATATATTTAAAAAAAAATGGTTGTCTTTATTTTATTATGAGGAGACAAATGAGATAAATAGCTGGATTATGTAAAGAAATCATAATAGATAAGAAGATTAAGTGAGTAAAAAAATTCCTTACTTTTCACTTTTGATATTAAAACAATTGTAACACAGATGTGTTCCCAGTGGGGAGGAAAAGACCACCGGTGCCCTCTGGTGGTTGTTAGGAGAGATGAATACCCACGGTCTATTCGCTGTTCACACACGGAAAGACATCAGACATCACCCCTCTTTCAGTCCTGACCTTGCAAAACATTCATTTGAGGCATAACAAAGCCTCCATGTGTTCACATGTTTGGAAGCAGAAGCACATATACAGTAATATGACTGAATTGTACGCTTCAGTCTTGGACCCCTAAAGTTTGCTATGTTGTCCGTGAGACTTTTATTTGACTCAAATGTTACCAAAACCTTTCATGAACTCAAAAAACACGCTGTGAAAATTATTTAAATTGCAAGACAAAAACTCGAAGAAGTCCCCAACTGGACACAGAACACTTTTTTACTTAAAATGGGTTTAAATCTCCATAAGGGCAGCTTGTGCAGGTAGTAAGAAGAAAAAGAATGTGATTTGGAAGGCAGTAAATTATGTCATCAAGTTAATCAATGTTATCGTTTTAGGGCTGGTCCCATTATAGCGGTTTGAAAGCTTCTGGAAATCAAGCTTCATTTATTAATTTTGAAATGTATTACAAAGTGTGCGTAAAATAAAGTGGAAATTTTATAACGGAAACAAAATCAAATTTAGATATGAAAAAGGAAGTAATGGTAGCTTTTCACTGCCAAGATTCAGTCCCCACGGCAACCGCTGCCATGGGGCGGAGTCGGGACTCCTGGAGGGGAAAACAGGAGCCTTTTGATGTGAGGCTGCCTGGTTTCAGTCCTCTTTCAGGCTTATTTGCTCTTTTCCAATTTCCCCCTGTTTTATTGAGACTCTTAATAAGACCATTGTCCATTGTTTTATAGATAAAACTGCATATTAAGCTTTTCTTAAATTGAACATATTTTAATCTAGTCGCCCAGCTTGGCGTAGGCAGGGTTAGTATTGGTGTTTCCTTCCAGTATTTAACACCTCATTGCTTCAGACCAAGGCCCACTGTGCATGACAAGCTTCAGATCCACCACAGAAAACATAATTCTAGTTGTGTAACACCACAAATACAGTGTATATGTGTATGGATACATATCTTAATATCTTAAAATAATCAAACTTCACTGTAGAGGGGAGTTTTAGTGAGTGGAACTTTGAATGATGAGCAATCAAAGTAATGTTCACAAATAAATCAGGCAATGTAAAGGCAATTCAGTGATTTCTAAACAATGGAAATCTTGAGTGCTTTGCGTGGATAAAGAGGGTACGGTGAATCACTGAATGCTCTACCTCGCATCTGAATTACAAATAACACCATTAGTGAGACAGTTGTGTCCTCTGGCAGGTCCTCCAAGATGAATGGCTGTGTCAAATACACACACAGTCCTATTAAGTATGTTTCTTGTACTGTGCTGTCATACCTGCAAATGATGTGTAAGGCTTTATTTAATTAGCAGCAAGGAAGTCCTTCACAGAAAACTAGAAAAAGCATCAAATAATAAGGAAAAAAAAGGAAATTATGGATTGAAACAGTATGGATTGAAACCTCACAACACAATTTACAAGTGAAATATGGAATAAACGTTGCAATGCAGTTTAGGAATTAAACTAGTCGAATGCAATAGTATAATGCAGGAAATCAACAGCCTTGTATCAATTTAATAAATTAAAGGCAGCAGCAAACGTCTTAACTCAGCAGACCTGCAGCTTCCTGGGGCTTTATTAAACTAAAGGTGCTTCTCCATGTTTGGAACAGGAAGGAGACCCTAATCCAGAAGACCTGGGTAGTTGGGATGGTTCATAAGGTAGCAGCAGGTCAGACATAAACCCTTCAGTGCTCTATAATGCAACAGCAAGTCTTTGTTGGACAGGAAGACGGTGTAAAGACCTCAGAACAGCAGTGATGGATCCATTGTCTTCATCCTAGTGAGGATGAAGCTGCAGCATTCTGACTGACGTTTTAAGGAGACCAGTGAACCCGCCAATACAATAGTCCAATCTACTGAAGATGAATACAGGGACACGTTGATTTATTAAATATATTCTTCACATGACAATAGGCTGATTTTGTAATTGTCTTTTTATGGCTGTTCAGATCGAGGTCGGAATCCATATCTACAGCTAGAATTCTGGCTTGATTTGTGGTTTTTACATCTGCGATTGAGCAGACTTTCACTCTTTCGTCATTGGCCCCGAGATCGAGTATTTCTGTTTTGTCTTTGATTAATTGAGGAAAATTCAAGTCCTGTTGTCCATCTGTTCAATGAATTTAACCAACCCGTGTTTGGGATTGCAGGGATGTAGTTGTGTAGATTTGGTTATTGTCTGTGTATTAAATTAAATAGCTTACTTTCTAAAAGCTACTTGAAATTGATATCTTCGCTAGCTGTGTCCCTTCCTCACATTGGCGTTTGTATGTGTGTTTTAACTCTTCTTCATGCCATCAGTGTGGTTTGTGTCTGTAAGAATCAGTAATAGACAGCTGACATTTGTAAATTAAAAGACTGTATTGGATAGAGTTGTTCAAATTCCGATACTGCCGAAAATGCTAGTATCGGGTATCGGCGAGTACTGGAGTCCAGGCACCGATCCGATACCACGTACTTTTATAGAAATAGGAATCCATTTACTGGTTAGCTCCATTGACATATATATAAAGCTCCGACATCGCTGACACGGTTCTTCTTTGCCGCTTTGTTGCGCTGTGCTGCCATCAGCAGCTGCTGTTTTAGAGGGGCGAAGAATTGTTCACCTAAAAGGAGCTAACGCCAGCGAGATCGCTAACGTTAGCAAGATCCAGCGTTTTACTAGCGTGAACCGGGTTTGTGGAACCTCACGCACGGCAAACAAACCTAGCTAACGCTATCCGGGCACTCGTCTCGGGCACCTTTCGCTGTACTGAACAACACATTAGATTTGAACAGTTATTGTTTCGGGTACGCTTATCCGGGTCGGTAACCGCTACTGTAAACGGCCAGTGGTCTCGGTGCTGCTCGGGCTGTCTTCTCCGTCATTTGCACATTATCTCAGGAGTTAGCGCATCATGTCAGTGGTTTGGCAGTACTTTACAGTGGCTTTTCCCACCAGTAAGACGCCGACATGCAACAAGTGCAAGAAAGCAATTTCGAGGGGTGGCACGAGCGCTGGAAATTTCAACACCAGCAACTTAATCAAACGTCTGAAGACGCGTCACGCTAAAGAGCACGACGAATTTACCAAGTTAAGGGAACACTGGTATCGGTACTCCGTATCGGCCGAATCGGTATCGGGAGGGAAAAAATGGTATCGGAATATCTCTAGTATTGGACATGAACTAAGTGGAAGCCCCATTACTGGGTGTTACAGCTGCTGACGGCAACCTTATTTTGGGAATATGCAAAACAGACTGTGTCATCCCATGCAGAGGATTGGAGGTCTGGCGGAAGACCCGCCCAGAAGTCTCACCAATCCAGACATGGCGTTGGAGTGCCCTGCCAAGTTAAAAAGCCCTTCTGGTTGCAGCTGGGGGTGGCTGCCAGATGAGAATTGTCAATCAGAGAAAGCGTGAGGAAGCGGGCCAGGTCAAGCTCTGCAAAACTGATACCATCATATTGCACTTTTGAATTGTAGTAGTCACATTAGGATTAGGGGTGCCGGTGAGGTCTGTTTTGTTTACCTACTTAAGTTAGTGAGGATTTTTGGTTTAACCTGTTTTGTTTGTAAGTAGTCAGTCTTCCTTTTATTTCCACGGCACCCATTGGCCCCTTTTCTCAAATTTGTTCGATTTTTTTTGTTCTTTTGCTCAATTCTACAAATAAATATCCTTTATATTACCTATTACATCTGGTTTTATGTTTATGTCCTGATACCACCTGGACGTAACACAGGCCATGGCTAAAATCCGGTCACCATGCTAGCCGACAAAGTGAGGTTGTATTAGGGTGCTAACTCCTTTTGCTTGACCCATGTGTAACCCATGTTAAAATATGATATAAATAAGAATAAACGGTTAAAAGCTGCATAAATAAGTCTGAAAGTGATTTATGACAATGTAATTTAGTTCATCAAAAAGTTAATTAAAAATGTTATACAACAATAATTCAATGTTTTAGATTATAGTTTTTTTCAATTGCTTAAGTACAATTTTGAAAACGGGGCCCGGTTTGTCACAACCCCTACACCAAAGTAGCACAACACTTCAGATCATTTGCAAAATGGAATACTTTTGTCAAAACTACATACAACTTTATAAAAACAATATTTTGTTTACCAGACGAAACACACGCATTTCATATGACTTCAATCTTTTTGAACCAGTTACACACTGCTGTTGCTAACCTAAAACTACTTAGCAAGTCTAATTCTCAGTGATTAGAGTACTGTAAATGAAGTACACAGAAAGTGCAACTATACAATAGTTCAAACACAACCAATGCTGCAGACTGAGGAAAATATAATTTATTTCTCTCCATATACCCAAATCAATAAACATGGAGATTCACAACAAAACATGTCCCAATTGTCATGCTACAGTGTGCATAAAACTTAGCTCATCAAACATAAAATACTGACAATGTGCATGTAGTTGGGAAAATATGGGCTGATGTTTTGCTTCTTGAGTGTAAGGTTTCGCTAATAGTGTACTACTTTTCATTTTAGTGTGTAAGCAATCGAGAAAAAATGTCTCTGAGTTAACTCAGACATTCAAAATCCGAGTTACATTGAACTCACCTGGAGACCACTCGCAGGGGACGTGGACATGACTTTCACACCTCTAGCGGACCTGCTTAAATGTGGGTAGATTCTTTTGTTCTCGAGTTGGACTGGTGGAAGCAACCAGTCAGGCACAAGGGATGAGGCCTGAGTCCTGTTAGTTTGGGGAGACTAGCGACTCTTCAGCTGAGATATTTTTACCGTTACGCCCGGTATTGAATACTCTTGATTCTAACTTCATTCACAGATGTCTCCTGTTCGTCTGCTATTTCTTCATTATTTGAACATAATATATCCCAGAAACATCTACATATACTGGCCTTAAAGGGAGTGCAATTATTATTTTTTTTTACTTTTCTTCTTTGATGGACTTAATATGGTATAATGTGTGAAAGGAGTGGGGTTGTAAGGCATTGCACATCACTTTTTTAATTTAAATCCATTACAGCCATTGAACGAAATTGATATCATGAGCTGCTTCGATAATTGGTACATCTACGTTAGGAGTCTTTGATTTGGGGTTAGTGCGCATTTCCGTGGAGATTAATAGTGTCCAATTGTCTAAATTCCTTTTAAATGCTTCTTTACTTTGAGAAGTACAATTTTTATGAAATCATAACACACAGACTGAGAAACTTTCAATGTCAGAGGATAGATACAGGTAAATTGTACTGTTTTAATCATAGTGCCAGTACAACTTCGTCAAATCATTGGTGCCGTTTGACAGGATGAATTTGCTCCAAAAGCAAAATGTGACATTAGTGATTCATTAGTAGTGTTTTTTTTAATTCGCTACTTTGTGATTTACCACATGTTCTTTTCCCCCTTTGAGCAAGAGCTTACAGGACGGAGGCAGCATGTTTTTTGGCCCCAAGAATTGTGTGGATTTCCATCTCATTTGAGATTAGCTGAGCAGAGCTGTTTTGGATTAGCTGAGCTCCTCTCTCTCCCTCTGAAACTCTCAGATAAGAGAGCCGGCAGTCGCTGAAACACACCAGTCATGTAAAAAACCCTTTTCTACACGGTAAAGACTTCTTCTGCGCTAGTTGCCCAACACTAATGCTTTGTCGCAATAATCCTTCCCACAGACTGTGGGACGACCGCATGATATCTATTTTGAGTATCACACAAGGGTCACCGTCATACGAGGCTGATATATTGATGACTTATGATCTGACTTCTCAATTCTTAATGTCCACCTTAGTTAGCACCAAGGGGACATGCTGAGAGAAATGGAATCAGTTACCTCGGATGACTACGGTTTTGAAGCCAAATTTTGCCGTTTTGCATTTTTGATACCAAAAGTGACAAGAGACCGTGGAGCTGTACACACCAAATGATAACTATATCATTTTTAGGCCAGCAAAATGTTATGATGTTAGATTTCAAAGAAAAGTGTTAACCACAGCCCCCCAAATCAAAATCAGTTTTATGGTCTATTTCTAAATGGAGCATTTCATTAAATATTCTATTGCTGTGTTGAAGAAGAAATTTTAAAAAAGCGATAGAGACCATTAACTCATGCTTGCAATGTTTACTGAGGTAGTAAAACGATTTGTTCAATCAAAAAAGATGGCGCCCCGGATGGCTGCCATGGCGACGTGCTGCTCAGTGTTTTTTGTTGTTTTTGTCGTTAGCTTTGTTTCCTGCTGCAATTCCCGGAGCTCTTTCTCCAGAGAAAAGCTCTTGAACATCGGTGGGACAACTTCTCCGGAGTTACTTCCAACTTTTCTCATTTCATCCGTGGAATTACTGGACATTTTAGTCAAAGGTGCGCTCACATTTGTTCACGCGGTGAGATGCCGGCGGAGAGGAAAACGGGCCGGCTCGTTAGTGCGACTTCGTAAGCGTGGTTTTCGCACACCACTGCTGGGCATTTTCCTCTCCAACGTGCCTCTCTTGCCCCTTTTCCACCAACAAGAACCAGGTGCTAGTTCGGAGCCAGAGCTAGTGCCGGTTCAGAGTTGGTTCAACTGAGAAGCCTCCAAAGAACCGGTTGCTTTTCCACAGGCTAAAGAGCCAGGTCCTACATCACTGTTACGCGGGGGGGTGGGTGGGGAGTAGTTTTTATTTCCTGGTGGTACGGGCCGAGCTGACCGGGCATATACGCGCCGTTAGCAGTTAAATAGCAGTTGAGACCGTACAGCTTTCTTTCTGGTACGCCTGTACCGGCTTACTTTCACCTCTACTGTTACGTCTCATCTTTCCCCCCAACGTTAGCGGCTCAATGTGACTCGTCCAGCTCGCAGACGAGTCCGTATTCCTAAAATAATCGTTAATTGTTAGTTAATTCGTTAATCAAAAGTTCTGGCTGGTTGTAGGCATCACTGCGGTAACAGAGAGGTGTTGTTAGTGTTTTAATGACGCTTCGCCATTGAACTGAATCTGTCCTCAGCCTTATTTGTTAAGCAGTCACTCATGATGACTTGCCCCTCTCAGTCGACGCCGGCCCCCTTGCGCCACATCAAGATCAAAAGTCTGAATGTGAAAAAAAAGATTTGAATCTGAAAATATAATAATAATAATAATAATAAAATACATAGGCAAAACTATATTCAACCCGAAAATATTTTTCGTCCAATTCTTTTTTATTTTGAATACAATGTTGTATTTTTCAATGTTCAACAACAAAATTTTCAGGTTCCCCTTTTTTTTTCTCGAATGTACAAAACTTTGGCTCCATATTATTAATGAACGTATATGTAGGATGGTCAGGATAATTGTATTCCAACTATTGTTCTTTGAATCTTTATTCCGACTTATTTCTTCCGCGCCACCTTTTAACTCCTTCACACTTTCAGCTATTTAAAGCGTTCAGCTCGTTCCAGAGAGGGGTGCTGTGACTTTTCAGCTTTCTAGCCCTTATAATTGAATTTATATTAATTAAAAACTTTCAATTTTTCAAATCCTCTCGATTTGGTCTGTTTGCTAAATGTTGACAAAAGTTTTTTCATAATCACTGATTATGTTTCACTAGTTTTGCAGTCCTTTTCTGAGTTTTACATGGGTGTGTATGTGGAGCCTCAGAGTGAGCGTATTTAAATTCAGAGTGGACGGCTGCATGAGACTCTGGTAAAAGAAATATGGCACTTTTTCCCTCAGGGCCACAATATGAACCTTTTTAAAGCTTCATTTTTGGATCAAAATGATGCCGTGCTTGTGCTGGTCAGACTCATGTGGGCATGAAATCCCAGAGTTATTTACTTTTTGCCTGAGAAGCCCGAGAGTGAGACAAAGTCTGTCTCAAGCCCCATAGACTCCAATACAAATCTGGTGACGAATTTAACAGAAAAAACAGAAAGTAACACTGCATGAAAAGTGGGATTTTCGTCCCCGTAAACGCCCGACAATTTCCGACAATTTACAGGCCGCCCACGCCGCGTTCGCCTGTCCCGGAAATTGTCGGAAACAGACTCTGACGTAGGTGGCGATCAGCTGGCGGAGGTGCAAATGGTCCTAATTAGCATATGAATGCAGCGAAACCGCGGGTGGCGGAGCGGACTGAATATCCTTACTCCTTATTGGATGAAACCACAACTTTCAAACAAGTAAAATCACTCGTGATTGGCAGCAAGACCACACCTGGGAAGGCCTGGCTTGAGTTTCCTTACTCCTCATTGGATGAAACCACAACTTTCAAACAAGAAAAATCACTCGTGATTGGTTGGCAGATCTGTCGCTATTGGTCACCCAGCCTCATAAATAATTTATATATACAATATATTATTTATTCATATTGTACTGTATATTCATGTCATTGTTATCCTATGTAGGCTACTAAACAATTATTAGACTACCACCAAGGACATTAATGAATTTATAGAGGAAATGAACATTTGCCAGGAACATGTTTATGCAAACAATTATATACAAAGCGAGGCTCTGCGCACACATGGGTAGATGATGATCCAAAAACTACAACTGTGCGTTTGCCTCCTCGGTGTTGTAGGTAACGTGCAGTGTTTTTTCCGAGGAAGGTCCGTTGCGCAGACGCACATTGTGCCTGGCTCTGTACTTTGGAGTCGCCTCTCACCAGGACTGCAGCTTCTAAGAGAGCTCCGTCCTACGAAATGACGGCGACCGTACAATCCACCCAGAGACCCCGCCAACATGCCCTCTTTCTTCGGCAGACATGAGGTCTCTGCTGGCGGACTTCCAGAGTTCCACCTCGTCATCTGCGAGCACACGCTGTCTCCATTCCAGAAGCTGTAAAAAAAGAACAATGAATCAATACTTTGCGATGCGTATGGACACAACACATCTATCAACGCTCGTGAAAAATAGTCACCAAATAAACTCTTACCCGCATTTCTTCTTGCGCGGAACTGTTCGCTCTTCCGCCCGAAGTGAGTTCTTCTGGCGCGGTTTACCTATAGCTCTGACGTGCCGTCTCCTAATACGTCTTACAGGCGGCTGGAAAACAATTAAATGAAAGTGGTATGAATAAAAATCAACACGCAAGTCACCGTAACATTAAACAAGGAAGGAGAAACTGAAAAAAAGTCACTTACAGATGTTGCTCCGAGCAAATAGGAGGTCAGCGCCTCATTGTGAGGAGAAACTAGTCTGTGAAAACAAAATGTACAGTTATGATCGGTATCTATTCTATGGTATCTATTTCCTTATACCGCAGAATGAAAGCATGCTCTTTATATCTTATACACTACAAAAATACACTTCAATAAAGCAGGTTCTGCTCACTAGTTCTTTTGTAAGGCTACTCTTAGCTTAGGTTTTAGGCTAAGCTACTTTTAGCTTAGCTAGCAGTCATCAAACATATTCTTACCTTGGGATTTCATCCGGCCGTCTCTTCTTCTTGAGTCAGTCTCTCCCGCTCGTTCATATCGGCAGGATGGTGATTCAGCTGACGGGACAGTCCGCTGATAACAAACAGCAGTTTATTCTCGACTGGCTGAAAGTTGTTGATCGCGTCCAAGAGGAGCTGCACGCAAGTTGAATGTCCTGATCCTCCAATCAGATACAAGGTCATTGTTACATGGAAGGACTCGCGAGACCAGAACGAGGTGCCCGCCTGTGAAGCACCATGTCTGCGAGATGTCTGTGCATTTAAGTAAGACTAAAGAAAAGGTCACTGTATTCCTGCCACTATGCACATTAGTTGAGCTCTACGAGAATTGTGATCTCTGCAGACCCTTCATTCTGATTCTAATGTTGTTTGCATGGAATGGTCATTTTACCTTGCTGATTCAGATTGAAACTAATGTTTCGTTAATTTAGTGTATCTTTTTTACATAACATTTGCCATAGCTAATGGCATACACAGTAATCTAGCATACTTAAATTAAATAAATCAATACAAGCTAAAATGTAAGAGTCTATAATCAGGCCTGATCTATTTGTACCAGAGATTTTCTTACCTTTTAAAAAACTCCTAGGCTAAAACTCCCTCTGCAGCCCTGATTTGCATTTGTATAGCTCACAGCATTTTCATTTACATGTCAAAGCCTTCCCTAGAATTAGGAGGAGGGGAGTAATGGGGGGCCAACTGCCAAGGGAGGCCCACGTCAATTTCCGACAATTTCCGGCAGTTTTCGGCTTTACCCGCAAATTGCAGAAAATTGCCGTAAACCTGAAATTCCACGACAATATATTATGAACCCCCGAGGCACGTAAACTAGATTTATGTGTTCGGTAGAGTCTTGGGACTCTCATCATCCAGTTATTTTTTCAGCTCATTAATGTACGCAGCTGCGCCGTTGCCACATCCACATATTAATAACTTCTTAGTTTAAATAACATTCTGTCTCCCAATAGCCCTCCAACTCCCCCGCCCCCACCCAATTCCATCATTTCAAAATAAAAGCCTCAATGACTATCTGTATCTTAAACATGAAGGGAGTTCCTACTGTAATGTTAGATGAGGAGTAAAATCTTGGTTTGAATTACAAACATTCTGCCCCCCCCCCAGCTCCCCTTTACCCAATTCCATCACTACAAAATAAAAGCCTCAATGATTATCTGTACCTTAACCGTAAAGCTCAGAATGAAGCTGTTTTGTTGAAATATGTATTGCTCTTTCAAATAATAGTACAACTACTCCTAATATTACTTGTACAACTGATAGTATAACTACTAGTACTTCAACTGCTATTAATACCAAAAATACTTACTACTACTAGATTTAGTGATACTGCAACTGATATTACTTACTTTGTTTTCATACTGCTTTTAATACTTGTAATAATATTAGTACTACTATTACTATCAATACTAGTGTTTCTTCTGCTTTTATAACTACTAATGTTACTACAAGTATTACTATGACTAATAGTGTTAGTACTAGAGCTGATAATACTAGTACTACTAACTTACTTCTAGTTTTTCTACTGCTATTGATACTAAAACTACTTTTACTTCTGCTCGTAAAACTAGTACCAAAATGACTTCAAATAGTACAAATGTTTATTCTTCTCAGCTTTTGTCGGCTTTCAGTTTCTGCCACTTCTGTATTTTTAGCCGTCTTTTGAAATTCGTAAATAGCTTCAGCTATGTATATTTTCTGCCGTGTATGTATTTTCAGAAATCCTTTGTACTTCATTTAAGCTTTTTTTTAATGCATATATTTTCTGCAAATCTATTGAAATTCATTTCAGCTTTTCTCACTTCTGTGTTTTCAGCAATCCTTTCAAATTTTTTTCAGCTTTTCTTTTTTCTAATATATTCAGCAATTCTTTCAGTTAATTTCAGCTTTTTGCATTCCAACGCATTTTCAGCAGAAAATGCATTTTCTAGTTAATAAAATCTGTAGAAATAAACTGTAATGCCATCTGGTTTTAGGAGAAAACACAGCACAAAGAAAGCAGCACAAATCTTTCACTAAACCACTTTTCTTCGATTAACATTGCCCTGCTTTCTCCATTGTCACTCACTGTGCCATTAACCATGAATCACTAATAAAGAATGGCTCCCTATAAAACAGCCTTCTCTCAAGATTTCTAATTTCCTTCTCATATCAAGGTGCAAGAAGATCAGTATTGAGTAACAGGATGTCTTCCTCAACAGCTTGTAGATGTAAACAAGAAAAAAAACTGTGTAAGTGTAATGTGTAAGCAGGTCAATTGAAAAGGAATACCGCTGAACGCAGCGTGTGTTTGGTGTCTTATCATCAGATTGAAAGAACACAACCGCTGGCTAAGCAAAAGAGAGCAGTTTGATATCCGGCTGCCCATGTCTGTGTGTCCTTGCACAAGACACTTCACCCCAAATTGCCCCCCCAAGTTGTGCCATTATGCTGTGAGTGGTCGTTGGATTGGCAAGTTGCAACTTGTATTCAGCGTGTGAACGAATGACCTAGAAAGGCAATATACACATATGAGTTGGATCGGAAGGCCGACATACTGTGTTTGTGATTGATCTCTATTATACATGTAGCCTTGGAGTCAAAGCACAAAAGTTTTTTTTTCGTAACTCACTAGTAATTAATGGAAGTAATTCAATTTAAACACTTGTATTAAACTAGCTACAATTGAGTCCTAAATAAGGTATGATGTTAACAAACAATATTGAAGTAGTTGACTCTAGGTGTCATTCCGTCTGACCTGCGGGAGGTTGGTCATCAGAACAGATGGGGCGGGGCTTGACGACAAGTAACAGAGAAGAAGAGGGGTAGAAGAAGCGTTGCCATAGAAAGTTTGGTTTGCTAGGAACAAGGGAGTTCACTTGTCGCAGGACATCATGACCCTTTTATACACAACGGTGGCACCGTCAGGTGACTTCTTATAATGAACGATTTAGACCAGTGGTTCTCAAACTTTTCATACCAAGTACCACCTCAGAAAATACTTGGCTCTCCAAGTACCACCATAATGATCAACACTATACAGTAGCGTGGTAAGTCATCAAAAACAAGAGGTTTTATTCCTAAAGAAGTATATTTAATATTGTCAGCCATTGTAACATTTTACACCGTTTCAACAGTAATACTGCGCTTAAATATAGGAAGAAAAATTCTGAACTTAGTCCCGCCCACAAACGTCACACACTCCGTTGCTGTTATTGGTTGTAGGTCTATCCAATTGAGTGCAGAGGCTTTTTTTTCCCAGTTCGTTTGAAACACGCCCCATAATCACAGCTCAATGGAGCAGTATCAGACTCAAATTCTGAGATTCTAGAATTGAGTATGACTATGTCAGGCTATCTATGTGGTAGCGTAAACGAGATTATTGTAAACTGTATTCTAAGACTTCTTTTTCTGTCAAGATTACCCTTTATAATGTAAGCATTGCATAGTAATGACAATTTGTTGATGACAAATGATTGAATGAATGACCAAAGATTTGTTGGAAAAATAGTTGCTCTGACCATCTTCCCATCTGATCTGGTAGTTTTTCTTTTTACCATCTTTTCTTTTTGCATTAATCACTCTTGCCCTTGTCTCGAGGCCAAATTGCAAACACTAGCTTGCAATTGGTACATAATTGCATCCCTGCTTTGCCAGTTTTTATTCTCAGCTCTGCTTGATCCTCTACCTGTGTCATTATATGTGAAGCTCAGGGAACAAAGGTATGGCTTTAAAAAGGCTGAGAGAAGTGATTACACTGGCGTTGATTACCTCTCGTTTAGAGCGGCCTGTTTAATGGCCTAGTTTACATTTGCAGCCCAAACCCACAGATGCTGTTAAGCTCAAGAAGACATCACTACCGAGGCCCTTTCCTGGTAGCGATGTGTCGGTCGCGAACGAAACGGCTCCGAGAGCCGGCTCTTTGACGTGAACGACAGGAGTCGTTCACGTCGTTCACGTCCTGATTGGGGGAGCCGCTTTTTTTTTTTTTTTTTTCTCTCTCTAGCCGCATTTGATTGGTCAATGTGTGTGGTGGCGTCTCTGTGAGCACAGGGGGGAGGGGCGGAAGTTATACACACACACCCAGCAGCACAGCACGCAGCAAGCACACGAACAAGAGAGAGGAAGGCGAGTCACAAGAGAGAAAGAGAGCAACGGACTGGAAAGGTAAAAGAAAGTTAAGAAAATGAGTGTCAACAGGAAACGCAGCAAAATCTGGACACATTTCAATTACATTGACCTATCTAAGGCAGAATGTAGAGTCTGCCTTTTTTTCTCTTTGAAAAACACCAGACTGGTTGGTTGGTTTTAAACAGCTTAGACCAGTGGTCCCCAACCTTTTTTTAGTTTTTTGTTTTCACGTTAGACAATATTTCGCAGACCGGTCTTGAAAATGTCGCGGATAACGCAACAAAATAACCGTCCGCTTTGGGCGGGGAGGCGCGGGGGTGTTGTTGCTCTCGGCCCGCTGGTGGCGGAATTGTAAACGTGAAAAGAAATTGCTTGGTGACGCTTGGAAAATCAGTTTTCAAAGTCAGTTTTCAAAATAAAGCTTTTGCCAGAAAAAAATATATATACACAAATTCTTGCTGTATTACCAAATGGCCCAGAGTCCGTGGTTTGGGACCTCTGGCTTAGACAGTCAACCAAACTAGAGAGCAAACCCGTTAAGTGAAATATTTATGGGTATGCGTTCACTATTTTTGGATGCCAAAAGATGAGACTGTCAAAATCCTGAGCTACCTGGTCAAAGTATGTATGTCCCAAACAAGGTTGATGATACATCTTGCCAATTTGCATCCTCATCATCTGTAGAGGTTTCTACAGGGACACATGTGATGACCCATACAGACTCACCGGCTATCTCTACCCAGCCTTTTTCTCGCCAATGTTCGGTAACTGGTGAATGAAATGGATGAGCTACGACTGCGGGTCACCACTCATAAATGGATGAAGGACTGCAACGTTATGATCTTCACAGAAACTTTGCTCAACAGCGGCGTTCAGGATAGCACAATCGAGCTAGGTGGGTGCTATACCCTCCGGGCAGACAGATCAGCTGACGAGTCCGGCAGGACCAGAGGTGGCAGACTGTGTATTTACGTGAACAGCGCCTGGTGCACGGACACTGCAGTCGTTCAGATTCACTGTTCTGCTAATCCTGCAATATCTCATGGTTAGGTGTAGACCTTTCTACCTGCCCAGTGAGTGAGGCAGCATGTCTCCTGCCCCACGAGAAGTCTTTAGATCACGTATACGCCAACATGGCCGACGTTTACAAAGCTGCCTTCCCCCCCACTTAGGACAGTCTGACCACTAGGGCTGTAGTCAACCAAAGAAATGCTTAGTCGACCAAAGTCTTGTCCTGCGCAACAATTAGTCGAGTAAACCAGCGGTCCCCAATCACATTCCTACCGGGGCCGTAACCTATGACATGAGTAAAAAAAAATGCATGCAAACTAAATAAATAGCGCGGACGAGTAGCGAATGCGGCCCGCCGGCACTCCGTGGGGATATTATGCGTGCAAGTATAGTCTTGTCGTCTTTTTTTGTGAAATGCAGCCAGAAAAAGTGTAAAAGGTGTAAAAAAATAAATGCAACTGGTCGACCAACGAGAATGTTAGTCGAACAAGACGGCATCAACCGATTAGTCGAATAAACGGCTAAAGTTGACAGCCCTACTGACCACCTGTCATTGTTCCTTCTCCCCAATTACACACCTCTTATCAGACGTATGAAACCCACTGTGAGGACAGTTAAAGGATGTCCTGAGGGAGCAAACTCTGCACTACAGCTTGTTTGCCACCTAGGCCATTGGACTCCCAGACAGACAACGTCTTTGCCTCCTCTGTTCTGGACTAATATATATATATATATATATATAGCCAAGCAGAGCCACAAGCTTAGGATCGAGGAGCAGCTCCGACCCCCGACGCATGTGGCAAAGCCTCCATCTGTGACTACAAGTCAACCAACTCCTACCTCAAAGCAGTGGTACCTCCTTCCCTGACGAGCTGAACAGCTCCTACGCTCGCTTCAACAGGGACAATCAGGAGGTGGCCATCAAGGCTGTCCGGACCACCATTCTCTCACACTTGTGTGTGTCGGCACTTAGGGTTGGGTACCGAGAACCGGTACCAATACAGTACCAGTTCCTACACGACCGGTACCTACCGTACCGAAACACAACGCAGATTTTGGTGCTTCATTTCGGTGCCGAATCGATTTGAAAAACTTTATTTACACTACGCTGATGACTCTATCCCCGCAACAGCTAATGATGACATCTTACCGTTTGTGTAGCAACAGCAGCTAGCGTAACCATCTACCGTATATTTATATTGATTTAAGTCAGTGTTTTCCCAAACAGTCTAGAAGTGTTTTCAGTGCGCGCGGCACTACCGCCCCGATGGACACAAGCTTTCAACAACAGACTCAGCGCGCGCGTCTACAACGCCCCCCTTCTCTTATTTTTTACAAACCTCTAATAACTCGGTTAGTTAACGGTAGTTTATCATTCGTAGCTTATAGCTACAGTAGCTAGCTAGAAAATGCCGAAAGGTAAACGGTCAAAAGTGTGGCTGTATTTCGCACAAAAAGCTCTGAGGTGTGTCCGGGCTGGAGCCTCGTGCCGTCTGTCCCGCCTGAACATACACTGCTCAACAACAGCTTGCCCTCCCCCCCCGGCCCCTCTACTAACCCCCCCTCCTGATGGGAAGAGGGCGGCCGCGGTGGTGAAGGAGCGCACCTTAAACAATTTAAGTTAAAACGTTTTTTTTCTTCTTCTAACAGTTAATATATCATTTCATATCTGTTTGTTAAAATGTTACCTTTTTTGCCTTCGCAATAAAAAAAGCCTTACATTAATGCTTTTTCAAAAAAAAGTACCGGGTTTGCACTGGTATCGAAAAAAAAAAAAGATACCCATCCCTAGTCGGCACTGGTTGAAAGCAGGAGACCATGCATTTTCAGAATCTTATTATTGAAGAAGTTCATGAAGTCGTTACTACTGAGGTCCAAAGGAATACACGGCTCAATAGACTGGCTACGATGTAATAAGATGCTCTTGCGCTCTGGAGAGCCTTCTTGTATGTTTTGAGGCTGTCTTGCCAAACTAGCCTAGAACCTTCTGATTTGGTAGAAGGCCATAACCATTTCCACCGTTTGCTTCCGGGTTCAAAGGTTATACCAAGGAGCAAACCTAATTCTTGTTGCCATTCTTCTTTCCAGAGGAGCAATAGCGTCTTCATTTCATGGAGCACAGATCCTTTATCACCTATACATTTTCAGAAAGTATGTGTTCTCAAATGAGAGATTAAAGCAGTTAAAAGGGAACGAACCAAAAAACTGCCTGGGACATTTCAATTACTCGTCATGCACAATGAACGGATTCCTGCAAAGACAGATTGGGTTGCTGGGGATCTGTTTTCTTGCGTTGACGTGAGATGAAACAATAGAATTACACAGCCTTCCAAACATTCATCTCACACTAAGGGAACTGGCACTCGGGCTTCAGCATGCACAAGCTCCACTCCTCACCTCTTAAATCTTCAAAGAACTCTTGAGAGATTACAACAAAATAGGAGATAAATAAGAGCGGGATTGCAGGCTTTCTGCCCCCCCAACATCGACCACCCTTCGTGCAGGTTATCTTAATTGTACAAGACAGGCAGGCTCTCACTACAGAAGAATCAAAAGAGATCAACACGTTCCATTTAAAGCCATGCAGGCAAAAAGGATTCTCTAATTACTTATGCTAATGGACAACAACGGAGAGGCAGGAAAGCAGGGAAGAGGATCATCTGCGCGAGGAGGATGGGGTCTACATTTGGTGTATCACTCAGGGTGTGCACTAATTAAAAACAGAATTAATCTTTTGGTCGCACAGGCTGGAGGAGGCAGACTTCTCCCTCACAGTGTGTCCCCAGTGCAGAGTAGAAGCCAGTGAGAAGTAATTACTGTTATCTGCTGCTAGTTTTATTAACATGTGTCCTCAAAGAATGGGGAAGCTTAACTTGGCCCCAGCTCCGACAGATGCCACGCTAGATAGACCGGCGTGGAAAATGATTACAAAATGGGGGGAAAACATCCCCCATTCCATTTCTCTTGATCCTGAAGAGAAAATTGCGGTTCTTTTTTTAAAGAACTGCACTACTCCTACTCTTTAGATTCCCTCTGGGGCGTGATATCTCTTCAGATACGTGAATCGAGTGAGAGGGAAGAGCCAGGAAAGTTGGAGTGCGAGGAACGGCAAAGAGATATGGGGCAGAAGATAGGAGAAAGGAAACAGACGGGAGGAGAGGAGGAGGTGCAGAGCGGAAATCAACACAAAGACTTTGCAGGGAACAGAATGAGAGGAGAAACCCAGAGAAAGCCCACATGCCAGCAGCCGGTAATTACACGCCAATCATCGGCCCAGAGGCCAGTGCAGGGATTAACTAAGCGGGGAAGCGGTAGGAGAAATTCAATTTAAAAAAATAAAATAATTAATAAGCATGCAGTTTTTTTCTTTTGGCCAGTTGGACCGATCAAGGGACGGGATCAGACCTTCACGTGACGTTCGTTGGAAAGTTAAGATTGTAAATAAAATAAGACTATATAAGTAAAGTCACAAATTGAATCATATAAAATAATATTTAACCGAATAGCGTCCTAATGTGTTTCACTGATACCAGTTAGTTTGGGGTTTTTCTTTCTATCATTAGGTATGCCATTTTCGGAGCAGAGGCCCAAACTGTCTACGCAAAACACTTTGTGTCAGTTCAAAAGGTCATGAACTCTGTCGACTAACACAGAACCTTATTTGAATGTTCCTAACACCAAGGCAATTTAACAACTGAGTTGCGGTTGCTATGTCTGTATTTATTTTCTTTTATTAGTATATCTGAGTTGCTGAAGTAATTGTATTTGTGTAAGTAAAATTTGTGGAGGTAACTGTAGAACAGATACCCCTATGGATGGACCTACATAAAAGGTATCATCGCCACTTTATCACTAGAAGAACAGGTGTGGAAGAGACACAAGCTTTAATCAAGCCCCTACTGCGTATGAAAACACTTCAAACTTGTCATTTCTCTTTTTACAAATAGGGGGGCCTACCTCAATATAATTATCTTCAAGATTAGAGGTGGGCTGCTTAGAGAAATCACATGGAGTAAAAACTAATATAATGCATGCATATGTTAGTAATTGTACAATAAAATACGGTGATAATGTCATATTTTACTGCGCTCCTCTCAGTTCTTCGGGATCCGCATGTTTACTTCCACTTGGAGCTGGGCACCATGGCTGTCGATGCATTGTACGGATATAGGATACAGCAGAGAAACACCAAGTCACATCAGTGCACATCCTTTGTTCTCAAAAATGTCCTCCGTGAAAATTCCCCTGTAAGCTTCACTGAGGCATCACCGTTAACTGAGTGCCAGTGACGGGTGCTGAGTGGATGTAATTAGAGTCGCAGAAAGTGAATTATGGACTCATCAATCACGTTGCTGTGCAGGCAATAGTGCATACTAGTAAAATGCCAACAAACAACAGTCTAATTGCCTGCCAATTACCTGGTTAATAATGCTTTTCCAGGGCCAGTCTGTTGACCTGTCGCCGAGCTGACGCTCCGCATAATGGATATGTTGTCATGGAGGGTTCCACACCACAGGCCTGGACTGGTTTTAGGAATAAAAACAGTCTCACACTATTGCATTGCTTTCTCATCTCAGCAGTTAAACATAAAGCACCATTCTTCACATACATTCCTTCAATTTAACACCCATAGAGGGAAAGTTGACTCAACAACGAATTGATAAGAATTAATTATTAAAAGAGGTGGCAATGAATTTCATTATCATTATTTCATTATTATTAAGCGACTTAAGTCACTGAGTTATCTTGCGGGGAGCCAAATAAAAAAAAGAGCCTAGCGGAGCTGCAGGAAAGACCAGCGGAGGGACCCGTAAAGTTGTCTACGGTGTGGAAGCACTTCACAGTAAATAAATTGCTTAGTTATGTAAAATCAACATGACATGGCACGGGACCAATACAGGGATAATTCAGCACCTAAACATCAACATGTTACGTTGTTCTGTTTTAAAGTGATGAACAGAATCCCTCGAGTAGCTTTTCTGGTGCTTGTGTTTACTCGTTATACAGATTGACAAGCATGCCAAGTTAGCGTTAGCTTGGTAATAACAGCAGTGAAGCAGGTGTGGAATAGTTTGAAAAAGTAAAGACACTTGCTTATTCACCCACAGACTGTGCTTTGTTGCATGTTGACAATAAGTCCTTTTATAGCACTTGGTCATAAATGGTTCATTTGAGCTGCTGGATTAGTTCACCATTCCCCCGGGGGAAAGGGCAGCTCTCTTCCTCATCGAGGCACGTGGGCCGGGGCTTGTGGAGGGGACAAAATGAGTGGAGGAAGAAGAGGCTTCAATGGACGAGTGGGTGCGTGCTTCTGCAGGGTGTGGAGGGGAGTCGAAGTATAACACAGTTCAAACGCTTTAGCTTAAATCCCACAATGCCACCTGCTGTTTAAACCTGTACCTACACAGGCCGAGGGATCAAAGCATTGTGGGTAATGCTCCACGAAGCCGAGGAGTGTTTATGAATGTCTGTGAACAATATTGAATAAACTTGCCATTTTGCATTGGGTTAGCAGTATGCTTTGCTACCTGCAGTACCTGCTGTGGCGCAGGCTCATTTTAACCAGCTGGATTAGTTTTGCCATTCCCCTGGGAAAAAAGGGTCTGCTCTCTTCAGTTAGATTAACGTTATATAAGAGGGTGTTCTGCGAAATCACAAAGATCCGTTATGACGCCCTGTACAAGCGCTGTCGATACTGCAGACAGGAAATTTCTTTACAAGACGACCTTCTGGAGCCGCACACTGTTTCGCAGTGTCTCTCATACTGGCTCACTAGGGTTGCCACCTGCAACACAGAAAAACAAACGCCTGCCAAGTTTGGGGCGCGGATGTTCCATTGCTTCAATTGATCAAATTTCTGATTATGAGTAATAGATATATACTGATTCGCGCATTCAGATTTACACACATAATGAAAGTTTTTTTATGGTCATCTACACACATACATAGGATACATTCCTCACCACTATTAATTAGACCTGTAACAATTAGACTTAGGTAGGACCGTTTATAGAGTTAGAAATGTATTTTGTTGAGAAAGAAAGGAAAGGTTGAAAATGAATGGAAGAAACACATGGGTGTTTAAAAGTCTGCTAGATGTGAAGTGTAATGTTGGGACAGAAGGCGAGAGAGTTTAACTGTTCAGCGGGTTCTGTGTCAGGTGATGACCTGCTGTACTCTGATACACAGCGACAGGCTGACTGTGAACGGGAGGGAGATGGAAAAGAACTAGATAGAATTGGCTTTAATGGTAGGGAACTTAAAAGTAATATGTGTTTCAGGAACGTACAAATCTGTTATTTTAATTTAATGACTGAGTGAGAATCAGGAACATTTTTGCCAAAATACATTAGACATACAAGGAATTTGACATGGCGGTTGGTGCATAACATTGGACAGTAAGACAATGAACAACAAGACATATAGCGCAACATGGCAATGTCACATTAGCCTGGCTAACGTCATACCTTGATCATTCTCTGAGACTGGGTCTGGAAACCACATGTTCATTTCCTCGTATTGGAGGCGTGGTTTACGAATGCCCAGAGCCGTTTATTGGGCACTACGAATGTCTGTCAAATGCGCCTGTTCCTAGTTCCACCCGGAAGAAGGCGATCGGTCAGAGAGGTATGTGTACAAGATGTCGTTCAGCGACTATTGCCGTTTGTGCAAGGCAAACATGAGAGTAGAAGGTCCCCAAAAAAACGCATAACCTCTGTCCTCCTCTGTCGCGGGGAGGCGGGGGGGGGTACCGGCGGTCGGCTCCGCGCACCTCCGCGGATACGGGCACATAAAGTCCGCGGAAGGCCGGCGGGCCGTAGTTTGGGGACCACTGGTATATATGGCCACTCTACGGACATGTTTTTAATCGAAAAAACCACCCAGTTTATCCAAGAGGGTAGCGTTGTTAGGGGTGACAGTCGCACAGGAGTCAACGCATATTCAACGTCATCGTCTTGCTGGACCCTCCCCGCTCTGTGATTGGTGCCCCGATTTCTGGGGCAAATTGCTCCATGGTTTCCAGACTGTCTTGCAGCGCGAAACAAATCGCGCGCGCAAGGCAGGCTGGGAAAACCCAGGCTAAGGAGGTAGGAGGTGGCAACATTAACAGTGCAAGCTGCCAGAAAGTATCATTTAACACTAACCATATTAATATACCTCACCCTGTATTAAACTGTGCACAATATTTCTCCTCCCAAGCTAAGAGACGGGCCTTAGTGGGGCTTTCCTGTAATAAGTACATTAAAGTTGGAGCTTCTTAATACAACCCAAAATTGGATTGCTTGTTAGGAGAGTGTAAGATGCCCACACTGTAAACCTGAATTAGTTGACTTGGCTCGCAAATCGCGAGGAAACCCGTTGCCTTATTCCACTTTAGTTTTTCAAGCTAAACATGTATTAACGTGGAACCTGAAGCTTTTACACAAGCTACAGCTAAACGTGTTGAGTTGTATTAACTTAAAAAAAAATAAAAACAGAAGCACCTCTTGATGCTACTATGCATTTTATTTAAGAAAAATGGCCAAACACAGCTATTATGACAATTATTTCAAAACAATGATGTGCGTGGGTGTTGTGTGTCTAAGTGTTGAATATATCACAGGAAAAAAAAAATGGATGTCCCCTGAGATTGAAGTGGTAAATCCATAAACAAAACAAAATTGACAAGAAACCCCCACTCAAATGTACAACACAAAGGATCCATTTCATCTGCCTAAATGAAGGGAGGCCAGAGCATGAACCAACAGATCATATTAGAACAATATCTAATTCCATACATAGACTGATGAACAAAGCTGACAAATGTGCATGAAATTCTTTCCGTGAAACACCTCATAACATATAGTCTGACTTCTCCTGACCAGTTTACTGTTATATTTATGTATGCAAAGTGAATAAAAATGATTAATCTGAAAAAGGTCATTTTAAAATAAATTAAAAACAATGATGGTGTTGTACGTTTGTGTGTTGTGTGTGTGTGTGTGTGTGTGTGTGTGTGTGTGTGTGTGTGTGTGTGTGTGTGATATATGTGATAAGTGTTAAATATGTCACAGGAAAAAAAACATTGATGTGGTAAATCCATGAACAAAACAAAACAAAAACAGAATAGTTTTTTGTCATCTCTTACACTGCAAGCTGATTTTTCAAAGACTGTACCTTTGGCTTTAGGACAGTGTGGCCTAATGAGCAATACTTGTTGGATTGGTAGTTGAGATGGTGCATACGTGAGTGTTACGCCCCCTGACGTGACTCCGCCCCCCCGGAAGGGGGCGGGGTAATTGTGTCTCAGGTGAGTCAGCTGGAGCTGCACCACCTGAGACGCACTAGGTAATTGAGGGCATAAAGACTTGCAGACTCTGTGTGTGAGCCCTCCTCTTCTTCTCTACTTGTGTCTCCCTGGGAGCATGCAGCATTGGGCGTCTGCGTGCCCGTTGACTAGGAAGCACGTAAGGGTTCTCTGCCATTTTTGTTCTTCTGTTTTCTCCTGTTTTGTGGACAAAGGGAGGTCAGAATTGTGTTTTCCTTTTCCCCTGGTAGGTAAGACAAACATTGTTTTCTAGTTAGTGTGGGGGTTTTTGTTTATTATTTTGGCCTTTGAAACCCTGATGTTCTTTGCTTTTCCTTTTTCACATCTGTACAATTGTGCAAAATAAACCATAACCACTGATCACTGTTCAATATTGGCTCATGCAGTGTTTATCCATTGTCCCACCTTTTTGACTGTAACCTTTTTATTTATTATTTATTACTTATGTGTTACGCCTGTGCACCCCTAGGCACAATAGGCAGGCCGTAACAGTGAGTCCAAACAGAATGCACATTGCTTTTGGCAGATCTTCAATATTGTCCATCACAACTTTTCCCTCAATGAGGATTTTAAACAAGGCTGGACTGAGATGCTGGGAAGATGAGAGGACAGCACCTTCACGCTCAACAAGTATCCCAATGTCACGAAAAGCATCGTCATCAGATTCCTAAATAAAGAAAAACAGGAGCACAATAATTACATTATATTTCTAATTTGAAAAACCACTTGAATCGATTGAGTATCATGGTGAAAAATAAACAATAAAATAAGATAGCAAGAGCTTACTTACAAAGCCTGCTTTAAACAAGTCTGTGGGGTTGTCCCCAAGGATGATAGGAAGCCCTCATGAGCACCTGTGTCCGTATCGCAGTTAGCTCTGTAGACTTTTGGGAATTAAACACAGGCACCACAAGTTAGATACCTAGAATGAAAAACAAATAATGATCGCTGAGAAAGCTTAAACAAGCCAAGGAATATTTGTATAGAATTATATAACTAAGAGTAGCATTGTGATATAATGTTTATACAAAACCTGAGGAAAACAATGGCAAGTACATAATGTGTATGGACTTACATTGGTCTGTTGTGAAATACGCGTTAACAACTGTCCAACATTCCCTCTCTTGGATCGAAATATCTCGAGACAACGAGGACTGTGCCGATCGATGCTCTTAGAATTCAGTCTTGAGGTTTCTTGCCCACAATCCTGCTGAACTCCATGAACACCTGAAAAATACAGAGCAATACAAATCTGAATTTAGATCAACTGAACTATACAAGGCAGATAAGCCATCAGAAAAGTAGTGCGGTCCTGAAAAACTGTCCTTTTTATATGATTTGAAATGTTGATGTTTAAATTAAAAACAAGACAAATACACATTATTATGTTCTCTTTCTTAAACATACTTCATCTTTAGTGAAAAGGGCAGGCCAGCGTTTCACCATCATGCTTATGGCAGGTTCCGACTCCACTACCAAATTTTCTTCTTAGAGCAAATGTCTGATCCATCTTGTGTTCTACAAGAGGTCCATTTAGTGTTCTCTTCTGCATTTCATCAACCAAGTCTTTACAGGCACCCTCCAGGCCTGCCCGATCAAATCCATCTGGAAAGTTGGGCAAGTAGTTGATTTCACCTTTGTTTGCCTTCTTGATGCGCTTGTTAGCTGGTTGTCCTGCTGAATGCCTTCCCCGCTTCCCTGCATTTACTGCAACATCGAAGGCATCCTGATCGCCTACGCTTTGTTCTATAATTTGCCATTTTATGCTTTAGGCTATTTTTCCAACCGCAACAGCAAGTGGTTGAACCTCGCTCCTGAAGACAAGGGTGCTTGTTTATCAATGCTGCTGCAACATTTTCGAACTGAGCAGCAGTTGGGTATGCTGTGTGGCTATACATGCTCTCTGCCAATCTTTCAAGTAACTTGTGTTTTAGTTCTTTTGATACTTTAAGGTATGTACCCTCACTCATAGACAGCAGATCTGCTTGCCTAAGTCTATACTCCATATCAACAGAAAACGTTGGGATATTAAAAAAAATCTGACCACTGTTCCCGTCGCTCCTGAGATGAGTGTGAGAGTATGTCTGTATCTGCTGTACTGGGTGTGTCACTGAAGACTTCATCAGATGAGCCAGGTACCAGCTCAAGGACAGGTATGACTTTAACAGTTGGTTTTTCTGGAAGTTCTTCAGTATCTGTCAGGTTGCATAGCTCATTATTGAATTCAGGGTCTTGGTATTGGAGAGAAGTTATAATGAAGTCCCAGTGATTCTTTAAGCTTGCTTATCAAATCTTCGAATGTAGAGGGCCTTGTGGTAAGGATGACTTCTTATATCGGCCTCTGTTAGGCTACGTTCACACTGCAGGCTGAAACGACCCAATTCCGATTTTTTCTGCCCCTATGCGACCTGTATCTGATGTTTTCATGACAGTCTGAATGACACAGAACCGATCTTTTCAAATGTGACACAGGCCACTTGGGTATGTGGACCCAATTCCGATACGTATCCGATGTTTTTAAATGCGACTTCAGTCTGAACTGCCAGGTCGCATGTATCCGACCTGCACGTCATTGATACTCGACAAACGTCATAATGCGCCGCCGCAGACGAGTCTCTTCCCGTATAATAGTAACGTATAATGTAGATGTCGAATGTATGTATTTTAACTTACTTTTAAATAGCAATGGCTTAGCAATTGAATGGCCTTATGGATATGTATATTTCTAATGACCTAATTATTGTTTCTATTCCCAAGATGACTGCAAACCAGAAGATGACCTTGAGGGTCTTTCTAAGGCTACGTTCACACTGCAGGGCTTAATGCTCAATTCCGTCAGACGTCAACGTTTGCGCCGGAGCGGGAGTTAGCTAACGTTAGCTCAGGAGCAGGCGTTAGCTAACGAACCTAGCTAACGCTATCCGGGCACTCGTCTCGGGCACCTATCGCTGTACTGAACAACACATTAGATTTGAACTGTTATTGTTTCGGGTCCGCTTATCCGGGTCGGTAACCGCTACTGTAAACGGCTGTTGGTCACGGTGCTGCTCGGGCTGTCTTCTCAGTCATTTGCACATTAGCTCAGGAGTTAGCGCATCATGTCTGCGGTTTGGCAGTACTTTACAGTGGCTTTTCACACCATTAAGACTGTTACGTCCTGCAATGCGTCCGTTTCTCCTGTGCTGTAGTGCCGTGTCTGTCTCTGTCTCTCTATTCTAGGCCGGGTCCTGTGTCCTTAAGGGATGGGATGTGCCAGCGCGCGAGGCGTGTCCCAGCCTGACGGCATAAAGAGGGCCTGGTTATGGCGCGGGGCGGCGGGAGAGAGCGGCTTGCTACGTGGTCAATTTGGCACTTTAAGTTGTATCTCGTTAATGTGACCTTTTTGGCGTGTACAATAAACCGTTTGGACATTTTGTTGTCGCCCTCTCTCCTGCTCGTTGTTACTAATTGAGCCAGTAGTAACAGTACGCAACTCGAGTCTCCGAGCCTGAAACTTGAATGGGCCTCCCTGGTGGAAGTAGGTAGCCTTCACTGGGGGGGGGCAGATCTCACTGCACTGTAAACCCAGATTTTGTTTCTACTTACGAGTAATCATTACTATTAAAAATTACTATTTTTATGTTTTTACAAAACCTGCTATCATTACTAAACATTAGTTGTTTGTACCAATTTAGCTGAAAAATTCATTGCACTAATCATGTTTAGCAGAGATAACTCGGTATGTTTAGTTTTATAAGAAAAGGGAGGGGGCTAATTCAAAAACCTGCCTGGTCACGTGACCAGACCAACGTTGTTCAAGGGGCTCTACACTTGGCGGGATGCGCCCAGGCATCGGTATCCAAGGAAGCAACGTTACTCCAAGTGGAATGGTTAGTAAAATAACTTGTAGCCTAGTTAGGGTCCTCGAAACGACTTCGCTTCTGCGTCGGCGTCTCCGCAACTTCCATCTTGCGTTGACGGTCTCGTTTCAATTCATGGTTGAAAAAGGCTTGCGTGTGTTGCAAAGCAATTCACCGCCAGAACACCAGGCGGAGTAACGTTTATTGTCGAAGACGACCTAGAGAGTGCCATCTTTGCGAGTGGAAGTCTGTTTAATTTATCAGACTTTTTTGCCCCGTGCATCAACACTGCTGCTTTTCTTCGTCCCTTTTTCACGAACATATTTGTCCTGTTTCGTTGCGGAGCTTGCGTATCCGTCGACGCAAGGCTAGAAAAATTGGTCGACACGCGCAAGGACGCAAGTCGGGGCGGAACGCTACGCAAGGGCTACGCAAGGGCCGCTTGCGCTTGCGGGTCCTTGCGTTTCTCCGAAAACGCAGAAGCATAAAATAGGCTTTCGCTGCAAAGTGCTACGGGAAACCCTGCACGCTCATGCCACGCAGGCAGTGTGTAACTGGCCTTTACATGCCAGTGTCACTCTTTTATGTGCACGCGGGCATGGAGTAATCAGAGTTTGAGGATCAAAGCCTGGGTTGACAAACTCAGTTGATAAGCGGCGTCATGGTACCAATAAAGCCTGATTGCTTCGGTTTGGGTTTGTCGATTCTGAACTAATTCTGGAACCCTGAGTTTGTTCAACCAGCTTCATGCTACAGGCCCAAGGAGGAGGCACTGGATTCATGAACCGTGACACGTATAACTACAAAACCTTACGGAATGCTGTTGGATGAGTGTAGGTTGTAGTGATTTAATAACGCTTTAGGTGTCTCCCCTAGGTTTACAACTTTGGGGTACAAGCGAACCAAGAAGGAGACAGCTAACAATAAAATACCTGAGGAGCCGCTCGGTATGGACGCCTGCTCTTTGCTCCTCAATGGACCCAAATCTGTGGACAGACAAGCAGCATCGTGAGTGGCCATCCTACCGCCTAGCTTGACTGTCAGACCAGAGGCAAAGGAGGGAACTTATGTTTGCATGTATCACTCTCTCTCCGTGGCCTTTTTTTGGAGTCCTCACTCTGTCCCATTGAGACTGGTTAACTGAGAGGAAAGGTAAATTCTCACTATTATTCCAAAACACTCAGTCAGCAGCTTTGTACCAGCTGGAATTCCATCTCCTGTGGTCTAATGCCGGGGCTCCGATCTTAGCTTAGCTCTTTTTCTCATGCAAGGTTAGACAAGCGCTTTACCCTTCCCTGTTTGTGCTGGCTTGATGCTGGATACATTGCAAACTGAAGGTCCTCCAGGGGACATGTCCTGCTAGGCAAAACTAACATACCAGTTATTTTATAATATAATATCGTCTATAATTGTGATCGAGGTCCTTTAACAGGAAATAAGGCTACATTCCCCCTCTGAGTGAAGAAGTCACTGCCTCCAGAAAGCTACAGTAAAGAAGCAGCAAGTAGAGAAAACTTGGAGTTGGAGTCTGCTCTCGGACTCTTTTTCCTCTAACCTTCAACGCATACATAAGCGTGTAAACTCGTACGCGCACACATGCAGACACAAACACAGGTAGACGCACGCACAAAGAACACACACACACAGCGTAACCCAACTCCAGTCTGCTCATGTGTGAAATGAGCAAGGGCCTTATCTCTGGGAAACACACCACTGAGCCAGAGGAGAAGTAAAAAGAGGGAGACACACAGCAGGAGAGGATGGAAGAGAGAAAAGAGGACGAGGGGGCAGAGATTGAGCGAGCGAGGGAGGCGTCACGTGACACGCATGCTGATGAAGGTAGACTTGGGAGAAGCTGCTGCAGACTCCAGAGGTCTGAGGCAGAGCCGTTATCAACCGTCTGCTACTCTATTAGCCTGCACCTCTCTCCTGACCTCAACAAGCACGGCACCACACACATGCAAATTCATTCTAATAACTCCAAGCACTATCTAAATCTTGCATTTGGATTGTTTTTGTCTGTAGGTTTTAGAGTTCCAGTTTTGTGATTAATCCAAATATCTTGTTTACATGACTGTCGGTTAGAATCTAAACAAAATAAATTAAAAACCATGTTGGGGGGCTGGGGGGGGGTGGATTTGGTTGTGTCCTGTTGAATCAGTCTAAAGAAGAATCATTTTTGTAGAAATGTGGCCCTTGTGTTTCCATCCCTCACCCTAATGTGTTTAGTGTTGAACTGCAGACTTTGGAAATAAGCGCTCCTCTAACGACGCGGCACTCGTGAAACAGACAGCTTGCTGCAGGTTTTCGTTTGAGATGATCTGGTAAACGAGATCTGTGTGACTCAGATCAGGGAACTTACCGGGGTTAGGTGGAAGCTGTGTGCTGGATCATCATCATCATCTAGTGCTGTTAGACTAGTTTGACCATCAAATGAATCCTGGATGCACAGACTTGTGAGCCAGCCACTTCCCCTCACAGGTGTAAGTTGTGCACCTCCACCCTAACAAGGTCCACAATAGTCTTTTTCTTCCTTCTTTCCACCACACATACTCTTCTGAAAGGGTTTTCCCCCAGCTGTGTTGAGTGCCTGCTGTTCCTAAGTGCCATAGACTTAAGCCAAATTATCTCACTTTACTTTTTCAATTTAAATAGATTAAACCAAATTTTAAAAGACAGTAGACCCCCACTGAGCTGCATAGTGAGGAGAATTACTTCTGGCAACATGGGAGAGGGAAGAAGTGTGAGCTTATTATTATTTAGCTGTATAACAGAACCGTTTTGTATTAGTTCTGGATTGTTTGATTGATCAAGACATTTCACAAAACAATGAAGACATTTGTGACAATTGTGACATATGTGTGTCTTAACACAACAATGTCTCTGTGATAGCATTTGCTTCCAACTCCAAAAGGTCAAAAAGAAACGTGTCAGGTTCTGCGTCAGCATTTGCTGTCCACAAACAGACAACCAACACAGTGTTCCCACTGATTGATCTCTATCAATACGGTCAATACCGTCAGTACATGTCACTTGTAGTTCTCTGTTCAGCCCTGTGCAGAAATAGAACTCAACTCGTGCTGCCTTAATGTGTGCTTTTGAATCTCTGTGGTCTTTCATTGCACAGTGACTAAAGGCTTGAATGGTGCATTCCTTCAGGCCTCTGTCTGTCTGCGCAGCAAGTGGCCGCATGCTGCTACATGTTTTGCAGCCGAGTTTGTTATTTTGAAAAGCAAGCCAGCTGTTCGTGGAGCAAAAATATAGAATTTGGTCCCTTGACCGACAGGCCATCGATGTGTTCCGTTGATGTCGGTGTCGTTTAACCGGGTAACGTGAATGTTGGCAGCTGCAGACTCATCTATGCTAGCTGTTCGTCTCATACCAACGTCAACGTTGGTTTGAACCGCATCCTGATTCGTAATTGGACCTGGTTGGACTTGGACCCATGTTGACGTGTCTGGCACACACGTTTTTTTAGTGTCTTTCTGAAGCCAGACTAATACAACGTCTTACAAACAAAGGTTTGGAATCAGCAGTGAGAAATCTGTCAGCTGATGCTGTCCAGACAACTTTTTGGAGTCTAGCGTCCGTCCGTGGGTAAGCGAACTTGTGATAGGGCGGGCCGCTAGGCGGTTGAATGAATTAGATCTCATTTTTGGGGAAATGACAACAAAATGTTTGCTTGTTTACATCGAAACAACACAGCTCTTTAAAAGGCAGAAATGAGTGATTTAATGTTTGAAACCGCTTTTACACAGGAAGAAATACAGGCAGTTGATTTAGAAATATTAGTCATTGATGTCTTTGTTCTTTGTGCTGTGTTGAACAAAAGAGCCTGACACACCAGGTGGATTAGTGATACTTCTAAAGCCACGGCCTCGTTGTGACTCATGCACAGAAGGATCAAAGTCAATGCGTTGGTTTGAATCAGGAGCCTGTTAAGAGGAGAATGTTCTTTTGTTTGTCAGTAACAGATGCTTCAATGGATCCCTGCTCTTCTGCTTCGTTCTCACTGGATAGTTGTCTGCTGTCGACGGGCTGTCTTCTGTAGGCCCCTCACTCCACCTGCTGGGGAAGGGGAGGCTTGTAGGTTCAACTTTAGCTCTTGAATAAGGAAACATACTGAAACAGAGTCTCTGAATAGTTCTGTGGGATTGAAAGCGTGTAATTCATATTCTGCCGCCTTCAGTCCCCAGTTTTAAAATCAATGGGAGCTTGTGTTGTACAAAACAAGAAAGGCTATCTAGGCTATCAATGTCATCAAAATAGTTAGTATTACTAACTACAGCTAATTGATAATTTCCAGAATTCATCAATAACCCTGAGAGCATTTTTATATTTAGACTTATATTTTAATAAAGTTTATCTCCATCCACTTCATATGTTAAGCAAATTAAAAAACAATACTTCCAGGAAGCATTGCTTTGGTATTGATAACATAACTAATGTTAAGGTGAACTAGGAAATGCATTTAGTGCTGAAAAAATATTTTGTAATGCTGAAAGCTGAAATGAATTTAACAAAAAAATGCTGAAATAAGGAAATTACAAAAGCTGAAGTGGGTTCGATTTTTCATGAGAAAAGCTGAAAATACTGAAATGTAGCAGTGATCTTAGAACTTATTGCAGTAGAAATATGTTTTTGTTATATTCGTATGAGTAGTGAATATCAGTTATAGTAGTTTATAGTATTAGTACTACTACTAGGTTTTAGTACCTGTTTATTTCAAGTTGAAATGAATTTGAAAGAATTGGTGAACATCCAGAGATGCTCATCAGGTGCCCAACAGCATTTCTACAGTGAAGCACAGCATCATATTCTGCCGCCTGTGGGAGGTTTTTCAGACTAGTCAGGATTGAGGGAAAGATGAATTCAGCATTGTGCAGCGACATCCTGGATGAAAACCTGCTCCACAGCGCTCTGGACATCAGACTGGGGCAACGGTTCATCTATCAAATGGACGGGAACCCAAAGCACAGAGCCAAGACAACAAAGGAGTGGCTTTGGGATCCTGAATGTCCTTGAGGGGCCCGGCTAGAGCCTGACTTGAACCTCTCTCTTGAACATCTCTGGCCAGATCTGAAAAAGGCTCCCCATCCAACCAGATGGAACTTGAGTGGTTCCACAGAGAAGAATGGGAGAAACTGGCTACAAACCGGTGTGCAAACTTGCATCGGACTCAAGATGACTTGAGGTTGTAACTAGTGCCAAAGGTGCTTCAACAAAGTATTGAACAAAGGCTGTGAATACTTATGCAAATGTCATATTGTCATTCCTTTATTTTTAATAAATTTGAAATAAAAATTGATCAAGTTTTTCTCAATTTGTCAGTTTTGGGTATTGTGTGTAGAATTTTGGAATGAGGCTGTAACATGGAAATAGGTGGAAACTTGCTGTGAGTACTTTGCGCCTGCACGGTTTATCTGTGCTGTCAGAAATAAGACTCCACCAGCTGTTTCAAAAAACGTGTTCCTCCCGCTTTCCCTGAGAAACCTGTCAACACGTTTCTACTGGTGTCTACAGGGTGAGAGTTTGTCTGCTCATGGGAGGCTCATTCACATTTCCACGACCAGCATAAAATACCTCTCTATCGAACCAAAAATCAAGCATGAAAACTGTAAGAATGCTGGCGAAATATATTTTTTGAACCAAATACTGAAGATGCTCTCCAGCAGATTTTCCATCTCCACTCTAGTCTGCCACATACACACATGTAAATCTCAAATGGTCTAAAAAACTAGATCAAGAAGCTGAATGTTAAGAACATTTTAAAGTTTAAATGGTGTCTTTAGCTGAAAGATTGAGGAAGAAGGATCTGAAAGATTAAGAAAAAAACATATGAAAACAATATGAAAAATATTATGAATATAGATTTATATTTAGTAAGAGTACAGTAGATTGAAATTATCCAATTCAAAATGTTAGTCTTCTAGACGGCGCCGCACACAGAGATTCCACACAGGACACCAACTCGGAGAATGGAATATTTAATGATCATCCAAAGAAACTAAGAGAGAAACACAATGGAGGCTGGGGTTTCCGGAAAGGGGTCGGGTCCAGGGAAGTCCAAATGGCGGGATCTGCACAGAGGAAACAGGGTTAAATAATAGGCGCAATTCGATAGTTTGAGCCTTTGACACACACACACACACACGCATACGCGTTTTTACTACACCGTGGGATCCACCCTTTTTGAATGGTGTAGAGACATGGTTGTAACTGCTAAAATCATTATAATTTTTTGTTAACACAAAAATCACTTTAAGCATCAAATACTTTCAAGAAAAAATTACACCTGAATTTGTGACCCCCCTGGGGACACAAACCTGAATTTGTGACCCCCTGGGGACCAGTTCCCACAGGGGTCACAAATTCAGGTACTTCTATTGGAACACAGCCAACACCACTGATAGGCACCTCCCATTTCATGACATGTATTTAATCAACCTATAATGGATGAAACCTTGTTCTGATATAACATTAACACTGAATATATTACTAAGGATCTGATTTCTTTCAAAAACAGATCATATTCTGATTTTAAAATTGTTGAGCAAAACGTATTACCTGATGGATAATTTACCTGGGTGTTTTAACAGGCAAAACATAGTGTTTCACCTGATTGATTCAACATTAAATATGTTATCTCTAGAAACTGTTACCCTTTATACAATGAAGTCTTCAAACTTCATCTGCTAGGAAAACACTTAGACCAGCTGTACAAAAGAGGAGAGACAAATTAAGCTCAGAATCAAAACAAAATTTAATTAAAAGCTTTTGTTTCAAACAGTGACGTTTACAAAAAATGCAAAGAGCATTATATTTATGAATAATGAAAGACAACTGTCTCAAGTCACCTAAAGGTTGTCTTTAGGTGACTTGAGACAGTTGTCTTTGGGCACCTGAAGACCACTGTCTATTATAAAACAATAAGAATATATATGAAGAGCATTATAGCCATAGACATTAGACAACTGTCTCAAGTCACCTAGAGACAGGTCTCAAGTAAACTGTCTAAAGACAACTGTCAATTATAAAACATTATGAATATTTATGAAGAGCATAATAGCCATAAACATTGGAATTTAACAACAAAAAGGCACTAGTTGCCAAAGACAACTTTCTTTTATTAATATAATGCCTCTGCTTTTTGCCTTTTTGTAAATGACAGGTGTCTCAAGTCACCTAAAGACAAGTCTTTAGGTGACTTGAGACAGTCTTCTTTTGGTAATTGAAGAAGACTGTCTCAAGTCACCTGGAGACCTGTCTTTACGTCATTTACAAAAAGACAAAAAGCAGAGGCATTATATTCATGAAAGAAAGGCACAAGGAGCCACAAAAGCGCAACTATCTTAGGCACTAAGAACTGGCTTAGTTAAAGTCCCTTCTTCTAGTTCTCTTTGCACTTTCCCGCTGGATGGCAGTGATACAGTTTTTACTACTACTACTTCTAATACTAACTTTACTCCAGACAGCTTCTGTTCTTTAGGGCTTCTGGGGAAGCTTCAATACACTTAATGCAGTCACCCTTTCCCTGTACCTTCCCACATTGTATGAAGCTCATCAGCATCTTTTCCACGGCGTTTATCTCATCGAGTGACCAAATCTTCCTCTTTGAGGGTTCTACAAAAACCAAAGACACAGAAAGAAAGTCAGTGGTGTTTTATTTTCAGTATCAGATATATTGACCATTGTTGGACCCTAACCTGATATGTATTTATTCCTACTCTATATACAAAAGAAGAAATAACCACGGAATGTTAAGGATTAAAAGCTAATCTGAAATCAAACTCACTTCACAACAGAAAACAAACAATTTACTATATTTACATGATGCCATTTCTCTTACTGAAAACAATGATGTACCTGCAGTTGAAAATCAGATTTATTGGCCAAAGCATATATATAAGTAGGGCTGTGCGGTATTACCGGTATGAAATTTCCGTACGGTATGGATTTCTCACATACCGTCATACCGGGGTTACTAACAGCTGACCTGCTCTTTGGCAGGCAGCGGATCTTATTTGTACACGTCGTCATCACAGCGATGCATGGAGCTACTTAGTCTTGTGTGTTGAGATTGAGTCATGGTTACAACTTTATAACAACATTGAATAACCCACAACACAACGGCTTGGGACATTTTGTAATACTAATAAGTTATTAGTATTACAATATGTTGTAATAAATTATAAATAGTCCCGCTACGGACTGTAGATAAAGACGGGTTAAAGCATTGGATCCATGGTACATTTTACCGGAGCGAAAGTATTTCAGCCAAATTGCCGTCCCTCATTTGTACGAGCAACGCCGAAGCGAGCTGCGTACAGTCGGCCACTTTTCAACAACAACGGACCTGCGGTCGAGTCGCACAATGGAGCCAAACCTCAGCATAACGGTGAACTTCATCGGTGATGACTGGGAGTTGCGCAATCACTGTTTGCAAGCGTCATATTTCCCTGACGACCACACCGGAGAAATAATGTTAATAAAACGATTATAAAATATTTGTTTTGAAAAGGAAGCCATGTTTAAGTTGTAAGATCTCCTCCGTTTTAAATACGTTGCAGTTTGCACAATAAAAGATGTCTATAATCTGATTCCTTTATATATATATAAAAAAAATACTGTGATATACCGTCATACCGTCAGAATGATTTTTAATACCGTGATACGGATTTTTGGCCACAGCGCACAGCTCTACTACCAATATTAATACTCCAAGTAGTACTACGACCAATGATACTACCATTACTATCAATACTAGTATTTCTACTGATAGTAATACTACAACTACTACTACCAATCAGAGGTGTCAAAAGTATTCACATTCATTACTCAAGAATTATAGATACTTGGGTTTAAAAAAAGTATAAACTCAAGCTTTTTATTTAAGTAAAAGTATGTAAGTACTGGTTTAAAAACCACTTGAAGTATAAATGTAATGTAAGGGAAAAAAATATCCATGAAGGCCAAACTCATAATGTGTAACCTCGCTCACAGAACATGTCAGTCCGTTACAATAGGATGGGAAGGTGGCTTCAGATTATGTGACCTGTCGTTCAGATGATGGAAACATGGCGACATTCAGAGAGGGGACGCTAAAATAACAGAGGGACACATGTATCGACCCACCATCATTACCTGCATTTGGTGTTTTTCATATTCCATGTTCCTGGATAGGCATGAATTGTGATGCTTCCTCAGGCGTCGTAAGCGTGCGCTGAGCCTAGTCGACTGTGCACTCTGTCTGCAGGTGGATGAACACAGGGCAGCTGGTAAACATCTGTTTACCCAAAAAAATGATGATCTGTCTGGTTTCTGAGGGCAGGGTAGTGGATTTCAGAGACCACTAAATATAATGGTAAACGCATTTCTAACCTGCTTCATACATGTGAGCACATTCAGAACACACAGAATCCTGCTGTAAAAGTAAGTGCTCTACTGGCCGCTCAAGATGAAAGCAGAGATCCAATTTTTCCTCGTATTTGGAATAGCTGCAACCAAAGTCAGACTAAAACTTAAACATAAAGCAGCCCAAAGAATGCAGAAAAGCTGTTTCCACCAGCTGTTTCTGCATTTAACCTCTATTATAAGAAAAGCCCCCCTATAATGTAATTATAGTAATTATAGTAATACATCACTAACTACAACTTGCCTCCAGCTTCATAAGGTTTAAAAAACTTGAGGCCTATTAGTTAATTAACAACCAGTAACTTGAGCTTCTTAATATTGAAAGTTAATTATAAATATAACTACTGATAGAGTAGAGTAGCATAAAGTAGTAAGTGACTATTGAAGTGATTATTTATATATTTCATTGGCAGTCCATGATCAGAAAAATACCAAAGAAATAGTCCAACACTTTCACCTGATTGACGTTAGCAATGTTACATTAGCATAACCACCCTATGCTAATACAAAATGGAGTGAGACTTTAGCTGCAAACATGTGCTCAGTAAGTTGAGCTTCTTAAAATCAAAAGTTAACTACTGGTAGCATGAAGTAGTAGGTGAAAAAACTATTAACTTACTAATTCATTTATATATTTCACTGGCAGTTCATGATCAGAAAATACTGAAGAAATAGTCCAACACTTGCACCTGATTAACGTTAGCAATGTTACATTAGCATAACCATCCTATGCTAATAGCAAATGGAGTGAGATTTTAGCTGCAAACATGTGCTCAGTAAGTTGAGCTTCTTAAAATCAAAAGTTAATAACTACTGGTAGCATGAAGTAGTAGTTGAAAAAAACTATTAACTTACTAATTCTTATGCAGTTTTATGTAATGTTACTTACTTTATTTTACTTTGTTTCCCCATCCTTGGCCATGTAGTGTGTTTGTCTGTGCTGCCTCGTCCATGTAGCCTGCTGGTGCTGCCTCGTGCTCCTTCTGTTTCAGTTTAGTTTAACTTTTATTTTTAAACTAAGCCATAGCCTTAGATTACTAACTCATAGTATATTTCATTCCTTGCACTATGTTGTCTTGTTCTCCATCGTCACCTGTCGTCGTGCACCAACCGCCAAGTCAAGTCATTATATATATATATATATCTGCAGCGTCCTTCCTCGTTGAGGAATTCCATAGGTTGCGCATTAGGCACCTCAATTAAAGGACAAATTAATACAACGAGACGTAACTACTTGTATAGGTACACCACTATTGTTACACTGTAGGTGTAACAATAGTGTGACGTATCTGTCAGTGGGAAGGAATGATCTTTTCTTGAGACAGCACAGCTGCATGAGATAAAACTGTCCAAGGAACCAAGGAAATACAATTAATGATCCTATAGCCTATACACAAAGGGAAACGAGTAAAGGGGGGAAAAACACTTTTTATTCTTTGTTTGTTTTCCCTGAAGCCTATTACATTTTAGTACCATCTTTATTTATTGTAAAGTAGCTTTACTTTTCCCGATGCGGTTCAAACTCGTACCCGCCCGGCCTGTCAAGACTTTCCAACAGATAACCAGGAAGACAACTGATGCAACTCAGTTCATAGCACGTATTTATGTGGACATATTTAAATGCAAAGACGAAACGGATTCATCAGATGCGAGATCGCGTCAGTCCACACTGCTTTCAGAAGGCGGCGGTAGGTAGTTGCTTGCCAACGACAAAAACAACAACAGAAGAAGAAGAAGAAGAACCAGGAAGTGACCGTAGCAGAAGACTCCAGGCGAAACAGATACAACCAAGAACGTTGTGTCACGAAGACAAGCGTCGACTCCAGAAGAGGACACGTTCTGTACTTATAGACGCAGTTCAGCTTCTCATTGAACCATGTCTTTCTCTAAAAAAGAGGGACACCGCACGTTGACCGGTCCAGTGGTCCTCGGAGCCTTCGTGCTGCTCGTTAGCTTCGTTAGCCGAGGGGAATGCCAAACAACTCCACCGCCGACGCGTAAGTTGAAATATTGTATGAAAATGTTTTGCAGTTAGCAATAATGTTATTACGCCTTATACGTGATTTTTTAACGAGGGGTTTCCTCGAGTCAAACTAGGGGAATAGTGATAGTTTTATTGATACGTCACTGTTGAATGTGGACCTGCTAGCGCTGTTGCCATGGCGTTTCCATATATACCGTTACTTCCGGTCAAGCTAAACTAAGCTAACCGTACTTTTCTGTCTTATCTCTCTTTTCAGCATGCTCGTCTTACAAGAGTTGTGACCAGTGTGCTCCAAATACAAAGGTACGGTAGATTATAGCAGGATCAGAAAGACTCGACTTGCCCGGGTTTATCAAACAGCTGTCATAAATGATCCATTTACGGCCCATGTCTGTTTGCACATGACGTCCTACATCAATCAGTCAGGGTTTATTAGACCAGTACAGCAGTGAGGGACACCTTTGTTATCCCGTTAAACAAGCACCATCAAGGGAAGCTGGAACAAGCATGCGTTTTAATTAAATAACTACATACATTTGTTAAATAGACCCATCGTCGCAGGTTTAGATTTGCATTTTGGAGATATGGATGGAGCTGACGCACAGGGTTGATCTGTTTGTTTTGTCCTCTCAGTGTCTGTGGTGCTTTACCACCAACAACTGCACAGACTACCCAGTGAGCTGGCTACTGCCTCCGCCGTCCTTGTGCCCGCTGTCCCAGGCTCGCTGGGGGATGTGTTGGTGTGAGTAGTTCACTCTTATTCAAATCTGCTCCCGTCTCTCATTTGTCAGAATTAGATCAATTATCCCACTTGTGCCGCACAGCACTGCATCCCTGTGTGATATAGGCGGGACATTGCATGACATTGGAGAAAGGAACATGTAACCCAGTCGTAACTGTGTAGTATCATTTTCATCGCTGTGACTTTCAGGGGAATACCAATGGACATATCCACATCATGTTCTCTATAATATTATAACATTTTAATATTCCACCAGAATATGATTTATCTTTTTATCTTATCATGTTTTTTATTATTATTTAATTTAGCAAATAACTGAAATCTAGGGATGTAACGATTCGTTTTAACAACGATTCAATTTGTATAACGATTCGTGGTCGTCGATGCGATTCAAGGACGATATTGGTTCATTTAGAACGATACGATCCGAAACGATTCAGTGACTTGAAATCGATTCAGTAACTTTTTAGCCAAAAATTCAACCAGTGTGACTGAAATAAATACTTGGATACTGAACAGTGCAGGTGAAGATTCCTAGATTCCTGTTGTTTCTTGTAATGGAATCAGGTATCAATTAATTATGAATATAAATAAACAAGTAAACAACAATGAATGGCAAATGCATTCACATTTTATTTGAATAAAGTGCAAACACTGCTGTAGCAGTGTAGCAGAAAAAAACTTGTGGTTATTAGTGGTATACACAAAAAACACCCCTGCAATAATGTTTTCCCCCTACCAACCCCCGCAAAACCACCCCTGTGGAACTCCCCCTCGGCTTTGCCGTGAAACTCGGAAGTTGAATCGGGGCTCGGGATGGCAGTGGGTTACGGCTCAGTCCGTGACAGCCTTTATCATTAAAAGTGCTAAGAAAAAAGACTGACGTGCTTAAATCCAATGGGTTATTTCCTAGTATCAATACAATCGATTTATTAAATTTTACAACAATGTTAGATCGGTATATGTCGTCCATAAGGCCAACTCGCCGAGCACAGATCGATGTAGTTGGATCGGAGGAATATAAATCGATACATCGATGTAATAGATGGATCGTTACACCCCTACTGAAATCTAAACATCTTTCTGTTGGGAATATATAAGGCAATCAGAAAAACAAACCCCATAAAACTAAAAAGAAAAGTAATTATTGGTGCACGACTGTGTACAGGAGATTACCTAAAATGATCTCGCTCTTTGAACCGCTGGATAAATGGCTGCGGGATTGTTGCCTAGACAAACACTGGCATATTCAGCCGGGGGAGTAACGTACAAACCTGTTTGTTTGGTTGAGTAAGCCCAGACTGTGTTGGTCTCACTTCATGTGGCTCATTTCTCACAGCCTGGCTGCGTCCACCGTAACACGCTCAAAGAAACAAAAGCAGAAGTCAGCGATGGGCCAGGTGTTTAACGTGTGAGAAGCCAGCCACATGAGGAAACACTCCAACTAAGGAATTTTCATTGGATGCAAATTGTGCAGTTAGTCATTTTTATTTAGATCAAACGTTTAACGCTTCCTTAATTCACATAGATAACTAGAGACTGTGTGGAAACCCTGAAGGCCGATGCACAAGCTGCTTAGCTTGCTTTCTATTCACACAGCATTCATGATGTCACCGTGCTCTCCCAGTCACAGCTGATGCTATCACTGTGACTGCTGCAGAGTTCTTATGTGTCTGTTATGTTTCCACTGGAAACGCAAGTGGAGTGCTAAGTTTCACCACATGGGGACTGGGAAAGCTGCAGTGTTGCCTTCAAGTCAGCAGGGGGCACCACTGCCAAACAAGTGAAGTTTATGTTGCCAGCCAAAGGTCCATGTTGAGTATCTGGCTGTTAATGATGTCTCTCCCTGTGTGACTCAGTGAACTTTGAAGGCCTGATCATCGCGCTGGCTGTCCTGGGTGGAACCGTCGTCGTCAGCATCATCGTCTGTTGCTGCTGCTGCTGCTGCAAGAAGCGCAGCTCAAGGTAACCTCCAATCACAAGTCAGAGACATCTCCCAGCTTCCGTGATGTGCTCTGTGTTTTAAGTATATTATTAATAATAGTAATTCAATAAATTATATCTATGCATGTATTAGTTAAATTTGCACATACAAAGTTGGTAAAGCATTGGTGATGTTCACGCAGAGGTCATGGAAAAGTGAATGCAACTCGTTCTCCGAGTCAACAGCTGTTTGAGCACAATGAGCGTCTCAAAGATCAGACGTATTGGTGCTCTTAAAGCGTATTGCAGTGATACGCATCGAATGTGTAACCTGGTGTGACGCGGTGGATTCTGATGCTTTGAACGCGCTTTGTGCTGTTACCTGCGTGTCCTTGTCCGAGCACGACGTGTTCAGTGCATCTCCCATCAATGTGGGCCGCATTCACTCTCCACTGATTCCCTCATAGGCTCATCGCTGGGCTTCCTCCACAAGACAGCTGTGCGTGTGTGTTTGCATGCATATGTGTGTGTTTGCGTGCATATGTGTGCGCGTGTGTGTGTGCGCTGAAATTAAACTGTCATGCGAGTCAATCGGCTGCAGGCTGGCCCATCACATACTGACAGTTCTGTGGGTGTAGAAGTCTTGTTCACGTCTATCATCTGACAGGAAAAGCCCCTGAACACACACGCACACACACAGGCGTGTGTGTGGGTGGCACTGTGTGGGTCTTAATTGATCCTGTAGTTGCATTTCTGTGAGGCACTTTGGTTTTCTCACCTCCTGACTTCCTCAAAATGAGGGGATTCCATCATCAAAGGGGAAACCCTTTGGTTTCTGTTTACTTGCTTCTCGAGACTAACGTGTGAAATGAATACCAACCACGCTCTTATGTTGTTGCGCTTTGTGCAGGGAAGACGTGTGTGATTGGTGTTTTTGTTCTGTGGTTGTGTGATGCTGAAACTCTGCCTTTATGTCTCAAGGCCTGACAGAGATGAGGAGAGATTTATTCAGAGGAGGGAGGAGATCAAACAGCGGACTGAGGAACGGTAAGAACTACTGCCCTCTCCCCCCTCTCCCCGCCTCCTCCAGGCTCAAGCAAAAAGCAGTTGAAGCATTCGGGGAAAAATCTGCCCGTGTGGATTCAAATAACCACTTTGATCTCCTGCTCGGGGAACCATGTTGGGCTTTGTATTGCAGCTTTAAATGTACCATGTTGTGCTGCATGCATATATATAGTTTTATAATTTCATTACAACATTTTTAACATTATTCATTCAATGAAGGTTCATTTGAGTGTAACAATATATATTTAACTGCTGCTGTTTGCTCAATACACTACTTTTAAATTAATGATTCAATGTTACACATTACTATGCAAGGAATCCCAATTAATAGCATTCATTGATTCATGGATGCATTCAATATAATACAAACATATAAATGGGATCAAACTAGCTGCGTCAGCAGATTCACCTGTAAGCTCCAGCTGTTTTAACACATTGGGAGGCCGGGGGGGGGGGGCGTTCGCCCATCCGTGTCCCATGACATTGTTTGGAGTCTGCAGCAGAAGGGCCCGCTGTGTGTTTGGGATACAAGCAACAGGTGTGTGTGTGTGTGTGTGCGTGTCCACACACCGATTGGACTGTTGAGGCAGAGCAGCTGTGGAGTCAGAGCCGTCTCCACAGTCGGTCTCTGACCACAGCAGCTTGTTTAGTGTCCGTGCTCCCACTGCGTTCATGCGCCCAGCTGTGCGTGTGTGTGTGTGTGTGCGCGTTTCCTCTCTCATGTGCCACATACTCTGCTGGGTTTCCTGCAGCGAGCTCGATCCAATCTCCCAAGTCGGAGTTGGTGCAGCGACCTACATAGAGGCAGTGAACAGGACACTCATGGTGACGCTGCTGCCTGCCCCTCCACCCCCCCACCCCTCCACCCCTCCACCCCCAGAGAGCCGGCTCACAGCGCCGACCCCTCGCCCCCCCCTGTATGTGAGCCCGCTATGGGGAATCAACAGGAACAGCCCTTCAGCTCTTTAAGCTAACACTCCAATAATGCCTTTTGAAATGAGTGTTGGCACCACTAACCCCCCCATGAGGACCAGGTTCTTCTGGAGTGGCTCCTTAACCGTGTTGATCGGCCCTTTGAGCTGGAGGCTGCTGCTTCATCTACATCCGTTTGTTTGTATATAATTGCAGTAGGGGGACATGAGCGTAGCAAAGCGATGCCCCCCCCCTCTCCCTGACCCCCAAGAACAACATGACAGTGACGATCGCTGGACCCCCCCCTCCCCCTTCTGTAGGCTGGCCCTTCAGCCGCTGCGTCCCTCGGGAAGCGTTGCACATTGACATTTGTTGTGTGTGTCAGCTGCTCTGAGAGCTTGCGTGGTAGAGATGTCCAAGTGCATCGCATTAATCAGCACACACGTTGCTCAAAGGAGTTTATCTGAGCCTCTCTACTGTGGTGACGCCACCTACTTCATCTCTGGGAGAAGATATCGGCCATGCTTCATGCTCTGGAGACAAAGACGAATGAAATGCAAAGTTCTGATGTACAGGCAAGCATGAACAGCTGAGCAGTCATGTGAGTTAAATGGCTGCTCCGCCTTCCCTTCGCCGCGCTCGGAGCATCCACTGTTGTATCATGAATCCACAGCTCGCTAAATTAGCTGACAATGTATGTGTTTCATCATCATGTCAACAGCTGTGTCACTTTATCAATACCGTTCCTCTGAAAATGGAGCTGAAGCAGCGATGTGTAGGCAGCACAGCCTTTCACACCTCCTGTAATGTCACTCTCCCGTTAGCTGCCACTGACATCACAAAACATTTCACACAAGTGTCCACTAGAATAACATGTTTGAGCACATCACCTCATGGTGGACTTCTAATAAGATGACCGTTCGATTGGTATGAAACCAAACTAAGCATTAAATACGCATTTCCTCTTAATCTAAATCAAATCTTTTTCCTTTCTTTACAGGAACGTGGAGAGAAAGGCGAGGCACGATCAGATCCGCAAGAAGTATGGTACGTATGGCCCCTCGTACCCCTTTGGTGATACAGACTGCACTTCGTAGCAGTTTGTATCCTCTGCCTTCTAGTAAAGTGAGGCAGGTGCCCCGCGGAGGGGCAACTGCTGTCTGAATAAGTCAGTGTCAGGGCTCAAAGCATCATGTTACAGGGTTCTCTATGAAAAATTGTTTAAAGGGTCTACTTCAAATCTCCATCTGAGCTGAGCCACGCCCCCCTTGGACCAGGTGACAATAGACACAACTCCCTCACTCACTAACTCACTCACCCACTCCGTCCTCTTGTATAGTGTCTATCCTCTTAGCGTTGCTGGGGAGTCGATCCCCCGTTCACGTGTCTGCTGTGTCTCCTCCTTCTTATAGTTTATTTATGTGAACGTGAATTCAGTGCTGTGAAATGAAAGAATAACCGTATGATACTTTGTACCAAGCCCAAGTCTGCAGGAGTCCACTAGAGGGCGCAATCCTCCATCCCAGACTTCCTTGGGGAGCGGGGGTGGTGCTTGTGGGGGGGGCGGGGCGCCCCCTTTGTTCAACAGTCTGCATTTAGTGTTCTTGAAGCTTCCACGTTATTTTGACGTGCTTACTGTGTAGATGGGATATCCGATGGGACTGATTGTAATCAGCAATTTACTGTCCCCCCCTGTGCAGGTCTCATGAGTGACTCGGACCACCCCTACAGCAAGTTTGAGAACGAGTAGAGCAGCTTCCAGCGCCTTTGCTTGCAGCTTGAGCTATGCACGTGTCCTCGCTCACAGTGACACAACTTGCACACAAATCACCGTCGCACTCTTTCCAAATCATGACAAACCTCTTCATTCTGGTCTTGTCTTCTGAAATGTCCTTTCGCTCTTTTAAATATTGCAGTTTCATATCAGTCTTTTCACATTGTGTATATAAAGATTCAGGAAATAGTGAATGTACTGCAGAATAAATTCCTTCTTTTAATGATGGCGTCTGTTCTTTTCTGGCTGAACTCTGCTACTGATCGTTTGTATGGATCTGAACATACTCGTAGTGAGGACGTCAGCGGGTTAGTGTGAGATCTATTCATCTTTAAAAACCTGCCCATAATCTCAGGGTTATTAATAAAAAGGAATTTCATTGATATTGTTCTTTTGTGATTAATAGCATTAAAGACTCCTTCCAATTGCATGTATATTTGGTTGATTATTGTATTCTGCTTCATTCATATGTCTGATAATTGACTGGTGGTTCAGATGAAGATGTGATGGTGCATTTTATTGGAGAGAAATGGAACCTTGGGTTTCTGACACTGAGAGCTTCACTTGTGTGTTGAGTTAAAAAATGCAAATGATGTTATTTTATGATGGTAACTTTTGCTGTTCTAATCATTTGCTTGTTAAAGACACGTGACACACGCTCCTCTAATAAGAACGGTGCCTTTAGTCATTTAAAGTCAGACATTCTTTATAGCCGGAATGCCGTATATGTGTGTGTGTGGGATCGGGATCGTTTTGCTTTCCTGTGGAAAAATATTCCTCCTCCTTCAACACAACAGGGCGGCGCTCGCGCCAGTGACGAATGGAAACGCGCTGCTGCGCGGGAGCGCGCCAATCCTCGTGCACTGGGGCGGGTTCTAGAGGTCAGAGGGGGAGAGGGAGGGAAAGAGGGAGAGAGAGAGAGAGAGAGAATCCCCAACATGACATCCGGACCGCGGTGGATTCAGCGGAGAAGAGGCGCACGTAGCAGCTCGGACGCCGCTGCTTCTGACTGTTGAGCCTCGTTTGGAGATGTAGGAGATGTGGTTTCCTTCTTGATACAATCCCAACAAGGCGCTTGCTGTTCCTATTGATGAGAGAAAGAAGGAGCAGTGAGAAGCTTCCTGTTTGCTGCAGCTGGGCTGAAGGAGCCCGAACCAGCGGAGCTCCATCCCGCTCCAAAGCCGCATGCACGCACGCACGCACGCACGCACACAACAGAGAGAGGGATGTGCGACCTGATGCCATCCTCCCAACCGCCGGAGAAAATCGGCAAAATGAAAAAGTTGAGGAGAACTTTGTCGGAGAGTTTCAGGAGCATCGGTGAGTGTTTCCTCCTTTTCCTCAGCTGCGTGTTTGAGGTGCGAAAGGACAAATGTCCATCATAGTTCTAGTCCCGCGTAGAGGACACTTGACCTCTGAAACTCATTTGTGTGGCTTTGTCACTGGGATACTGATGCCACTAACAATACGATGTCTCTGTTTGGACCTTCCTCTCATCATCCTCATGCTTCACCTCACATACACACATCATACATTGATCATCGGTTCACATCCACCAATGTGGTCATTGATATCAACACAGTGTGTTTGGTTCCAATCCCTGCACCTGCTTCTCATTTCTTCTTTCTGCTAATAAAACCACGTATGTGTGAACAGGAATCATCGCGCAAACGCCGCCGTGTCACTGGTTGTCAAGGTGCAGCGTTAAAATCCCAGTTCATCTCTCTCACTCTCTCACACTCGCACACACACACACACACATGTGTTCATCAGTTCGTTGGCCTTTACAGCAGGGTGTGTGTGGATGCAGCATGTATGAGCGATGAACAGAGTGCGTTTGGGTCGATGATGCCGGAGAGGAGAGACGGTCATTGACTTTCTGCTGACGGTCTTCTCCCATTGGCCCTCGTTCCTCTCATCCGAATCAACAGCTCTGAGCATTGATCAAGCTCTCGCCCTGCGCCTCTTAACGTCGTCGTAACAGTGTTGGTCCAACTGGTCCCAGTCCTCATCAGCTTGTGAGCCCATGTGACCCGCTGGAGCTTTGAACCACCTTAGTGGGCTGATGGGCTTCTGCAACCTTTTTCTGATCCGTGAGCTCAGGTGTGATAATCATGAGCCAGGTCTTCAGGGAGCTGTCGGGTGAATTTGGGGGGCGGAGGGGATTGTGTTTTAGGAATCATGAAGGAAGCCCCGGATGTAGAAATGATGATACTTCTTACATCAGACTGAAGAATCCTAAAGAGTGAGCTTCATCTTAGCTTTGATTGCAGGTCCAAGTGATGAATGAAACAGTGTGTTCAACGTGCTCACTGGTAGAGAAATGCAGCATGTGTATTTATAGTGAGGCTGCTGCGACAGCCTCAGCGTGTAAATGTGCTTGGTTTTGAAGAAATTAAATGAAAATGCTTTTTATTCGTAATTGGAAAGAAAAATCACAACTTTCATCTCTGGTGCTGCCTACTTAAAAAATATAAAGAGTAAAAAAAGTAAATAAAAAGAGTGGATACTAAGATCCACTGGATCTTATTATCCACGGAAACTGGATACTAAGAGTGGAAACTAGAGCATTTGGAATTTCAGCTAATAGTGTTTGATTCCTGCAAAGTGAGCACTAAATCTAACGTGTCGTCTTTGCAGACTTATCAGCGTATCGAGTGGGTGGGGAGTCTTTTGAGGAACGTGTGCAAACTCAGCAGTGTTTGGCCGGACGATGCGTCTAAACACACGGACACGAGTCCTTTTAGACCCCCAGAGGGCCCCAGAGGCCCCTGTCCTTTGGCCATGTGCCTTTCTCATGAGACGACATCATCTGCCTGCTTGTACTGCTACCCAGACGAAGGTTAAGCATTAAACAAGTGTTAGCACTCGTATGCTACGCTAACTACTAGGTATGCTGAATATATACACATGTTTGTACCAGGTCATAAAGAGACACCTTGTCTCTGTTTTGTCCCGAGCAGCTGGTTGGGGCTCAGCAAACAGGAATGCGATGCGGTGATAACGGACGGAATGACATCAGAACATCAGGAAGAAAACAACCAAAAGCAGCTACAATGAGCACTGCGGCATTCTTCTTAATGGAAAACCACGAGTTGTTCTCACTGCTTTGGTTCAGGGTTAGGCGTGTGTGTGTGTGTGTGTGTGTGTGTGTGTGAGTGTGGTGACCAGAGAAAATGTTTCGCTACATAAGACATATTTGTGGTCGCATGTGAAAACAAAATGGTTGTATTTCTATTTTCCATCCCTGCTGAACTGCTGCTCAGCTCCATCCAAAGCCACACCTGCACCGCCTTAATGAGAGCTGCATTAGTTACTCTTTATTTGTCTGATTCTTTCTTCCTTTCTTCTTTTTGCAGCTTTCAAGAAAGAGGACAGCAGCTTTGATGAGGTAGGATGTTGGGGAGCTGCTGTCGTCGCTGTGCCCCTGTGGTCCGCGCGCTGTAGCTCTCTGAAATGACTCATCCACGTCTTGCTGGCCAGATGTTGTCAGGACTGAATTTTTTTTGTAGATTTCCCAGCATACTGGGTGTGTGCGGTATCCGTGTTCCCCTCCTCTCAGAGACGTCCCTCAGGGTCAGTCTTCATCAAAGTGCTCCTCTGGACTCCACCAAATGCCCCGGCCTACATTCCTCCAGTGTAGCAGAGCTCCGCCACGGCCGCCTTGAAGGATCCTGCTTGCCGTGAAACTGCAGTAAAAGCGGTCATGTGACCTCCTTTTGCTACGTGCTTTTAGATTCTGATGGCGAAGGACAGCTCTCCGTTGTATAGCTGAAGTGTTGTACATATTCATGGCCTCCTGTCGACGCGATGCATTATGCGGCCGGCCGACCCCCCCCCCCGGTCGCCTACGAGGGAGGAACAAAAGAACAACAGGATTAAAGCATCAAAAGTCCCAATCAAATAACCACCATAGATGCCTCACAAACTAGAGGGACGACATTTAGAATAAAAAAAGTCAGTTACCCCCCACCTTGATATGGCCCGATGATTTAGCTGTTTGGAAGCGTTTCAGTGTCTATAGTGGGTCTATAAACGGATAAAGTGTTGTTTAGTGATGAACTGATTTAGGGAATTAGGGATAGGATCACAAGAAAGAAAGTATCCTTTATTGAAAATATTCTCTGCATTTAACCAACACACGCAGTGTTTGTTTCAAATCAATAAGGAACATCGGCCAGCGGAGAGCAGCGCGGCCCCCAGACCGTTTCACACAGTGAACATTGCAGCTGGCCAAGCTTCATGCACAGCTGAGCGGCAGGCAGGCAGCATACTAGTTCTGATGATACTGTCCACCTGAGGGACATCCGTCCCACAGAGACTGGCAGACATGCTGCTGCAGTCTGCATTCATGTAACCGAGTAGAGGATGAACAACAGTGATCATAATGATAGACCATATAAGCCAGCACCAATGAAGAGCTGATACGGTCACATGATACATTGGAGCAATGGAGAGAATACAACTTAGATAGGTTCTGATGACTTCCTGTAAAAGCTTTTTCCTTGTCGGTTTTAGTCCAAATCTTATTGTATAAATATAATTTTATAATATAAAAAAATGATCCAAATAGAAAATGTCTGAAAAGTAATTTAAAGTCTGTGGTGCATTTACAGCTGAGCCAAAGCCATTGTTCGCTCGACCTCGAGAGCCAAGGGAGTTAATCTCATGCTGTTGCTTGATAATAAATGGGACGTTTCAGTACAACTGAATGCATTATAAACATTGCATGATGTCGTCAGCGGTCATATGACCAAAGGGTTCTGTCTGTCTTGGACCACAGAGCAGCTGGAGACTCTCACTTCTCCATCGGAGCTACTGCTTGTTTTTCTTGTGTATTATAAAATGAGCACCACTAACATCTCATTGTGCAATCCTGTGTTGTGTAGAATGACAATAGAGGAACATTGGTGACTTAAAGAAAGCTTTGGTCTTGACGAGTAAAGCAGATTTTCCCATGGAGAGCACTTTATTTTGGTTGGCAGAGGGACATGGCAGGGGGGCAACAGGGCAGTTTATCAGGCTTCCTGTGATTATTTGCATAAGAAGATATCGCCCCTGTTCTCGTTCTCGTTCTTGTTCTGTGCGGTTAAACGTTCCCAGGAGTCGCTGCCATGGGAATTAGCTCAGACTCCTGGCTATAAATGGAAGAATGTAAAGAGATCAACTCACTCCTGTCTGACAAGCTGAGTGATGTGCAGCGAGAGCGTGGGAGCTTTTGGGCTTTTAACAGCACAGCGACGTTGGATTTGTGTGCGACAGCTTGTTTGTTGCTTTTGTCTGTTGAGCCGATGGTCATCGATCGGACTGAATGGGAAACTAACGTATCCGTTTTAATCCAAGGTGGGGGGGTCAGACTCTCCCTAACCTGGATGAGAAAATGGCTTCTTTGGCTGATTTGGTTCCCCTTACAAATAGGAAGCGTCAGGAACTTTACTCTATCATACGGAAACAATTGTTCTCAAAGACCTTTAGTAATTATTTGGGTAGCACACATATTCTGAATGCCTTCGGCAGAATTCAAATGAGCCATTTCACTCTAGATTAATTTTAAGATTACAGTGAGATTAATCTAGATTAAAGAAATGAATCTATGCCCACCACTACTGAACACACAAACATATGATATCGTCCGCAGTGGATCTTCAGGTGAAAGCTGAGTTTAAGAAATGAATGACATGATGGGCTTTCCACTGTGAGACTTCCTCAAATGGTGAATGACATGTTTGATCACATTTAGCAAACGTGAATATTTATAAATTCCATCAGCATTCACACTGTGTGTTTTCAGGGAGAGGAACACATACCGATTCTCTCTCCTATTTTACGCCATGTTGCTCTGGTGTACCTCCTCTTCAAGGTCACGAGCGTGACTATTGGTTGAAGCTTTTCCCAACAGCCGATTCTCCTGTATAATTGGCATGCATGGAGGCCAAAGCAGCAACGGCAGAGCGCCGTTCAATTGATTTCTCTTTCCGGTTGAAGTTCAATTACAGTGTTTATTTGAATGGCTTTTAAAATTCAATCAATGTGGCGACGTGATAACGTTACCTGAAATGACAAAGACAAAGCTGTTGATTAAAGCGCTCTCCGTTCATTGTTGAGCGGATGCATTGGTTGTGGATGTAAAGCTTGACATGACTTGAATAAAGTCTTGCGTGGTAGTAGAAAGTGCTGCTCTTTCTACTACCACACAAGACTATTGATGAAGACCTGATTGCGATGTGTCTAGGAGCACCGTGTTGATCCCATGTTACCTTCCATGTGCCCCTTTGTGCTCTGGACTCAGAGGCCGCCCACATTGTTGGAGCCTCAGCTTGTGTTATTTGGCTGCAACCTCCAGAACGAGTCATGGTCAGAGGTCACATGGAATCCTGATAAGAGATCCGTCACAGTAACAGCATGACGATTAGAAGGGATGACTTTCACACAAGACAAGGTCATTTAGAAGCTTAACCTTTGCATTGGCTTGTAAATAATGACTTTTTGTTTCAGTTTCATGGACAGGAGGGATCTAGTTCTAGCATAGTTACATAAAGGTTACAAAATGCTCTTTACTAGGGATTGGCATACAGTGCATCTTTAAAGGCCTGTAAAGTAAGAAGAATTGACGTCTTCAAATCCATTAAGAACTAAATGGATTGCCACAAGATTGTGTACAGATGTTTTTTGCTTCCCGTGGAAGAATAAACCGACTTTTGGGGTTCCCTCACTTTCCCTCCGGCACTATCCTGGTTCAATTTTCTATTTTTCCAGCACTGATTTAAATGCCAATAATGTGGGCGCAGGAAGTGGTCAGTCACCATGACATCATCTTTCGGTTGTTGGTTTTTAAGCATCTGTCACCATCTTGGTACTTGTCCAAGGCCTTTTATGGTTATGGATGACGGAATGAATAGTGCTCAGCTCTGGGTAACTAAGTTTGTCTCATAGACTACACGCCGTCTCACAAGCCATTATGAGTGACAGCGCATAACCTGGATCAGAGAGACGTATAAGGAATGCTAAAATATCCTTCTACGGTAGTGTCAATGAAGAAAGGCAGAGGTACTAGTTGAAACCTAAATGACTACCAGTGAAAGTCAAACAAAGGACCTTAGATACACGGCGTTGTAACAAACTTCACACGCCTGCGGTGTTCATCCTAAATCCCCAACGCGACCAGACATAAGAACCTGTGTATCTGCTGGAGGACGGACTGCTTGAAAAAAACAATGCGCCTCTCATCTGTCAGAAGCGAGGGAACTGGACACACTCTTACTCGGATGAGTTGCACTGATTGGTCAGCCAGGGTTGCTCTTGAATTACATCAAATGTGTCTGTTAGCGAGGATCGCTAATTAGCACTACAAAGTGTTCCGTTGACTCCCACAGTTGACCGCGCATGCATGGTGACCCAACTGGGAGGCGATCTACCGGCACTGCCTATAGAAACACTTCTATAGAAACACAATCGGTGTCTGATTGATCACATGACTGTAGCGCAGTGTTGAACTTACCCGTCTACAAAGTGAAGCTACTGAATAGAGTCCAATGGACCACAAGTTGGGATATCCTTTAGGGCCAGCTGCTTTATGATTGACCGTTGGGGTTTTGCTGTTTTTTTCTTGGAACTGTAATGCTTTTGCAGTATTTTCAGTTCATGAAAGCACATTGTAATGTTTTAGTTGCCTAAGATTGTATTTTTCAGTGTTCTTCACCCTTTTGTGTCAGGTATGGTATAAAAAAAGAAAACAAGATTGCGATGGAGAAATTGGAAAATACCAACGCTTCAAACCTGGTCCACAATCCACTGTGTTACTGTAAGAATACTTCCACTTCATATATATAATATGTCAATTGGCATGTGATGTTGTACCATGATGTACCAAAGCAATAGAACAGAGTCAATCTATATTTGGCATTTGGACTTGTTAAAGTAACAGCTTTCATAAAAGGCTCACACAGACTCACAAGGTGAAAAACAATACCAGTGCCAATTATGTTTGTGTTAAAAAAAGACTTTTGACTTGACAAGTTGACAAAGACTCCCAGAAAGCACCATTGAGCCTGGGTTTTGGTACATTTTTACAGGATTTACTTGACTCCTATTACAGCCAGTCATGCTGTTTGCTGCTTCCAGCTGAGCTCTCTTCCTGTTGACCTACTTATAACGTACTAGTTAGGGACAAAGACGCAAAGGGCTGGTAAATCCAAAGCTCCAGAACATCCACCATGCAGCCACATGTATCTTCATCCTACAGCTAAGGGCAAGGGACATAGTGTCAAGGGTTAAGATTGGGACCTTAAGTAAATTACTATATATACTTTATAGATCAAAAAAATATACATGTGGATGTCTGCTGTGCCATTCAGTAACCCAAACTGAGCGATAGCCTTTTAGCTTTATTCTACTCGCTAACCTTTAGTGCCATGTGTGTTCTGCCTCCATATGACTCCCACTACGGCGACTAATCCTGGCTGACTGATTTTTAAAAGTTGCGGCTACGAGACATGTTTGCTTGGCTCCGTCGACCTGATTGCAGACAGCTGACAGTTGGCTAATCTTCCCGAGCGCCTGGTGAGGGTTCCAGTCAGAGATTCCCCCAATCTGTGCTGAAAGAGAAAGTGACTATTAAATCCCCCGTTTGCGCTGGAGGAGGCCATGCTGAAAAGTCATTTAATATTAGTAAATATGACTTTTTCTTTCCCGGCATCCGAGCATCAGGGCTATCTGTATAAATTAGCAAGGCTTCCTCTGCGATCACTCGCACCACCCACAGGGTCCTGCAGAGGTAATTCTGAGAGATGTAGTGTTGGGTGTATTTCTGAATGAGTTCTCTGCTGTCATGGTCAGCAGGAGGCCCTCAGCGGGAGCAAAGGGGCAGGGATTGCATCTCATTATGAATTTGGAGCGGCCTTCTAGCGTCTTTAATTAACCCTGCGCTAATCGGCCCTGGAGGAAGCCTAATGGATTAAATATTGCTGAGGAGTTAGAATGTAAATGGCCTCTTTCATGAATCGCGCAGCGATGATAGCGTTGGATGTGATGTCGCATCCATCATGCTGAACGCTGCAGAGCCCCCCCATGTGCTGCGTAGTTCCGTGTTGTTGGCGTGTGCAGACAGGAAATGGGGCCCTGACTGCGCACCAGAGGAAGGTGAGTAATGAGTAATAAGAAGGGTAATGGAATGGAGTCTAACTGTGAATCAACCTGGCGCTTATGATGTGGGTTTGGGGGAGGAGGCAGGCAGCCTTCTAGAGTCCTTCTAGAGTGCTCGTTACGTTACGGCACGACTGAAAGTTTAAAGGTCCATTTGTCCCAACAAAAAGAGTGGATCTTTGATCTAACTGTACAGCCTTTTGTAAATTAAACATTCAAATGTTGTTCACACATTTGAACATGTGTATGTTTAGACTTTCCTAAAAGGAAAGAAGATCTGTCTGTCCATCTGTCCATTAGAGGACAACAAAGAAAAGCCATACAAGTACAGACCATTTACATGCAACACCCAGGTGCACAAAATAAGCATCAATTATGCGTTTACATGGTGTCGGACTGAAAACCTCATGATCTGTAGACCTTCATTTTAGGGCAGAATCCAGTTTTCTGTTTTTTCGATGACTGCTAGTCTGTCATACCAAGCAAAAATAATTGATGCCAGCTTCAAATGTGAAGGTAAATATTTCCTTTCATGAATGGCCTGTGTGTGTAGGGATAGAGGAGCTGACCTTTGCAGTAAATACCACCTCTTCTCTGGGAGAATATTGTTTCTTTTCCTTAGAAAGAGGTCAGGTGTGTTTCTGGGTATTGTGGGTCTGTGCATCTGCACGTGTGTCTGAAAGCTTGTCTTTGTGTGAACCTGGTCTCGCTTCAGCATCTCACCCCCATTTTTAGACCCACTGTTAGTAGGCCACAAACGAGAGAGGAACATGGGCACATTGTATTGCGGTTGGTGAATTGCAGTCTGAGTAACGGTTTGGTACATTACTATGCCTATAAATTGGGACATTTCTGTCTTTTTAGTACGGATTAAATACTGTGTAAGGATATGGTGCAGGTTGTATTTTATATATGTATGTGAAATACGCTTTCCTCTCCCTCCCTTCCTCTTTCAATAAATTTTAATTAATTTTTCATAACCCCAAAGATCTGGGACAGACCTAAGAGTTGTTCTACGATCTCAGCCTTTAAAGCCTTTTCACTGACCTGTAATTTATAGTGTCCAGCTACCTTTCTTAGCTCTGCCTTACGCAGTCCGGCTAAGCGACCTAACGTAAGGTTCTCCAAGAACGCCAGTGATCCAGGGGTAGCCATCTGTCAAAGGTTTGCCACAACGACACCACACAAACTGACCAACCAGCACCCAATCTAGCCACCACCACACCGTGCACACTAATCACTATTCAATTCATTTTTTTTCAATTCATTTTATTTTGTATAGCCCAAAATCGCAAATTACAAATTTGCCTCGGAGGGCTTTACAGTCTGTACACATGCAACATCCTCTGTCCCAAGACCCTCACATCGGCACAGGAAAAACTCCCCAAAAAATGAAAAAAACCCTTCCAGGGGAAAAAAGGGAAGAAACCTTAGGGAGAACGTCAGAGGAGGGATCCCTCTCCCGGGATGGACAGACTGCAATGGATGTCATGTGTACAGAATGACTCATACAGATTTAGAATACATTCAATTTCTATAACAGAAATTAATCAAAGAATTCCAAGTAGCCGGCCAGATGTACGACAGGACCACTGCAGGGGCCACCACCGTCAGATCGAACCACCATCCACAGAAGACTGTGGGGAGGGAAAGCAAAGATTTTAGGAAAGGGTAATAGTGATATGAATCATTGAAATTATGATGATCATGATGATGATGGCAGCAGCAGGTGCCAGCAGGGCCACGGCCAGAGTCAGGACCAGGGTCCTGACGGAACTACGATCTGCAGAGACCTGCTCGGCGAGAAAGCACAAAGAACTCCCGGGAAGGAGCTGAATTAGTCATGTGCATTAATGCAACGTGGATTTTAGTAAAAGGGGAGAGAGAGAGAGAGAGAGGAGTTCGGTGTGTCCTAAAAAGTCCCCCGGCAGTTTAAGCCTATAGCAGCGTAACTAAGAGCTGGTCCAGGCAAACCTAAGCCAGCCCTAAATATAAGCGGTATCAAAGAGGAAAGTTTTAAGCTTTATCTTAAAGAAGCTGACTGAATCTGCCCCCCGGACTGAAAGTGGAAGCTGGTTCCACAAAAGAGGAGCTTGATAACTGAAGGCTCTGCCTCCCATCCTACTTTTAATAACTCTAGGAACAACAAGTAACCCAGCATCTATAGAACGCAGCTGCCTTGCAGGGCAGTACGGTGTTACAAGCTCTTTAAGATAAGAAGGTGCCTCACCAGCAAGCGCCTTACACAACACAAGCTATCTTATATAATACAAAAGATTACTATTTCAATGTGTTTGCCCCAGCCAGCTGCAACCACTGATGAGTGGGTGGAGTTCCAGGTCCCAATCAGCCACAGATGACACCCCACCTGGAAAAAAACACACCCACACACAAACCACAAGCAATCCCCTAACAATAATTTAACAAACGAAACACGTAACATACCATCTAATATCTCAAAGACATGTTATTGATTTATGGCGTACATTCAGTCGTAGGAATTCAAAAGTGTGAATAAAATAAGGCGGGTGGAGCGGGTGCATCGGTAACTGCAGGGTTGATGCTCCATGTCCTGTGTCGAAGTGTCCTTGAGCAAGACACCTAACCCCTAACTGCTCCCCGCACGTTGACGGCAGCACGCAGCTCCTGGTGTGGGTTAAACGCAGAGAATAATTTCCTCGAGGGATCAATAAAGGATACTTCTTCTTAAATGGACCATCATTTACTAAATGAACACCACGCTGTATCGGAGAAAAGTAGAGATTGAGACCATGAAGTCATGTTGAAAATGTTTACTGAGCTAATTAATCAAAGAGAAGTAGAGTTGTTTTCTATTCCAGAAGAGAAACACTAGAGTCTCAAGGCCACCTACATTATCGTCACATCTGTAAGAGAATGTCACCCCCCCTCTGTGTGACCTATATGACCTAGAGTTTCCTTAAATTCAATACCCTGCAGTCAGTCCTACTAACTGACCTCCCTCTCCTCAACATATGACTCAATTCCAAAACCAAAATGTACTCAACTTTTCACCTCAATCTGGAACAGCCAATTACCTAATAATTCACTAATTTGGTACTAGTTAATTGTGCAGGTGAGATTTCACTTTCCCTTATCCAAAGAATGGTTTGGGCCGGAGGAATGATGCACACGGCGATGCCGCACAGAGCTCGAGGCTATGCTGTTGTTAAAACATTAATCACCATCACGCTCCGTCTACGCATTCAAACTTAGTTTCAATCAAAGCCATTTGGATACATGCTGGATATGTGGATATGTGTTGGTGACCTCTGACCGCTGCCGGGCAGCAATGTGCCAAACACTCCAAGGAAAAGTCAAAATATGACTATTTAATCACTGCTGCAACACACATTGACATGACTGCAGGAGGAGGGATAACTGGATGGCTAATTAAGCATGTACATTGGAGAAACACTGCTATCGCCAGACTAAAGGGTCAATCCAAAAAACATAGTCAGTGCTATTTACAGCTGAATGCAGTACACCTACAGTAGTGCTGCATTTAACCCATTCTGCCTGTTAAATACCAGGTCTGCACAACACGTAGCAGCACAATGGACCCACAGAGGAGTGAGGCGGCCATATGAATATCTTTTTTCGTCTTCCCTGCCGCAGAAAGCCAGCCGACAGGCCCCCTCGCTGGATCTGGGCTGGCAACAAAGGATGTCTTTCATCCTCCGTGGCTGTGTCGCTATCTGCAGCAGGCTGCAACCTCCCCTTATCTAGCTCCAGATAAAGCACTTTGTCATTCAACAGTTTCCCACTCCCACCGCCACAGGATTCAAGGCTTCCTCCCTCTCAGACAGAGAGCTGTTTGAGATGCAGCACTTCACGTTTATGGCCCTACAGAACTGTTCACTATCGCAGTCCAAGTCACTTTAACCTGAGCCGCTTAACATCATTACCATTAATACAACCAATGGTCTTTATTGCCTTATCTTTTGTCCCAGGTGGAAATTCTTGGACGTTGCTTTTCAGAGACAACGCCAGTCCTCCATTTTAATTTTATCGAGTTAGTTAGGATTCCCAGGAGTCTTTTAGTCGTAAGTCTTTTTTCCCTCAGTACTATTCCGGGAACATTTTGTGCCTTTTTTGATTTGAGTCATCGCAGCGTGCTGAGGCTCCATCCTATGTCTGTGGGGCTACAATGGTCACCAGTGTTGTTCCCGTCCGTCCCCATGTTAGCAGCAAGGCTTCCTGTTTATACCAGCCAGCGATACAACAGACTCATCAGTAAATACAATCTCAATCTCAACTCTGGCTGTTTAAACTGCTGACTCACCGTTGGGTTTTGATCTAAAAAATGGTGAAACAGGCTTGTCAGCTTGGACCCCAGAAGAAACACGTCCAGTGTCTTTCTCTGTTGGCTAATCACAGGACATTTGGGAGACATGAGCTGAGCTGAGACAGACAGACACAGCATCTTTTTTATGTCCACATCATCTGGACTGATAATAAGTGGAATTCTATGTTCCCCTCAACATGGCCAGTTCTATATACCGTCACCCCGGGCTGTTGTTGGGTGGGTCAGCAGTGATATCATCTCTGCTGTATGCGCCCATCCTCCCTCCCAAAATTTCTCAAAGAACAAAAATGTTCTGTAAAAAAGGAGAGGATCATGTCAACAGCACTATATGGACGTCTCTGATGGTACATTTGGCAATAGAGCCTTCACGCTTCAAAGTAAAACAAAAAAAACAGCTATTTACGGTATTTAGATGATTTCGACAATGTAGTTCCTTTTGATTTCAGAACCAGACGGACAAACCGACTGGGTCAAGTGAGAAGGAAAGATTTCTCTGTAGGCTTCTTTCCTTCTTTCCATTTGCGGTCCAGACACACTAAAGACAAAGTGAGCAACAAACTCTTTTAGCAGACGTACATTGACAGTGAGGATTTCCTCCTAACGGTTAAATTACAGCTAGTCTGCAGCGTTCTGTGGAGCAACTTCTAAAACTGTTGTCTTCATTTGTCACTTTGACTCACAAACATGGGAGGATGACTTATGGGCTCTGTAGGAATTTATGATCAATGACGTCCCATCTTTGAGTAGAAGAAGAATCCATACACAGTCCTTTATCCGTTAGCATGAGGTCTTTGAAGGCCCATTTGCACCAGCCTGTTGGAGACTCATTGCCATCTGCTGGCCACGTTGAGTGTCTGAGCTAAGTGGCCACACTTTCAGTCACTCTGTCCTCCAGCACGGTGACAGACGCCCTTCACGACTGTCTCCTGTTGAGCAGCTCTTGCTATTACCATAGCACGGAGTCCACATGCCTCGCAGTCTGCACGACAAATGTACGCAATTAAGCCTACGCAAGACATTACTCTTCCCACAGCACGGGCTACAAAGCTACAGTAAAGGAAGCAAAGAACCGAGCCAAGGTCAGTCCGGCTTTAGGAGTCACACTTATTTACAGCGTCCTCGGCAGCAGCCCTGTCTGTACCATGTGCTCCTGTTGTGTCCTTCAGCAGACTTGCATTCTGATACACATTTTCAGTTTCATTCCTCACTCATGAGACGTTTGACCACCGCCACGAAGAAGCACGCCCACTCCGGCGACGTATTGTTTTACCAATTAGTTTGAAATGGAATGGCGATGTTTTTCCAATCAGCAGTTTCTTTATTTCTGATTGGCTGTACCTGTGTTTGTGGTTTGGTCCGCTCCTATATCGATCCGCCACAGGCCCCAGAGATGGCAGGCAATGTGTCGAGTGCAGCAGAATAACAATGCAGGGCTACTCGGAGGCTCCATTTCTTCTGAAGAGAAGCTAGAGACATCAGCAGGATTCTAAAGCCTGAGACAGGCAGCAGGCAAAGGTGGGTGGGGGCGCTGCACACAGATGTGCCATCTGATTTCAAGGGGAATTTAGGCCAGGCTCTAGTGCACGGTGTGGAACTCATTTAAGATAAGAAGGCGCCTCACCAGCAAGTGCCTTGTAGGTGAGGAGAAGAACCTTAAATTCTATTCTTGATTTAACAGGGAGCCAGTGCAAAGAGGATAACAGAGGAGTGATATGATGTCTTTTATAAGTTCTTGTTAATACACATGCTGCAGCATTCTGAATCAACTGGAGACGTGTAAGACTCATTAATTAATATATTAATATTACGTAGCTCAAAAAGGCAGTCCTTTACGTCTGCTAGAGTTAAAAAACACGAGCAATTCCATCCAGTGAAACTCTTTGCTTATTCCCTCCAATAAGCAAAACTCTTTCATAAGCAGTAAGTCATAAGCAGCACAACTCACGATGCACGGCCTACGAGTGGCACCCACCATCAGCAGGGCTACTACCTGGATGACCTCTGTCGTCATTATTGCAGGACGCCCCTAAACAGCTGGACACACTGAGCACGGATCTGCCAACATGAAACCACCTGCGTGAAACAACACCGTGCCGCCAGCCAATCAAACAGTATAAATCATCATTTGTTTTCAGCCCATGTGTCAATACTCGAATAACTATTCCACATTAAGAGTGTTTGAATTAACAGGTTTGAATTTGAGCAGCTATTGCCTCCTGCTGTTACCACATTACAAATGCACAAAGTAATCAACAAAAAAAACTCTTTAAGAATAACAATACTATTTCAAATCACTTGCAACTAATATACTATTACCAGACGACTTTCTAAATCAACAACAAAAAATAATGTGGGGAGTGAAAGAGACACAGAGAGTGTGTGTGTGTGTGTGTGGGTGTAGATGTTTACTGGGTTAAATCCTTTCAAAATGCTAATAATGTCCACTGCATTTTGTTACGGTCTGAAACGATTGGCGTCTGCTGGGTCTCATAAATTGACTCTACTTTAGATCCAATCCGAGCTGTCTCACGGTGAATTTCCCACATTGCTGCCTCACTGCCACGGAATACACTTGGTCTGGTTCCTACGGCAACCTGACTGTCAGTCAAGGTCAACCATGACGGAGGGAAAGAAGCAGCAAGGAGAAACAAAGAAAAAGGCTCCTGCAGCCAATGATCACTGTTTTCTCATGCAACATGATTTGGACAGCAGCTTTGTGTGTGTGTGTGAAATGATCAATGGAAGGAACAGTTTACAGTGTAGTAGTTAAATGGGGTTACACAATTTCATTTGGGTTACACCAACATAGATTCATGCTTAATCTCAATTTAAGGATGGTTTAACTTAATTAAATTAAACAACAATGCAATTAACACTTGTCTTTTACTCTGTTTAATGTAATGCTGTTGCATGAAAACCTGAGATGCCCCTCTGTTGATGCCCCCCGCCCCCCTTACGCCACATATGGGTCAAAAGTCTGAATATGAAAAAAAAGATCAGAATGTGGAAAAAAGTCTAAAATCGAGAATCCACAAAACGAAAAATATAATACATATGGCTGGTGTTTGGTTTGTCCCTTCCAGGGCACCGTAGAATCACAGGAAACCACCGTGAAACTGCTGTTTCATCATCTAGAATAGTAGGAATGTAGTGTTGGGTGTATATCGCTGCTTGACAGGTTGTTATTTCCAAATCCATCTGGGGGGATCGATGAGGGGGGGAGGGCGAGTCTGTGAATTATTTTGTGCTGTAGTTGAAGCCAACCCGTTGCTATTGTTGTAAGTGTTTTAGTACATTCCGTAGTTCTCATGAGACAGAGAGAACTAGTTGTGTGTGGTACAATTAGATTGTGTTGTAAACCAGTCTGCTGAACCCATTTGTACTGGTGCAGTTGTAACTGGCACTGGGTGCTTTGTGACGACTTATGAGTAATGATGTCGATTCGGTCCTCTCCTACAATCTTCTGACAGTAATTCAACGCTTTAGGCTTGTCAGACACCCAGGTTTCACGTTTCGTCTGAGCCAAGTCCAACGCAGCTCATCTTCCCTTCAGCCTCCCTTTAGCCTCTGAGGCTAGCTGCTAGCTTCCTTGAACTCCTCTGGGCTGTACCATCTCCGTCAAGTAGGGGTCCTCTAGGCTTTCCGGATGTCCTTGTGCACGGACCTCTTCTTTTCCAGCTGCTGTATCTCACTCGCTCTTAACACCCCGCTCACCCTAATTTGTCCCTCACAAACGCAAACTCACACTCTCGCAAGATTGTCTTGTCAGAAAAAACGCAGCCTCCAACACCCTCCGTCGCCTCAGATTTCAGTCCCCCCCGCTCATAGTACGACCTCATCATTCCCAGCTTGCGAAGGGGAGCGGACGAGGAGAGAGAGAGAGACGGAGAGAGAGAGAGTGATGGAGCGAGGGAGGGGTGTGTGTGTATAGAGCTGGTTTGCAGGGAGAGAGGTTGCCCTGAATGCGGTCTGTCTGCTCTTCAGAGGCGCCCAGGTGAACTGTTTCCTCCTGGAAGGTAAGAGGGAAGCTGAGATTGGTGCTCATTTTGTCCTCCATCCCTTCCTCCCCCGTCATTTAGATACATTGCTTCTGTAGCGTGCGTGTGTGTGTGTGTGTGTGTGTGTGTGTGTGTGTGTGTGAGAGCATGGATAGTATTCCCCAGACCTATTCCACACACGTTACTATTGTGCACAAATGCAGAAGATATGCAGACGGCATATATGCATTTGTAAGGCATTCACGGATAGTGTCTCTACGGCTGTGTGTGTGTGTTTGGGGGGAGGGGGGGGGGGGGGGGTTGTTTGGGTAGGGGGAGACTGATGATGAGCTCTCATGCTAGCATGACAGCTTGAAAGTGGACGGCCCACCCGAGTCTCAATGGAAAGGATCTGACGAGACATTGAGGATTGGAAGGGAGAAGGTAGTGTGTGAGTGTGTTTGTGTGTGTGTGTGTGTGTGTGTGTGTGTGAGAGAGAGATTGTTTTTAGCTTACTTGCAGTTTTTTGCAGCAAGACTTCAATGCCCCCCCACGTCCATCACTAGCAGTGCTAGGTAGCCTTTCTGTTGTGCTGTCTAATGGACCGGATGCTCGGCTGCTCACTCTACAACATGTCGCCCCACACTTTTACAATCGCTTGTTGTTTCCCGAGCCAGAGGGAACGAGAGAAACTGGGGACACTGGGGACAATCCATTTAGCATCCGTGACAGTGTCTCGTGGCTATAAGAGTCTCCTCTGAAGTTTTCTCTCTACAGTAGTGCTCTCTAACCCTGAGGTAACTATGGCTCTTTCTGCTTTGTGTTCCAAAGTTGTCAAAGCTCAATCGAAGCTCAGCGTGTTTGTGTTTAAGTGGTTGGTTTAATCTGGCTCACACACACTAAATCAAAAGAGGAGACTACTGCAAGACCTTTAACAACTTGTAAATGATGTGTCAATCAATGATGTAGGACTTTTTGATGAAGACAAAGTGATGGCAAATGTTTCTTGGACATGTTGAGACACATTCTGGCTTATCCTGCTGGTTCAGAAATAGAGTCCCATAATAGCATAAAAACAACACACTGTATAGTAAAAGAGTTTGACTGAGTTTCTACAGTCGTTTCATATAGTCCACGATCGTGCAGTGTTCTGAAGCTCAACGTGGAGCCCCCGGGTAGTAACTGGTGAGGGGGGGCGTGTAGTGGCAGATAAAATCACATAGTAGACTGAGCTGCTGGATGTAGGCGTGCTTTGTGAGGCTGTATTCAAGCTGCGACTCGGGCTGTCACCATATCCAATGTTTGCTGTGCGATTATTGCGCCAACATTTATTGCGATATTATTGCAATTTTCAGACCATTTTATGCTACTGATAATATAATAGCATAGTAATAGCCCGGAGGAAAGCCTGCAGGGAAAGCCTACGTTAAGAGTACCAGAAAGCGGGTGGTTTGTTGGGCATCGGAGAAGGGCAAAGGGAACTCAACCGATGGGGACACAGGGTGTCTGCTTGAGGAGACAAGGGACGAGGTCGAGAGCATCGCTGCAGGGATGGATCAGGGGGCTTTGACAGGTGGTCAGGAATAACGTTCCTCGACAAGACCATTTTCAGCTACGTTACAGAGAAGATGGACACCTCAGCAAAGTTTCAGCAGGCTTTGATATCTGGGTACGAGCCAGTTGACAACCACATTGTCTCCTCCATCAAACAGCATGTGATGGCACCATCAGACATCAGCTTCCACGTCTCCAGGGTCCGCTCTGCCGTGGGATGAGCTGCCGCTGAAATATTGAATGTTTTATTTTACTGTACATACAGAGCTTCAGACGGTCAGCACCGTTTCAGTAGACAGCAGACACAATGCTGTTGTTCAACATGCAGTCAATTGCCCCCTACATGATTCATATCAACCACTACTAAATGAAGGTGTTTGATTCTGTGGCACGCAGTCAGCAGTGAATACCCTAATAGACCGTAAAGCCAAATCCAGTTAATACCATTTTCTTATGCAAATCTAATGTCATGTCAACGCCTCTTCATCAGACACAGTGAGCACCGTGTGGCAGTACACAGCGCTGCATCTTAATGGTCCTCAATATGTGGTAAGAAGATGATGGCAAGGAGCCTTGCTTTGCCTAATCGATGTACTGTCGGTCAGCCCAGTACTTGGTCTGGATTTAAACATTGCACAATAATAAATCACCCTTAATTCAGATTGTATAGAAGTCTATGAGGAGATGACTCTACTCTCTGGATTTATTCCCTCAATCTCTAGTTTCAGGTCTCCTTCAATGCAGAATCAGCGTTTCCACTACCATTAAATGGGGGGCTGAGCCTTAATAGACCTTAACAGGTGCGGAGATAATGCATCGTCTTTTGATTAAGCTCTAACACAAGGAAGACTTCACAGTGAAATACTGGATTGATCGACAGGAAATTTGGCGCAAACATTACTTTGATATAAGAAAAAACTTACCTAAAATACTTAATGCTTAACTAGATGCATTCCCATCTGCCTTAGCTGTTCTTTTCATCTAGTGCTAACATTAGAAGGCTTATACCCTCAACTACGATAGCAAATCTGGTAAAGTTTGATGATCGTGCAGATTAGCATTTGGGTCATTGATGTCTCTCACAGAACTGCGAGCCTGGCTGTAACTTTATCTTGTTTTCATCGTCTGGATTGCACAACCTCAAAGCGGTGGTTTAGTTTTTAATGCGTCATGTGTCATGGATATGAGAAGGAGGTTGTTTTTTGTCAGACAAAGACAAAGGCCCCTGGATAATGTCAGCAGGCTCATCTCAGTTTAGACACTTGGTTCCAGAACTGTGGGTTGCTGCCCCGAGGGAGACGCATATTCTCATTATTATGGTGTATTTGCGTTGTTTAGTTCCTCCTCTTTACATTGCCGTGTTTTGAAGATGAGCGGGTGTTGAGGTTGCCAGAGAAGGCGGTAGGGTGCGGGCTGAGGGAATGTGCTGGCCGCATCACGGCCATTCTCCCCACTGACTGAGCTCTCAAGAAGCCGGAAGTGCTCGGAAGTCAGCCAAGTTAGTCATTTATATACCTCCGTTTCTGCAGAAATTCAATGAACAGCAATGGCTGGGTGTTCTGATAAGCAGATAGACAGTCAGACTGATTGATGTTGACTGATGTTGGAAATAGCCTCACACCAGGCACCATTCTGCGGGACATGGCTTAGGGGCAATATGTTGGTTAATAGCTAGTGTGAAATTAAATCATCAATAGAATTATTTATAATAAGATCAGCACCACCTTAAAAAGCGACAAATGACCAAACAATAAATCAAGTCTCCTAATTGATTTTTACTCATTAAGGTTTGAGTTTGGACACTGGCTGTGTTTCCAGACAGCATCACAGTACACTTCTGCACATATATCATAGAAATATCACAGAAAACCACTCTTTAAAGTGTAACAGTGTTGACTAACTTCAACAATACTAATCAGATCAATACTATTTGCAATAAAAAGCTATTATACAATATCCTAATGTCTAAACAACAAAGAAAAACATTCATTCATGCATGTTGAGGGGCAGGTGTGTGTGTCTGAGATAGAGGGGAGCCTCAGGCACTAGCTAGCTGGACGCTAAGCTACCGACCCTATGGCAAGCCATGTCAAATTGTAGCACTTAAACTGTACGTATAATGGCTCTTACTGTTGTAAATCGGCTTAATTGCACTTTCTTGTTTCTTGAGTTTGTATCCTCATGGTTGAAATGCACTTATTGTAAGTCGCTTTGGATAAAAGCGTCTGCCAAATGACACGACCGGCACCGAACGCTATGGCTGACGGGGGGGGACATATGTGCTCAAATGCATTTATTTACAAATGCCATTTTAAATTGATCTCAAAATTCAGGTACATTGGGACATTAGTAGACGTAGTTTGGGGCAGTGTAATGCTGTGTTTACACCAAAAGCGAGGCGAATTTTTGGCAACACTTTACTCGCACAAGTTTACTCGCCTGACTAGTTGTAGTTATTTTGCAACATTCGCGTCACATTTTTTTCGCTGTGTCCGGGTAAGAGGTAATATTGCAATCTTATGGCAGAAGAGATTCCATCAATAATGTCAATAAAAGCTCAGCAAACAGCAAACCAGTTAATAAATGTTTTTGCTGTTGTGGTTGAGGAGATATTTTAAGGGTGAAATATTACAGAATATGCCCACGCTACAGTAGCTTAATGTCAATACACAAACATCGTTGTCCTTCAGCTTGATGCTTCCTCCTGCTCCATGAAACACAACTAAATGTAAAGTTAGTTTATAACCACAAAACAAAAGGAGCAAAGCATGTTCAGTTTCTTTGTGTATTTATTCTGTAACGTTACTGATATTTCAGGTTCATAACGACATAAGTTACCAACGTCACATAACTTTCAATAAACTGCAATTTCATAAACTAAGATGTGATGTTGTATATTATTCTAACATTTCTATCGGTAGATATTCGAGTCAATTGTATTATTTAACGTTACATTTAAAAGTGAACTCTTCAAAAAACACTTCTTCCTTGACTTGGTTTCAGTTAAACTCTGGGGATGCCAGAGCCTTACGCCTCCCAATGGCACCTTTCACGGTTACAAGTTGGAGGTTTTTGGGGGGTTTCTACAAAGGAAGATGGGTAGCAGAGGTCTCTTGATCTCTCGAGACTGCCTAACAACCTTCTCAACACTCCTCGAAATTTACCCCATATTCCACACTGACGTTCAACCTGTAAACCCTGCCCTTCTACCGCTGACAGCCAGCTCGCAAAACTCCATACTCAACAGCCCACCAGCGTCCACCATCTCTCGTCTCACTGGACTGCTTGGAAAAGCTTCCACAGACACCAAGTAACCTTCCCGTCATCCAACCTGGTGTCCCTGATGTGCTTTGGCACCTTTGCCCATTCAGAGATGGCCATCAAAACCTACCGTAGTGGCATGAACTTCTTCTGCAAACCCTTAACCGAGAAACCACGTGCCGCCTTGACTCATCCCCAATTAGCCTTACTCCTCAAAGATACTGCAACCCGCACCTCGCTTTAACCTTGGAAGCCATGTTCTCCCTGGCCTTTTTCAGATTCCTCAGATGCTCACTTTTAATGCACGTCGCCATGCCTTCATATCCGACTTTTCCCGTCTTTCGGAAGACACCATGAAAAACGAAAACCAACCAATCTTTCCTCCAATATACAGCCACACCTGAGTCCATTTGAAACCCTTTCCACGTACTTGCAACTTCGACAATCCCAAGCCTATCACCAACAGACCCACTCTTCATCTTAGAGCTAAGCAGGCCCCAGATTCGCTACCACAGCCTCCCTTCATGGCTGGTCCTCACAAAGCCTACCACCACTACATCAGCTCAGCTTCATGCCGCACAATCCCACCTCACGTAATGGGAGTCTTTTGGGGGTTCGCCGTGCCACAGGCGCATGGCGGATTCTCCGACGTAGCTCCCCACAACGCATCCGACAAACCAGTCTAAATCTAAGCTAATTAGCGTAACTTCGGGAGCAAGACCACGCCTCTAACCCGCCTCTTCCGGTATTTCTACAAATACAGCTCAACCACTCTTCTCGTTCGTGGATACGCATTCTAAAACCCCACCCTTCCAACCCCTCTTTTTTTTCCAACTTTTCATAGGGCCCTGAAGGGGTTCGGTGTGCCGCGGCGCAACGACACATTCACTCATGTTAAACGCCTTCGGTGGGTGGAGTGCTCTTAGCTAGTGAAAGAATCAAAAAGGTCAGCTTTCAAACTTAAAACCTTAGGATTTTTTGCTCAAAGCTAGAAATGTATACAAGATAACAGATTGAAAAACGAATAGTCCAAAAAGGACAAGTAAATAAAAACGTGCCTTTAGTCTTGCTAACTGCTTCACTGCTGTTATTAGCGAGCTAACGCTAGCTTGATCAGCTGGATGACGAGCAGCAGCAGAAGAGCTGCTGGGTGCTCCTTACGTTCCTCACGTAAAAACGGGCAACGTTCCTCTGCCATTTTACGTTGACTTTGCATAGTTTGCCATTGACACACTGTTTAAGTTTATTCAATATAAAATTGCCCTAAACCAAACTTAAGTCGAACAGATGTCTTTTCCTGTGCCATATGACTCACAACAACCGCCGACACTACTGGGTGCTCTTTAAGTCGGGTGGGCTCTTTCTTTTGCTCATTGAGTGACGTAATAATCATGCGAGACATCGAATCCATAAATAACCGATTTGTTGTTGTAGCCATAATCATAACCATTATGATACCCGATACTTATGATTGCAGAATTCAATACATACAATAAGTGTCATGCATATGGCCAGTCCACCCCTGCTTAAACCGGCCTCATCTTGCACACCATAGTGTTCTGAGATGGGCCAGATTAGTGATATGTCTCCACAATTACATGTCAGCTCCACCCTCAATCCTGCCTTCTCACTTTTAAGCACCATACTTCAAGATGATGATACAAAGGCTTGTGTGCCAAAGACAGCGTGGACGGGAGGAGGATGAGCTGGTTGTCTCCAGTCTCTCCTCTGGTGTGTCATATCGCTATTGCAAACTGACAGCCCTGCTTTGTCTCAGGGAAATGGAAAAGTGTTCACACAGTGGGTAAGCCCTAAATGTGGCCCAGTTAATATGGCAGATCACATAAGTAGGCTTTATGGCTGATTGGTCTTTTATGGCCCGTGTTGTCCCTATCATCCTTCAAGCTATTGTCATCAGTAACTACTTCTGGAGCTAGTTGCATTGGCTTAGGCCTGCCCACTGTGTTACTCCCTACCTTTTCCATTACTTTATGACAACTTAGATAAGATAAATTGTAATGAATCCCTCTGGGGGGAAAGGGTCACTACAGCAATGTATAGAAAGGAAAGCCATACTGTTCATCACCCTACGTGTGTGTGTTGGCATGTCGTGGTGGCAAAGGCCGGTGGTAATGATTAAAGAAGCTGTTCTTCTCCCAGGATCAATATGGCGTAATTGCATTTGCAGGAGGGTTTTCCTGTCTTGCATGGGTGTTCCTCATCTTGGCAATGGAGGAAAGCCAGCTTTGGAAGGGATCCTCATGCTGTTATAGACCAATGAGCACTTCTGGTGCTAACAATCCTATTTCTATTCTTCCATCCTTCAACAGTTTGACTTCTTCTTCGCTGTTTAATGTTGATACATTCACATATTTGCAGTGCCTAGCTAAGAGGAATTAAACTACTGAAGGAGGAAGGCTTCTCTCTGTGTCCATGGTGACAGTGTCAGTGTCCTTAAAGCCTCTGCTGGCTTATGTCTCCAGAGTGCAGCAGTGCGAAACTTCTCTGAGTTTTGAATCCAATCTGCTGATTTTCATCCTTTTTGTTTTAGAATTGTCCTTTTCCCGTCTTGCTCCTACTCCAATGCAACCACCGACAGCCAGCAAACGCTAAACAGGCTTTTTGTTTTAATCTGGTTCTACTTTGTTTTCCATTCCTAGTTTCAATCTTACAAGTGCATGGGATTCATCTCTCCATTCATTGATCCCTCCAGCTGCCTACATCAGTTAATGAATTTCCAGTTGCTTGAGTCATGGTGGCAACAAAACAGACAATTAAGGTGATCTGATTCCAGTTCCTAATCCGCAAAGCGGTTGTCTGTTTGGTGGGTAAGGAAGATGTCTTATTAAAGATGAGACAACAAATGACAGTAATGCGCAGAAATGCCTCCTGATAAAATAAGATTGCAATCTGATCTTTTGTTTCTGATCTGCAAACAGATAAAAAATGTGACACTCAAGGTTTGTGCCAATTGATGTTGTAGTTGAGATTTCACCTTATTGTAGAGTTGTAGTATAAGAGTTTACCTGTGAGCATGAGTATAAAGTCTGCCAATAATGAAACCTGAATTATTATGTAGAACAAGATATGCCAGCTATGATCTATGCAGTGATTGCATAGAATTCGTAGGTTTGTCTGGTTTCCTCTCACAAGCAATCCGACCCATGCCCAAGCTCGTCAGAGTCATATTTACCTGCTACAAAATAAAGATCCAACGAGCCACTCGTCCCTACATGTGGGCAGGAAAACCGCTTTCTTAGCCTTTCACAATTTACACTTGTAAATTTGTGCACTTGTACATTTGTAAATTCCTGATTTCAAAGCTTTAGACTTCTGGACAGAAGACTGTAACAGAGATGAGGTGTGATGAGAGAGAGATATATATATATCTCTCTCATCTCACCTCATCTATAATAAAGTATATGTACTTTATTAATCCCAAAGGGGAAATTTACAGAAATGAAAAATGCGCAATATATACACAGTACAATAAAATAGCAGAACATGTTAAATTAAAGTGAAATAGGAGTATGTACAGTGGGGTGGAATAATATGCATAGGCCTTCTTCATCATCTTTTTAAGTCTGTTAAGTCAGCAGCTCCAATGCTGCTCCCCCAGCAGAGTACAGATCACTGGCCACAACAGACTGGTAGAGCATCTCCAACATCTTGCTGCACACATTAAAGGATCGATGTTTCCTCAAGAAACAGCGTACACAGAGTTGATGTTGGCCTTCCAGTTCAGTCTGTCGATGGACACACACAGGTACTTGTCCTCCTCCACTGTGTCCACATCCAGAACGCTCAATGGTTGTGGAGACGTCGTCTTCCGTCCACCTCCATCTCTCTGGACTGGGCTACGTTCAGAGTCAGGTGATTTCTACCAGCCCACTGCACAAAGTCCTCCACTTTACCCCTATACTCTGTCCCTTATACACCCGACCACTGCAGAGTCACTGCAGATGGCATGACACAGAGTTGTACTGGAAGTCAGTGGTGTACTGGAGACAGCACAGTTCCCTGTGGGGCTCCAGTATCACTGACCACCACATCAGACCACATCACGGTAACCCCCACCACCTGTAGCTTCTCACTCAGCAGCAGTGGTTGGATGGTGTTGAATGCACTGGAGAAATCAAAGAAAGTGATTCGCACAGAGCCACTGGTTCCATTTAGATGTGACTGGACTTTCACCTGCATCATCACTTGACCCTCTTCAGGGAAGAGAAGGGGGCCTATTTCTGAGTGTCTTCAAGGCTTTCAAGAGCCCTGATCAAGAATCCCATTCATCATATCAGTACCAATGGTTTTACAATATCAGTTGTGACTATTTACTTTACGAAATAAGTGGACCAATGATAATCAGGATTAATTTCATGTAGGTGAAACGTGAATTGCATGTTCTATTATATTTACAAGAAATTAACACATTTGTTGCTACGTGGCTTTTGTTGCTAATTGGACACGTCTTACCTAATTAAATAGTCTTTAGTCCAACGTCCCCGTAGATGTCAGAAACATACACACACACGGCAGGATGTCCATGCATACCAATAGGCTATCATTTGCAGCCGACAGGATATCATGTGCTGTGGTGCAAAGTTACAATACCCCGGTTTAAAATACTTTAAGATGCTCAGAAATACAAATCTGCTCTCCACATCCCATTTGTGTAAAAATACAGAATTGTTATTAGAAAAGAATTTACTGAAATATATACAGTGCTAGAACTTGAGTTCAGTACTTACTGATGACTAAACATCGTTGAAGTTTTGGTTAAATCGGTGCAGTAAATATAATTATGACTAGTGAGTATTTAAAGACCCTTTCTGACTTCTGCATTATTCATACAATATCCTAAAAGGGCAAGATGGTTTTTACTTTCGAATGGGACGTCTACTTTGGCAATGGGAATTAATGGAAGAAATGATGAATAAAAGTGTAGCAGTTATTTCATTGATTTAGTGTGTGCTAAATTGTTCATCATCATAAGAATGAAACAAAGTAGCTTTGGGGAGGCAACTACCAATATATTACCTGACACTGTTCATGCTTAAAAAAGATACAGTTCTGAATATGCATGGTACTAAATAAATACATTTAATGTTTTAGAGAACACATACAAAAAGGCCTCTAGTTTAATTCGCAGAAAACAACCATTTAAATGACACTATTGGTCAGAAAGATAATGTTAGCATATTCTAATATGTTTTGTTCCATTCTGGATCTTCATTTTTTGTAATTTCAGTAATAGAAATGTTGTCTGCGTCAGTGTGTTTTTATAACCAACCACACTATCAATGTTTGTTGCCTTGAAATCATTTCCATGTCAGCGTTGCACAGAATAGACCTGTGTGGTGGGAAATGCTCTGTTGTGTCCAGTGAAACCTGGCCCATGTTGAAGAACAAGCCATGCCATTGTAAGATGACTCCTCCTTGTGTATCAGGGTAATTAGAAGTTCTTCCTGCAGGTGAGCCTGGCCCTAAATATTTAATCTGGCGGGAGCTGTGGCAAAACATGTCATGCCACGTGCGTCTTTTGTGTCCGACCAGAGTCGGCCGTACAGGAGCAGCTGGTAAGGTGCTTTGTGTCTGGAAAAGGACGGGGATGTGTGGACGGCTCGGCGGGTGCCCCCGGCGGGCTTGCAGGAAATCTTTTGCATGTCTGCACAATAGCATTGATGTAGATGTATGCTAGATGAGGCGGAATTGTGTGAGGCAGAAACGAGAGACATGGAGATAAAAGGGCTCTCATCGTAGCATAGGTACTCGCAAGGTTCCATGAGTAGGGAAGAGACCCTGAACTAACTTATAAACAGGCCGGATCCTGAAGATCCAGACGCAGCTTTTGACGAAACACATAATCGCGGATGGATTTCTTCCTCTTTAATGTGCTAAAATGCTCTTCTCTTCTTCATTCCATTTTTGACAGATATGTGTCACAAAGATGTCAACACGCAGCGGCCAGGGATCGGACTCTGTCATCAAGCCCCTGGACACCATCCCTGAGGACAAGAAAGTCAGGGTGCAGCGCACGCAGAGCGGCTTTGACCCGTTTGAGAAGCCCGCCAGCCAGGTGAAGAGGGTCCACTCTGAGAACAATGCCTGCATTAACGCCAAGGGCTCGTCCGCCAGCAAGGAGTCGCCCAAACTGCGCCGCCACTCCAGCCCGAGTTCTGTAAGTATTCCGCATCTTGTAGCCTGTATCGGAACACAAGTTGATCGTTTCCAACCCTCATTGAATTTCTGTCATAAGAACAATCCAGAATCCTTCTCATGTCACAGTTCAGAGAAATATCCTGGTTACAAATTGTAATAAAGGAATAAAAGAAGTACAATTAATTCTAATTGTAAATGGCCTGTACTTGTATTTCTTTTTTTCTTGTGGTTTAGCCACTCAAAGCGACTTAACACTGTTAAGGAGTTTGGGGACAGATCAGACCAGCACGAAGCCATGATGGTCTGTATGGCACTGCGCTATTTTGAAAGAGGCATGTTTTAATATGCCGAAACTGTAAATAAATGCACCATTTGCCGAATCCAGGGTAGGACATTTACATATTATTTCGGGGGCAATGTTTTCCCCCACTGACTGAAAACCAGGGGTATTTTATAAGAAATTGGGGGCATTTTTTAAACTTGTGAAATAACATTTAACCGTTGATTAAAATAATAAATTGGGGCTTCCTGTATATGCATTTGTCATCAAAAGGCAGCAAAAAGACCATTAGGCAGTAGTGTACAGATTCAAAGTGTTTCTTTGAATTTTTTGAGCCAACATGAACAGAAAACAGCAAAGTTTCTTGTTTTAAGCAATATGTGAAGCAATGTCAAACAGCCTGATCATTCTGCAGAACGCTGTCTTCCAATTCACAGCTTCCAGTTGCCTCTGTTATTGAGTTGATTACTCCATGCTTCTGTAAAAACAAAGAACAACACATTTACACCTTTAACTGCAGTCTCAACTATTTGTATTTTACTCAAATAGAGAATTGGCCAAAAGATGGCAGTAACTTATGAGGAGAGGAGAAACGTCTCTCGCTGACTGCACTCTGTCTGGTGTTCGTAGCTAAATAGCTAACGTAGCTCTGATTAGCTAACAAACGTAATGGGCTCCTGACCCAGACAGTTAACTAAGTGTTAATAATCTTGAAATAATTTATCACTCACCGTAGGCGATGGTATGTTGCTCGGTCGACGTATTTCTCGATGTTTTTCGCTCCCCTTGATAAAGTCAGCAGCTGAAGATAATCTATTTTCAATGGTCGATTGGTTCAAAAGAAAAAATCCATGCACCCGAGATGGTGACTGTTACGATATTAGGCGGCCTAGGGATAACCGTAACATTAATGATGTTAATGTACCACTGGTGTAAGGAGGGAGATGAAAGGAGATGGCAGGCAGTTTTTGGAGGAAAGACCTGACTGGTATTTTATTGTTCCACAAGCTGAAGCCACTGAGCCCAGTCAAAACAATGTTCGTGCGCTATGTACAATGCGGAAAAGATAGAGACAGACATACATAAATGAATAAACTGGGGAAAGAACGTAAGTGGCGCCAACTGAAAGAACAACACATTAATTTATCAGAGATTTTTTTGTCCCGTGCATCAACACTGCTGCTTTTCTTCGTCTCTTTTCGCGGACATATTTGTCCCGTATTTCCTCCACAACTTTATTCCCCCCCCCTTCGACCGGCAAAACCGACGTTTGCAGAGATCTACGTCCATGAATTGGAGCCCATCCGCACGTGTGTTTCTAAGTGGTCATATTTACGGATTTCTTCAGACAAAAGCTCTTAGATCTGATTCATTCTCTCGTAAAATATATTCATTTTAATAATGGCGGAATTATGCTATGAAACCGGAAATGCGAGACTCGGCAAGGATGTACTGAGTCTGACTGAGGCTGAGCGGCAGAACGTGGCCCCTTTGAGCCCCATGAATAGATTAACTTGTTCACTTTGACAGCCCCGGTTGAGAAAAACAACCAGGAGAATTACCATTTTTATGAGGTTGATGCAGCCAATTAGGGACACGCGGGGAGAGGGGCGGGGGGGTTGGGGGAGTAGTTGGGCGAACAGAGATCAGCTGATGGCGTGGGGTATAGTGCTCTGTCACTTGTGTGAGCATCACGCATACACAGACATATTTGTTCACATGTCGAGGGGAACTGCCATGCGTAAGGGGGGGGGGCAATTCCCATCCTGGAAATACTGTCAAATCCTCCCTCCCTGGAGCGTTATTAGCCAAAGCAATTAGAAGGGATATGGGTCTGTAGTAAACACATGGTCTTGTCAGCAGTGGGGACACTAAGTGGAGTATATTTATTAACCAATCCAGGCCTTGGGATTTGCCATTTTGTAGTAGTAGTTTTTTCCATAGTGGAGCATTGTTAGGTTTGTCCTCAGAATGCAGTTCTCAGAAAAAGCATGGTTCGGTGGCAGCAGTAAAAGGCATTTCATAGGCCTATCTGAGAGGAAAAGGCATTACAGATAACAATTCAACGCTTGACGGGACACACAGTCATTTTCATTCAGCTCGTAGCTAAAGAGTTTCTACACTTTTATCGAAGCTAAATACAAGATGTGAGGTGAAATTGCAAAAGAATGTCAAACAGATGCATACACACACATCAGTGTAGAGAGATGAGGAAGATGTTAAATGTTCTCAACGTAGTTTGGGGAAGAATCCTTCCCATTGTTGTTTCTGCTCTTTGAGGTCTTTTACTCAAGTCATTTTATTGCAACCTTTTTCTTAAAAACAGTTGAAGGCTACTGGCGACGGACTGGCAGTTTATTCATTTCTACAAAGCCCTTTTTTAACAGATATTTTTTGAAACCATAGCATTTTAGCAGTAACATGCGCTTGCTTTCCGGTCACGTAGCTTTGGCTTTTCAGATTGTTTCCAAGCACCAAATACCGTTTCACTTCTCTGGTGTTTCTTTTGTCCTTCTGAAGCCCCTGTTCTCTCAAATGAATAATTAAAGGCTTTTTACAAACACCATCATCACCATCTTAATCTTGAAAATGAATATTACAGGTTGTGAACATACAGTATAGGGTTCCTGTTTTTAATCCCTACTGCAAATGGGAAATGAATCTGCACACAAATTAGATTCAATAAATGTGATATGAGGCTTGACTGATTGCCTGCCAGCATCGCTGCCAAACACTAATGAATGGATTCAGCTGTGATGATGAAACCAGTGGATCCAACGTGGCCTGTAGAAACACTTTGCTATGCCTCGTTGTCTCTCTTTACCGTTGGTCCTCTCACTACACAATCTCTGTCAAATGTTGAGAAGTGATACTAATTATGACAATACAACTCCAACGTCTGAAAGGATGAAGTCATTCATTTTGGGACGGACATGGATGTGAACAGCTACGCTCACATGAAGACTCACCGTCCTCTGCCCGGCCGTTTGACCTTTTTGGAGTTCTTTGCTCCTGAATTGAACCTTCTTTCTTTCTTTTCTTTAGCCTACAAGTCCCAAGTTTGGAAAGGCTGATTCCTACGAGAAGCTGGAGAAACTGGGGGAGGGTTCATATGCTACAGTTTACAAAGGAAAGAGCAAGTGAGTACAGAGTGCATGTCCAACGCCCCTTTATCCTCTCACTCTCCTTTAGAGTTCAGTGAATTCTACATTTGATTATACAGTGCTGCAGTGAATTCATTAAATCTAACAAGTAACAGTTACACTGTGTAGTTTTTATGTGAATAATTCATATCCTGTCTGTAGCACTGCAAATACCACCCATGCAACATCCTTCAAAAAAACAAATGATATGGCAATAAGAAGGATGGTTAGCTAATTCAAACCTTGAAAATCTGTTAAACTCCACGGACTATAATCTCCTCAGTAATGATGTTATTTTACTACACCAGTTTTGATTAATGAGCTACATTCAATTGTAATCCAGTGGCCGTGTACCCGCGTCTCACTTCACTGCTGCTAAATGACAAACGTCGCTGTTCTCTGGCTTTGCTAAATGTAAAACAAGTAAGAAGAAATGAAGGGAATTGCCATACTTTGTCTGTGACCAGGGTGAATGGGAAACTGGTCGCTCTGAAGGTGATTCGTCTGCAGGAGGAGGAAGGGACGCCCTTCACAGCCATACGAGAAGGTACGAGTTTCAGTGAAAAAGGGAAGTGCATGAAGCTGGGTGGGATGTTACTGGGCCTACATCTGCTCCCTGTACGCTCACTTGCAGCAGCTGAACACTTAAGTGAGAACTTCCTGAGGGACCCTGTTTAAAAAAAGCCAATCGACATTGTTGAATATGAGTCCACTTCACTATCCACGTCATCCACGTCACTATTCAAGCGATGTCATTGTAAGGCAAGAATAATGTCGCTTCTTTGCTATATGGTCATACACAGGAATGAGCCGTGTTATGTGAGCAGCATTACACACTGCTGCTGAATAAAGGGTATGCTGGGTGTATGAGTGACAGAGGGGGTCTGCTCCTCAGTAGCGCCACCTTCCTGCTTACCGTAGTCAGACAGAATTCCTTCATGAGGTCCCATCACTCGCCGGCTCTCTGAGGATTAGTTTTAGTGTGTCCTTCGAGAAGAACTTTGTGTTTGCCAAGTTAATCACTTTGGCAACTGTGTGAGAATCCCACTGGCGGCATCTTTAAATAATGCCATACATTACGTTTCTCCCATTGCGTCTTAACGAAAGTGATACCTGTATCACCTTCACTTTGGCTGGAGGACAGAGCTTTGCCGCTGTGCTTAATACTATTCAATCGACGTCATTGTTTGTGCCGCTGTCTGATTGGTTACCAGAACCCTGCTGCGTTTACTCTTTTAGAAAGGTTCCGAACGGCAGATTAGCCTTTGAGCTGGCACTAAGAAAATCATTTTGAATCGATGTTCCTTTGGCTTTTACAGTGCGCTTCATAATTCTCAAAAGGATCACATGACACCATTCAAGTATGCTATATATTTATCATATATTACAATTGCAATAAAAACAACACATGTCCCTGCTCCTCAACCAGAAATCAGCACTATGAATCAGCAGCTGCGTGAGGCTGAAGATGGAGGTTTTGGTTTACTAGAAGCTGACTGCAGCTCCCACTTTTCTCTCGATTTGAGGTTCTAACAGGACGACCAGGACTTTCAGAAAAGAAAAGAAATGCGAGACATTCAACTGTCAAGCCAAGGTTTTTAGCTGTGTCGAGCTGTTTCTGTCCCTTGTGAATTCTGTAAACCTTTGCTTTTGTATCTCAGCCTGTTATTTGCAAAAGCCTGCCTGAGTCTGACTGAGAAGAAGCAGATCCCACGTGAAAGTCTAAATAATCCGTCCCCTGCCTCCCCAGTAAGACTCTCTAAGCTCTGCCAGTAAAGTAACCGTCTCCCCATCGTATCGTCTCTCTGCTGTGCTTATAATAACACTGTCCATGGCATCATGAATGTGTGAGAACGCACAGTGTTAATCCCTCTAACTATGCAGCGAGGAAGGCTGCAGCTCTATTTAACGCTCTGCCGTTTCCTTCTCTACAGCTTCTCTTCTGAAAGGCCTGAAGCATTCCAACATCGTGCTCCTCCATGACATCATCCACACCAAGGAAACCCTGACTCTGGTGTTTGAATACGTGGTAAGCTGCACGATCCGCCCCTATGAGCCGTTTATTGGTGTTCTAAACTGAACAGAGGTCAAGGCTGCTGTGTTGGTCCTTCTGGCTGCCCATTAGAGCTGTGGGTATTTTGACTGGTATTTTCTTGGTTATTGGGAAGAATGTTCTAACAGCAGAGGCTGGTCCGTGTGTGCTCAGTACACAGCGCCAGATAGAGCCAGCTTTTGGCTCCTACTACAACACTGGGACCAGTCCTCTTCCCAGAGTCCTGTGTTTAGCGAGGTAACATTTCTGTTTTAGTCAATGGAGTCTAGTGGCTTTAAAGGAAGCTACAGTATACATGCGGTGGGGGCGCATGGAGCAGAGAGGGTGCGCTGGCAACCGCAAGGTTGGTGGTTGGAATCCTGGCTGCCCCATGTGCCATGTTAAAGTGTCCTTGAGCAAGACACCTGGGGCCTCATTTATAAAACCTTGCGTAGGAAGTGGCGTACGGAAGAAACATAGGACGTGCGTACGCACAGAAATATTCAGACTTGCGCACGCACGTCCTATGCAGTTTTCCCTTAATAAATCACAATCAATTCTAAATGCAGCGCAGGTTTTGCGGCTTCATGTCAGTTCCCCCTATAGAGTCTGTGGAACGCCCACAAATGAATATTCATCAATTGCGAAATCATGGCAAACACTGAGAGGAAAACAAAGAAACGTAACTTCACTCAGTGTGAAGTGGGATAATCATTGGCAAAAAGAGGCAGAGGCCGTGAACGCTGCAGCCTCACACCCTCGGACCGTGGCCAAAATAAAGAATAAATGATCTGACATCAAAGTGGATGCAAAAAAGCATTTAGCGCGACATCGGCAAAGTGTGTCTCCCACGGGGAGGCGCGAGGGGGATGGGGGACACTGGAGCTACTACATTCGTGAGCAACATGTCTGCATCACAAATAATTTGCACATTGATCGAATGGAAATTCTTTTGATTAATGAAAGCATTTTCATTAACATTCGGTGCCCTTATGGCAACATGAGTGCCGTCAATAACACCGATTACATTTGGGAAGCCGCAAATTGAGATTTTTTGTTTGGCTGTTCCCCAGCCGTGTATTTATGAAAGGCAGTATTGGCATTTCTTTTACCCAACAGACAACAGTCTTTTGTGCGTACGCAACTTTTATAAATGAGGCCCAGAGTCCCTAATTGCTCCACGGGCAAAATGTATAAGCCATGTGTTAGATATGCAATGTAAGTCCCTTTGGATAAAAGCCTCAGCTAAATGACATGTCATGTGATGTAACAGCTCCTGTTCACAATGTGGTAGAATAAAATAAGAGGCTCAGACATTTATCAATTCATAAAAATGGTAAGTTTGGGAACAGGGGACTGGGTCAAACACAAGAACAAGGTTTTGGTCTGTGAGCAGACAGAGCAGCTGAGTCTGACGGTTAGCTTCTGTTGGATGAGGAGATGCTGGTCCTCCGCCCTGTCAGTGTGTGCTCCTCCCCCAGCCCCAACCTGTGGATCAGCCCCCCTGGTTCGCAGGAAAGAGACCCACCTTAAAATCAGTTTAGCTGGATCCTTTATTCAGAATGTTGTTTCAGAATCAGAAGCCATTTATTGCCACATATGTTACACATTTGTTTTAATAAGAATAAAATAATAAAATACATTATTTTAATAATAATTTAAAAAATAATGAATACAAAATTAAAAGAATAAACAGACTGCTCCACAGTGTTCTAGGCAGCAAAAAGCAGTGTGACTTTTTTTAAATGTCACAAACCTTTATATTGCCGTTTTATTTATTCTCTTGATATGACCAATCCTGTCTAAATACCTTAAGTCAGCACAATCATTCTGAAGGATAAAAATCTACCTCAATATCATTACTAATAATGATTAAAAGATACTTTTTAGTTCAGTCGCAACATTTTAAACAGAAGAGATAAAAGACTCAAAAATCCCTTTGCATAAGTATCCGCTGACAACCACTGGTGGTCAAATTGATATTCAGCTCAATCTTTGATCTTCAAACGCTAAGCGAGACCAAATCTGTCAACCAGAACAAGCTAACTCAGCTTTCCACCACTTCTTCATTTTAATGAGACTGAAAAGCGGATAGAACGCTCGTCCAAAGGTCAGCTTTTCAAGGAGGTTTGGTGAGACGTGATTGGAGCTCAGCAGGACATCGTAGAATGAAGAATGAGAGCAGAGGTTTAGAGGTCAGTTAACCCTCAACATTAGATCCTCCATGTTTATTCATGTCTTTGATTTATTTCAATTTGGATGCCACACGCTTATTTACTTTTCCATTCAGGAATTCGCCCAACTGGAAAACAGTGTTATTCAGCAGAGGTTCTGATCATGCTGACAGCTGTGAGAGCTTGTAGATTGTAAATATCCTCCATCCTCAATATCCTAACTGAACACGCAGGTGAAGGCTTGGCCAGTGGAGCACTGCATGGAGGGGCTCAGGAAATGGAGGCAGAATTCAAAAGGATTCATTTGTAGAACCCTACTAGTGGGTTCTAGATGAGACCGTTGGACTAAAAAAGGCTTCCTGCCAAAGTATCACTTATTCATGTTTTTAAATACCATTTATTGTTTACAAAGCTACTCACGATAAACAGGGATAATTGTAGAATTCTGAAGAGCCAACAGTCTGTAGAGAGCAGTGAATATGTGTTTCACCATGTGTATGTCACCTTCTCCTGCCGCTTCTCTGCTTCTATTTCACAGCACACAGACCTGTGTCAGTACATGGACAAACACCCGGGGGGTCTGCATCCAGATAATGTGAAGGTACAGTGGGCCATTTTATTCTAGTCATATCTACACATGTCTTTGTAGCTACAGAAGTCGAATTTTCTTTTTTTTGAATGATTCTATCCATAGAAAGGTCAGAAGGTCACAGGATGGGAAATGTTAAGACAGTCTCTAATGATGCAATAATCTTATACGATTTTTTGTTGATTTGAATGGACACAAACATGTTTGATGGTTTACATTGTTATTTGTTTGTAGCCCAAAGATAATTTAGTACTGACCACGTTGACCTGTATTGAAACGCAACTAGTTTTAAATTGGTCGTCATCCCCCATGTTGTGGGACGTGACCCAACAGGTAGAAATACGTGGTGGTGGAGTGAAAGACGCTCTGTGATGATGATGATGACGTTCTCTCACACTTGAATCTGTTATGTAACAGCTCGTACCTTTTGCCCCGCAGCATTTACATAAGTACTACGCATTCTTCCTGCTGACAGCCATTCAATGAATAATTAAGGCTTATTGGGAGGTGTTGCTTGGCACCCGCTGACTTTGTTGCTTATTGGCGAGACCACTGAGCAGTGCTTTATAATCCGTTGATAAGGCTCATGGCCCGTTCCTGCAGTCATGAAGATGAGATGGAGGCTGCACGGGAACTACTCATGAACACAAAGGTATTAATAATCCGCCACACGGAGGATGGCAGCTCTTTTCTTTGGGTGTTATCCAGGAAAGGCTCCAGCATTAAAGGCAGTACAGGTGACGCATTTACTATTCACTCAGAAGGTTTGAGGGGAAAGGAACCCTGTGGCTGTCATTTGGAATGAATTGGTATACAAGGATAATGAGAATCACAAGGTAGTTGACTTGTTCTTAACTTCACGGTACATTTCCCTCTCTAGTCCCATTTGCCATACAGACTGTAAAAAGTCCAAACTTTTTTTGACCTTTTTATCCCTTTTTAGGGGTGGAAATGGGCTCCCATAGTTCTCTTTTGAAAAAGTGAGATGACAATAAAATGTACAGATGCCTTCAAAACTACTTGATAACAAAATCATTCTGATGTAGGTAGCACTTGGAATTTGCATTCTGTAACTGCGTGTACACTATGAATGTCATTATCAGAACAAGGTTGCCAGGTTGGTTAATAATGTGCATGGACAAACAAATATGAACCTGTGCTCACCTCTCTGCAGAAATGTGCCATTCAGAGGGGCCTGTTAATGCGCAGACACCGTCCATATTATGATGTTCATCTGTGTTAAAGTGTCACATCGTTTCACGGTTTTATTTTTCCCCTGGAACACAAGAATCGTGAACACGGTTAATGTCCGCTATTGGTGCGTGAGTCGCGATGAGTCACTCAGCTTCCTGTTTATTAATCACAAACCTAGAAGCTATTAGTGCTTGTAGATCAAATTAGCATGTAGAGACACACTGCTAATGTAATCATTGGTCAAGCACCAGAGAGCTGTGCGTGATTGAAAATGAACTGACGTTTATGCTTGATTTGATGATCCAGAGTCAAATCTCTCAGCAACTATCTTGCTGTGCTGCACTATTAAGTCTTCTCGCCCCATGTACTCCCGCTTCAGTTTGTCAGTAGCGCTTATGTAATTGAACACAAGTGAATATGACCTCATGGGCTCTGCTGCTGAAGTGCTCTTCCTATTAGATTAGATCCTAGTGACATCCGCACAGATCAATGGGAAGCTGACACCCACACACCGTGTCTAAAGGCCGAATAACAGCCAGCGAATGGACTCCATCAAATTACAAGGGAAGCTACTGCAGGCACATTATAGTGTCAGCGCTGCACGCACTGCGACACTACCTCAATCAAAAAACAAACTGCCAAACCCACCACACGAACAGCTCGATGCACAATGCAACTGAACTTTGAGGACTCTCGGGACGGGTTCTGCCACGTCCTCTTAACCTCTGGAGTCACAACTAATGACTTCATCCGGCCAGGGAATGTTAGCACAGTAGCTACATGTCCACAGATGGAAGCTTGATTTAATGAAACGCAAAAAAAGACATGAGTGCTCATACACAGTATATTACTAATGCTTTCATAACTGTTAGTGCAGGGAGTGGCCATCTTGGATGTTGATGGCCAGGTTGGTGAGCTTCACTAAGCTCCTTTGGCAGAAATAGCTAACAAAACTCAGATCAGGGGCCCAGTTGGATCATCTACAGAACCGTACCATACTGCTCCCTCTGGCTACACCATAATGGAACCTGGCTGAGGTTGTTACTCTTCATTAGTTTGTGGTGAGCTTAAATGTTCCATATTAATGAGTTGAGTTTTGCATGTAGCACAAACCATTTTGCCACAACAAAAGTCCCTTGTAAACTCTGGGACGATGCACGCTAGTGGATGCATTTTATTTCTCATCAAGCATCTACCTTACTTCATTTTAAAATGTTTGCTCCAGGTTCCTACAATCAATTGGAGGACTTTAAGAGAAGTACACTGGTCTCTCGTCCTATCAGGTGGCTGTGATGGTTAGTCTCTGCTTGTCCATTTAGCCTCATCTTTAGCCAAATATACACATATACTACTATATACATATAAACATATATACTTGCATGCATTTGTGGCGTTCTGTTGCATAAGTCAAGAAGACAATCTAGTTCAGAACACAAACATCTCTTGGTCCTTGTGTTCTGGGCTCTAAAGTGGTGTTTCACTCGTGTTAAAGTTACACAAAGAGGCCCTGCAGAACTACACAGCTGCTCATTAAAGTCTCAGCCAAAGACAATTGTGGGTATATGTGGAACAAAAGCATCCTCAGTGGGCGGTGCCACAGTGCAGGTTGATGCTTCCTCTTGATTGAGCCCATTAGACATCAGATGCTGAGTGCAAAAGAGGAGAGCTCTTTCCACGCCTCCAAGCAGATGGTCGACCGGTTTCACTTCATTTAACACTCACCACTTTCCCATTTCTGGAAGACGCTGCTGTGGAATGTAACAAATGAATCTATTACTGATGCAGTTTGAACTCAAATCGAGAGCATTCACATTTCATCAGGCCAAAACGGATTGCCATGCAGTCAGCAGGCTGTTTAAGAGCACCATCACATGGCTAAATGATGCAATGCTTAAGGTGATCTATTTATAACAGACAAGCACGAATTGTGTCTGTTATCATGAAATATGACTGTTATTTTGAAAAAGCAAAGGCGGAAGTGGTTTAACACAGTAGAGGTCCGGGTGGATGGTTCATTGTGCACCACAGGAGGCGTTATCCATATCAAACAGAGGCCCTCAAACCCTTAACCTCAACCACATGCTGGCCCAGCAGTCCACCACTCGGTGCCTGGCCAAGCCCGACCAATGGCCTGTGTTCTTACTGTTACTCCCTGAAGAGCCAACGTATACAGTGCCGATCTTTTTTTCTTAGCCTGTTTGATTTATTTGCATTGCAAAGCGGGTTAATAGAGCTATTTTAACATGCATCTGGGTAAGTTTGGGCCAACAAAGACTTGTATATGGTGTGTGTTCCACCATGAGTCTAGCCTGACGTAGTCATACTCAATTCTAGTCAGAATGTGAGTCTGATTCTGCTCCATTGAGCTGTGATTATGGGGCGTGTTTCAAACGAACCATTAAAAAAATGCCTCTGCACTCAATTGGATAGACCTACAACCAATAAGAGCAACGGAGTGTGTGACGCAACCCAAGCGCTCTTTGATGACGTGGTTGATTACGTTACTGTTGATCATCTGTCCATCATCGTATAAAGCCCGCCCTGACAATTTGATTGGGCGGCCCGATTTCGGGAGTGCAATACTCGCGCCACTATGGAGCAATGCCAGACCGAACTTCGACTAAGTTCGGTCTGGCACCCAGGCTACCATGAGTCTGCAGGTGAAGTTGTTCAGTTACTCTCACGTGACCTGACACTGACCTGCTTCAAGAAGATCTCATCCACACTTCACTGCTTCCTGCCGTCCTATTGTCCCTCTGTCATGTTTAGTGCATGAACCCTGGATTTGCATTGATATTTAGAAAATAAGAAAAATAAGAAAATCTTTTCAAAGTTTGATGCTAATATGAAAAGGGAAACCTTATGAGGGCCATATTTACCATTGATTTATAGTAGCCGTCTACATGATTGGAACAATATTTGATGTACGTCCCCCTGTAGTGTCCAGTGACATTTCCCTCATTCACTCACTAACACGCACTGACAGCGTGGTGGACTGTGAATAAACATTACTCATCCCCACCTTTCTGGTGTGTTTTATATTAACATCCCATTAAAACGCAGCACATGTCTGCTCTGCCTGTGTTCTGTGCAGCTATGCTCGGTTTTTCTCCTTTGTCCTGGTGAACCCCATCGGGCTGCTGTCACTTTGATGCATCGACTCATCCTCTGTTGCACATTGAATAGGAGAAAAAAGGGCCTAATTCCACTGCTTTCTACAGACAGACACCAACACCAGCCCTTCATCATTAGAAAGATGGCGTGTGTCTATTGGTCTGCTGATGATGAATATTGGTCCCAGTCAGGGTCACTCCTCAGGTTATGTTAGAGTATATACAGATTATATTAGAGTATAATAACAGATGGTTTAACTACAGTCACATGCTTTCCTTCTCCTGCAGTTGTGAGCTCATAATGCCTCATGATTAACACACACACTGACACACTCATACACTAGGCATTTTCTCTTCATTGTAAGACCCATACACTCTGAATCTCAATGAGTGTTGCTGCAGCGGCCATTCAGGCTACGGATAGTGTGACACGTGCAGAAAGGTCCTTGCAGCTTATCCAACAATCAGAATTCTCCTGGTCGAGTACGAACAATGAGACACTGCATTGAGGTTAAAAAGCACACGCTACGTCCCAGGACGCATTGCATGGGAGACATCCAATCAGCATGCCTAAAACCGTATTCTATGCAGCTGGTGAACTGGGATACATTATAGATACACAACGTAGTCCTATCGGGATCTGAGGACCAGGAGACAAGCTGTGGACACGTCTCTCAAAGAAGGGCTTTTCATGAGCACATATCTTAAATGACTTATGAGCCATGTCTCTGTCACAAAGGGTCCCGTCCTGTAATTTATGTAAAAGATTTCATTTAGCACTGAATGAGTGCTGTTTGACTGAGTTATAGACACTTTACTGCCAACACGTTCAGCACATTCAATTTATCAGATTGATACCAGATTAACTGGGACTACGTAAACCTCCAACCTCACACACACATACACACACATACACACACATACACACACACACACACACACACATATATATATATATATATATATATATATATATATATATATATATATATATATATATATATATATATATATATATATATATATATATATATATATATATATATACTTAGGGCCGGGACTTTAACGCGTTAATTAAGATTAATTAATTACACGAGAAACGAATCAAATTTAATCACACTTATTTTTGCACCGTGGAACATTTCTCACTGGATGAGTTTCCGGCGGACGGATTATACTGGCGCACCAACTAGTGTTCATGACTTCAGACAACAACAAACCACAGTGAACATGGCTTTGGTTGGCCCCGTGAATGGGACAAACGAACGGATGGGAGCGTCGATAAGAGTTGCGGTTGTGCGCACGCTATGCAACAAGGAACCCGCACATCACCGCAGCACATCGAGCCTCAAGTATCACCGCAACGCAAAACATTTAGCAGCGCGGTTTTGCTGCATGCATATGCTAATTAGCGCCATTAGCACGTACTGCAAGTTCTCCACATACGTCACAGTTCGTTTCCGACTATTTGTGACACAGACAAACGGCGACAAGCGCGGGTTGCAAATTGTCGGAAACTACCGAAAAGGCGGGAGATCTCCGGGCGTTTACGAAAATCACACTTTTCATGCAGTGTAGCATGGACGTTAGCCCGACTCCGAGTACAAGGACCCACACCCAACACACACTCCACCAGATGACTGCTTTAAGGACCTGGGTAACTAAGTCCACGTCTGAAAATACAAATAAACAGTATTTGGTTGCTTAAGCCTATGTATTCAGTCATTATTCAATGGTATACTAAAAATTAGGGGTGTAACGATTCGATTTGTATCACGATTCGTGGTTGTCGATACGATTCAAGGACGATATTGGTTCATTTAGAACGATACGATCCGAAACGATTCAGTGACTTGAAATCGATTCAGTAACTTTTTAGCCCAAAATTCAACCAGCGTGACTGAAATAAATACCTGGATACTGAACAGTGCAGGTGAAGTTTCCTAGATTCTGGTGTACAATTAGTTATGAAACAAAATGGAAAAAGCTAGAATGATATGCAGGAGGAAGGGAAATTCAATATTGGAGACCGAAATATAGCAACAGATCGACTTCACAGATGGATGTTGTCACCTGATTTACATTAGAGATGTGGTTTAACGTGGTGTGAAGATGCAGATTAGGAGAAGGTCTGAGGCTCCTACGATGGAGAGCCAATGATTTCACTCGATCAGAGATGTCACCTGTTATTGCCTCGGCTGCCGAGCCTGTTTCGTTCACCCATGATAAAAAGTGGAATAACCCTGCAACTACTTTCTCTCTGGATCATTTTTCTGTGTGAAAAAAAGCAGATTCATTTTGTTCAACGGGTTCGTTCAGAGGAAGGAGGCATTTAGGATTCTTCTGCTGGATGCTCGGTGGCTGTTTCTACTGCGGTTTGGCTTCTTAGCAAGATGCTTTGCTGAGCAATGTTACAAATGCACCGCCGTAGTTGCATTTCATATATTATAAGTTGTTTGAAGTGTCTTCAAACGGATTAGTGCATATGGTAGCAATGTTTTGAACGGTGTGAAGCCTTCATACGTTCCTTCCCGTTGGTTCTCATCCCAAATGGGAGTCTCGAGTGGGACGTTGCGATAAACTGCACAGTGTACGACACGTCTGCTGCTCCAATTTCACACTCAGTCAAGTGGAGTCAATCCCAGAGTCACTTGTGTTGTGTGCACAGCAGTGTGTCTGATACCCTTTGGTGGGATGTTGCTGAATAGGGTAATGACTGCTGTGTGACCGGATTAGCGTTTTCTAGACCACTATTCATCACGTTAAAGTCACCTCCACATAGAGTATCCCCAACGTTTCAATAGCAAAGCCATCAAGTAAGGTCTCAAACTACCAGACTTCACATTTACCAATAGGACTTTAACAGTGTTATATCTGCCTTCCTTATCACTAGTTTCTTTGGTACATTCCAGAGCAGTCACTCCCCTTCTCCAAGCCTGGTGAAATATATTGTTGTATCCAAACCTCTTAAGCCTCTCATATTCCTGCCTCGTGTAGATGAATAATCTGTGCCTTCTCCTTCCTTTATTTTGTCATTATGTTTTTTATTAACGTTTAAGAGGGTTATTTAATCTGTGAATGTTAGTCTCCATCACTAGAGTCAAGTTGCAAACAAAAAAACAAAAGGAAAAGCATTAAGTGGACATATTATCCTGTGACTATTGGTAGAAGGAGGGTAATGGTGAAGTAATACCTACTAACCGGTATTCCACCTTTACTAGAAGTGTCCAACATTCAGCACAACTGCAATACAACTACAGACAACTTCATCCAACTTGTTTGGTCTTTCTCTGACCCCCCCCCCCCAACCCCCCTCCCTGCAGACCTGTCAACCAGCACATAATGAGCTTTGCACGGACCACTCTTGGGTTTCTTTTCTTCCCTTCCAGCCTTCCCCTCTCCTTTCCTCACACGGACACTGCAGTCGCGGCCAATTAGGCTGATTGAAGCGCCGTGGAGCCCAATCAGAGACGGCCCTGTCTGGTCAACAGTTTACGATTCCTGCACTCGGCGGGCGAAAGAAAATTACCATTTGAGATGTGTGCTTACTCATGTATATCCAATCGAGTTCTGAAAAGCCCTCGCCTTGTTAAGAGCGCAACTGTGAAGAATCCTCAGTCGGATCTTTGATTCTAACTTCAAACCTGTTTTCAGCGCGTTTGAGGAGAAGCGAAGTGCTGAGGAGGCCATTCAGCTGCACATTTTTGTCAGTTAACGGGTTAATCCATGAGATTATCGTAAATGTGAGATGAATTAGTAATTAGTATTTTTTTAACCTACTGACATTCCTGATAAGACTAATTCTAAATAACAATCTTTAATTGCTGGATTACGTAGATTCACACTCCAACGAGCTCAGCGTGGTCGCTGGTGAACATTTGGCTTGTTGGCATGTTGCATCTGTTTGCCAGACAAACTCACCCAACCGTAATGAGTGGCTATGAGATGTCCATCTGGACCAACACGTGCTAAAGATGGTACCAGGGGACAAACCCTGGTACCATCAAGGTACCAGGGTTTAAGGAGATAGTAAAGGATAGTAAAGGAGATATTAACTGAATGTTTTTGTTGCTTCTTCATCCAGTACACTAACTTTCATAAGAATAACTGAATTGTTTTAGACCTTCAGTTTTTTCACCTAACGTACTTCGCTTCCTGATTCAAGCGACCGCACTGCATAGAGCTGCATGTCACGCCTGTTGTTCCAAACATGTTACTTTCCAATGTGGTCGTCTTGGACGTCTTAGAAAAGTTTTTATCTTTGCGTCACGTTCCTAATTGTATTCATTCTCTTTGTAACTGTGTTTTCAATCAGGAGAGACTTGTTCTGCAATTAAACCCCTTTATTACATGTGTAACAAACTTTTGTGTCTATGGAGAATTTTGTGTCTTTGGCGATTTGGACTTTATCCTCAACCCGGATAATCGGGGGCCGCGGTTCCGAGTTCTGATCCTCCAGACTTCCCCCCCCTGAGTCCAGACACTGGTAGTGGTGGTGGTGAAGTCAGGAAGTTGAGCCGGCCGATTCTGCCTGTAGTGTGCCGGAGGCGCTTGGGGTGGAGGAGGGTTGGATCCGGTCTGCCCTGAAATGACAGCTGACAGGACCCGCCAAGATCACTCCTCAAATATTTGACAGCAATGTTATGATTGGTAGACCGACGCATAGCCGCTACCGATTGGCTGATTGGTTGTTTGTTTGTACACGTGCCCCCGCCGCTCCCTCCCCCCTAGCTGTCAGCGAACAGCTGAGACGCCTGCCCATCCTATTGACCCGCTGTGAAATAAGTCTTCTTTCCAGAACTACCGCTTAAGCTTTATTTTCGTCTATCGTGAGCTAGATAGACATAAGGCACATCTGTTGATGAAGAGTGCCTTATAAGTGTATTATTATTTATTATTATGAGCTAAAGGTGAAGGTTCACCTCAAGTGAACGTCTTTCAGAAATACTGGTGAAGGACAGTGAGAGGTTTCATGATTCATTAACAAAATGAGTCAAATCAAGTAAAACCAGAGATTCTCTGCTTGGAGGGAACACATAAGGGAAACGGAAACGCATGTTTCTGGTGAGGGACAGAAATGCCAAAGTGTCACTGTTCCATGTTCTTTTGTAAAAGCAGTGCATCCATTGTGTCTTCTAGCTGTTCCTGTTCCAGTTGCTGAGAGGCCTCTCCTACATCCACCAGAGGTACATCCTCCACCGCGACCTGAAGCCACAGAACCTGCTCATCAGCGACACTGGAGAGCTCAAACTCGCCGACTTTGGTTAGCAGTCTGCTTGCTTTTTTTCCTGCTACATGGAGGGGTGAAGATCTCCTGTTCCTTACTTCTGATGTCAGTTGATGGTGACGCAGTCTGTTCAACTTATCAGTACCCATACGGCTCATACGAGTCTTTCCTCTGATGAAGAGTTAGTGTTGGGGTAGATGACCTTAAAAACCATAAAATATCTTATCACACCACCACCAAAGCATCGTGGTAATGCCTTAATCATCTTAAAACTTTAAATCTTTAAAACCTAAATATCTTTCATTTGGTAGCATAATCCCTCTCTTTTCTCGTCCTGTAAAATTTAAATTACTTTCAGCTTGTTTGCCCTGAACAGTGTGTTTGCCGTAGTCTGTGCGTGCAAACAACAGATCATTGACGGGTCATTGGTCTACAGCAAACAATGGTTTTCATTTCCATCCTGAGGGTGAAGGTCAGAAGTTGTCTGTAGATGCGTTTCTTACTGTACACACAGAGGATGAAGACACTGACTTGTGTCGCCATCCTTTTCATCACCTATGCATGTCATGCAACTTGTCAAAGAGCACAAGGCAGACTACCGAAAGTTGTGCCCAGCATGTCGTCCGCCATGTTCACAATAAAACACAGCTCGCCTCAAAGGACACAGATATGGGGTTGTCTGATCCCAGAACAATGGGATGCTTGGAGGAGACCAGTTTGGCCCATTTGGATGATATGTTGGTCCAACCATCTGTTCAACACTTCCAACGGCCAAGAAGACCGAAATCTTGACAATAAGGTGACCCCACTCTGCCTTTCATCACATGCCAGAACTCTCACATCCAAATCAAAGAGCGGATCACCATGGAAGTCCTGAGCACATTGTGTAGTGTTAAAAGTGGCACCATATGGCTTGGATCCATGCACTGTAAGCACTGCCTGCACGGCCTGCCCGGCGTCACTAGGGGGCAGATCAACTGGCAATCCAGCCTTCTGTTTCCTCCAACCATTCATGAATCCAGAATCAATCCATCCATCTAGCCATTGGTGTATTCATCCATTCATCCATCCAGTTTCCATTCCCTTACCCCTCCATCCCTTTGACAGCCTGGTGGGGGGGGGGCAGCTTCATCAATAATGCAAACCGTGGATTACTGCAAGGGGAAAGAGAAGGAGGAAATAATGGACGAAATACTAAACTAGCAGGAATGAAAGTCCCTGGTCTATTAGTCTGCAACTCATCAGCAAACATGTGCAAAACACAGATTCAGCCTTTGCTTGAGGAAGAGGAAGGTGAAGGGCGTACGTGTGTGTGTGTGTGTCTGATTGGGGGACTGCCAGGGCTCCCTGTGGTCCCCGCCTTTGGCAGCCGGAATACTAACGGCCGACAGCTGAGGCCTGTGGCGCTGGTTGGGGTAAATGAGAGAGACGAAGGACGAGTGTCAACAGAGGAGGGTCTGAGAGGGACAATAAGAGGGGCTAGCGCACAAGTTGTGGTGAAAGGATGGAGTGTACAAAGAGGAAGAGATGGCGGCTGTAAGGGCTCATGGTTCATCTGGGAAATGAAAGTACATTTTACAGATTCTATGAAACTGACTTTTCCCACTCCATGATTTTCTTTGCCCGTTGGTGCTCATCAGTGCTTTTGCTTTGCAGAAGGGAACAAATCCACCAGTACAGACATTGCTATGCTTTATTTGTTTGTACAGTAGTTTGGCTGTTCCAATGGGTTTGGAGGGAACAAACTAGTATGGATTGGTCAGGAGCTCGTGCTGTTGGCTACAATCGGCCGTTAACAGTAGATGCAAAACATAAGACACTAAATGAGTTTGACATTTAACCCATTTATGATAGAAAAATGGACACTTCAGGAATTGGTTTCAATTGTGCCGGTTTCTATAAATCTTTCTTTTCCAATAGTATTGGGCCTGTTTTGTATTTTTGTGCTATTGGAGTATTTGGAAATATGCTATTTACAGTACATTAGTCATGTGAGTTAGATGTTTTATTAGGCTTTCTTTAGCAAATGTTTCAATAATCCATTTAGTGCATTCATTCTACAACCAGGTCAGGTGAACCTAAAAACATTGCCCTTCCCATACAGCTTTTCCAGTACCATTCCCTAAAATATGTGAACAGAAACATGGCTCCATAGTAGATATTTTTCTACAAGTGGTTTGCTTATTAGAAGCTGGGAGCGGTTCGTTGTGGCCTGAAGGGTCCCAGAGGAACCTTCAGGCCCTCCTTTACACAACCAGTATTCTTTCCACACCACGTTCTGTAGGTGCAACAGGTGTCACACTCAACCCAATGAGTCATACGAGGAATGCAACAAAGACGAGCCTGCAGGCTGCAAACCTCATCAGGGCTGTTAGTTAGCGACCCCTCCCTCCCTCGATGGACCCAGGATGTGCAGGGCCGGGCTCCAGCCCCTCCCCTCAGCAGCAGGGGCCGAGCTCCACGTTAGGCCTGTGACAATAACACATTTTGCTTGACGATTAATTAACAAAGAAATTATTGCGATAAACGATAATATTGGCATTTTGACTAATAAAATGATAATGGAATAATAATGCAAATACACCCTTCAAAGATCAATTAACTTTACTTTCTTAAGAACATTTGACACAGGAACTGCAAGACAACCAAAAACAATAGGCCTAAATAAAATGGACTTATTAACATAATAATAGCTATACCTAATATAGTCTGGCGTACGTAGCAAGGACTTGTAACAGACAGGGAAAACGGGCAAAACTAACTCACTGCTAGTTAGGACCTTTGACCTGCTGCTCCCCTCTGCTCCTCTGCAGGTCGAAAAACAAGCACAAGCAGCTCCGTTTCATATCAAGGATGAAGCCAACGGAGGCCGCTGATTTGTTGTGTGAGGAGGCGTGTGGATCCTAAAGACTGCGTCACTATGTGAACACACATAGAAGTCCTGTGGCACATTTCTTGGCTCATTCCACATTATTTCAATTAGATGAAATAGTGAGTAGTGAGTAGAAGTAGAGTTTAGATGTTTAATAGAAGTGTTTTTTTCTGCTGAACAGACAATTTGGCTACTTTGGCTACAGAAGTCTGTCAGTCTCACTTCTACTTGCATTACAATGTAACAAGCACCGGGCCCAGTTTAGTTTCTGTCTTGTGCACGTGAAAGAACACATATATTTGTATTCATATTATTATCATTATATTCCACTGTCTCTGGTGGTGAAAACTCAACTTGTACCTCCCTCATTCTGTCAGCGACCATACAGAGTCGTCACACACAAAAGGACTTCAGCTTTGAGACAATCTTCTGATGACAAATCGCTAATTATAGACGCATTTGCCTCGGCCCACGTACCCCAGAGCCCCATGAGAGCCTCAACGTGCTGCTTGTATTGGCGCACAGACACCGAAGCGTGGCCGTATGCTATGGAAGTCTGTCGCCAGGCTGGAGCAGAGGCCAGAAGCCCAACCGAGGTTCTCCCACCCGTCAAATGAGAGGAGCCGTTTGGGAGGCCAGCTCATGTTTCTGTCTCTGGCTTCCGGATGAGAAGCGGCCTGTTGATGCATTTGACAGCACATTTCAGTAGCTGGAAACAGAAGGTGAATCACTGCTGGTTCTATGGACGCAGTGATGTAGAGACCGTCTGAGGAGAACCATGGACCATCGCACCAAGCATCCTCCTCCTCTTCCTCCTCCTCCTCCTCCTCAGTGGATCAAACAGTGTTTCAAATCCACACACTGCCTGCCGCTCTCTCTCTCAGGAAGCGCGCAATGCAGTGTTGGAAAGGTGCTTTGTGCTTCAGAACTAGCGAGCTAATGTGTATTGATGTGTGTGCTTATCTTGCGCTACTGTGAAGGAACAGCTGCTGGGGATAATGATGTGTGAGGAGTGAAGCCATGTGACAATGGAGCTGGAGGAACGCCGTTCCACTGCCGCGGGATACGTCTGTGTGTGTGTGTTTGGAGCTGCGCTTTTTGGATGTTAAATGAGTCGAGCCTACAACGTCATTTTTCCCTCCAAATGTGCAGGTTTTATTACACTAGCCACAAAAGGCCTGTATGGGTGTGTGCATAAGTAATGCAGCATACTAGAAGGCAGAGCTCATTACGGTCCACTTTGTGTTGGTAAATGAGCTGGGACGACGGCAGGTGCTGCGCTGCACACACACACACGCATGCACAGACACACACACACACACACACACACACACACACCAAATAGAGAAGGAGGCTGGATATTTATAACAACCATGACGGCTACGCGTGCGTATTCAACTGAACAGTTGTCAAGTAACCAGAAGTAAAGACAACTTTGGGGTTGAAAAGCACAGCCAGGAAATTAAGTAGTTGATGACGTCACTTCATCCGTCACTTCATCCGTCACTTCAGCTTGGAGTTACACTGAAGTGAGCGGTGTTCACCTGCTGCGCTTTCCCTCCATATAAACTGTGTGTATTAATGCAGCAGAATTACTGATGAAAGAAGCTCTGAGCATTTCTGTCCCATGAGGACGTGACCCCCCAGTGTCTTAGCTTCTGGCAGAGAACAGTGCTCCTCCTCCTGCCCTCCAGGGGCCCCGTATGCTGGCCCCCTGTGCTACGTGGGGCACAGTGATGTATAATTCACTAGTGACCTTCTTCCCACCAGCTACCCAGTCAGGATGCAGCGGATGGAGGCGGCTGAGGGTGTCAATGTGTCACATGTGCAGAACCCTCTCGTGCAGTCACACCTGGGCTTTTAGGGGCTGCTAACTTAGCTAAAGGACATTTTGCAAACGGCAAAGAACAGTAATATTAGATCTGGTATTTCAACCAAGCTGCAACCTGGAAGTTCAGGTCTGAACAATGGAAGTCAACAAGGATGAACTGCACTTCATCAAGTGGGTTATTATTATATATTATATTATTTATATTTGCACCTCTATACATGTGTGTATGCATGTATGCATATAGACCCACGGTAAAATGGTAGTTGGTTTGGCTCTCTAAAACACCTTTAATTCAGTTCAATTCATTTTGTTTTGCATAACAAATTACAAATGTGCCTCAGAGGGCTTTACAGTCTGTACACACGCAACATCCTCCGTCCCGAGACCCTCACATCGGCACAGGAACAACTCCCCAAAACATGAAAAAACCCTTCCAGGGGAAAAAGGGAAGGAACCTCAGTAAGAGGAAGAAGAGGGTCGTTCGACCAGCGATCAAATCCCATCTGCCCCATGTGCCATGTCGAAGTGTCCCTGAGCAACACACCCAACCCCTAACTGCTCCCCAGGTAAAAATGTAAAAGACCAGCACCAGTAACAGTATATGTGGACTTTACAGATCAAACTCCTTCCTCCCTTCCGATACAAGGACATGTTAAATACTCCCTCATTTCTTTTACCCTGTGCTTCTCTTCCCCACACTCAGGGGACTGGCAGCAGGGCAGAAGGTTCTTTTTTACTTTAATTAAGCCTTCCGACCACTTGGGGAAAGACAAAAAGGGAGTGCAAGGAGCCTGATTATAGCGTGCTGCTTCTGCACTCTGCTCTGTCACCAGATACTTATCATGTGGTGTCAGCGGCCACATGAACTCTGATAACCTGACGTGCATGAATGAACCCCTGGAGAAGCCCTTAGTGGAGCTCATGGAACCGTATGATGATTCTAGAATCCAGGTAGCATCCTGTAAAAGCACGTTTAGTATATATCATCAACCGTCCTCTGGTCCTTTGGGTTCATCACTCTGGGTCTCATTGGATTCTCAAAGGTCTTCCATCATGATTTCCATTTGAAAGGGCAATCTAAGGTTTCTCGCGGTTCGATGTGCAGAAACCAGGTCTGCTCCAATGACTTAAGGCCAGCGCATGCTTCTGCGTCGGCGTCTCTGTTGCGTTTGCGTGTTGCGTGTTTCAATTCATGGTTCAAAAAGGCTTGCGTGTGTTGCAAAGCAATTCACCGCCAGAACACCAGGCGGAGTAACGTTTATTGTCGAAGACGACCTGGAGCAGGGGTGTCAAACTCATTCTGGTCTGGGGGCCGCATACAACTTAATCGCATCTCAAGTGGGCCAGACCAGTAAACTCATTCTAAAATGACATAGAACTAACAATAAGTCCACTTTCTTCTTTGTATTAGTGCAGAGAAGAAGTAAATTATAAAAATCTTTATATGCAATGAATTGTCCTTTTAATAAATATATTATCAACAACCTAAGAGTTTTTAAGAAAAGTAATGTGCAATTTCAACAACATTTTCACCCAGTTTAACATTTATTTAAGTGCATCATGCATAAAAACTGATCACAGTGATTGTGATTCACCTCCATGAACATGTAGGAAGAGGTCCATTTGTCTTGAAAAATCCGACACTGTGTCCACTTTTCTCTTTTTTGACAAAGACATTTCACTGAAGAGGGTACCAGGGTCAACAGAAAATGCGGGTAAAGCGATAGACGTGAAACAGCGCCACTAGCGGACCATATAGGAACTGCAGATTTTATAGAAGTGTATTCTTATTTTTTTTCAGTAACACGGATTTATCCCGCGGGCCAGACTGAACCACCTGGTGTACAAAGATATTTTACGAGAGAATCGACAATAAACGTTACTCCGCCTGGTGTTCTGGCGGTGAATTGCTTTGCAAGCCTATTGAACCATGAATTACAACGAGTCCGTCAACGCAACACGCAAACGCAACGGAGACCCCGACGCAGAAGCATGCGCTGGCCTTAAAGCAGTGACCTAAATGTTTACCCCTGGGGGTAAGTAACGGCACTCCAGGGGGGACGTGATATTTAAAAACAACATATCTTTTACAATGAGTTATTTCATAAATATTCAATTAAATATAATTGTTAGTTCACAAAGGGAAATGTGCATTTAGCAGGCTATTCCATTTGATTATCCGTCCCTCCCCGCCCCCCCCTTCATTTGCATGATGGTTTGACCCATCCTGGCACACGCCCTCCGTTAATCTCTACCTCCTGGAGGGTGGACAGTACGTTGTGTTATGAGGCCATCGTGAAGGAACACCAGGGCTTCCACAGTCTTCTTTTAGAATAGGAATACAATGCTCAACTGACTAGAGGGCTAACACATCTACATTATGTAGAAATCCCTGCTTTTCAAATGTCCCCATGAAGACGAGCACAGAAAGAGTTGGAGGTCACAGCACGTGGTGACACCTGGCCGTGTTCTTAAAACCAGCAGGAAGTGAGGCCCGCTCCAGCTGATGGCATTGAACCTGCCTGCTAACCACAAAGCACTCAGGATGTTTCGATGTTACTGGAACCCAAATGTGTGAGATTTAGGGGAAAAAACGACCAATGAAACGTAAAGTCCTTAACGTACGCAGATAACAACTGCCTTAAACATGCTTACATCCATTTCAGACTCCTACAGAAGGAGCATAAAGCCAGCAATGCGTTTTGGAGTCCTTTGTTTGTTTCACCTTTCAGCACATCTGTAGTTCGCTGAACGTTCTGCGAGTCTTCACCAGTGATGCAGTGATGGGTGACGGTCCAAACAGGAAGTGGTCATAGCTAAATATGCACATGGACAATATAGACTAATATTTTTTCCCGCTTTTCAACCCTGTCTACAAATACAACAAGCATTTTACTATTCGATGTATTCTAACTAGCATATTGTGCTGGTTTCCTGATAATGAATGATATTATTGTTACATATAACCAAAAAAACAGGGGGGGGGATGTTTTTTTTTTTAATTATTATTATTTGTTCTCCTTTGGATAATGATTTGTGGTTGTGTTGCTCCCCTCAGGCCTGGCCAGGGCCAAGTCGGTCCCCAGCCATACCTACTCCAACGAGGTGGTGACCCTGTGGTACCGGCCTCCAGACGTCCTGCTTGGATCCACGGACTACTCCACCTGCCTGGACATGTGGTGAGCCCCACCTGAGATCTGCTTCCTCATGGAAGGCCCGATAAGCAGCTCCTTCTGTCCCCAGTTACGTCTCCTTCACCTCCTCTTCCCCTCCTTCCACTCACAATGTGCTTCTGTAGAAGCAGGATCACATGAACTACAACTCCTCTGGCTCGAGGTCCGTCAAAGGAAAATGCAGAATAAATCAAAAGCTGTTCATTCTTCAACAAAACAACTGAAGTCACAAATTGAATCAAATCTAAGTTAGCTAAGTTAGCAGTTAGCTGCAACGTGAGAAGATCTCTAAAGGCCTCCTTCTTTCCATCTGTCGGCCCAGAAGTGTCTGTGTGATTGTGTCCCTGTTTTCTGCCCCCACAGCCCCGCACACACTGCACAGCAGTCCATGTCTCCATCATCACAGCATTCATCACCGCAATGCTGTTTAGGTGATGAATATAAACGTGTGGTGGCAGCAGCTCATTGGCTCCTACCAGGCAGCTGCTGTCCAGCACGTCATTCAGCAGCTATTTACAATAAATAAAACACCACAAGTTTGATGCACAAAGTGACATGTGAACAAATGTAACAGACGCTCTCTCTCTCACTTCACTCATGAAAGTTCTATTAATAGACAACAGGTGCATCCTGTGTGTACGTCGATCTATGAAAGATGAATGTCAAACTGTCCTTTGGTTTTCCAACCAGCCAACTGCGTCAATGGAAATTGCTTTTATTCTAAATGATGTGACAATTGTGAACTGACACAAGGATTATTCTACTATCTTCTTCTGCCTAAAACTCTATTTAGAATGAATAACATACTATGTGATTGCTCATCTCATCCTGTCTGCGTATTAATTCAACTTGGGTTAAACTGCTGCCAAATGGCATCCAGAAAATGGAAAATGAGTCCAGCTCTAAGTTGAGCCTTGTTAGCCCTTCTGTCGGGACGGTCAGCAGGACGTCCCATGAACCTCAGCTGCATCGCCCAACATCCAATTAAAAACAGCCGGGGGCTTAGGTGGGTCTGCCGGGGGGCAAACCACAGGGCGGGGCTTCATGCACCCGACGTGCACCCTGCAAAGCGCGCATACACACACACACACACACACACACACACCCACACCCACACCCCCACACACACACACTGGTCCCTGGCCTCTTAGGAAGTCTTCCATGAAGCAGCATCTCCTGCAGGGCCAAAAGGTGTCTTCCTGCCACGATGAGCACCCAGCTTACAGGCTGCCATCCGTGAGGGGGGGCCTGATGGAGGCCCACTCTATTCTTACCATAACATGTGGGGTCCCCATTAATAAGTGGACGCCATTCAAAGGCTTTGGACTACGGCTGAGTAGACGATATGGACAACATGCATAATGACTCTAAGAACCTTCTATGTCCATGTGCAGATATAAACACCTACATTCCTATGGGAAAGCCATGATGAGCACACGCACGCACGCACACACACACGCACACATAGTGCATGATTGCAATGGTTGTGCTTCTATTGACCTCATGAACCCTCTCTTCCAGGGGAGTGGGCTGCATTTTCATTGAGATGATCCAGGGGGTGGCTGCCTTTCCCGGGATGAAGGACATCCAGGACCAGCTGGAGAGGATATTCCTGGTGAGTGTGTGTGTGTGTGGGGCGGTGGGGGGCGGGGGAAATCTCCTTTCCTGCAGTCCAACAACAAATAACACTAATATGTAGTTTTACAAACCCACTGACTGATGAGTCCTAATAGACGTCCGTGCATCATATTGACAGTGTATTGTTTGATTTTACTTTTTCTCTTTTCTTTTTTATTATATTTTCTTGAGGGTAACTAAATGGAATGAAGAATGTAGGATAAGAATGAATGAATGAATGCTGCTGAGTGGCTTGTGTTGTATTTAAAAAGTAACTGATACATGTTTAGTGAATTTGCTCATATGTTTGTATTGATGACGTTCCTCCTGTGGTTTAAATGAAGTGTCTTATCTTCACACTCACACAAGAAGACTTGTGTTGTTTTTTCAGCAGTGAAACGGTTTTGTTTGACTTTTTATCATTCAGTCACCTTCACAAGCCTCTTTGATGTGTGCACACGCTGACACGCAGAGCTCCACCAGGACGACGCTCTACTGTGTGTCCCTGAATCCATCCGCTCCTGGCCGTGCTGGTTCAGAGGAAGTCCAGCATCCATCACCGTACCGGCCACAAACAGAGATGGATGCCGTTGCATTGCAGTCAGAATCTGTTCACTGTGCTCAAGATGGAGCCGTCCATGATGACGGATTCTTTCGTGGACCACAGGACCACGACTGCGGTTGCACAGTTCCATCGCATGTGAATAATGTCGGTGTCTCTGCATTGAATTGTAGGATGGCATGCATGTATTTTAAAAAGGGAGGTCCCGTGAGTCCTTCAGTGGCCCGATCTGCCATCCCCCCATATCGCTTCATCCACAATCTCTTAATTGAAGCAGAGTGTAGCAGGGCAGACATAATGGATTTATATTCATAGGCTGGAAGGCCCTGAATAATTAATATAGAAAATGACAGGGACGAGAGTGTGAAAGGGTCTGAAGTCAAGTACGAGACAAAGGATGTTGGCTGCTGTTTGGCCTGCGGGCTGCAGGCGTGTTGGATGGGCTCAGGTGCAGGCAGCAGGAGGGAAAACAAAACGCTTCTTATCGATTGTGCTTCGGGCCGGTAAGAATTTGTAAGAAGCTGCAGCGCCTCCCCGACCCAAAGGCACACCGTGATTGGATGAGAGAGGCCCGACAGTGGGACCTGATGGTTCCCTACAGAGGTTCCCATCTTCACACCCCCGCGGTGCTTCTTAGGTCCCCACACATGTAGTCTGCACATTTGACTTTATCCTTAATTACTTCGATTAGATTGTGGCCTTCAGTGCTGCGAGGAACATGCCATAACTTCAGGTACATTCTACGTCATGTGGTTGGACAGTTATAAACACCCCTGTTTAGAACTTTTGAACCATAATTGTTCTGTTCCATCCCTGGAATACTGATGGGCAGCACTGAGCCTTTGCCTTTCGGTGTGTCTGTTGGTTCGGCTCCAGCTGTGATGGCCTGTCAGGGGGGGTCAGAGTCTGGTGAAGGGCACCGTGGATGAATGATGTGGAGTCACAAGCATCTTAAAGGCTATGTTGTCTGAAGAGAGGAAGAGGAAAGGTCAGCCTGCATCACGCTTTGTGCAGGCACCCTGCACATGACACACATCATTCGTTGGCCGGAGCTGGTTCTGATATCAGAACCGAGCGGTAGGGTTGATCCCTTCATCCTGTCTGAGGGGGCAGCAGGCGAAGCAGGAAGGGAGACGAAGGGAGGTCTGATCATGAGCAGAGGGGAGGGTGGAGGTGTGGATGTAGATAAGCTAGCACCATTTATATAGTGCACCTCGATCCGCCATGTCTGTGTGGAGGCTCATGTATCTCATGTATCTGGGGCTGCACACTACGGTTGTGGTGGTGTGCATTCCCACCTTCACTGTGTCGTATTCTGCAGTGATGAAGACGAGTTCACTGGTTCCACATGGAGGTGTTCCAGCATCTAGCAGCAGCGTTATAGTGCTAGCTTCACTTTTCGTTTGGTCATGTGACTGTTTCACAGATTATCTTCTATGACTTGGTGTTTAACGGGAAGAGTCTGTTGATTTATCTTCATTATTAATGTAACACAGAGGGGACATGGAGGAAATGGCCTTTTCCCCCAGGAGAGATTTCTTTGTATTTTGAAATCTTTAAGAGGGCCATTGTGACATCTAGCATGTAAGTTGGATATTTGAACCAAGTGAAACTCCTCCAGCGGCCGAGGGACCAGCACTGGGGGGCAGCGTTCTGTTTGTCCTCCTACAAAGATCCCCACGTATGTAAAACATTGAATTCCATCTCCACCGATGGAGCCCCTGCATGCTGTGTAGATGTGACTAAATAATGAGACCTCCTGTAGTTTCATGCACTCGTGTCTTCTTCAGCTGCATGCTGGTGTCTGCAGTGATTCTCTGGATAATCTCTCACACGCTCTGAGGATGGTTAACTGTCAGCCCACAGATTACATCCAGTGCAAGGACCCTGTGAACACAGACGGGTCTGTCCACAGACAACAGGCTGCCTCCTCATATTAGAGGGACTGAAATCGTGAAATAGGAGAAGCAACAAGGTGACAGCTGTGGATAATGTGATAGCTGGTGTTTCTGCTATTTCACACATGATTAATGTCATTAATCAGATTAGAGCGTTACAGCAATTGAGATGACGGTTCCATTAGTGAGGCTGCAGAGTCTGATTCATGTCTCTAGATGCTCCAGCTCTGTTGTTGCCGTATCTTGTTTATCTCACAAAATCATGGTGAGCCCAACAAGTGGAATGTGGGGAAGTTATGGTGGGTTGGTACTTTCACCAAGGAGACCAACGTTGAGTCGTGTGTATTTCATCCGTACTTAAGTAATGACAAGTACTCTGTACTTATTTCAGGCCAGATGTTCTTTGTCACTTCTTCACAGCAGGGATTATTTTGCGTGGCATTGATTTGTTCATCAATATATTTTCTGTTGTCTTTGAGCACAGAATGTCCATATGTGTACCTTACATATGGACATGGACAGCATTTTACAGTAGATCCCTTTAAAAGGCCTTAGACAGGCGGGGGGAAGCTGCTGGGACAGACCCCCCCCCCCTGCAGGGCCCGCCAGAGACCCGGTTTATTCAGGAGGGACCCAGTGCACACGTGAGCCTCTACCTGCTGCACCCAGGAGGGGTGGGGGGAGCTGGGACTGTCAAAGCAGAGTGGGAGGAGGTCAGGGGTCAGCCTCAGGACACAGGCCCAGAGTGGAGGAAGGAATGTGGGTCGGTGCTGGTGGGTTTGTGTGTGTGTGTGTGTGTATGTGTGTGTGTGTGTGTGTGTGTGTGTGTGTGTGTGTTTGGCTTAAGAGACTGATCTCTGAGGCAACAAACTCAACATACACACAAGGAGGGGGTTCCAACCTGAGGGACTAAATCCCAGAATGATCAGATATCAGCTCAAAGCCCCTGTGAGGCCTGGAGGTGATTGTGGAGCCCCTCGTGGCAGCTGCCTCCCTGATGAGGCCTCTGGAAGCCCTCCTGTCTCCCCCTGTCTCTTTGTTTGTGTCTGGCTGGCCGGGTGGTCTGTGTCTGAGAGTTTGGGGTGTATGTATGTCTGCAGAATGTGCACCAAGAGTTTAGGGTCACAACCTTTGACCTCACAGGCAGAACTTTCTCCTTCTGCCTGAGGTTCTGTCTGCTCTCTTAATGTTTTCGGACGTTCTTATGATCCATGGCTTTTTCCAACCACGGGACGTTTCTGCATGAAGCCCAGCAGCTGAGCTCTCACTGAGGCTCCCTGAGGTCGGCCTACTGGTGCTTGACTGCCCTCTGGTGTCGGGATGTGTTACCACATCCACTGTGACTCCCACAATAGGCCAATATGAGGCAAACTAGCCATTTTATTCTGTTCCATTATCATTTTCTGCGTATGGAGACATATATCTTCTCCTGGTTCAGCCACATGAGCCCACAGGGGCTCAAGCAGCCATCTGGAAGGCATCACGCTGCCTGGCTGGGATGGATCATGTGGGAGGCGTCTCTGGCTCTGTCGTCTCTTGGGCTGTGTGCTTGACAACTCCAGCCAACATCCCATAAACGCTGCACCGGGAACGAGTCGTAGAACCCGCATACATACCCATAATGCATCGTTTACATGTGTTGCCTACTTTGCTTCCCTGACGACCTCACATGAATGAACCTTTCACAAGAACGTTACTCGTTCCTAGTTGTATTGTTTGATGTTGTATGTGTGTGTGTGTGTGTTGCAGGTCATCGGGACGCCCTCCGAGGACACCTGGCCCAGCGTCAACTCTCTGCCTCACTTCAAACCAGGTGGGACCTTTAGGGTGGCTGCTAAATGCTTAGCATGCCTTCCACTATCTCTATCATGCATGGTATGTGTTAGCAACATGGGCTAACGCTCACTGATGATGGCTGATGATGGCTCGCTCATGATTAGCCGTATTATTAGTAATAATACTGTACAGTATGTAAATGAGAACCATCTGACCAAACGATGAGGAGGCCCTTCAACCTGCCCTAAATGTCATCACGCCATCGTTGTATCTTGCTAGCTTGTGTGAATGGCAATGGAATTACTATTTCATTATTGAAGTGATTTGCAGAAATGCGTTGGGACCTTCGCATTTGTATTGCTTGTGAGCCATTGATGAGCCACATCCATGCCTGAGGTGGGCTACGTCGCTGTATATACATCATCAACATGAGCCAGCGGTCTCACTGTAATCCATGAACACAGCAGCAGGAGGGGGGGGGGGCGCCTTTCCCTCTGGGAGCTCATTAGGGCTTTTAGAGGGAACATGAATAGAGGGACTGCAGATTAGTGTTACTGATGGACGAGCAGAGAGACATGAAGGGCCGCAGCGACGCCGCCGGCCGGCGAGGCCTCACAAAGCCGCGTGTCGCCACCTCGCATCTCCAGTGGCCAATTAGGGACCAACCGGAGCGGCTCTCGTGGTCACACGCACACACAACCCATCCTGGTGCACGATCTCATCCCGTGGCCATGGCGACGGGACACACACTGGGAACATCTGTCTGAGCCCCACAGACAGACACACCCACACACACACAGGCAGAGCGAGAGGATCAGCTTCACGCCTTCATGTCATGGGATTATTTATATTCATATTATTTTTGTATGTTATTTTTTGGCAATAATCTTCTTGGTTGAAAAATAAACATCATCACATTTAATAATGATAATGATCCCCAGATGCACTTACACTGTTTTAATGACTAACTTCAAAGTAGATTCTTAATTCTTTGCTTCTTATTATCATGTTGTTATATGCTGTATACAAAAAGAAAAAGTAAGATTATAAAATAAAATAAACAACATAACATAAGAGATCAAAAAAGGAAACGCACTACTTATCAAACTACTGTTTATTAGTGTTATGAGTAGTGCATCATATGCTGCCTGGTATACTGGTCCAATGTGACCCACCTTTATGATAATAACCCAGTGTGGAGGTCGAGGTAGGTGTCCGAGAAGATGAGAGCATCGCTTCCATGTTCAGAGCCACAGCTGCGCTCCCCCCCACAGGCTGCCAGCAGGGGGCAGGAGTGCGTCAGTGTGGAAACCCTCTCCCTGTTTCCACATCCTCTGGCTGCCATCCATCCCATTCCCGTCCCAAACATGCTCCTCAGGTTGGTCTCATCAGGACCGCGTGGTTTGACCTGCGAGTGGAGGCATCACATCTTCTGCACTCATGCAAAGGTTCCCCACGTGCCGGGTTACAGAAGTCAAACTGTGTGTCATTAAGGAGGTTACAATATTCCTCCTGACTTCTTCAGGATGCTTTTGGATTGGAAGAGAGGCGGCATATACAATATCATCAACGCAGACATGATCATAGAAGAGCAAAAAAAGAGCTCAAATCCCATTGTGATACAATTGCTTGATAGTGAGTCGATTCAAAGTCAGTCGATTAATCCACCATGCCTGCATGTGATTGGCCGGGATGTGAGGGGGGAACGCAAGCCTGTTGCTATGTGGCAGCGGTGCTCGCCCTGCACCAGGACTCATCATCTAGGAACGCCTCCACGCAGCGACAAAAAGAAATACATTCTGTGCATGTTTTATGATTTATGAAATAAATTGTATACATGCTCTGAAGAACATGCATATAACTCTGGAGCACATGTCTGGATGGTCCGCCGGAGGAATTTGCTATTGTGAGGATACAGAAGGGTCCCTGTGATTCTAATGTCCGGCCCCTCCTCTAGAGGTCGTAGAAACACGTCACATGAATGCAAGAATATGATCCATCGTACGTTTTAATGATGATGTCCAATTAGCAGAAGCTAAGATGAGTGAACTGCAAGAATGCCTCTATGCAGCTCAGGTCTGTTCCAATGAAGAATGCAATGACTCCTGTTCTCCTGTTAAATGCTGTCAGAAGATTACAGGATGGCTATTTGTGCTATTTGAGACCTCATGTTTTGGGACCCACTGAATCCCTGTGTGGACACTCAGGTAGTCTGAATGCAGCGACTTTCATCCAAGTGTTCTCAAGTTACCGTCTCCTCCTGCTGATTGTTTTTGCACATGGTTCAGATTAAACGCCGAGGCAGGAATGGAAGGGATTTACCCTTTGAGCTTCTGTATGAAAGTACATTCAGATGATTAGCAGTGACTGGAATAAACTGCGTGGCTGAGGCTTTTTGCTATTTACGGTGTGTGGAACATTGAATTTGGGCTTTTACTTTTCTGCATCGAGTAGATCAGCACGTGTCAAACGTTAATCTCACGACAAAGACTCAATTATTGGTTGTTGTGCTCTTCTCATTACAGACCGCTTTACAGTTTACAGCGCTAAGAAGCTCAGACAAGCGTGGAACAAGTAAGTGAACCACTCAAACACCAGTCCAGTGTGTGTGTGTGTGTGTGTGTGTGTGTGTGTTTGGCTTCAGAGACTGAGCTCTGAGGCAACAAACACAGCATACACAAGGAAAGGGTTCCAATCCGAGGGACTAAATCCCAGAATGATCAGATATCAGCAGGGAGCACTCGGCTGCGGCCCTCCTGCTCTCTGCTGCCTGCTGTACGGTGGCACAAACGTTGTGGGCGGGACTAAATTCGGAATGGCACCCAGGCTCAATAGCATCCAGCTGCAGCCCAGAAGACTCGCCTCCGGCTAGACACCAGTGGCTGGACACCAGTGGATAGACAGCCCGTCATTTCCGTTTCACCGCTGGATGGACAGCATTCTATTTTTTGTGACTTAAATTCAGCCTAGATCACTATTTTGTGACTTAACGTTTAGCTTAGCGGAACTGCTAACTCATTGGACGCCTCCGATGCTACATAACTAACCTTAGTTATGTAGCATATACTCGCGCGTGTCTGCGGGCTGCACAATGTGTGTCCGTTACAGTCACAAATAAGCAATGTTGTTCAAAATATTTTCACATGTATGTACTCGTTCTGTACTTGTTATGTACTCGTAGCGTGTACAAACTACGTTATATAAAGCTTCGCGGCGTCATTTAACGCGCGAATGCTACGTTTAAAGCCTATAGTTTGTTAAGTTTAGTGAAGCTTTTTAGCTAAATCACACAAATACTACAATCTCTCATTTTTCCCGTGGGCAGTTACTTAGCTACTTCCGTTTTTGCTTTTTCGCTTGTGTTGTGGCATTTGTATTTGTCTGACTCTTCTCGGCCACCGTACTGCTGCCTCTCCTCATCCAGCGTTTGGATGTAAACTTTGACCAGGAGTTGTTTTGTTATTATAGTCAGCAAAGCGACGCAGGTCTACAGACCCTGATCAACATGGCCGAGTCCGAACAGTCCCGTCCCACGTGCAACAGCTTCCTTCTCACCTGTTGGTCTGTCACCTGTTGCTCTGTCCTGTTGGTCGGGTAGCCCTGCTCGATTCAGAAAGGCTGATCATCCTCCTCCTTCCATGAGTCCCACATGGGTACAGCTCCTTATGGGACGTCTGCAGATTAACTACAGAAAGGCTTCACATGGGGGCGTTACAGGCAGGTGGCAGCCTGCTTCTCCTCGCTGCAGCTTTCTGATGGACTCGCCATGCACGGCTGAGAGAGGAATGCTTCTGTCTGCTGTGAATGTGCCGTCACCTGCAGAGGTTTGATCCTTTCTGGAGATACGAAATGTGCACTTAGTCACCTGCCGAAGGAATGTGCACATCGTACATCGACACGTCTCCAAAGGCCGTCCTGCTCGTATCCAGGTGATTCACACCTGGACACATCTACCCGTTAGTTATCGTGGATTGGTGTGGGTTTCCTTGGTTCTGAATCAGGACGTTTCGTGGGCCAATGGATGGGTATCTGGTAACATGTCATCTCATGAAAGTTGGGGGGACGCACAACATATGATTCATTTGGGTGTTTCCTACAACAAGTCAAGGGTGGTGTCCATGACGATGGGTCCAAGAAGATCGACCTGCTTGTCTTTCTTTGGAACAGAACAAATTTTACTGGACACATTTCTGCTCCTCAGACGACGACCCGTTTATTTGACACTTCATGTTAAAGTGCTGAGTTGAGCTTGTTGTCGGAGAAGAAGGGCTACACGACTTGTTGCATGTCGGGCGCTGTAGTGTACAATGTAGTGGGGGGGGGGCTTGGGATTGAGGAAGTGAATAGAATCCAGAGCTCGATGGTTGAACATGTACAATGAGTGATGAGGAGGTTCATTTTCACTCCATCATCTGTAGCTTCAGCTTCCTAGTCGCACTCTGCTGTGGAATGACACAGGTTCATCTGTATGACCGAGGCAAGAAGAGGCCCTGGTGGACTTCATTACCTTCATCTTCCTCCTGCCTCTGTCTTTGCGCTGATTGGTTGAGCTGAGATCTCCATTGGGGAGCTAACCATGAGGAGAGCTGCGCTCAATAACATCATGCCTATTTAATGCAGTCAGGGGCCTAATTACTATCTGAATTTGTTGCTCCAATCTCTTTCTCACCGTCGGCGCTGCAATAAAGGGCTGGTTCAGGAGTTCAGCGACACACACACACACACACACACCCGTCACAGAGCTGTGTGTTTTTTACTGTGACCCACGCACGAGGCGAGCTCAAAGGAGCGAGCTGTAAGCATGTGTGTGCGTGTCTAACGATGTTTTTCCGAGGTTCCGAGTCAGCAAACCTTGAGCATAAATAGGAGGCTTGTTTTTGTGTTGTCAGCAGCTGTGAAGGTAACTGTTTGTGTGTCTCAGGCTGGGCTACGTGGACCACGCAGAGGAGCTGGCCAGCAGCTTCCTCCAGTGCTTCCCAAAGAACCGCCTGTCGGCCCAGGCGGCGCTGAACCACGAGTACTTCAGCAACCTCCCCCCCCGGCTGTGGGAGCTGCAGGACAGTGAGTACCGACTCATCACAGGCACATGTCACTCATCAGCAGGGAGGGAGATGCAACATGAGGATGAGCACTCATACAAAGCTTACATGTCATTTAGCTGAGGCTTTTATTACAACAAGTGCATTTCAACCACAGGGACACAAAACCAGGGCTCCACATCAACAGACTTGAGGTCATAAGGTGTAAAAAGTCAAAGTGAAACAACACAGATGCTCCTGTGGACCTCACAGTGTGTGTCTGTGTCTGTGAAGGCCTCTTCTGGTTCACTCACAGAAGATCTCTGCTGTTACATGGCTGCGTTGGGACATTCAGTCTGCAAACCCCAGAAACAAAAGAGTCACACAGCCAACTTGAAATCTCAAATAATGAGCATAAATTTGCAGTTGTAAAAGAGTTAATCAGACTTTTTATTGAATCTATACACATACCAGCTTTGTCCCAGGACCCTGAAATATTTCAGTATGTATTTCATTTCACTTACTGTTTTATAGTTGTTATGATATTCAACTTGTGTCTTATTATCTCTGTGTCTTCACCCCTTTGCTGCTGTGATCCTTTAAATCTCCACCATGGGACAAATAAAGGATTATTGTATTTCGCTTATGTTATTTTATATATGATCTTATACACTCAATAACCATCACCTTGGTTGCGATCTACATCTTCCACCACTTAAACGTAGCATGTGAAACTAAAACAAGTTTTTAAATTCCCCAAGTCCATAAACAAACATTTAACGTCTTCCAGCCTTTTGTCTTTCAGCTGGACGTTGGTGAAGCGTTGATGGGATGTTGATTTGTATGTAGCATTCGTGTGGTTTTATATCCTCCGTAGACCTGTTGTTCCTCCAGGTGAAACACTTATACACTTGTTAATGTTGTTTCATGTGGTCAGTGCTGTAATTAATCCCATAGAAAGGGGTTGTTGAATGACACCATGTCAGAGATGACACGTCTATATTATTTGATGCGCTACATACATCACCAATCCCGTAAGCTGCTATTCTGACATGGTGGCCATTTTAATGGGGGGTTCCATTTTTTTTATTCCTGCTGATTAGGATTTTTCAGCCTGATTAATCCTGTTATCATCAGCCAGCAGGTTTTCATGTCTGGAATGAATTAAGAGGGGGTTCATTTAGATTCTCTGCGTGCCCATGTGACCGGCGACAGGACAGCAGCGGATAATGACAGAGAAATCCTTTGTGTCGCTGCTTGCAGTTTTGTGGCTGAAGGATGTGTCAAAATGATGCAAATGGGGAAACGAATGTTGATAAAGAAGTGGCTAATTACTCCAGCTGTGAGGGCTAATCATGTTCGTGCCATGTGCAGGCAACACGCAGCCACACACGTTACCGAGGACAACGGCCACGATTAGTGAGACATGCAGAGTTTGGACTGGATTGTGACATTTTAATTCTGATTTCAGTGGGAAGTGTTACATTAAGTTAGAGAAAAGGCCTTTTTGGGGGGGATGTTTAATTATATAAAGTGTCAGTTTGGATAATACAATATGAGCCTCATGCATCACTTATTCAATATAAAACCTTGATGCTTCTGTCTATGACAAAATGCACACTGGACTAAATATTCATGTGTTCACTTCTGCATAACCATTTCTATCTTTAACAAGTCATCCTGGTTCTTCCAACCCCCTTACAGTGTCCTCTATCTTCACCGTACCAAATGTCAAGCTGCAGACCGAGAGCGGGGACAGCATACAGGTGTGTGCACGAAGGAGCAGCCACGGCAAGGCCTCCTCCGGCAGCCATCACTGACCTGACAGGTACCTTCTCATCAGCAATCCCCACTGTGGCCTTCAAACCAAAGCTGCCTGTCCTTTAGGACAGTAGTTCAGCACGGAGACGTGTGACGCCATGAGGTCTGTGGCGTGTGCACTGAAGCAGAGAATGAGGTCATGGCTCTGAGGGTGTCCCGTTGTTTGGAGCCTGCACTCTCTGCATGTAATGAGGTGCAGAGCAGCCGCGGGCATAATGGCCGTCCTAATGAGACAGGTGCAAAATCAACTCCGCTACCAGCAACCTACAACTTTGTGTGACACTTGAGCATTTTCCTCACCAAACATACATGCTGAGAGAGAGCGCGCACGTGCGCGTGTGTGTGTGCGTGTAGAGAGGATGGAAGTCACCCCACTGAGAGAGCTGTGTCCTCTCAGCTGCTGCATTTACATTGAAATCAGTCTCTTTGTCCGCAGCCTTCTAAAGCCGGACAGGCTGGGAGAGCTTCACTGATAGCAGCCTAATCCCTGACACACACACACACACACACACTCTCACAAACACTGGGTCTCCTACCAAGTGTTTATAGTTGCAATGAGTGCAGATGTGGGACATGTGACCAAAGCCTGCAGGTCCCACTGTGAGTAAACATGACGTCGCCTAAAAGCTAACTGCTAATAATATGACTTTTCTTCTTTTTACATAATATGACTTTTCATGTTTGACTCAGTATTAGTCCTATTTCTGACTCTCAATGTGTCCTGTGGACTGACTGTGTGAAAGTGACTGATAACGTGGAACAAAACCACACTAGCTCATCTTATAACAATAAACACCTCGTTATTGTGTAAAAGGAGAAATTAGCCTGATTAGTTAGCGCACCCTGATGTACAAAGTTCCTCTTGGCCTTCTCTAAATGTATTTCTGTTTTACTCGCCTCCAAAAAGGGGCGGGACTTGAAATTGGTACCTGAAATCTCTACCCACAACCTGTGTGACTTTAAATCAGAACATCCAGTTAACTCCAACACCCAATGCTCCATCAGACAAGATACTACGATGAGCACCGTCAGAAGTAGAGGAGTGAGGAGAAGGGGGTCGGGTGGGGACGGTGGGAGACGGGGGGGGGGATGGAAGCAGGGCTAGCGGGAGGGTTTCCCTTTGTCGAGGCAGCTTTGTATTATTTATAGGAGGTGGTGGAGGCAGGCTGCTTCAGACGGAGCAAAGGAGGCAAGCAGCCCCCCCCTCCTTTGTGGGGGTATTCCCAGTGGGCCGGCTTTGTGCTGATGGATGGCCGCCGCCTTTGAGCCATTGAGGGGGGAGTGAAGGCCGGGACACGCCACCACCACAATGTCTGTCCAGGGAGGGGGGAGGGGCGCATTCTGGCAGGGAGGAAAAAGGAGTGAAGAAAGGTGCGGGAGGGAGGGGGGGTGGGGGGGGTAAAGGCGGGTCTCCTTTACAGTAATGCACTGCATTGATCCATGTTTATTCATGATTTTGCATTATTCACAAGATGAGATGATGCAAGTCGGTGCCAAGGGTAGGCAACGCTCCCCTCCCCCTCCCCCTTCCCCCTCCCCCCACATGAATCATGAATCGACTCAGCGGCCACACAGTCCAGCACCGAGTCCCTACAACAAGTGGGAGACAGCTTCACCACACTAGACGCAAAACAAAGCACCAACTTGGATTCAATCAGGGAGCGAGGAAGCAACACGAAGGTCAACAGCTCAGTGGCTGTTTAGTCTCTTCTGGATCTCAGTGGGCCAGAGATAAAGCAACGCTATTGGTCAGAAAGCCGTGACTCGCACTACACTGGACCTCCTGCATGAACCAGCATCATGGCAGCCGTCTGTCCGCTTGTGTGGAGGTCAAACATGTGACGTTGGACACAGGACAGCTGGTGTCTCTGTGTCGCTGCCTCGAGTTCACAGGTCAGCAGCGGGACACTCGGGCCCTGCAGCATCACGGTGTCACTTTGAAGATGACAGCTGCAGGCGGAGCTTGACGGTGCTGTCTGGAATGTAGAGGTGCCAGCTATTCATCAAACACACACACACACATGAACAGAAGGGAGCCGTCATACTGTAGCTGTCCAGGCGTTTAGAGGCAGCACCATTGGACCACTGGGCTCCTCCTCTGGATTCTTTCTACTCAAAGTCATCGTGTCCAGAACAAAGTCAACGGTACGAAGAAGAATATTTTCTGCTGTGGAGGAGGAAGAAAACGTTTTTTTGCAACCTGTCAGAAAGTTTTTAGAGGACAAAGTGATTTAAAGTAAATCCCCGCTGGGAGCCCGAGGGGGCCGGGGGGATGATAACCACAAGCGTAGCCTTAAGAAATGAGAGCCTTTAGTCAAATGAGCCAGTTCCACCTCCCGCCGCCGCTTATGACTCCACACCTTCTCCTGCTCGCTGTTACCCGCATGATTCAACCCAACACAGCGGGAGGAGGATGTTGTTGTATGTGGGTCCTTCAACATGAACCATCAGTCTGTCTCGACCCAAGCTACTCCCACAGCCACCAGCAGGAGGCGCTAATCAAAGCCAGATGTGCTGTCGAGTGCTGCTATTGGTTGGCTTCTGGAGAGTGTGTTGTCGTCGAGGTCTCGACAGTTCCAGGTGCTTTTAAAATAAACGCAACCCAACGCATCACGTCAGGTAATCGCGGCGGGTCCATTCCTTGTATTTCTAATACATTGTTCAGTGATGTCTTTTTGGCCTTGTGCATCCCTGTCCTCTAACCCTGCTAGGAGGGGAGGGGGGAGGCGTCCCTTTGTGGGACATGCTTCCTGGCTCCATAGATCATATCTGAAATAAAGGTACTTTGGTTTGTGGCCAACATCAGTGTATTTAACTTATTTAACTAAATACAAAAAAAGAAAGAGATTACATTCAGCGTTACGTTTTCAAAGTCAAAGTCACCCAACGACAACGATGATGATGACGATGATGATGAAGGGTCACATCCACACCCCATGGGGGGCCGCATGTTTTCACTCCACTAAACGGTTCAGATTTAGGAGCAATTGGTTTGACTGTAACCAGAACCAATGAGGAGCCGTTTTGGGTCTGGAGGGGCGGGACGCTGTACATCCGCCTCAAAGGAATGTTACATTGCTATAGTAGGGATAGTAGTGGCAACAAGAAAGTATTCCTCCCTCTCTCTGGGGAGGTGGGGGAGGTGGGTTCCGAATAGAGGAGGTATAGGAGCAGGCCGGGGAGGGTTGGGTTCCACTCCCTCTGGCTTCACTCTTGGAAACTTCTCCTACTTGTTGTAAAGAGAAAGAGAGGGGACAATGAGAGGACAAAGCCGGGAGGGGAGGAGGCGAAGTGGGGGGAGACGCTGTGCAAGAGAGGAGGAATGAAGACAAAGCAGCAAGTAGACAGAGGAGGGGGAGGAGGAGGAGGAGTCCTGCAGGAGGTGCAGGAATGGATTTCATGTATAATTTGGTGATCAGTGGAGGCAGCAGACGCCATCAGGCCGACACGTAGAAGGAGATCCGACTCCCATTATCATAAGCTCCCCCCTCGTCACAATGATGCTGTCTGTCATGGGAACCATGGGAGGATTATCCATAGACTTTGTATGTTCCTGGTGCACATGAAGAAAAAAACCTCTCAGCTCCTTCACTTTGTTGAAGTGAAAAATGAACACTCGCCTGATTAAAGCAAAGCACCGAGGGGGGAGGAGAAAAGGAGGTGACAGCAGTTTGTGTTGATGCATCCAAAAACTCCAAACACATCTCAACAAAGGACCAAGAGCCGCACCGCTCAATCTCCCATCCGCCATCACCCGTTTGTGGCTCCACCATATGGCTCTGCCTAATGAGCATTGCACACGTACCTCTTTTTCTCTTTTGCTCCTCCAAAAAGCAAAAGAACATCCGACTCCTTCTTATGTGGCGCATCCACCAGCTCCTACAGTGGAAGATCAGGAGCTTCTCGTCTCCCATGATAAATAAAGCCTGCGAATGACTTCCAATTCACCAGCATTGTGGGACACAGAGTTGAACTCAGATTGATGCACAGCGGGACGGTGCGAATGCATGTACTGTATGCATGTACTCTATGTACTGCATGCATGTACTGTATGCTTGAGTTGCAGAGGCGCGTTTCTGCAGCAGAAATGGTGAATTTCTTGGATTCTTTTGTCCAAATGCCCGGGGTAGTAGAAGAGGAGTAGCGGTACGGAAGTCAAAGCAAAGGGCTGTGGTAAGGTGGTACTATGCTGCACTGAGGAAGTGGCCACGTTCAGATGGAGCAATGAAGAAGTGGGACCCACTTTGTCTCAGGAAGCTGCCAGGAAAAATCCAACTGAGTGAGTGTTTTCACTAATATCTGATCCTCTTAAGCAACTAAGGAGGCCTGTTTCAGTGGCACGTGTCCTTGTTGGAGTGAAGTGATCCTGGGTTTTGAGCGAACCGCTCTGGTGCCCCAATGCTCTCATTGGTTGAGATCGCTGATGGCCACACCCCCTTCCTCCTGTGACCTGTGGTTGGTTCAAAGCCAGTGAGCAACGGCTTTCACAATAAGCATGTCAATTTTAAAACGTGCAAAACATGTCGGCGTTACTTAAACGTTAACTTTTTGGGCCTTGATTTGTTCTAATTTTGATTTATATGCATTCAGTGCATAGACAGTACCAGTCAAATGTAATGTGGACATTTTCTCCTTCAATTACATGAGTGAGTGTTTCAAAAATTGTACTACTAGGATGATAAGTCAACCTACACTTACTGAATACTAACACTCCTTTAGAATCAGAATCAGAAAAAAATTATTGCCAGGGTATGATTGGGCATACCGTATTTTCCGGACTATAAGTCGTTTTTTTTTATAGTTTGGCCGGGGTGCGACGTATACTCTGGAGCGAATTATGTGTAAGATTATTTAAAAATGATCATGTCATTTCACATGTTATTTTCACACTAAACCGCAACAAGGTGCTCTAGGCCTGTGTTGATAATTTCAGCGTTGGCGGTAACTTATATCCGTATATATCGGTAAGTTATATCCTCAAAAGCGCTCGCGTTTCCGCGTCCGGGGTGTCGCGGGCCTTCGTCCCCTTAAGTACAGACGGCCTCGGGACCCCCGTGCCACGTCGCGCCGACAAACCTCCCCCCTCTCGCAGGGGCGCCTGTCGATACGTCATGTGCGGACCCGGCTGCCGGTGGACCACTCGTCTTATCGCGCTGACCGGGCTACGCGTGCCTCTCGCATCAGGGTGGGTGGAGGTGGGTGGGCGGCGGCGCGCCCTGCCACGCGGGCTACCGGTCCATCAGTAGGTGAGCCTCCGTCCACGGAGCCACGACACAACTCATCCGACTACGACCTCAGATCAGACGAGACAACCCGCTGAATTTAAGCATATTACTAAGCGGAGGAAAAGAAACTAACAAGGATTCCCTCAGTAGCGGCGAGCGAAGACGGAAGAGCCCAGCGCCGAATCCCCACCCGGCGGTTGGGACACGGTCTCTATTGATGAGCCCCACTGCCGACGGGAAGAAACTGTTTGTGTGGCGGGAGGTCTTGGTCCTCATGGACCTCAGCCTCCTGCCAGATGGAAGGGGCACAAACAGGTTTTGTCCGGGGTGAGAAGGGTCGGCAACAATCCTTCTAGCTCGCTTCAGGGTCCTGGAATCGAACAGGTCCTGGAGAGACGGCAGATTGCAGCCGATCACCCTCTCTGCAGAGCGGATGACGCGCTGCAGCCTGCCCTGGTCCTTGGCTGTGGCTGCAGCGGACCAGACGCTGATGGCGTCTGGTCCGTGTAAAAGTGCACCATCATCGTCTTTGGCAGGTTGAGTTTCTTCAGCTGCCTCAGGAAGAACATCCTCTGCTGAGCCTTTTTGATGATGGAGCTGATGTTCAGCTCCCATTTGAGGTCCTGGGTGATGATGAAGCCCAGGAAACGGAAGGAGTCCACAGCGGTGACGGGGGAGTCACACAGGGTGATGGGGGAGGGTGGGACTGCGTTCTTCCTGAAGTCCACAACCATCTCCACTGTCTTCTGAGTGTTGAGCTCCAGGTTGTTCTCGCTGCACCATGTCACCAGGTGGTCAGTCTCCCACCTGAAGGCGGACTCGTCCCCCCTAGAGATCAGTCCAATGAGGGTGGTGTCATCTGCAAACTTCAGGAGCTGGTGACGGACTGGTGACTGGAGGTCCAGCTGTTGGTATACAGGGAGAAGAGCAGAGGGGAAAGAACGCAGCCTTCAGGGGAACCGGTGCTGATGGTCCCTGAGCCTGAGATGTGTTTCCCCAGCTTCACGTGCTGCTTCCTGTCCGACAGGAAGTCTGTGATCCACTTGCAAGTGGAGTCGGGCACGTGCAGCTGGGAGAGTTTGTCCTGCAGCAGAGACGGGATGATGGTATTAAAAACAAAGCTGAAGGCCACAAATAGGATCCTGGCGTAGGTTCCTGGGGAGTCCAGATGCTGGAGGATGAAGTTGAGGGCCATGTTGACAGCGTCGTCTACAGACCGGTTGGCTGTGTAGGCGAACTGCAGGGGGTCCAGGAGGGGGTCTTTAGGTGGGACAGGACTAGCCGTTTGAAGGACTTCATGACTACAGACGTCAGGGCGACGGGCCTGTAGTCATTGAGTCCTGTGATCCGGGGATTCTTGGGGACAGGGATGATGGTGGAGGCTTTGAAGCAGGCTGGAACGTGGCATTTCTCCAGGGAGGTGTTAAAGATGGAAGTGAACACTGGAGACAGCTGATCAGCACAATGCATCAGGGTGCGGGGAGAGGCGGAGTCCGGGCCGGCAGCTTTACGGGGGTTTTTACATTTGACATTGAGTCCAGGTCTTGGCTGACCTGGAATGAGGTCAATATTAAAGAAAGTGTGGGTAATATTACATCCTACATGTATTGCATTTTTATTTCATCCTACCTTCAGCAATCAATATGTCATGAACTCTGCTCTGGTCCTCCTGTACATGTTAATAATAATAATACAAAATGAATTCTCTATGTCTACGGTAGAGATCCGGCCTGCAGGAAAGGATCACCACATCTTTTTAACATGCTTTTTCTACCTCAGCCTACCGTTACATTGTTCTGTGCAAAAGGTTTCCCTTTCGTACTGCTTAATATCCCAAGTCATTCTTTTTATATTACACAACTCCACAGCGCCCGATGTTCGTACTGTGCCGAGCTGTTCTTATCACAGCAAAGCAGGCGGTAAGCGTGTGAAGGTCGTGGAGATGAGTGTGTTGGTTTCTCTCAGACGTTTGTCTTGTTCTGCTTCTTTCAAGTGAACAATAATGTTTGACAGCTTTTTAATAAATTCATATTTGACTTACACATTCAAAGACTGAACACCAAACTATTACTACAATGTTATTCCCAGTATTATTTTCATTACCAGAGACACCTAAAAAGCACCCAAAAGCCTGAGCCCAGCTCTGCTTGGTACCTTATATCTCATCGTCTGGCTGCTACAACACTCTGCTGTGGCTGCTTGGCTCCACTGCAGCAGCAAAGTCCTCTCCAAAAACCCAGTTCTCCCTCCAACCTCCACCTCCTCCTCCATCGCTGTCCTGCCTCTTCCTGCTCAAAGTGGCTTGTTCTTAGCTCCTGGACTCATTTCATGGAAGTTGGGAGCACTTAAAATGCACTGTTCCCGTTAAAGTTGAATACTTTTCCTTATAACACAGTAAAGATGAAGGCCTTTTGTTTGTGGTGCTCAAAGCATTTGATTCTCTACAGAAGTGCTGCTAGTTAGTTTTTAGTATTTCTCCAAAGTTGGCACAAACATCCATCTTCACTGAAGGATGAACTGATTAGAATCTAGAGGTCAAAGGTCACTGTCACCACCCATAAGTCAATATTTCAAATGCTAATGATCACAATTTCACACAAACGCCTCATATAGTGATGAATGATGACCCGAGGACCTTTGGCGCCATCGTGGATGTAAAGTGTAACTTTTCAATGCTGTCATCAGCATTAATGGAATCCGGGGCAACCGGAGGTTTGGGTACCGCATTAGAAATGGTGGGCTAAACCCCCGAAGCCACCTTTGGATCAATTGGCTGAATTGAGACGATGGACAGACAAAGTCTCCTGTTTGTCTATAGTCTCATAGATTTCAAACAGGTTGTGTCCTCCATTAACCGGAGAATGTGAGGTTTCCTCACAAAGCCTGAAGCCCTGTCCCTGTCTTCCCATGCCCCGAGCCAGTCTGCCCTGTAATGGGTTCACTCTCCCATGCAATCCTTTACTCCTCAATGCTCTGAATATCGCCTTTGCTGCCTTTCTCTGTGACCGGCAGCCCTCCCAGTCCTCCCCCTTCTCCCTCCCTTTAGGAGTGTGTCCCTGGCTTTGTTCTCAGCGGCTGGTCTTGTCTGATGCAGTGAGGCCGTCTCTCTCCCACGGGGAACATCTTATGTTGGACTTTGTCTCTGTGAGCTTCACGCTGAGCCCTTTGCAATGCGATAAAGACTCAGTCCAGTCAGGTTGTGCCTGCAACATGTGGACACTCAGCTGTCACCTCACACCATGTAGGTTCTAAAACGTTCAAAAAGAAAGCCACAAAACAGCATCCATGGCACAATTAGACAATCGGAACCATTTCCCCCCATTTCTGCACCGACACACTGTTGCAGTACTATGAAAACATTATAAGTTCTAACATTATATTTCTTACGGTGTGCACCAGAAAGAGCAAAGTCTTTCTTCTCTCCTTAATGTATGCATGTGACGGGATGCGATGGCTGCTGAGCAGCAGAAAGGAGCTGCTGCATTATTCATCATGTTGGATAAGGTTTAATTAAAAGTGCTGCTCGGCATTGTGAGAGGAATGAATGTGTGTTTTGCCTCGCCTGTCGCTGCCTCATTCATGCTCGCCATGCTCGACTTATCAAAGCAGCTCCTTGGCCCCGCCCCTTAGCCAGTGTAAGTTAGCATAATGCCGCAGCCCAGAGCTGTGTGATTAGTGGGAGAACCATCGGCACAGAGCTTCTATGCAGCAGCTCGCCTCTGGAAACTCATTTCAATGGCACAAAACGTTTATGGGTCAATGCTGCGTTCATGTCTGACATCAGTTTGCTGCTGGAGGAACCATTGGAAGGGGAGAAGGTTTTGCTTTTGAATAACTGGAGCTCTGTGGTACAGATGCATGCGAGCCACTGGACACTTAATATCACAATGAAATCTCTGTTTGTTGTTGGGTTGGGTATATTATTGAGTAGAACATAGAAGCATTAACAAAAACATAATATCATTATATGCATACATTTAATAAACAGTGGCTTAATTGTTAAAAAATGATTATTTTTCTTTCCAGCTGCTTTTAAAAAGCTGGAAGTGGTGCGTGTTGATCCAGCGAGCTAGACAGATAGATGAGAACATGTGAAAAGCAGAGATTATAAAATTAAGTTAGAACAGAGCACTGGTGGATGGATAGACGAGAAACAGTGGTAGCTTGAGTCCTTTGACTTGTTTAAATAATAACAGACTAGAAACTACTCCTCATGAGATGATAGTTACGTTTATCAGAAAGAGAAGAAAAGAAACCCTAATGCTAAAATACCAATATGCTAACTTTCCACCTCAGAAGGCCACCACGTCCATTCATGCATAGAAACAGGTGTATGGAAATGCACTAAAAAGAGACCTTCTCATTTAAAGTCGAGTGAAGTTAACTTTATCCTCTGATAGCGTGTTTAGGATGCACAGCATGAACAGTGTGTTGGAGCTGAGCTGCAGAGAGTCTCAACAAAACACAGCCGACCCGTCAAAGACGGAGCTCTGCAAGGCCCGGAGGAAAACCAGCACACACTCACACACAGGCATGAACAGAGAGAGCAGGAGGTATAGATTGACTCATCGTGGAGGGAGTACGGTGCAGTGATTTCACGCCTGCCTGTCTGGCTAACAAGCCCCTGTGCTTCCTGCACTGCAGGGCCCGTTTTTAAGTGTGTGTGTGTGTGTTACCTGGGAGACGGACTCAAAGCTCAAGCACTCAGGGAGAGAGGGGAGGGTGCATGGGCTGGACCCGTTTTGTCCCATTGGAACATGGGGAGCGTCCTCCCCAATGTAGCCCGCCGCAGACCTGACGCAGCCCGAAGTAGCCCCGACGCAGCGCGACGTAGCCCTGACGTAGCCCGACGCCAAGGGCGTAAATCCCTGGGGGAGACAGGGGGATCAGGACCCCCCCATCTAAGGGTTGCCCCCCCCCCCCTCCTAGAAATATTATTAAAACAATTGTGTGTATTGTAAATAACATAATGATGTATACTTAGAATATCTGTATAAGAAGTAAAACAATACAAACCCCCCAAAAGGCTTTTTAAGTTTAGAAACATTTTGAGTCCCCCCTCCCTTGTCTCACAGTGGTTTGGTCCACTGCCGGATCGCTAATGCTAACTAGCTGATTATGGGCACGAGCATACGGACGCCGACCGTTAGCGCTAGCAGCACACCCCCCCATCATCTAGGGTTGCCAACCGTCCCGTATTACCCGAGACATCCCGAATTACGTTTTCCAATCACAGCCCGCCAGCGCAGTTGGTGAGACCTGCAGACTATATGCGCGATCATATTGACACACGCAAACTTATCACACTGACTGCTCCCCCGCAGCCGACAGCTACCCCCCCTTCCCCCCGGTCAGCCGGCCCGCCGAAAGTGTCCCGGATTTGGGGTTGGGTGAGTTGGCAACCTACCGTCAGCTCGCCCGCCGACCGCTGTTTATTGTCCCCCCTTACTGTTAGATCAGATTTACGCCCATTCTCGACGCAGCCTGACGTAGCCCGACGTAGCCCAATGTAGCCCTGACACAGCCTGACGTAGCCCGACGTAGCCCAATGTAGCCCTGACACAGCCCGACGTAGCCCGACGTAGCCCAATGTAGCCCTGACACAGCCCGACGTATCCCTGACGTAGGCCCTTGGAGCCAGCGAGCGGCCTTGTGGAGGCGTACTAGCTCTCACTGTCGTCAGCAGCCGTCTCCCTCCTGACACAGACCACATCCAGTGATCTGATCGTGTTGTTGTGTTATTACTTCATTTGCTTAGATGAAATCAGGTTTCACATTCCAGGCCTTCAGGCAGCTTCTTGTAATGAAAGGTCAGTTGTTGCATCGCTGCTACTGCTCACTGACAGTCACGTAACACTTCACTCAAACAGCAGCTGCAGCTCATGTTAAGTTGGGGGGGACGTGAGGGGACGGTTGGCTGACATGAATAACAAAATGTTTCTGCTGCTACTTTTTGACCCACAAAACGTTTCATCGGGGGGCTATTTTACTGTATTATGTATAATCTTGTCATATGATCCTGTCAGTGTGACCTACTTCTGTTACGATGGATATGAAGCAGTTTGTTTGATTGTACAAAAGAGCGACACGTTGTGTGTTAGACAGAGACGCTGCACAGAACATACACAAAGACAGAACAGTGTATTTTACCTTGAGAACAGCTCCTGTCCGGTTAAATTACACAACATTTTCTGATCATGCTACTTCAAAATAAAAGCTTTTATATAGCAAACATTATCATATTCCTGTTTCTCCTATTCTCTAATGAAACCGGTCGGTTTGCACTGCAGGGAGAAACATCGGGCAGTTAAACTTTCAATCATCCCATAAATGCTACCAAATCCCATGATGCCACTTGGTGACTGGCCCTTGCTTTTTGCCTCTTGTTTGGATGTTTAGAAAGGAGGTGCACCGGGAACATTCATCCAGATTGATGACATTTCATCAGTAAAAAGCACTGATTTCAGGCTGCAGCCACACAGGCCATTCAGCAGTGTTTCCTGATCTGCATCCACACAACAACATTGTATGTCACATGACCATTAACGTCCACTGGGTATGCGCATGGCCTTGTGAACAGGAACATGATGATATGCAGGCTGCAGTTAGTTTATTTGCAGAAATTGGTCAAAGAACAACAATGATTCCTTCCTGGAAGTGGTCACAAGATACGAGTGTGACCAATCAGAGATGCACACGAGTAGCCAACGTGGTGACGGATCATTTCCAAACGGATCTGTCCACAAGAAGATGCAAACCGTGTGTTTAGCCTAAACTCATGAAACCATTTTGAAATAAAAAGGCGGTGTTGTGGATGAAGCTTAAAGAACGTCCGCCTGCTCTCTGTTAGCTGAACGGATCGCTGGAGATTCACACAGATGATTCGCTTTGCCAGCTCTGCTCGTCTACTTCATGTGTGTGTTTCTGTGGTTTGTGTGTTGATGCAGTGCTGAAACAAAGTGGCTGCTCAAACAGAAGGCACGATTACTGTTCGAAGCCAAAAATATCTTCTAATTGTTTGTATAAGCAGCCTGACTGAGTCGCGGGGCTCCCAGCAGGGGGGTGGATGTGGACGCAGGAGCAGGGGTGGGGGGGGGCAGTCGGAGATCCATATTGTCCTCCTCTGCCATCCTCTTACATGATGCAGTGTTTAGCTTGGACTCTATTGATATAATCCTCAGAGATATGGCTTTGACTTCACAGGGAGAAAAGGAAAATATTATATTTCGGATATATTGGAAATGCTCATCCCAACGGCTCCAGTGCCAGACCCCATGCTTGGAAAATGAATTATACATATGCTTGATTAACCAGCTGAGTCCCTGTGCACAATCCCTGAGCAAACACAAGCCCTTTTTGGAATAAATTAAAGACCCAAATTTCAGTTTCTGCATCAGCGGGAGCTTCTAAATAATTATGTAAATATGAAACAAATTTTCCAAGCACATTTCCTCCTCTGCAATCCCCTTCCATCATTCTTATGCATGCCCTGTAAATTAACTAAACTATGCAGATCGTTATACTTACACAAAATAGGCTAATTAATACACTTGACAATAGTGTTCTCCAGAGGGGGCGATGCTGAACTAAATCTTCATCACACAGAATTGTAAACTGGAGGCCAAACATCAGCATGTTGCTCTGCTTTCTCACAGAAGCTGCGAAAGGACAACGGATGAAGGATTTGTAAAAAGAATGGCACGCTTTCATTTCCTCGTGTTTAATCACAACACAGGGTTTCTTCTTTGGGAGAGTTAAACAGAAAGAACAGCAGGTTGGATTGAGACCAGAATTGCAGTCTTTCATTTGTTTGTGTGTGTATTTTGGCCAAAGTTTTATCTTCGACAGAAAGGACTACCTAGGGCTCCTTTTTCAAACTCGAAGGCCTTCAAATTACAGTCCCCAGCCTTCCAAAAGGCCCAGAAGCCCTCCCCACAGAGACAGACTGTTTCTGTGTCAGTGCTGCATTTCAATATGGATTATGGGATGTACAGCTGCTGTTGAGGAGGGGGTTGGACTAATTAGAGAGCATGTTATAATGCCATGCCGATTCCATCCTGCTCTTCTTCACTCCTTTAGAGTATCTACTGTAAATCCACTGTCTCTGTCGCTGAAGGGTATTCCTGATTGCAGGATTGGATTCGATAGAGTGTAGTGGAGTTTATAGCCATTTTATTGGGTAAAGAGAAAGTGCCACTCGTTCATGTCTCACCACCAGCAGTCGACTGAGGAGCCACGCAATGTAAACGTACAGGCCAATAGAACAGTGTTGCCAACTCCTCCTACTTTCCTCCTCAGTAAGGAAAGTAGCTATTGGCTGTCCTAAAAGTCGCTAGAAGTCGCTAGATGACGTCATCCCCTAATTTGCATACCCTTTTACATTCAATTGTGATTGAATTCCTCTCTATATGAGAGGAATTGTGGTAGCATGGAACAGTGCTCAGCGATTACCAATGCCAATATAGCCTCAGCCTTGTTTGCAGTTACATTTTTTAACGATAATTGGCAACATGTTTTGGTTGGAATTGTTATAAGGCTTTGCCTTTTGAGTATGTTTTTGAGTTGTCATGTGTTTTTTTTAAGTTTCGCATAGAAATCCTTACAATACAGGCACTATGCCTGTGTATCACTACCAGGGGCGTAGCAAGTTTTTCAAATGTGTGGGGGATGGATGTTTTATTTTACAATAAAACGATGAATACAATGACAGAAGCATACAGAAGGTATATATACAATATATAAAAAGCTTCCCATTCAAATGATACTAGAAGAGTATCAAAACACACTTAAAACACACAGAAAATAAGTCAAAACTAGACTTCCTAAAAAATCCTTATGCTTTTAAGTTCACTTACAGGATTTTCTTTTGCCTCTTTCTTTTCTGCATCTTAATAATACTGCGTCACAAAAATACAGCAGAAAGCTTGATAGTGGGTCAAACATGACTGCTACATTTTGCTTACTTGCGCCTGAAAAGGGAGATATTCTAAAAACAACTTCCAAAGCATAAACACTCATTCAAAGTACCTGTAAAAAAAACATAACCACCTAAGTTCCTGCCTCCGTCCTTAGCACGAGCAGACAGATAAATCTAACACACGAAGAGAGGCGGTACTTAAGGCAGAAGAGCCAATCATCAGCCGGTGTCATGTTTGAGAGGGAGGGGGAGAGGAGGCAGCCGGCAGCCGCAGTGAGCGCAGACACATAGCGGAGGAGCGACTGTAGTAAGGAGTTTGTGCAAAAACTGCGGAAGAAAGTGTGGGTGTTGAACCCTCTCACCGGGAAAAGTGTGGGTGTAAAGAGCCGAGTGTACACCTGGAATAAAAAGAGCTGTGTGTGTTCACGTGGAAGGGAACAGATCTGTTGTCAAGACACAGAACCACGCTTTCTGTAGGCCGATATCACCGGGTTAAATATGTTATTTAATGTTTCTATGATACTCAATAGGGTCTGCTCGACCGAGGTCACATGTGCTAGCCTCCGATAAGGCTTTTCACGGAAGGATTTAGTCTTTGCACATCCAATATTTTCTTAGTAGAGAAATCTAAGAAGCTTTGAGGGTCTTTTTTTGTTATGATATATTTCAGGATTTGTGATTGTCTTTGCCAAAGAGACTTAACTTGAATCAAGAACAGCTGCAAAAATGGAAAGTCTTTTCTTATATGAACAATATAAAAGTGTATTATGGAAACTGGAAAAGGCCTTCGTCCAAATCTGACAAATTTAATCAAATGGTGGCCACAAGAGGAGCCCATGAAAAAGGTTTATCTTCGAAGGTGCATGAATGTCCATAACAATCTGTTTATGAACCTTTGGTCTGACTGGTACACAAGTGAAGAATTTTGATAATTTCGCCGGCAGGCAGTCTGCGCTTTCACTTCACTGCGGCGTGTTTGTACCTTGTTATGTCTTTACGGGCACAATGCGAAGCAAATGCGCCTGAAGTGGGCGCAAAAGCCTTCATAAGATACAGACACATACAGTATACCTGCACTCAAACACTTGAGGCTATACCTAGAACAGACACATTTATGCAGCTGAAGCCTCTTCCTCACGCCCCCCCCACCCCTCACACACACCCTGAATACTCTGCTCCATGTGCCATGTGACGTGTCTCATGTCTCTATTTGCCTATAATCCCATTAGAAAGAGAGAGGAGAACTTACAAAAATAGAATGGTATGTTCAAGCTGATTTCCTCACTAAATGCAGGCGTTTAGGCCTCAATAAAAGCAGCTTTCACAGCTACAGACAGCAGCCCTGTAACTGTGATGGAGGAATACTAACTGACTCAGACGGCCCATTTACTGTTTTTATATTCTCTACCGGCTTCAAGCTTTACTGACTTTGGAGAACAACCTTGTTGTAACATGTTTTACCAACGTGTTACATTGGTTGTTAGGATTTTAGATGCACAAATCTCTTACTTTTTCAACACAGGATCAATAGCTTTGTCCATAGTATTTCTCGCCACACGATGTAAAATGTCATGGTACATCCATCCAGCTTCATACATGGGGGGCCTTCGGTCCATCCCAGCTGGCATCAGGCGAGAGGTACGGGGTACAACCGGGCTTGGTCCCCAGCCAATCGCAGAGCTGACACAGAGACAAACAACCATTCCCACTCACGTTTACACACCTATGGGCCATATAGTGTCACCAATCAACCTAACGCCCAGCGCATGAAGCAGACTGCACACAGAAAGTCGTACCCAGGATCTTCTTGCTGTGAGGCGACAGCAACCACCACACCACCGTGCCGCACAAATGTCAATGTGGCTTTCCAAAGGTTGTGTCCATGTTCAAATGTGGGCCATTCCCAGTCTGATCAACACAAGCTGATCGCATAGTAATGCTCTGAAGACCACGTGTGAAATGCATGCAGAGTGTGTATATGTAGCTTAAGGCTAAATACTATCTAGTTGTAGGTGAGGCTTAGTGCTGAGGTGCAGCTATACAACATGTTCTCACTACCACAGAGTTCCAGAACTGCGGCTTGTTCCTTCTCCTCGTCTCCTGACACAGAGGCACTGCAAGTGCGTTTTTAGGACTTTTTATCAGACAGGTGTCGCAACTTTACTGAATAAAACCTCCTTAAATGAGTATCATGCTAAAAAGCAAATTTCAAATGGACCCCAGGCAAACACACCCTCGTGCATACTCTAAGTCAAAATATGACAACTACAAATTCATCCCATTTAGTTCTCTTCTGCCGGCATCAGACACATGAATCAGCGGAGACAAAAAAACTACATTGTTTACTGAACCTGGGACACCACTTGTCAGGTGTGATGATCAGCCTAGAATATGTTATGGATAGCAAACCAAATAAACACTGTTTTTTTGTTCATTCACACAAATGGAACAACAGGATCTACTTTCTGTTCCGTCCAACCCTTTGGTCATGTGATGGACATCAAAGCCTCCTCCATTGTCCCTTACCTGCCAGACATGTAGAGCGACACACACAGCAATTTGACAACCCTGAGACAGTTGTGGGAATGATGATGAATTTAGTAGAGCCTTTTACCATCACTTTGGCTTAACAATCTAATGTTTTTTTCTTTTTCCTCATCCAAGGGCATAATCAGCCGCAGCTATATTCTTGAAATTCAACAATTATTGTTTGGATTACTCAAACATGGACTGAGAGTCCACATTGTGATGAATGTTAATATAGTTTTTGTTCAAGTTCCATCCCTGTCCTCCAGCCTCCTGTCAGGGTTTCCATCACCTTACATGACCCCTAGAGACAGGGATGTCAGCCAGGCTCCAGGCGAGCGAAACTAAACCCAAACAATGGGAAGCCGGCATTCTGTGGAAGAAGGCGTTTCCTTCCCTGAATATGCACTGGTTCCCCCTCAGGAACATGCTGCTAAAACGGGTTCTAGTGTCACTCTACATTGCTACAAACGGCTAATCAGCATTTTCTTTCCAAAAAGGTTAGCTTGCCGTTTCTTAGGGGACTGATATAAGTGACAGGTGAGCCTTTACAAACAGACGGTTGTGAAGAGTTAAACACCCGGTGCCTCTGGCCTTGTGAGAATAGCTCAACTTTAAGGGAGGATTTTGTTGTCTCTGAGATCTTGGACCGTGGCCATCGTTCTAAAACAGGATCCATCAGACCACCGGACGGGTTTAAAACCGACCAATGGGAAACCCTCATATTGGTTCATGATGTCTTCATTCACGGCTATTTTCACACATTGTTCAAAGAGGATTTAAATTGCCTCTGGGGGGAAAGGGCCTTTATTTCTGGGTCTCCGCTGCAGCCAGCAGAAAACTAGCAACAAGACTTGTTGTTTCGTAAGTGGCTCATTGTTTACGGCATGGTTTGTGGCTTTCAAAGGAAATGTATTTATGGAAACCACTGCAGTATAATGTACATAATGGTGTGTGTATGTATGTGTGCGTGTGTGTGTGTGTGTGCGTGTGCGTCACTGAGGCCCAAACCTCGGTGCGGTTGGGCTCAGCGTGTTTCAATGTGGTCAGGACACCATGAGGGCTGCAGGGACACAGTGTAGGATGGTTTGGTCCTCGGCCATCTTGTGGCTTTTGACCCGTCTGCTTGGAATGTCTGAATCCGAGTGAAATGTTTTACCATGTTTTCTATTTCGTCTGGTTTCACAACGCACTCGTAATGACAATCGAATAAAGAAAATAAACTTGCTGAGGGGTTGTGAGTCCAAGTGGTTTCCCTCTGACTCTCCACTGACTCTCACCTGATCAACATGACTCCTGATTAACATCCTCTGTTTATTTTCCTCAGCTTTACCTCCTCCAATTGACTTTGTGTCCATAATGTTTTAATATGTTTAAATGTAATCAAACAGTCCGACCTTTGGACACCTTTCCGACCTTGGACCGGTTCTTTTTGTAGCGTCTGATTCAAACGGGCTGAATGTCCTCTCATTTGTCTCTGCACCACCGGTACAAAGACGGTGTTCGGCCCGCCTCTATCACACTATAATAGATGTGATAGTTCATTCGGACTGGATCATCCCATTTCCTCATCCTATGTTTTAATAGGTTTCTACTGTGACTTTGGTCTTGATTGATTGTTAAGCAGCAATCGGCTGTTGGTGACTGTTAGCTGAAGGTCATCAGGGCTGTTTGTTGGCTCTACATGCTCAACATGCCAAAACACAGCATTCCTTAATTAAATCCGAGTGGACCTGACAGGTCGAGTGTCACAGTCATGGGGTAATAGGTGGGGGTGGGGAACCCGCGGGTCTGCCGGTCCAACCCGGTCCCGCCCGTTGGGACGGTTCTTCCATGGATCAGGAATCAGGTTTTGTGTTTGGGAGAGGAGTGCTTGGCTGGATACTTAGGACTGAAGACGTAATGGATGATAGAAGACTGTACGAGCAGCAGAGGAAGGAGAGATGGCGGAGGTCAAGGGTCATTGGGGTTGGGTGTGGTCAAAGCAGCAGATTTCCATGTGTCCTGTTATTTGGGGATTTGGTACCAGCAGAAATACGTTTAGAGTTTAACTTTATTACGTTCCGTCCCTGCTGATTACCACTCGCAGCAGCTGCACTGAGGACACTGAGGACACATTGGCACCAGCAGCTCTTCACTATTCCAACCTAGACGCAGCCTGAAGGACGCTTCAAAAGGCAACTCAACAAGTCCACTGTGCAGAACGTTGCCTGAGTGTTTATTACGGATAGTTTTATCCAGAATTATTGCTCCCAATTATAACGTTGAGAAATGCTGCCTCTGTTGTCTTTTATTTTTTTCTGTTTCTCGTTGCGTTTCCCTCTTTCTCTACCGGTCCTCTTTGTATTGTTGCGTAAGTATCTGTCCAATTGCAGAGTCGTTTAAGGATTTATATTTTTTGGGGGGGCGGGGGGGCACTATTAGAGGACAGCCAGCAGCTGGCCAGGCCTGCTCCATCTTGCACCCACCAGCTCCATCTGCCTCCCAAGTGGCACCTGGGACACACAGACAGACACACACACACACACTGTTTGCTCTTTGATCCCAGATAGCAGAAGCCTTCAGCTGTCTCTTGTTGTCTCATAAAGGGTATGATGATAACGCGGCTTCTGCCAGTTTAACCTGTTTAATAACGGAGACGCTCTGTGCGGAGCATCCGGCGCCGTAAAGAGCAAGATGGACCGTCAAACAAACACGTGCGGTGACTCCTGTTTGTGTCCAGTGGAAGAAGGAAAGTCAACGTTAGCGTGTGTGAGAATCACACCGTGCACCTCTTGTAATCTAGAGAGAGTTTCAGTGCTCCGTCAACTTGACCTTGATGGATGACCTGTGAAACTAGGATAGACATCTGTAAACCACTGATCCGCTGTCATCAGGGCACCCAAAAAATACCTTCCAAAATATAAGTATAGATGAATTAATATTGATCATTTAAATTTGCAGGCGCTGCAATGGTCCCTTCATTAGGCAAAATATCTGGGAGGATTCAAATTTAGATACCCAAGTAAACAAAGCTTCCTAGTTTCCAAGTAATGTTTCTACCCGTTGAGTCTGTGTAAAAACATCATGATGCTTTTTCCTCAATACATTTCAATCTCTGCCCCAGCAAGCTGCATATGATTTAAAGTGCCCAGTTATTGTATTATTATACTGATTGGAGTCAGCCATGGTTTCTTTTGAATGAAATTAGATTCTCATTAGCACTACAAAGTTTGGTGACCCAATGTGGTCTTTTTTTTCTTGAAAGACTGATCCATTGCAAAGGACCTATTGGGTCCTCCTTCCGTAGAGGACACTAGGGACAGGAGGAGCAACCTCAGCTCCCAGACCGCTAACGGACCCACTAGTACCGATACTGATGAACCTCGCCGCCGCCGCTGAGATTCTTGCTGATTGACTCGCAGTAATTACACATCGCAGCATTGGTCATTGCGAAACACTGCATTTGACTGACTCCACCTCGCTGGTTACAATTACCATTGACAATTCTATTAAAATATACAGTCATTTTCCACTTCACCCCATTCAATCCTCCATTCTGTCCTTCTCTTCATCTGATCAGGGTTATTCACCTCTTTGGATTCCTGATTCATGGTTGACCATTGCCAATTCAACCAAGTACCATGAAAGCAGATTTCTTCATTTTCCAATGCAGATCTTCTTTGGTTCATTTGTACAGGTTATGAGACTTGGGTTTTTGACATTTCTGCTTTTGGTAATAATCCATCCATGTGGCACTTCCATGGTTGCAGGCTTACGGTGTTGGTCTTCCTCTGCAGCACTCATTAGTGTGATGCTACCAAAGAGGCCTGGGTATCGGTATCTGATACCTTTACCATGACCCAGTAGCAAGTGGTGTCTTCCTCAACACTGCAGAACATTTCAGTGGCCAGATCTAGAAGGAATGTATTTGTATGGTAATGTTACACGTGACTGGTCTCCTACTCCACCCGACATGAGATTTACATCTTTACATGAGATGCCAACTACATAAACTGCCAACTACATAAATTGGCACAATTTGGTTATTAAAGCCCTATTACCATTTTTGTAGAAATACATACAAATTAAGCCACAGCCTCAACACTATTGATTACAAGGTAACATGTGATGTGGGCTGTGATAACTTTCTGGATTTTTTTCTTCACTTGTTTAAACTGTGCCACTGACGGACTGTGTTTTCTGTATCTCTGTTGTGTTTCAGGGGGCTGAAGACAAGAAATGGAGGAAATAGATGCAGACCAACAGAAGAGCCCTGTTCTCTTTATTTATTACCTTCACGATATGTGTGAGTGTGAGTGTATGTTTGTGTGTGCTGTGTGCATGAGAAAGAGATTTAGCAGTGGTTATTGATATGAATGCATGTGTGCATTATGAATGGTACCTAAAATTTCAGGCTATTATTTGCAAATCAAATTTTGTTTACTTTTATAAGGTTCCGATAACTCGTACGTTGTTATCACAGTATAAACAAAAGGACTATACTATTGGTACATATTGTGTTTTGTGTTTGTAACTTGCCTCCTATTTAAGAATGTATATTTGTATGTATGATATACTCATCTAGAAACTATATAATGGATTTATTATTGCTTCATCTTCCCACCACTATTTTGCTCATGCCAAGACACAACAAATACATAAGAGGAGACAATAAGTGATGTGTTTAAGTTCTGCTAGAAAGCAACAATTGGGTCGGTGGACTAAAGAACAACTCTCGAGATTTGCATTTCAACTACCTGCTTCAACTCTTATTTGTGTAACCAAAGACATCATCATAATAATAATATTGAGGGCTTTCAGGTGGTGCAACACATGCTCTGGTCGCCATGTTGGAGGTCCTTGGTTCTTTGGTAGGTGACGATGGCTGATGCTAATTTGAATCCATAACTCTGCTGAGGGATGAACTTACATTTTAATGACAGGACTTGTCAATACTATTGGGAATGTATTGTTTGATCTTAACCACCGCGATCAAGGAATATGATTGAAAGACTCAACCCTACATCTTGTAGATAGTTAGTAGTTTAACAGTCTAGGAACATAAAGTTCTTTGGCAGAATTTTCTCTTCCTCTATTTATTCATGTGTGCAGTTGTAACAAACCTGTATCTGCATCACAGTCCCTGGATGAGCATTGGGTTAAGAAGCTAATATCACATAGTGGTCAAACAGTGGAACCTTCCCATAGACGTCAATAGATAATGTTTCAGGTCAATTCACTTTCCTGTAAAAACACTTAGATAGCCTTTATTAAGAACCTTAGGTCCTGAAAGTTGTCAATTCACAAATAGTCAAAAACAGAGCTATTTCCCTTGGCTCAGTAAACAGTCATTCATAGATCTCCATCAATGCCAAAGATCTGGGGATTTTAAAAAAAAGTAGAACTATTTTGACCACATCCATGATCTGCATGGTTTCTATTTTGAATACATGGACAGTTGAACAGAAAAACTTCAGATTGGAATTGTATTCCAAACCATGTCCAAATAAGGTCTGATTTGAACAGCATAAATAAAACATACTGCAAAATTACATTAGTTAGACCTTAGTGGTAGAAAGAATATAACATGAATATCTGTTTTTAATGTTTTCACCGGACCTCCATAATGGAACTGAAAGAGTTTTGTGTTGCAACTGAGATGCCTTTGAAACATTGATGATCTCTGCTGGAGATGTTGAAGGTACACACAACTGACAACCCCTGTATGTCGGCGTGTGTCTGATAGAGAGGCGTGCATGTGCTAGTGCGAGTGTGAACGTATTAATCATGGGCAATAGCTAAGCATCGGGGCTTCCATCCATGCAGGTGAGCTAATGTACAAACATTAAAACAAGGCAACAGGTTGTGGGACCTATTGTTTGTTCCAGCCCACGACAATCCTCCCCTTGACTTCTATCTAATAACGATTAAAAGATCTGCAATATTTTATTAGAAACAGATGATCTATGTCAATAACTTATGAAGCAATTGTTACGATTAAGGGGAAGCGTTTCATATGTGACAAATCAAAAAATGCTTTTCAGTGAGCGGCGTGTGTGTGTGTGTGTGTGCGTGTATTTGATTAGTTCCTTCACTACTGACACATGCGCTTATGGGGACCTTCCTTTTTGCCCTCAACATCTTACACGTTCTAGAACTTTTCATGACTACGGTATGACGTTGTATCATCTGCAAATAAGTTTATACTGTCTTTCTTTTGATGTTTTGTGTGAAAATATATGAATATTACAATCTTAGACGTATGGTGATAACTGTGAAGTACTATCAATACAAAGGCTTCCTCTTTATCATTCAGTTTGAAATCAACTGAAACAATAATATCGGCCCTCAACTGTTGATAACCTTAAGAGATGAGGCTCCAAATGCGGCAGCACGGAGAATTGGAAGCTGGATACTTATCTTGTTGCTCCAAGAGTTATCAAACGCACACACACACACACACACACACACACACATATTCATAATATTCATGTGTTGCCTGCTTGGGTAACCTTCCTGTACAGTATAACCCTGCAGCCCCGTCATGCCCACCTCCAGCTGGTGTTTGCTTTGCAGTCTGTTGATTTCAAAGAATGTCCTTTTTTATGTCTACGTTAATACATTACTCGCAAAATGTCAACAATCTTCCATTCCATACCGGCCATCGAGAGATATTAATAAATTGTCAAAATGGCAACTAAAGTTCAGCTGTAGCTAAGATTTAGTGGCAGTGAGTTAGCCAAATTGAGAGGATACGTCCGTCCAGGCAGTGTGTGGTAGGTTAACTACCAATATTTTTCTAAAGTGCTGATGGACAAGAGTTTAAGAGTTTGAAAAGCAATATTGGACCAACATTTTTCAGGCGACTGGATGTTGTGGCCAACCATAAAGCCATCATTGCTAGTAAAAAACACCTTGGATGAAACATTGGAGACTTGCATGGAAAAACAAATTGTGCAAAAAAGGTTTTTATGATTGGCCAAGATGGAAGAGTTTTAGAAAACAAGCAAAGAAATGAGTGCAAAACCCCTATGGAACATGCAGCAGGTGAACTAACATCGTTCAAGCTATTCTGAGTTCCAATCCAGTCTCTCCAACCATAGAGGCAACATGAATCATTGTGGGCTTGAATCTTCCCAATAGTGAAAATGCACTTTAAAGAGGAAAACAAAATGTTGCCCTACATTCCAGCCTGTATGGATCTTTTCATGCACTTTCCTTTACTGATGGACATATATAAGAGTGCTGAGACTGAACACACATCTCACGGCGTCTCAGTGTCCTCCCCAGGCTGAATAAAAGGGGAGGAGACGAGGTGGGTAATGGCAGAAAAGCGGCGTGACAGAAGCGGGTTAAGACCATGGAGCTGTGCGAGCGTTGCCCAGCCCCTTGTGGCTTTAAGGGATTGCAGGCAGTATCAGCAGCTGAATAATTCTTTTTGGCATGTTTCTCCTTGTGCATACTTTCGGCCTGGCACACATCGCTTTGTTTGCCCCCAACACTGTTATTTCTGTGCAGCTTTGTGAGACTGCAGTCTTGTAGAAAAAAAGATCTGTTCAAGCTTGAATGTCCTTCAAATACTTCAATAAAGTTCAGTGAAAGTAAAGTACATGTAGAACTGTGACCAGGGAAATTAGAAAGGATTTTAGTAAACACGTCAAGGGGAAAAGTCTTCTTCTACGTTCTTTGTCTACAGGGTTGCAACGGTTCCCTTAATGCTATGAAATAAATATCATATATGAATAAACATGTAAGGTGAATAAAAATGAAGGCATTGGTTATCGTGAGGACATCGGAAGGAAAACACACAGGTTGGATCCAACTTGCTTCCTCGCTGTGCTCAACAACGAATCTTTCTCTCTCACATCTTATTTTCTCTTTTTTCAAATGCTGCACTGAAAACACACATGGAAAACAGAGTCACTTTCAGAGTGAAACAATATAGTATACAGTAGAATAGCTGTTGCATTATTTGCTACCAACTGTATGTAATGTTATTATGGAAGATGTAATGTCCTTCTGTAAATGTTGTTTAATGTGGTTTTACCTGAAATAAAATGTATTAATGCTTCAGATGTGTCCGTGGAGCTCTGTCTCTGTGGGCATTAGCAGGGTTACGCAAAGAATTATAAGATGAATAACACTTCTTTACTATATACCATTAGTTTATTTTATTAGTGATCAGTCATGGCAGCAATTCAATTCATTTTATTTTGTATAGCCAAAAATCATAAATCACATGGGACCTCCTCTGTCCCAAAAACGTCACATCGGCACAGAAGAAACTTCCATAAAAAACGAAAAGAAAAAAAATTCAATGGGGAGAAAAAAGGAATAAACCTTAAGAAGAGGAGGGACAGGATGGCATGGACACGTGAAACAAAAGGATACTGGCTGTTGTATAGTTTGCTAGATGAAGATGCCTAACTGCAGGCTGCTATCAGATGGTTACATGTAGAACCACAAAGCCTCAGCAGAGACAGAACACAATACAGACACAGGAACAAGAGGATAGAGTTAGTATGAATTATATTTGCTTTTAAATTTTTTAAATATTTCAATGCACCTTCCTCCAGAAATCAGACAAAGGATTTACATTTTGGTGCCGTGCAGCCACTTCATGTGCGAGGGAGTTCCATAAAGATGATGACAGCCAACACTTCCGATACAATACCAGGATCCAATGGACCCACTGATGGAATTGTCCCCGGGCCGGACTTGGACTCGGCTTTGACATGACTGGGCCGGAGTGACTGACATTTAAGAGGGTGCTGATGGACTTTTGGTGAACTGGCGATGGGGCCCCTGATTGTAACAGTGTGTTCACAGGTCTCTTTAAAAAGTCAGTCAGTCAGAACGCTGCAGCTCTGAAGCTTTACAGTCAGTACAGTTAGTCTGTTAGCGGGTGCCTGTAATTAAACCAGATTCAGGACGCTTATCAATTTCCTGCATTACTGCATTCTACTATTTTAATTCCTTTTATTCTATTTTTGATTTGTTAATTGTTTTAAGGTTTCAATCAATGTTATTGTTTCAAAATATACTTATTATGTTTGATGATTTAAATGGCTTTATGTGAAGGATAATGCGGCTATAAAAATAAACTAGCTGTGCCCCCATTAGATGTTGGTCATATTTCAATTCTAAGAGCCTTTCGCTCTGTTTCAACGCTTTAGTCCCGAATGTGGCCCCCGACAGAGGAGAAAAGAGGTTATGCGGCCCTCACAAGAAAAAGTTTGGGGGACCACTGCTTTAGTCCTTCTACAGATGCTACTCTCAGCTCTGGTCCCTCCTTATAATCACCTATCGGTGTCTCGCTCCTCTGACCAATCAGCATTATGTGGTGAAGTGGATTCTGGGTGGATAGTCTCATATTTAGAATTGAGTGGAGTACATGTGAATTCTGCAGTGTTGTGAGTGCATGTAAAAGCAGAATGCTCAGAATGCTTTATCTCATGCAATGGAACCATCATCCGGAAATACAGCGAGAAAAAGCTACTAAACGTCACGGCGAGACAGACAGGAAGTACCTCAGTGCCGATGTGCTGCAGTGAGACTAATACGGCTGATGTTTTTCTGATTTAATTATTTTGATTTTGTCAGCTGTATCTACAGTGTATTTCAGTGGAGAAATGCTTGGTGAAATATTTGTCAACATCTCTTAATAAGCAATGCCGAATCGCTTTTTCATCACTGAGTTTAAATATCTAATAGGACATTGAATTATTTTTGTTTGTAACATTGTCTTTGTCATTATATTCTTTCCTACTATCTCATAAATAACCTAAACAGCCCTCTATACAGAGCACAGATGTTGTTAACTGGGCTGAGTTTATTTTATTCCTTTCATTGCCTGTATTCCCCATAAAAACATGCTTCTGCACAGCGTAATGAAATGCGTTCCGCGTTCGTCAGCGGCTCTACCGGAGGCTTTTATTGAGAAGGTTCTGACCGGAAGTGCTAGTGAGCGGATGCCTAACTTGACTCTCCGGAGAGCCCGAGATGAAGTGGATCGGCGCCGTGCGGCAGAGTGACGCTGCGCCGGCCACAGGAGCACTGCGGCGGACCCGGAGCTGCGGCGCTACAGCGCGTTCGTCTCGCGTGGATTTGTCCCGCAGTGGACCAGCTTGTCCTTGGAACCTGTTCTAGTTTTTTTTGTCCGCATGATCGTATCGCCTCGGCGCAGGAGGAGACGCAGCGTGGATTTGGGCTGGAAGAAGCTGCTCTCCGCCGCAGACCAACGCCAACAAAGAGCGCTGAAGGAAGTCGCGCAGCTCGCGTAACTTGGTGAAGTGAAGCACCGAGTGGCCTGCGCCCGCCACCATGAGCCCCCACGCGCGCACGCTGCTGCTCGCTGCTCTCGTCCTGAACGCGGGGATCCCGCGGGTCAGCGGGCAGTACGGCGGCGGGGACCGGGGAATGTCGATCCCGGAGCACGGCTTCTGCCAGCCGATTTCCATCCCGCTGTGCACGGACATCGCGTACAACGAGACCATCATGCCCAACCTGCTGGGCCACACCAACCAGGAGGACGCGGGGCTGGAGGTCCACCAGTTCTACCCGCTGGTCAAGGTCCAGTGCTCGCCGGACTTAAAGTTCTTCCTGTGCTCCATGTACGCGCCCGTGTGCACGGTGATGGAGCAGGCGCTGCCCCCGTGCCGCTCTCTGTGCGAGCGCGCGCGGCAGGGCTGCGAGGCGCTCATGAACAAGTTCGGCTTCCAGTGGCCCGACAGCCTCGCGTGCGAGACTTTCCCGGTGCACGGCGCCGGGGAGCTGTGCGTGGGCCAGAACATGTCGGAGCGCGCGGAGCCGGCCGGCCCCGCTGCGGACCCCACCGGGCGCCCCGACCACGCGGCAGCTCAGTTCCGGTGTCCGCCGTCGCTCAGCGTGCCTCCCTACCTGAACTACCGCTTCCTCGGCTTGGACGACTGCGGCGCTCCGTGCGAGCCCAAGCGGTCCCACGGGATGATGTACTTCCGCGAGGAGGAGCTCAAGTTCTCCCGGATCTGGATCGGCATCTGGTCGGTGTTGTGCTGCGCGTCCACGTTGTTCACCGTGCTGACCTACCTGGTGGACATGAAGCGCTTCAGCTACCCGGAGCGGCCCATCGTCTTCCTGTCGGGCTGCTACACCATGGTGTCCGTCGCCTACATGGCGGGGTTCCTGCTGGAGGACAAGGTGGTGTGCAACGACCGCTTCGACAACGACATGAGGACTGTGGTGCAGGGCACAAAGAAGGAGGGCTGCACCATCCTCTTCATGATGCTCTACTTCTTCAGCATGGCCAGCTCCATCTGGTGGGTCATCCTGGCTCTTACCTGGTTCCTGGCGGCAGGGATGAAGTGGGGCCACGAGGCCATCGAAGCAAACTCCCAGTACTTCCACCTGGCGGCCTGGGCCGTGCCCGCCATCAAGACCATCACCATCCTGGCCGTGGGGCAGGTGGACGGAGACGTGCTGAGCGGCGTTTGCTTTGTGGGCATCAACAGCGTGGACGCGCTGCGGGGCTTCGTCCTGGCGCCGCTGTTCGTCTATCTGTTCATCGGAACCTCTTTCCTGCTGGCGGGCTTCGTGTCCCTGTTCCGCATCCGCACCATCATGAAGCACGACGGCACCAAGACGGAGAAGCTGGAGAAGCTGATGGTGCGCATCGGGATCTTCAGCGTGCTGTACACCGTGCCGGCCACCATCGTCATCGCCTGCTACTTCTACGAGCAGGCCTTCCGGGAGCAGTGGGAGGCGACGTGGGTCAGCCAGACGTGCAAGACGTACGCCGTGCCGTGTCCCGCCCAGAGCCACCCCAACATGAGCCCCGACTTCACCGTCTTCATGATCAAGTACCTCATGACGCTGATCGTGGGCATCACCTCCGGCTTCTGGATCTGGTCCGGCAAGACCCTGAACTCGTGGCGGAGGTTTTACACGAGATTGGCCAACAGTAAACAGGGCGAGACCACGGTGTGATGTGTTCACGGCCCGAACGTCATGGGGTCTGACCCTGACGAACTGAATGAGAAACCACTACACGTTATTTTCTTCTACAGAAGATACTTGGTATGTTTTTTTAATGTACAGATACATTTGTGAGATTTTTGTAAGTATATATTTGTATTTAAATATTTTTAAAACATTTTTGTTTGTAAAAACGACTTTTTTCATACTTAATGGACTTAATGGATTTGTACTCACAAGGAGCCAGCTGACCGGGGAGGTCATGTGACCCGACCTACTGAGTCCACACAGTGGGTCCTTTCTAAGTCCTGTGAAACCCAAGTGCTTTGGTGCCCCCCCCCCCCCCCCCAGCCGACCCTCTCCTGACTGATCCGGGGGGCACAGTGCGGCGCCACAATCGATGCAGGTTGTGAATGGGAGCCTTGTGACAGATGCTTGTTTCTATCGTTCCTTTCCAACAGAAGCCCACGTGGTTCCGCCAGGTTAAAGGGGCAGCTGGGTTTTACTGGGATTAGATGTTGTCATCTTCACAATCGGAGTCTTCCTTTTTATTGAGCCGCATTTAGAAATTGCGTTGTTCAGCATCAACTCTTCAAAGCTGAAAGGGACAATACTCCCCGAAATATAAAATATGCATTCAATTAGCTGTAAAGATGTTGCCAATATACAACAATCAGTATCTCACAAAATCGGGAACTCACACCAAAACCATCTAGAAAGCTAAAGTTCAGACGTTTGATTTAAAACGGGATGATGTGCTGAGACGGGGAGCCCTGAGGGAGGGAGGTGGGGGGCCTGAGACGGGGCGCTGAGGGGGGGCCTGAGGAGGGGCCCTGAGGGGGGGCCCTGAGGGAGGGAGGTGGGGGGCTGAGAGGGGCCCTTTGAGGGGACGGCGGGCAGCGGCTGCTGTCAGTGCTCATCAGGACTCTTGTCATAATAATACTTTGTGCTGACAGCTCTACAATTGTTGCAGCATTGAAGTCATTTCATTTTTGCATTTGCTATGAAGAGAACTTTTATATTTATAGAAAAAAGGATCTTATATATACACTAAATTGTTTGCTTTATGAGAATAAAAACAATCTCACCAACGTGACTGCAAAGCTGTAAAATGTCTGTTTTCCCTTTTAAATTGGTAGAAGAAGAGCTGTGCGTTTCAGAATGATTAGAAGTGATCATCTGTTAGCAGACTAACCGCTCTGGGCTTTTATTCTTAAGCTAATGTAAAGCTTTGAGTCACACAAACCACAACCACAAGATCTTGAAATGCTGGAGGGAAACGGCACAAAGGGGAAGTGCTGAACTGGACAGAATGAAAGAAGGCTGAAGGCTCTTTCTACCTCTGGCTGAGGTCGTACGCATGTGACCACGTCCTCAGACGGAGGGAGGGGGCAGTTCTGCCCCTGTAGAGATATCAACATGTAAGGGCGAAGCTTTAAATACCTCGAGGAGGCTGTGAGACTTTTGACCTGTGAGGACAGAGTGGACACCAGGACACATCAGCTCCAAAGTCACTTCCATCATTTTACGATCCTCAGCAGAAATCCACTCTAATGACCACTGAGTCATCAGATAAGGAATGCGTTTGCTTAATGAGCAACAGACGTTATAGAGAATAGACAAGATGGAATAAGTCAATTTTTATTTTTTGGAAAGGTCAACATTTCGTGGGCATCCATCCAAACTGCTACGAGGCTCCAGACTTTCAATGTTTGTCAGTGAAAATTGAAACGTAAAAGGTATCTTTATAAAATGTAGATTTTATAGAATATATAATTCTACAAACCCAATTATTGTAAAACTAGTTATCTATTTCATATGACTGTGAAAACAAAAACATTGATTTATTCACGTTTTTCACCAAAAACTACATTTTATAGGAAAGCATGTGGAACAATGGAAGTTGTTTTTGACAATGATCCTTTAGTATGAGGGGTTAGCTTCGGCTAACGTAGCCGAGCACGACCGTGGACAGAGAGTCAGTAACAATAACAGTTCATATATGATTTAAAAGGTGCAGGATTAGTCAAATAATAAATTATATATATATATATATATATATATATATATATATATATATATATATATATATATATATATATATATATATATATATATATCATATCCCTGATTATCTTCTAGCTTCTCTTATTTCTCCTGTTTAGTGGCCTCCTTTTTTCACAGTCAGACACTCTCACACCTTCCTGCTTTCCTGTTTGGTGATGGTGCAGCTTCTGACCTGGGGTCATCCAGGGGTCAGCCAGGGGTCAGCCAGGAGTCAGCCAGGGGTCATGATGGGCCTCGTCTAGGGGAACCTGAGCGCAGCAAACCGATACCAGTGATGACCAGTGGTGCAGCCATGAAGAACAGACTATTTACTTATCAAACTGTGGTAGCATTAAGCGTCAGGGTGAGCAGGGCTCCAACTAATTTTAATAAATATTCTATTGTACCTACAGCCAAAATGACAAAATAAATACAGGTATTTACAGGCACCTAACTCCCCAACGGAAAACAGGAGAAATCCAAATAAACAAAAAGAGCCGATCCGTCTGGTGGAATCAGCAAGCTTGTGAGCTGGAGAAGAGAGGGAGACCTGGGCTGCATTCAAACAGTCAAAGAAACATCATAACATCTATCCCTAAACCACTATTCCTCGACCTCTGTGCAACACCACACGGAGTCAAAGAAAGATGGTTAGGAGAGTTCATGAGGAGCTAGGAAAGGAAAACCGCAGCGTTTAGGAATCAGACGGTTCTGATGCGACAGGAGACGCACGTTAGCTCATGAACTCTCCAACTAGCACCCTGATCACGAGCTGGGAAAGGAAGCTTATACATATAATATGCATGACATGAATATATATATATATATATTCATATATATGAATGTATATGCATACATACATGAAGTGTATTTATGTCTTATTTTAGAAAGAGAAACTTAAGACCTCTGTTTCCTCCTCGTGGTTGAATCCCAGGGGGCCGTCAGGTCAGCGGTGTCTCCGTGCGTTGCCGGGGGAGACGGCACCGTGCTGCTTCACCCTGTGGACTCCACCTTCCTGTCTCCACCTGTGCTGCCTTTCATCTCCTCTCCTGGTCCCGTAGACATCGCTCACACATGCATGTCCTCGTCCTCGGGACACATGACCTTCTGTCCACTGGAGATCAGCACGCAGTGGGAAGAGCTGTCCAAACGTCCTTTACTGCAATGGCCCCTGTTCTTAAGACCCCCCTCATAGCTGCAGGCTATTTGTGCACCGTGTGGGGGGTTATGACCCCTCAGATCAGACTGCCTGTGTGTCTAAAGATGGTACACAAACCAGCCGACGTGAAATGCAGTTCATTCCTCATACACGTCTGCCTTTGCCTTGCTGTCAATCATGCTGTTTAGATTAACTGGCCTCTTTTAATCCAATAAGCTTGAGGAAACATTTAGAAGCTTATTGTCTTGCTGTCTCTTTTAAACCTAAATGTCTCTCTACCTTTATTCCCATCATGCTGTCGTTTTGGATCCCTTCCAATGTCCACATTGGTACTGAAATGCTGCCGATCAGCCCTTTTTCTTCGATGCACGGTGTCGCAGCACCGGAACTGTTAAACTACGCAAGCATGAAATCCCCAAACGGGAGCCGTCTGTTTTCCACTTTGACTGCTTCTTAAGGAGGAACAGAAGAGCCACACGGGGTTACTGGTTCACTCAACTGGTGTCCACATCTTAAAGAGTCCATAAAGACTTTAGAGGTTTGCTGTAAAACGCACCACTGATCTTTGTCACATTACTGTCGGGTGTGAAAAGGTCTACATAAACTCACTGTCCCCAATTTGGCTTCCAGCTGGCAGAAATAATGGTTAGGTTCTGAAAACAACAAAGACAACATGCCATTGGTTGGTTTCAACCTTAATCAGAAGTATATTTTTTTTTCATGCACCTATTTGGGGGAATTTTAGACATTTTAAAGGCAGAACAGAAGGTTTTCCATTTAAAAAAGCCAATGAATAGATTCATTAATAAAAAGTCAGCTGCCAGATTGTATCTGCACCAAAGCAAAGTGGACAGAGATGCTGTGAGGGGCTCGTAGTCACTGCACAGAGCTGAGTACATGCAGAAGGAGGAACACAAGGTGCCTTCTCACCACAGTGCTTCATAACGAGGGCTGAGACTGCAGGGAGCTCCACAGACCCACACTGTGTGTGTGTGTGTGTGTGGCCAAAGAGGAGGAGCAGGGTGATTGGTGGGCAATGGCGAGGGTAATGAGACTGTGATAGATGACTCCTCCCGTGTCCACAGACAGAGTGGAACACACAAGTACACAGGGGTCCATATTGAGCTGTGTTTGTTATTGGCTCATTGGTAATCTATTACTCTAAGAAGAGTCATTTAGCATTTGTGCCTCACATGCATGTCGTTAGAGATGTCCACTGGTGGAGCAGTACCACACTATCACATTACATTACATGTCATTTAGCCGACGCTTTTATCCAAAGCCACTTACACTTATAGAATATATAATTCTACAACAATAAGTGCATTTCAACCACGAGGATACAAACTCATCAAAGAAGTTGATGTCCGGCTCGTTGTAAATTAGAGCCATTCTAAGTGCTGCACTGTGTTGGTGTCTCTTGGAGGGGGAGTCTGAAGAGGTGTGTCTCTAGTCTGAAGGTGTAGAGGCTCTCTGCGCTCCTGATGTCATCACAGAGCTCCTTCGACACAGCAAAGAGTGCTGATCTGCTCTCAGTGAGGGAGGAACAAGCAGCTTGGCAGATGCAGATGTTGGGATGGAGGCTTTGACCAGGTCCTGGATGGAGACTGGACCCCATCCATCCACACTGGCAGCCAGCGAGAGAGGAGGACAGAGTCTCTGCGGCAGCATTCGGATGTAAGAGAGAGAAGGAGTCATTAAAGGGGGAGTAGATCACAGGAGGCCAGAGAGAAAGCGGATGTTACAACGGACAGATACACAGTCAGTCGATGGGGTCGTTAGTTACAGAGAGCAGGATGAAGAAGTGGAGTTACAGGGAGGTTTCAGGTGGAGCAGTTTCAATGACACTTCAGCCCACGTTCAGAATACGACTCCATCATGAAGCAAGCGGACCACATGTGATTGATTTGAGTTAAACATAATTGTGCTTACCTTTCACATGCAAGCTCTCTGTTGCAGACTCTGGCTTGCTTTTGATGGAATATAGGAGCAGAATGAAGCTTTGTGCTCAACCTGGGAGGCACTTTGTGAAATGATGTTGAAAGCTGCGCAAAAACGGGATTTTGACTTTTGACTTGAATAATTTATCTCCCCTTTCAGTCAGTTCTCTAATAAACCACAGTCATATGTTGAGTGATACAAACTGGCCTCCCACCTGGAAAAAAAGCAGGATGTCTTGGATGTGATGTTTGGCGGATCTTGGAGCAGCTGGATCGTGTGGGTATCAGCACTGTGTGAGGCCCCAGCATGAAACTCTGCCTTCAGAAGCACATTTATACAGAACAGCGGTCAGTGTTTGAGTCCTAAACACTGCAGCTCTACTGTGGGAGATGAGGACTTTGGGAAGAGTGAGACGAGGAATCCCAGTCCGGCACCAGCCTTTATTAGTGGCGTCCCAGTAATATAACCACGGCTCAGATATCAGCCAAACATGAGGCCACCGTTCCCTCCGGCGAGGAGACACCAGACCTGCTGCATGAGCAAGGAACTTTGAATCGGCTAAAATCAGAATGCAGGGCCTCCTTATAACCAAATAGCTGAAGTCACATGCATATGCTGCATCTAAACTCATTCTACACCTTTTAGCATCAATGTCCATGTGCTCTTCTCCTCGTGATGCCTCTCCTCAGCACCTCTGAAGGTGTAGCCCTTCCATCAGGGGTTCATCTCCAGTCAGTCACAAAGAAAGAGCACGTATGAACAAAAGGCCAAGCTCCTGACTTCCATTAGCTGCTAACTCAACCCTGTGCCTCCTGAGGAATGGAGCTCTGTGAGAGCGAGTGAGCCAGAGAGGGACTGAAACACGTGGTGAAGGTCAGAGGAACATCGGGTCCATGGTTGGATGCTGTGATGAAAAAGAAGCTGAGGCACTGCATACATATACACTGCAGACATATACACTAGATGTCACATTCGTTACGATTGCTCATTGGCACGAATACGTCAATAGAGCCGCCGTCTTGCTACGGGGGAGCCGATCCTTTTTCAACGCACCAACGTCAATAAAGGCACCGTAAATAGTCTGAATCTAATGCGATTTTCTAGTTTTTTAGCACCGAAAAATGTTTAATCGCCATGTATGAGTTAACAGACAAGGAATTTACATTGGCAGGAAGGTCCGGAGCTGAGACAAGGGCTTCGGTGCGGCGCGGTGTCTCCCCCGGATAAAGTGATCAATTTTGGGATACTTTGGGCAACTGTCCGGGGTATGGAGCTTTTTTTTGGTTTTCTCCCCTATTGGACAATTTTGTGTCTGACGTGCAATCGTGCAATCATGACCCGCCAGCCCTGGAATTCATTCCTTTCATTAGAACAGCCAAAGGCAGCACAAAAGTCTGGCATAGTCCATTGAAAAGTATTGAGAGAACTCCGTAGTAAGACGGCGGCGGTTTTGACGTATGCTTAGAGCCCGAATGAATCAATTTAATTGATTCATTGATTCATTCAAAGGAATGCTTTGACAAATAAACTCTCTGGAATTTAACGATAGCTTCAGTCAAGTGTAACAGATTAAATAAGAAGTTCAAAAGCCTAGAAAATATGGAATGGCGTTTTAGCCACAATTAAATAAATAAATAAATACATGAATAAATAAATAAATATGCATTTGAAATACATCGTGAAATAAATACATGAGGCAATAAATACATAAATATGAAATACATTTAATTATTTCATGGTACTTTTATTTAATAAGTTCATATTTATTTATTTAAAGACACTTTTATTTCATAAGTACACATTTATTTATTTGAAGAAACTTTTAATTTCCTAATGCCACATTTATTTATTTAAAGAGACTTTTACATTTCATGTTCTTATATGCAAATCAGGGGGCGTGGCTACCACGCTGGCAGGATTTGGCTGATGTCCTCCAGAGACTCCCACAGTGGGACGACAGCACATTCAGCTTAGTGTGTGTGTGTGTGTGTGTGTGTGTGTGTGTGTGTGTGTGTGTGTGTGTTTGTGTATGTGTGTGTGTGTGTTTGTGTGTGTGTGTGTGTCTCTCTCTGGGACACAAAGAAGATGTACTATATAGTACATAGATAGAATTACAATGAGTTACTATTTACAATTACTATTTGAACACATTAGATAAATTATAAATCATCTTATATCAAGTCATTTTGAGAGTCGTGTTTAGTGTCACATTACATTTATTGAACACAAATAGTTAAAGTTGCGTGAAAGAAGCCGCATGTGTTGTGATTCCTGAGGCGTTTTTTGAGACAAAGTCATCCATTCTGTCTGCTTCCTCAGGAGGAGGCGCAGCTGCAGGAGGGCGACCGAAGGGGGCCTGCAGCCTCCGGTAACCCGTGTGTGCATAGAGATGAGTTAGCCGGGGTCAGAGGTCCACAGCGCTTCCTCCTCACTGTGTAGTAAACAGGAAGAAACCATTGATCATTTACACCTGAATCATTGTCACCTCCCATTGCGCCTCAAACACCAACACAGACGTGAGCTCAGTGCAGTGGAAAGGTCAAAGGTCATCAGTGAGCTCAATATTCAGTGACGGGCATAAGTGTTTCATATTCACTCGTAGCCTAAAGAGAAGACTTTGTCGTGAAAGCTGTGCCTCTGAAAAAGAAAAAGTAAATTCAAAATCGAACTTGATTATTAAAGTGAAGCTACTTCAGGTGCAGGAGGTCAAAAGGTCAACAGAAACATGTGCGTGTCAATCTGTACCTCACAGAGGAAGAGAAAAACCTTCAGAAGTGTCGATACGATAAATAGTTAAACAGTAGATGTCGACCTGCTCGGCATCAACGCTGCCCAGTTCATCATTTCGTACATTTCTGCAAACCGCAAATAAAATGCTCGATGTACAAAACACATGATGTAGTTTCCGGTGAGGCCGTGATTCACAGCAGGACGGGTCAAACTACCACTTTCCATGAGAAAAACTACCATTGTTATATATTCATACTGGTTATGTTAATTTGGTTGTTAACTTCCTTTATTACTTTATCATTTCAACACAAACCTTGACCTATTTTCTAAGCATAACCAGGAGAGTTTGCTCCTTGCTCCGGTTCTTTGCAGAAACCTTTGCTGGCGACTGACCTCCATTACTGTCTCTCTTGACCAGATGTGTGTGTGAAGGGTTTATGATTGTTAAACCTTCAGGTTCATGTCCCCTCCTAGTAGTCCATACATCTCATTCAGATCACCTGAAAACCTCTCCATCTTTTTAAAACCTGCAGCCAAGTGCCTAATCCTGCTGATGGAGTTGATGGAGCCGCAGGAGGGGCCCGAGGTGGTGTGATGTCATTGGTTTCTGCTGCTTAGCCGAGCTTTGCCTTTAAGTGCCGAGATCAAAAGCCACACTCACCAGAGCAGCTTTAATCAGCTCCTCTGCTGGGGGCAGGTGTGTGTGTGTGTGTGGTGTATTGGTTGGGTGGTACGGATATGCAAAGGGTTGCTGGCATTTCCAAAGATAGCCAGGCTGACATTTCTATTGACTTTGATGTTGATAATCCCTCACAAGTTCCCCAAAGCGAACTGATATATTATGTGTGTGTGTGTGTGTGCGCGTGTTTGCATGTGCTCAACCACACAGTATAGTTTATTTACAAGCAAGTTGTCAGGTCGGAATCATCGTTATCAGCGTTTACCTATGAAAATGTTCCAGATTCAAATTCCCTGGTAACACCAACCTCGTTTGATCGTCATGAATCCGCCACAGACAAATTACCGTGAGGGTCTAGAGGGGCAAATGCTGCGTCATTTCTCGTCGGGGTGGGAGATCGAAATGTGTGGAACACCTCATTAGTACACGTGTGTTTAGACCGTCACATGGAATGATGTCAAAGTAATATTTATTAGATTACTGGGAACCACATGACAACAACTACCCCTTTAGGGAATGGACATGTGTCATAGTGCAGAGCAGTGGGACCCAAACTTCTTCTGTCATGGCCCCCCTTGTCAGCCAACCGTGGCTCCCCTAAGGGTCCCGACCCCTAGTTTGGGAATCACTGGTGTAGAGTAAAATCACAGCCTAATCTCTATAATCAGCCAAGCAGAGCCCTTATGAGTGTTGACGTCTGCAGCAGCAGACTGTATCACACAGTGAAAACATGTTTATTGAGTCACTCACACACACACGCACACCCACACCCACACACACACACACACACACACACAGGCTATTTTCAGACCGGCAGTAAGTGGCAGTCTTGGTATGTGATGGGACTGGTTTGAACAAACCAGAAATGGAGAAGCAGAACACATGCGGGTGGAGCAACATGCAGGTCTTCAATGTGCCAGGCCTAACAACATCATGTGTATGGCAGCACATAAGTAGAGTAAACCCATCTTCATAACACAGAAAGAAATGAAGATGAGCACACCGACACGTACGGGACGCTTTGCTATGTTTCATTTGTACCTCAGCAAACGGTGGTGTGTGACGAGCCTGTGAGCCGATGACATCGTCCTTCCACACAGAGCGCTTTGTCTCCGGCAGAGGTTAATGGAGGGGGGTCATTAGCCCTGCGGGAGAGGGAGGGGCCACAGACTTCAGAGGTCCGTCTCTGTCGCCGTCTGCCTTCCAGACCGTACGTCTGATCACATCACAGCCTCCTGCAGCGTCTGGTATCTAGGGATCACTGAAGGTGTGGCCGCCTCGTCCGAGGACAGCAGCAGCAGGAGGACAGCAGCATGAGGACAGCAGCAGGAGGACAGCAGGAGGAGGACAGCAGCAGGCCTCCTCCCTGAGTTCTAAAGTATAAAGCCTTCTCCTTCCTCCACTTCAAGCTGGATCATTGGAATCAGCTGATTGTGCATCAACTGCGCTAAAAAGTACAAATGAATGTTCACCAGTTATTGTTTTTTAATTATGTTGTTCACATAGGTAGCTTTCTAAGGTTTTGTGTTGCTTTTTAACCAAAATATTGTTGAAGAGCCCGAAAAAATAGGGAAGTGAAGTATACAATATTTTGTTTTGTGCAACCTTTAAATAAGAAAAAAATTAGGGCTGTCAAATGATTACAATTTTTAATCAAATTAATTTTTCAGTGTAAGTTTTTATATGCAACGTTTCCCGGGAGAAATAACAAACCGGGAGGTGTCCGGGAGATAGGGGTAAAAAACGGGAGCGTGGGCAGTTGAAACTCCAAAAAAGCTGCGCTGAGCGGTCTGCCTCTCTCTCTCTCTCTCTCTCTCTCTCTCTCTCGTAAATCTGATCTAACAGTAGGGGGGGACAATAAACAACAATTCTGAAGAGCAATTTTTGAAGGGGACACAAATAATAACGTTAGCTAGTTGTAGTGGGGGCATATCCAACAAGCTATTAAACAAGCTGGGTAACATTATATTACACTACCATAGTGGACTTTTCTGTCATGACTAATTAATTAATTACTCAGCATCATTTGTATTTGAGAAAAGCAAAACTTCATCCGGTGTTTAATGTGAATAAAATAGCCTTAGACCGCCTACTTACTACGTTCCCGTCACTACCCATGTGACTAAGTTGAGTGCAGATCGCATAGCACTAGCAAGCAGTGGACCAAACCACTGTGTCGCAAGGGAGGGGGGACTCAAAATGTTTCGAAACTTAAAAAGCATTTTTGGGGGTTTGTATTGTTTTACTTACACAGATATTCTAAGTATACATCGTTATGTTTTAATGATATTTCTAGGGGGGGGACAACCCTTAGATGGGGGGGGTCCTGACCCCTCTGGGATTTACGCCCTTGTCTCTCACACACACACACACACACACGCACACACACACGTCCACAGCGCAGCAGGCGAAAGGGGGAGAGAGCGATATCGTTTCTCTTCAGGAGACTTGTTTAAATTATGAGAAATATGCTGTATACATGTCACTAGATTTGTCTCTAGTCGCTTTTAACACAAAAGTCGCCAAGAGAAGGATTTGTTTGTTATAATAGTCCAACCACAACCGCATTTCGGACACATTCCTGACCTGAGTAATTTGTCACACTGCGCATGCGTGAAATGCAATCATATATAGACTTCTGTTAACAGGTCAATTACGAGGTGGGATTCATATTAGAGTCTGAATGTTGTCTTGGAGCAGAGCAGACTGAGTACAAACAGGCCTGGACAGTGTTTGTACCTCCAATTCCAAACATGAAAAGTTCTCCTGATGTGTGTAACTTTGTGCACAGCGGCTGCTGCTTGTCTGCACTTGTCTGTTCCGCTCTGCAGGTGTCGGGCTGCTGTTTTTTTGTAGGTCATCTTCTGTTGGAGGAAGCTCTGTGATCTCGTCTTCATTCTACCCTCCCAACCTCAACGGACGGGTCCCTGGTCTGTGATGACGATGAAGCCTCCTTCCTCCTTCCTCATTCCTCGGCTGGAGAATAGAACACACAATCTGCCGTGACATGTGAACCTGGATCAACTTTGATTCAGAACATTGCTCAATAGAGTTTTGTTGCCTTTTTGAAGCTTCTTTTGTGTGCTTGTTGTCTGAACATGTCATCATTCACTAGAGAGCATACATTGTAATGCAGGTCAAATAAATACGACCTGAGAATGTTTTGACACATGTCTGCTCAACTATTACATTTCTAGTATGTCAACCAGTTGAAAAGAATCCAGATTAATCTCCTTCATTGTTCTCCTCTAATCTGACCCTATTCCGTCTAGTTGATATTCCACAAAGCTCAGCAGAGAGCGATGACAGCTTCCCCCAGAATACCTGGAGATGTGGACACTGTGTCTGTGGGGAGGGAAGCTGTGACTTCAGCTGGCTGAGGTCAAATAATAATCATTATGGTTAATATTATTAACTGAACACTAACCATGAACTGCCTGCTGCTGCACGCTAATCATGACAGTTTAAATTAACTTACTTACAAAAAGCTATAACGTCCAATAACGTCTGCACTGTGTTGTAAAGGCTTAAAACATTCTTCTTCTCCTCCTCCTCCTCGTTCTTCTCCTCCTCCTGACAACAATCGGTTCTCATTGCAGCCTGAGGCGCCTGGTGACTTTAGGTCGCATGTGAAGAGCACTCTGTGCTGGATCCAAAATAATCAGTGATGACTGAATATCATTTGGCTTTTCTTTTGTGTAATATGTTATTATTATATATGTGATGTCGACACTGGGAGCCTCTGCTCGTACTCTGATGTAGCGTTGCAAACACAACAACTGTCCAAATTGTTCACGCAATAGAATGATGAAGTGATGACCATTGAAATGATCCCTGTTGGGAAAAGTGAAATAAAATTTTGTCTTAGTCGAGTCTCTGATCTCTCACAGAGAGAAGTATTTGGCTGCAGGTGTGCGGATGATTAGGACGTCTGTTTGTCCTGAGGTGAACACCATGACGACCCACATTTCAGATTGATGCAAAGAGCCCTGTGTTTCAGTACTTGCACATTTAAGCTCTTCGAGTGGCGTTGATGCGTGACTTGTATGTTAATCGATTCTGTCTGCTACTTGCAAGTTTTAGTGAATTTAAGTACGAATTTTCTTGCATGGGCAGAATGTGGTTCAACCTTCTCCGTAAATCTCAACTTGAACTTTAGATTACAAAAATAATCATAAATTCAAAAAACTGCATGAACACCCGCTAAACTAATAGTTGGTGTTATTGATGAGTTAAAGTGGTAAAAATGTGTTAAATGGCCTAGCTAATGGATGTGTGCGTCACCATACACACAGAAATATTTCCTAAAGTCTCCTGTTGGCACTTTGTGGACTTGATGAATCTCTAAAAGTTCCCGAGAACTATTAGAATACAATTAAAGGCTCTTGCACCACCGTCGGGGGCCTCTCTGATCAAAGGAGCATGAACAGATGGCTGCTAACCACCAACAGGCCGCCAGGGTGAAGATCCACAAACGGCCCACCACCTTCTCTTATCAGGCCTCTAGTAGTGAGTCCTATCTTTCCCCCTGCAGGGGCAAGTATCCCTATCAGCTGGCACGGCGCCGGCATGTTTCAGACCTCATGAATGTCCCGTTCCACCTTTATGGCGCCGAGGACAAGGCCACATGCAGGACGTCGTGTTAAGAGCTCGTAGCTGGAGGCTGATAATAACTGACTTCCACTGCTGTAATTGCACTCATGCACTATGTTCCTACCATTGAACATGTGAACAGTTTGCCATTTGAGAGAAAATAGGTTCATCCTTTGCCTGATGGTTGTGTCAAAGGGCAAAATCGGCCAAAAATGACTACCGGAATCTCCACAGCAATCTGACAAGAATCAAGCAACATCATCCGGAGTGTCATTAAACACCTGCTCTACAGTGCCAGAGCTACGTCTGTAGTACGTCTGTAGCTATGTCTGTCTGCCATCAACATTTCATTTTAACTAGGGCTGTCAAATGAATTTTTTATCAAATTAATCACGATTAATCCACATATGCAATGTTTCCCGGGAGAAATAACAAACCGGGAGGTGTCCGGGTGATAGGGGTAAAAAACGGGAGTGTTGGCAGGTAAACCTCCAAAAAAGTGTGCTGAGCGGTCTGCCTCTCTCTCTCTCTCCATGGGCGTAAATCTGATCTAACATTTCTGAAGAGCAATTTTTGAAGGGGACACAAATAATAACGTTAGCTAGTTGTAGTGGGGGCATATCCAACAAGCTATTAAACAAGCTGGGTAACATTATATTACACTACCATAGTGGACTTTTCTGTCATGACTAATTCATTAATTACTCAGCATCATTTGTATTTGAGAAAAGAAAAACTTCATCCGATGTTTAATGTGAATAAAAAAGCCTTAGACCGCCTACTTACTACGTTCCTGTCACTATCCATGTGACGAGAGAGAGTGCAGATCGCATAGCACTAGCAAGCAGTGGACCAAACCACTGTCAGGCAAGGGAGGGGGGACTCAAAATGTTTCTAAACTTAAAAAGCTTTTTTGGGGGTTTGTATTGTTTTACTTCTTACATAGATATTCTAAGTATACCTCATAATGTTATTTACAATACACACCATTGTTTTAATTATATTTCTAGGGGGGGACAACCCTTAGATGGGGGGGTCTTGAGCCCTCTGGGATTTACGCCCTTGTGTCTCTCTCTCTCTCACACACACACACACACACACACACACACACACACACACACACACACACACACACATAGACCTGAATAACACCTGAATAATTTGTCACACTGCGCATGCGTAAAATGCGTTAAAAAAATTGACGTAATTAACGCCGTTAGTGCACTATTTTTGACAGCCCTAATTTTAACAGGTCCTTTCCATTCAAAATTGAAAAAACGCATTTAAATTATTATGGCCTTCATTATTCCTATACATAATACCTAACTTTTAGAACTCTAATTTAGAAACTTTAAAAAGATGTCTCGCTACCTATAGAACCAGACAAGTAGAGGGGTTCTGACTCTGAGGAACACTGAAGCATCAGCAGCCTCCACAGGAGGGAAGCGCGTTGTGCACATGTGTGTTGAACGGTATCATTCTCACTGGGCTCCTGTGGGAAAAGGCTCGGCCTACATTCATCTCAACATTACTTCCTCTCTCGAGTCACTGTGGACTGCTACTGCAACATGGACAGATACAGGTCCACACTGCTATGTGTGTACCACACGGAACACACATAGCGTCCTGTAAACTCTGCTGTACTCCACCTTTCTCTCTAAGACGCCCATAGTGGCACCATGTTGGAGATTAACGGCAAAAAATATTAAATATTAATATTAAAAATATTAAATCAATCATTGCATGCATTTTTAAAGCACAAAGGTTTTTGATTGACTCTCTCTGTTGAGTACTCCTTGGCTGATACTGGAAATTTGAAGGCACATTTAAAAGCAGGAATATGATTTTTTTTTTTATTTGATTATGTACACATAACCTTCTCGGCACATTGCAAAATGATTTATCTCTCTCTTACCGTGTTAATATTTGAAGCATTAGTAACTTAACTTGTGTTCACGACTTGTCTTAAAATTCTTACGTGGGTTTTATCCGAGGGTCAGAAACAGATTTCAGATTGGGGGAGAATGAGAATAACTGGTCGTGAGGGTGAAGCATGAAGCAAGCCTCTTGATTCGTGTCGTGTGTCATAGCCGCTTGCATGCTGACAGCAGGTTGCATTTTAAATAAACAAAAACTATTAGCATCAAACCCAGTTCACTACTATCACATACCGTCGATGGTTTGTAATCCCCTAATTTGTAGTTGTATTGTTGTTTTGTCTATGTATTGTCCCTTAAAATAAAATAAAATAAAAAATGAACATTTTAATTTGTTATTTTACAGTGAAATTGTTTGGAATGAGGGATGTTTTAAGGAGGGGCTTATGATCTTATGACTGACAGTGTTCAAGTCATCCGACGGTCTAGAAATGATCCCGTCCTTCATCTTCAAACTTAAACTGGTTTACTGTGTAAATGTTGATGTTTGTTTTGGTCATCTTTAAAATGTCTTAATAAGAATGGTACTAAACTCCTCATGTACCTTTTTTCAAAACAGTGTTGCCAACTCCTCAGTAAGGAAAGTAGCTATTGGCTGTCCTAAAAGTCGCTAGAAGTGGCTAGATGACGTCATCACCTAATTTGCATACCCTTTTACATTCAATTGTGATTGTGGTACTACGGAACAGTGCTCAGCGATTGATAATGCCATTATAGCCTCAGCCTTGTTTGCAGAGTCACATTTTTTAACCATAAATCACAACTTGTTTTGGTTGGAATTGTTATAAGACCTTGCCTTTTGAGTTGTCATGTGTTTTTTAATCACCAAGTTTCGCATAGAAATCCGTGTTACAATACAGGCAGTATGCCCGCGTATCAATACCAATAAACAGCTTTAAACAGCCTTTGTATTTGGTGTTCGACTCCCATTCCTTTCTGTATTTTTGTGAGTACAGTTTAGACTGACATGTATAGCTTATTTAACAGAAGCGCACACACCGGCGTCAACGAGGTAAGTGCGTGACAAAGGCTATGATTGGTGAGTAAAGGCGGTAGGTCGTTTTTATTTTTTGGTTAGTGATTTATTTTAGACAAAGATCATTTGTCAATTTACATTTACATTACACGAGGTTCACGACAGTACCCGCTGCTCGTTGAGAAGAAACGTTGGAACGATACTTTTTTTCACGTCACCAAAAGTCTCCAAAAGTCGCCAATAACGTCAGGAATAGTCGCTAAATTTGTCGCTTGTCGCTTTTTGAAATATTTGTCGCTGGAGGGGTCCGAAAAGTCGCTAAATATAGCGACAAAGTCGCTAAGTTGGCAACACTGTTTCAAAATGGTTGTCAAGGATCCTAATTTTGAGGCTTCAAAATCATCATTTCCAAACCGTTACTATGATGTTGTACTTTCTGGACCATCCTGTTGATGAAGAAGCGGTCCTACTACTATTATTTATTAATATTGATAATGTTAGTATGATCAGTTAAACTATGGTAAAACAGGTTAACATTATTCCTGCTCAGCATCAGCATCTTAGATATGACAATGTGAGCAAGTTAAAAGCTAAAAGCACTCAGAGCCATCGTGTGGCTGAAGAATCAATTATTGAAAAATAAGGATTGTTTTTGAATTTTTACCGTTTAATCTAGTCTTTTTTCAGAAAATGTAATTACAAATCAAAGCCCAAAACATCAAATACACTACTCAAAGAAATGAAAGCAACATTTTGAAAAACATCAAAATGTTATCCAACATCATGTTGGATATCATGTTGGATATCTACAGGGTGGACATGTGACTTTTAGCTTGCATAACTAGGGAGAAGAACGCAAAGGGTAGACAGGACCTATTTCGGGTCCATGGATTAGTCCCCATCACAACATGGCAACACTTTTAATGTTAATTTAGTTTTAAATAGTGATAGGCTTCACTCACAGTAATGCAGCTCCGTGCTGCTCTTATTATTAAAGAGCTGGTTCCTATTCTTTGCTACGGAGCCCCCCCCTCAGCGCAATTAAAGTTTCCCCCGATGGGATCCAAAGTGGCTTGATGCTCACTTTCACGCGCACGGCCGGTTTGGCTACGAGGAGGAAGCAGAATTAAGCGCCGATCGGCGCACAAAGAGGGGAAACTGAGCCGCGTCACGAGCGCACCCTGAAAAAACACTAAAATGTTACAATGTGTTTGTGTTGGATGACGTTCAGAAATTGACACTGAAGATCATTAGATTTCAAGAGTTTAAGTAGGCTAGCAGTTAAGTTGCATTCATCGCTATCAAGGGGGGAGCCGATCCTGCTTTCGCTCCCTCAATTTACATCATATAAATGACACAATGATGATAACAAATGTTATAAGTCCCTATACCCAGGTCGGACGACCGATTTGCACATCAGGACCGCTGCGGGCCTCCACCAGAGTTTCCTCTGGCTTCGCCCTGCCCAGGCATAGTTCACCATCTTTCGGGTCCTATCGCATGCGCTCACGCTCCACCTCCAATGTAGTATTGTCACGTTTTGCCCCCCGCCCCCCGAAATTGATGTTGACTAGCTAATGCCAACACTAGTGGAAGAAAGTTGAATTAGCCTCCACATGCACGATTAGTCCTGTTTTGGGAACCATCTGATCGTTGCCTCTCTAGTACATCTGTTTTTAATCTCATCGACACTCAAATCTCTATGCAGCTGAAACTGATGAACGCCCCCCTCCAGATCATTATCGGCATGACTTGATGCCATACACTGATATTTTTCCTGAAACTTTCGTTTTACCTTGAACTGGTAAAACAATGGTCTATATCTGTCCTTATACCTTCATAGATCAAATAACACAACATGAACAATAAACAACAAGCACACATTTGATTATTAAAATATGAAAACGAGACATTGGACCTCAGGACAGTGGTAGTGTTCGGCCTTGTAATGCTATAATTCAAAGAAATTGTGTGTTATTTGGCCTCTACCTTTTTAAATCATACTACTTGTCATTGTATCCACTTCCAGTAAAGTGTTGTCTGCAGTGCTCAATCTCTCTTCTCTGCGTGCGAACTTCCGCTTCTTGACACAACTCACAAGAACACAGGAATGTTAAGTGATGACAGACTGACGACACTTAATAAAGAGCTGACACGCTCAGCAGCGCGGGCTGGTTTGGGCAACATGTGCATGCTTTGTAAAGGAGAATGTTTGATAGAGTACCACACAATTTGGTTCAGACAAATTGTAATTGTAAGGACTTTGATCTTTACATTTGTCAGCTAGTAACTAGTAACTAGTAATTATAAAATTAACATTTTGCATCCACTACTAATACTCCCATCAATCTTCACCTTTTTCATTGCCTATTAACAGATATTAGCACATTAACAATCTAAAGTAGTACCAAGAAAAGAATGAACAGTAAAAGGGCTCCATGTTGATGTTGGATTAACCTAGTTCCCTAAAAATGATGTTCTATGCAATAAAAATGATGTTCTATGCCATAAAACTGCACTGTTGAACACATTTTCTAAAGAAAGAAGTGTTTTTAACCTCATGGAAATGAAGCCCGAGGCCCCCGCTCAAACGTGGCATACGCATGATGAATAAGAGGATATCTCTGCAAATATCTTCATGATAAACACTTGTGAGGTTTCATCCAGATGTGTAAATATTGGTATACACATTGCAGTTTAAGACAAAATGAAGATGGTACATTTCATAAATAAAAAAGTTTCAGGTTTGCCTTAAATATAGAGCACACATTCCTTTGAATTCTCATTCTCATTCTCAACATTCTCTCTGCAAAGGTTGATTTGACAAAGTCTGTGGATGACACCACCCTTATTGGACTCCTCTCTGGTGGAGACGAGTCCGCCTGCAGGTCACCCGAGGTCATAGGGTGAGGAGCTCATGTGTAACGTTTTATTGCATCGGTGTAAACCGTTGTATTTAAACTTGTTGGAGATGTGGAGTATTTTCAAACAGACTCTAATGGTTCTAACAATGTGAAGTATTCGTATATTTGTTTGTGCTATTACTTGGAAGTTGGTTTTCAGCTAGCTTGTGTGCCCTTTAGATAAAGCTTGTTTTATTTCAATACAAACTGTATTCGTCACTCTTTTTAAAATGATTCATGTATTGTTACTGTTGGGGGAGAATAACCACAATGTTTTCTTAGATTTATGCTACTCATGTGTTTACACAGATAACATCGTTTGGCTCGTAAATCCACTTCAGCACTGTAATTATTGAAGGCTGCATTCCTCCAGCCAAGCAGAGGAGCGTAGAAACGTCTCAGATCACTGTACTCTGACATGTTTGGCTCACCTGATAGGAATCCACTGATAAGAAAGAGAAGCTACGGCTCACTGGGGGAGTCCAGGGTGTCAGGAAACATAGCAAAACAAAAAGCAGCTGGCATTGCAGCCGCCCTGTCGTGCACATTTAAGCTTTGCACTCGTACACTTCCACTGGTGTGATGACCGTCCAGACGATAAGAGCCAAGTGCAGTTCTAAGGATGGTGAATGATGGAATGATTGCACATGCACAGCAGTAGCGTGTGTGTGTTGGCGCGGATGTGGAAAAGCAGAGCAGCGATGCGTGTGTTGACAGCAGCTGTCAGCACAGAGAGACGGAGGAACCGGCCCAGTGAGACGTGGCTCCTCGTTGTCTCCTCCAATGGAATTCCTGGGAATTCCAGCCCCCCTTAGGTGGTTATCAGAGCCAAAGGCCCTGCGCGCAGCCACAGGGCTGTAACACTGCTCTGGATTAGTCAGAGTCCTTATGAGATTATTCATTTATTTATTTTAAGGACTGCCATGAAGTCCAAAAGACAAACTGATGACAACAACAAAGCTGAGTTTGAAGAAAACGCTCTTTTGACGCCGTCATCCGTCTCTCGGTTGTGTATTGTTTTTAAACTTGCAGCAACGACTAGGATAGAAAATGAGGAATCGGTGTGTGTGTGTACCTCAGACACAATGGATTGTGTTGAAGAGCTGTCACAGGATATCTGATGCTCTATATCTTTTGTTATTTCCAACTAATCTGCTGGTCCTGAACGCCTCAGATGGGTTCAAAGTCAAATATCATGTATAAACCTTTGAGTCATGGTTTTAATAAGGTTGAATTTTTCCAAATGAAGCATTTGTGAGCAGTAATTAAAGATTGACTTCCTAAAGTACCATTGAGCTCAAGACCGGGAACCACAGAACGTATTCTAAGAAATCAATACAATATTTGTTTTGATCCAATATTGTGTTTTAAAGTTTTATTAAAATCATTTCATAAAGCTTGACACTTAAAAGAGAGCAGTTGGTCCAACTTTAAGGTATCGGATCTTGGTTATTTAGGAGTGGGAGCATTTTTGTTATTGACAACATTCACAGCTACATTACGGAAAGCTTCATGCCTCGATTGTGATTTTATGGCATCAACAGTCGGACAGGTAGACAAACATCAGCCTCACAGGTGAACAGGTCTTTCCTGTTGAGGAGGTTTTTGGAGTCCTGACATGAAGACAATGGAGATCAACCTTGTATTAATAACAATGCCTCACATACATGTGCACTAAATTGGAGCCTGAGCGTAAATTCAGTCAGGAAGACAGGCTTAATAATCCTGTATTTCATCGGGTTGGGACGGCAAACAACTCGTGACATTGACTGCAGCTGAGGAGAATTAGGCCACTCTCCCTCTCCGTCCCCGCTGCAGCCGAGCCAAACCACGCCCGCCACCACAGCCTCACTGGGGGCGTGCTCCGGTATTTGAACCGCTGCAGTAATGCTGCTTTCCAGTTGTCTCCGCCCGAGTTGGAAAGTGTAAATTACCAAGCTTTCTTGCAGCATTTTGTGTAGACACTAGGGATCGACCGATCTGGATGTTTTTTATTGCAGATGCCGATTTTTCTTCATCAGCCTTAGCCGATGACCGATATGGGCTGCCGATAATTGGAGCCGATACTGCTTTTGCTCCCTCAATTTACATCATAAAAATGACACGATGATGATAACAAATGTTATAAGTCCCTATACCCAGGTCGGACAACAGATTTGCACGTCAGGACCGCTGCGGGCTTCCACCAGTTTCCTCTGGCTTCGCCCTGCCCAGGCATAGTTCACCATCTTTCGGGTCCTATTGCATGCGCTCACGCTCCACCTCCAACGTAGTATTGTCACGTTTTGCCCCCCGCCCCCCGAAATTGTGACATATTGTGACAATACTACGTTTGCCTTGCAACTACGTCACGTGACTATGAAGTTTCCCTCAGCTAAAAAAAACAACATGGCGGATTGTCTGTGTATTATCTGTGAAAAACACAATATTTTAAGTAAGCGTCAGCATTTGTATGCATTTCGATGGCATTTCTAGTGAGAAATATGCGTTATATTTTCATAATCTTCTATCAGAGAATGTAGAAGACCTTCCGTTTATTAGTTTCTACGTTGCCGCCGGCGCTCGGTCGGCCACCGGAAGCGACGAGTTGCGTGCGTGCGTGCGTGCGCGGGGGAGAGCGCTGTGAAGCAAACGATTTTCAACATGCTTTAGACATATTTTATTTGTTATTTATACAAGTAGCCTACTGTGATGATTTTCCACGTCCCAGATTTTTTGATGCCAACCCCCCCCCCAAGGCATTTGGTTCCCTACGCGCAGTGCGTGATGTGCGTGTGCGGAGCGCCGGCACTGAGCATATCGTCTTGTCAACTAAATTAACATTGAAAGTTTTGTCATGTTGTGATGGGGACTAATCCACGGAAAACGCTATAAGTGGTACAAAGTGGTTCCAACTCGGGAGGCGGACTTACGAGACAAATGGAAAGCAGCATAAGCCAATCGCATCGTTGCCATCGCACTTTAAAACAGCTCTACTATTGGCCGCTGACATTCAGCCTCCCTCAGATGCAACCCTCCTCCACCCAACGCAATGTTTTATTGAGAATGAGAACATACGCCACGATTTGGGAGGGGTCTGAGCCCGTCCGCCATTTTGGTCTACCACACTATCCGTTGCCAGGGGCAACATTGTACAAGCGAGCGACACAGAGACGGACCTGGAAAGTCATTGCGGAATTATAATAACTATTAAATGTAGAAATCACGAGGAAATTAGTAAGAAATGGAGAAAAGACAGCGAAAGAAAAGTGACCTTGCAGGGAGAAACTTACTAGCAGCGCTAAGCAGAGGTATTTAGAGAAGCTGGCTGATATTACATATATTATATACGTTCATGATCATCATCATCATCATGGATTGGATTATCCAACAGCACGATGAGACCAGCAATCAAAGCCTTTGCACAATTCATATTTATGCACTTTTAAACCGTCACAGAGTTCGGTGTTGTCAAGGTGCAGACCGGAAGGGGGGTAAGACGCAGATACAGGATATCAAACAAAAAGAGATTTTAATCCTTAAAAGGCAAAAAATCAGAATGCAAAAAGGGAAAACACGAACGAGGCTCAGGAACAGAGTCAGGTTCAGGCTCGTGAAACAACTCAGAAAGGCACTCAACGAAAGACAGTGACGCGACAAGCGATAATACACAGGGGAGGTGCAGGTGATTGGACACAGGTGGGAACAATCATCGACACAGCAGACAATTACCGGGGAAGACAGGACAAGACAGGAAGTAAAGCTCCCCCAGGGACACACTAGGCACGAACTACAAAATAAAACAGGAAATGGACCCAAACCGTGACATAAACGATTGTCAGTCAGTTACGATGATGCCTTTTCTGATTGAAATATATGAATAAACACATAAATTGTGTTCACCTGTCAGGGCAGATAATTTGATGAAGTGACACAGTGAAGATGACACAGTGAGTTTTAAAGTGTCAGTATGGCTGACATCCGGTTTAGGTGGCAGTGGGTTGCTTGGACATTTAGATTCTTTACTTTGTCTCTTGCATCACCGTCACTGTGTGTATGCCGATGACACTGATCCGTAGTGAGGTGGCACCATTGAAGGCAGTCGGGTCCAGTGACCCTACTCATGTGAGGAATTTATGCTCCAAGGTATTCGGCTCAAGTTGCTGTTAATTAAAAATAGCTATTATTTAGGTGGGTTGTTGGTTTTAATATAGTTTTTGTGATGATGTGGTGATTTTAAGTGGTCCAGCTTGGATGCAGTCACACAATAAGCTGTTCTTCCTTCACAGCAGCCTAACTAAACTATGTAAGCATGTTGTGCTTAATGAACAATCAACTCAAGTTGTAATGTCGACAAGTTGTTCCTGTGGCTCCTATTAACGATGATCAAACAATACATCACTTTTGGAGGCTTAAGCTTCTAATCTCTAATTCATGACATTTTGACATGTATGCAAATGTTTGACATTGGCACATGATATGTAGTATCAGACCAAAGCAGCTTCTTTGAGGTGACCGCTCTGTCCATCTAACCCACAATGTTGCTCTAAATGACCCTTTGTTATGGTACAAATCGAGCCTCACTACCTCCTCCATTTGCCCCATCAAACATCCTCTAATCCTTAAGCAGCTCAATGTGTATTGACCGTCACGCACAGGATTTATATACATTCCATGATTTATCTGGACCTCCTTTTAGATGAAACTGACCAACAATAAGAAGCATTCAACCCCTTCATATTCCGTTCAAACGATGTGTTCATCTTCACAGGCCCATCTGGTGCATTTGTCAAGGCAATGCAGGGTTACTGATCCGGCCTTCCTGTGTCTCTGGCAGCAGATTATTTCAGCTGTCAAGGGGACTGGGATGTTTGACATGCAGGGCTTGTCTCTTCACCTGTGGGCCTTTCTAGTTCAGCACGGACAGATGCGCCGGTACATCCGGCTAACGTATCTTGGGGTCAACATCCAGCCTCCATTGCAGGCAAGGAATGCTGTTGTGCTTGGCAAGATCAACCAAAGGTGGTTCACTCAAGGAGTTCCCAGATGTTGGGCTGCATGCCTGGATGCACATGGACCTGAATAGAACATTGTAGTTCAAGCTCACTAACCACCCGGTCCACACATGGTTTGTGAGGTTTGTCTCCATCACAACATCCTCCATTTTCCTCTGTTTGTGCCCTTTCTGAGCATCTGGTATGGGATACTGTACCTTGGTTCATGTTTTTGCCCCTCATCGATAAAAGCTTCTGCCGATAAAAGCTTTTCTGAAGGATCTTGTGGAGTTCTTCAGTTACGGCCAGAAGTGTCTGGAACATCAATGATTAATAGACTGTTGAGAACGTGTACAGCTTTGGCCAAGACCAACAGCTACAGGGAATCAAATGCCAGAGAGACTCTCAGAAATGGCAGGTAACGGCTCAAGAATTGCATTGATGGATTGCAGCTGGCAGCCAAGCCAGTGTTTGAAAGTTGAATGAGCTCAACTGTTGTCAAGCCAAGCTTAGACTGAGCTTCTTGTGTTGATTGACTAGGGAGTTACTAAAATAAGAATATACACACACCAACAAGTGAAAAAGTGCCAAAACCTCTGAAACAGCACCGCAAGTATGACACAACACTCATGAGCATATAGCACATACACATATATATATATATATATATATATATATATATATATATATATATATATATATATATATATATATTGCCTCAGAATGGAGCCTTCTGAAATGTACTTGCACCCCTCCAGTGGACCAACTCATATCAGCTGCACCATCATATGACTTCATCATCTCATTGTGAGATGTTGGAGGGACGTAGGAAGCATTTGGGGAAGGGTTTTATTTTAAGAGGAAAGGATCAGTCCTTCAATAGCGAGCAAGTTACCTGTGTTGGTGCTCACTCGGCCTTCATCACCGGAGGTGACTGCAAACATGGGACAGATACTCCCTTCTTTCCACTAGCTCACTAGCATGTTTAGATGCTATCATCTTGGCAACGTTTCCCTGTTGGCTAGCTGCTTTGTAGCTTTGCCATGCAGCAGCACTGTTCCTATGTGGTGGTGCCACCTTGTGCTTACCCAAGATAAACAATTCTTTCTTCCAGATCTTGTAACCACTTCTGACCGAAGCATCAAGTTTGATGTTTTTGTCAAACAAGCGTCATGAAAAGCAGAAAGCTGCATTATAGTTGACTGAATAGTCTAAACCAGCTGTTGTGAAATGACCTGTTGAGAGCACAGAAGCTGTCCCGTGGGTCGATCATCTTCAGCTTAACCTGTCTGGGCCCCGAATCATTAGTCGGTGCAGCTGCCGTCTGTCTCTTGCTCTCTCTGATTTGAACAGCTTTCCTTTTCTGCCTCATCGTCTCCTTCCGCATGACCCTTTAAGTTCAAACATTGAAACATTATCTGATCAAAACCGTGACGCTAATGACCTGTCATGAAGATGTCATGAAATAATCTAGTTTAGGCTGTGCTTTGGAGTGGCCTCGGCCTGACAACAAATGTCTATATATTTCCATGGTAGAACATAAATAAATAAAAAAACTCATCTGACTCTCCTAAAGAATCTTCTTTAGAGTGATTTGGATGGTATACTGGTTCAATAGCGCTTTGAGGGACATTAGCTGATTCTAAATCTTACTTCAGCCCCCTGGACTATTGGTTTAGTAAAAGGAAACTAGAAACTGCTTAACATCTGATTGTAGTCGCTACGGACAGGCTCAGATTGTTATTGTTAGTGTGTGAGAACATTATTAAAGAGCAAATCCAATGTTTTTCTTTACTATAAGTGTGATCAGATGTATTTGTCTAGCTCGGAGGAGCCTTGTTCTGAAATCATATAAATATAAAGCTGAATTCTGAATTTGTCATTCAGCAGACAGATGTAACGTAACTTTATCGTAAGCCTCGAGGCTGCGGCGGGCGCTCCTCCTGTCAGTGAGCATTAATAACAACTAACTGTTGTGATTGTTCAACCTGTGCCCAGTGGAGAGAACGCTATTTGAACCTCGTCCAGTATCGAGGAAGAACACTGCAGGCATTGGCTGCTAAATGTTGTGTGACGTAATGACCAGGGGAAAAACCTCTCCCTCAATCTCACAAGGACTGATGACTGATTCCTCCGAGGAATACGTATGTATTTATTGTCTGTCTGTATAATAGGTAATCACTTGAAAATAAAAAAATGGTGTTTTTACCGGGATCGTGTTTCTTCATTAGTCAAGAACAGAGGAAACACAGCCTGAGTCAGGCGAGAGCCTTTCCTGTTCCTGAGTTATAACTGTACTTCTCAACAGCGGGGGACCGGCCACATCGACTGGACTGGCTGGACCAACACCGGCCCGCCGCCATGACAACTATAGCTCCCTCTGACGTCGCCGAACAAGACTAATTTAATAATGTAAGAAAATGTCTTGTTGTTTTCGTTTTGATATAAATAATAAGTGAACAGTATTTATTTAATGAAGCTTAGGCGAAAATTCAGTCAGGATGACTGGACGATAATTTTAATATCTTGGATTCCAAAGTTTTCCTGTGACAAAGGCAGCAAGGCAGGTGTTGTAAACAGCACTGAGGCAATGACCTTTGTTGAGCTGAAAGATATGCGTTAAATCATCTGACCTTTGCAGGCTAGCAGAAGGACAAAACCGAGTCACTGAGGGGGTCGAGGTGGCAGAAGTTCAGACGGACTGGATCCCTGGTAGTAGCATGCCAACGGAAACCAATGGAGCCCACCCAAGGTCATGGCTCCTTGTGTTCTGCCATGAACGATCAGGAAACTCAACTAACTTTGCTACTAATCCGGACCAATTACACAATGTATCATGGCCTTCTTAACTTGCATTACTCTGCTTTCTCGTTGGACTTTTTCCATTTGCTTTGATTCGTATAATGGGCAGTTCGCAGACACACGTAGTGTACACCACAACAAGCACACAAGGACTCGCAGACCGCAGGGTGACAGATTACTGAAGGCCTCTTGCGTCCGCTGAAAGCCGTGTTAACTGAGAACAATCAATACAAACAAAGTAAAGGGAATGGATTACTGCCTTAGCGGTGATGGAGCTAAAAGCAAGTTGTCAGGATGGCAGCAGAGGAAAATAAGGACTTCATTGTACAAGTAACGGCCAGACGGAGAGTAACTGTTTTAAGTTTTAATTGATGAAAAGCCAACTGTAACAGCTCATCGGCCCTCACTGCAAAATGGAAAATAAGTTATTGCCCGCAGTGGAAAAGACATTCAGATGGATGCTGCTGCAAAACTGTGCTGAGGACACATTAATGTTGAGTTCTTGTTCAACGCCGTTCTACTAAACAAACCCTACCTCTTGTTTTGGATTTCCTGTTATTAAGCACAATACGAAAAAAACAAATGATTTTTTCCTAGTTTTGTTGGTCCCCTCGCACCCACTTAGTCATCCCTAGTAACCTCTCATGAATTTTCAATATCCATATTAAATTTCAGGTGTCACTGTGTATGATAGCTCCTGTCATTAGTGTAGAAAAAGAGCTTTGAGTAATCAGAGGATGGACTATATTTTAAGCTTGATGGGGAAGAGTCTCCTTCCATATGCATTGTGGATAAGCTGGGCCGCACTGTGAGACACCCAAATGAAGAGAGGTTCCGTTAAGTACGGCACCGCCAAAAGAATGAGTCTGCGTCGACGTGTCTAATGACATGAGCAAAGATCAGGCACCAGGAACTTAACCTGGATCTTCTGCAGCGGTGGACAGGAACATTACCACCCAAATGTGTCTTAGGACAATCAAATATTTATTGACATCATCATTCTTCATTCTTAACAAAACAATTTGTATATTAAATGATTTCTCCTCCGTTCGTAATCAAACTAGTAATTTGATCATGTTCACTAAATAGATAAATCGGGGCCAGAAAGATCGCCTGTTTGGTTTTCTTTTGAAGTTCAAACTTACACAGCCGTTATTAATAGGCAATGTCCAGCTTGTTGAGTCATTGAGACTGGGAAACACCAGCAGCATGTATAACATGTATAATTCATTTGTGGTAGAATATTCATTCCAACTGCTGCAATGAGACCCATGAGATACACACAGTTACTGCTGTTATACTGAGCTTGGTAATAAATGCAGATAACATGGTTTGGTTTTTGGGTGGACTAACTATTCAAAAAGCCTTCATTATAATAGAATTTCTATTTTCGTTTATAGTTGATATGTCAACTATAGATGAGATTGTGATGAAATGTTGCACAGAAATACATGGCCATTGCAAAGGGACACATGTGAGTATTGTGTGACAGCTAAGGGAATCTGGCATCACATTTCCAACAAGCATCTGCATAAGATACGGGTGACATTGCAGGTTACACAGGAAATGATTATAAAACTGGTCACTAGATGACTACAATCCAGAGCCAAAGATTAGAAATGTAGTGAAAACGCATGGGCAGATTAACACATATCATAAAGAATAGTCTCGATCCAGCCTTCTCACTTTTGCAGTTTAAACATTAGTGGTTTTCAGGTGATCGCCACTTCAAGCCATGTTCGGCGTTTCTGTAGAAAAATGCTGACATGTACAAAGATCCTGCAGATCTGAGATTGTCTACTATGTCGCTGGCCAGTGTGTTGGTGCATCTCCATGGTTATCACTCTGTTTGGAGGAATGGCCTGTTTGAACACAGTCAGAGCGACTGTGTTGCAGAGTTCCTCACATTTTGGATGCACAGTGCACATGCTGACCCCACACTGATTTGCATGTTTGGATGCCGTTCAGCACGCTGACATGCAACCTGAGCTGGTAAATGTCATAAACTGCAGCACACAGGGAGGTCCAGATATGTGATTCTTCTTGTTCCAGCTCAAAGTTACAACCACAAACCAACGTTGTCACAATTTTTTCCTTTAACATTTTTTAACCCTTTGATACGATTCGGGGTCAGGCCATAAAGCAGTGATGCTGGTGCCAGTTTGGCACGCTATATCCCCCTGCAACCAAAGCCGCAGCGCTGCCTCCCGGTCATTTTGATGCACGCCTGTGCAATGCATGATTATGCAAACCAGGCTGTTTACCTTGGATAACAATCAATATCGAGGTGTCCTGTGAGATTTGCATGAAAGCGAGCGGCAGCAGGCGGCTTTACCCTGTGAAGTGGGCAGTGGCTGTGTGGAACAGCAAGCAGGACTGTGAGCGCCAGATAAAAGATGAATTATAGATATCCAGCCGCAGGGCTAAACGTGGAGGTGGGCGGGGTGGAGGGGAGGCATGAGGAGGCAGTGCACGTCTCCAGCAATGACTCTCAGTGGTAGTCCTCGGGAAGGTTGAAAGGTGGGCCTACGTGTAGAAAGCAGATCAATTAAAGGATGTATTTTAGAGGTGAGCGGGAGAGATGCAGGCAAATAACTCACTTATAATGCTGTGAATTATGAAATAAATGGTTCAAGAGACTGTTAAAGATGTGTCAGAGACAAGGATTTTCTCAGGTAGAACAGAATTACAATTTGGAGCTGCTCAACTTCAAACACCTCCAGAGAGTAACAGGCATGTAAATCCAACACTGGGATGGATGTGCTGGCTCCAACTGGTAGGCTGCAGCTGTGCAAACGTTGTTAAATGTCTACCAGATATTAGAATGACATGAGCTCTGCACAGGATGGTGCAGCCCAACATCCCAGGTTAGCCTCCCCACCTCCTCTTCAAGGCTTTCATTTTTCAGCAGCCGCACATTATTGACTTGTTCCAGTTCCATATTTAATGCATTGCCGCAAAAGATGTTTTTATATTGCCGGTTGTCTTTTTTTATTATATTGATGTTAAATCCATTTGAGGGACAAAGAAACAGAGATCTTTAGTATTAGTATTTTGTTCATGTGAATTTTCCTATAAATGTCCACCTGAAATCAATGCACCATCAAAAACCACTTTGTTGGGTTGGGAAAAGATTCAGGCTAAAATGAGTACACACACATGACCTTACAAGAAGTATGGAAATTGATTAAATAAGTCGATGGTAAAGTTAAGTTCAACGTTGACCCGTAGTTTCACACAAGACGTCCAGCAGTCACTTGGGTGACCTCTGCGTTTCATCACCAACCATTCCACCTTCACTTGAAGACCATGTGGCTCTTTACACTCTATGGGTCATTACATGGGACTATGGGATTACATGCATCACGTATGAATTGGTTACATAGATTACATACAAATGCAGCCCAGGATATGTGCATGCATGTAAAAGCTAATGTGCATAATAAATCAATTATACAAAAGCGTTGCTTTTAAAATGGAAACTTTACGCAAGTTCACAGGATTACAAGCGGCCCAGAACCCTGGCGGTTACCCAGGATTCATACAACTGTAGTTATAGACATAACTTTCGTTCGGTTTCATCCTTGGTGACCGCCTGAGGAAGTCCTTAACACTGGATGACTAATATCAACGTATATCAAGTCAAGATGGATCCTTGGTGCTTACCTCGTACAGAGCCTCGGCCAGAAAACCACACTCAAAGTGTGGCGACGTCAAAACAGCAGTATTTAGTGAATGTGCCCATGAAGCCACACCTCTCAGGGCTGCCTGAAATGTTGAGACAGCCCTTGTACAGTGACCCTTCACTCCAGATGGCTAAACGCGGCCACATGCCCCGCATGAATAGGCAAACCAGTGCAAAAGGATTCCACATAAGCCCTCAGGGCCCTTATCAGGTGCAGTATTCTTGACCTCCCATCCCCCAACACAGGGGCAGACTGTGCCAACTTGATAGGTTGGCTGGTCTGAGAACATTCCAGTCTTTGCTGGGGAGGAGGCAACAAGTGGTCCCCAGGTTGGGAGGTTGCGTCGGTGGCAGGCGGTTGGGACTAGTGTCGGTAGAAGCCCGACCTGGAGGGAATTCTCCTAGAGGCCTTCCCCCAAATGCTGAAGGCCAATGGAAGAGGGGCAGAGGCCTTATATTGGAGGGTGGGAAACCCGGATCAGCAGCAACTTTCCTCCTATGTTGAAGGATAGACTTTCATGCAAGACAGAGGTTGTTTTATTTGGCTGAAAGCGCCTTTCAAGTCTGATGTGAGGGGATATAGTTTCTCTACATAAAACACATTTCAAGGACTGCCAAAGTAACCCAATCAAGACTTCTTGAAGTGTGACAAGCTGGCAGGTCTCGTCTGGCTTGATTGACAGATATAATTGAATAACGTCTGCATAGCAAAGGAAGTTTATGCAGTGTCTTCTGATAACATCGCCTAAAGGAAGCGTATATATGGGACACCGTGACCATACATTGGTGGTTATCGAGGGTTCACTGTTTACACAAACCTATTTCCTTCTCTGTCGGGGATCGGGTGGGGTGGTGCTAGCGGGCGGGCTGACGGGCTGACGGGGGAGGGGGAGGGGCCTCCGCATGTACTCGCGCGTGTCCATATGACATTGCGCATAAAGTCCGCGGAAGTGGGCCGTAGTTTAGGGACCCCTGGTTTAAAGCAAAACAATGAAAAAGAGTCCTGTCCAACCTTACACAAGGACATTGCCGTCGAGAACCGTGTCAAATCCAAAGTCATTGTTGACTTATTTGGTCCGTGTACTTGATGGCCAACGGATTTTCGTTTTGAAAAGAAAAAAACAAAAACGAAAAACGGCCAGTTTCCCGATTACCGTTAGTAAATAGGAAAACAAAAAACGGAAAACAACCCATTATTAATTTTTTGTTTTGATATTAAAAAACGGAAAACGAAAAACAATCTTGTTATCCGATTTTCTTTGATGTGTTTGTAGATGGAACTCGGAAATTAAAATATATATATTCATTAATTTTGCGTTGGTATTATCGTGACCCGGAAGTTAGTACCGCCATGCCAAGAGCCACCTTTCAATAGCATTTATTCTACAAAACGCATCACATATCCATTGCAGCATTTACAATTTTACAAGTGAGCACTACATCACAGCCACGCATGAAAACATTTATTTAAGGAAATAAATTACAAGGAAAGATAGGGGCTTTCGAACTACGGGGCACAACTAAAAAAAAAAGAGCGCCAAATGCGCTAAGCAGTGCGCCGCAGACATGGACAAAACATTCCCACCCTTGGTGTTGAGGAAACCTTTTGGTGTAGTGGATCTGAGATAACTGGTGTGCGTGTAGTAGGCTACTTCCAAACATGTGTAACGCTACTTTTTCGGCACCATATTCTAATTTCCGAGTTCTATCTACAAACACATCAAAGAAAATCGGATAACGAGATTGTTTTTCATTTCGTCAAAACACTGATCCACCAATAGCCATTTTAAGGCAGAGGAAAAAGTATACACGGTCCTCAGATAAATGTAGACGCCAGGGTAGGTAGATAATAATATGCAATGATTATCCATGCGCAGGAGACCGAGCTGCTCCACCATTAATGCTCACATGGCTTAGACGGCAACACTGTTTCCCATTTCACAATGCGTACGAGAGGCCTTTGCAGGGAGACAGCGTGATGGCTGCCTCTGTGTGTTCGGCTGAGAGAGAGAAAGACGCTGTTCAGTAGGGAGGAAAAAACTGAGCTCTGACTTCAAAGGTGTGTCAGGGCATGCGCACAGAAACCAGCACCAACAGTCATTAAAGTTCATTTCACACGTTTCCTTCCCTCTGTGGTATTTCCTTTGCTGTATTGTGTTTCTCCCTTGCTTGCCAGCTGTCAAGTGCAAGCCAAAGGTTCCCTACACCTCTTTATTTTACCCCTCCTCCACAACTCCCCGGCTCTCTGAACCCAGTTCCTCTCTCCAGGGACGGGCTGTCAAGGTAAACGGAGCCCTCTGTCACTGAAGTAGAGAGAAACTAAGGAGCCACTTGGATAGAAGCACACAGAAAAAAGGGTTTTCATCGGGTTCTTTGGGTTATTAAATGGTTCTGAATTCATGTTTGAGTTGTTGAATGGTGGGGGATGGGAAGAAAACACCTTTGTGCCTTGATCGGTGTTATGGCAGTTGATACACACTCGTATATCAAACTTGTATATAATATATACATTTTATATTTATATATACATATATATATATATATGTATATATATATATATGTGTGTGTGCGTGATTCGCAATGGTCTGGCCTGCGTTTGGTTGAAGTGGGCTTTTGAAACAGTTAATTTTGAATTTTGATCTAACGAGCGTTAGCTAACTCGTTAAGTTAACTAACGTTAATACTAGGGGTGTAACGATTCAGTTGTTAGATCGATGTATCGATCTAACAATGTATCGATGTAACTTGTTTTCTTTTCCTCCGATCCAACTACATCGATCTGTGCTCGGCGAGTTGGCCATATGGACGACATATATCAATCAAAGATCGATTTAAAATGTAATAAATCGATTTTATCAATACTAGGAAATAACCCGTTGGATTTAAGCACGTCAGACTTTTTTCTTAGAAGTTTTAATGGCTGTCCAAAGGCTGTCACGGACTGAGCCGTGACGTGCTCCGAGAGGACGTTCCAAAAGGGTTGAAATAGCTGGGGGGGGGGGGTTGCGGAGGTTGGTAGGGGGAAACCATTATTGCAGGGGTGTTTTTTGTGTATATCACTGATACGGGTTTTTTTCTGCTACACTGCTACAGTAGTGTTTGCACTTTATTCAAATAAAATGTGAATACATTTGCCATTCATTGTTGTTTACTTGTTTATTTATATTCATAATTAATTGATACCTGATTCCATTACAAGAAACAACAGGAATCTAGGAAATTTATTTCAGTCACACTGGTTGAATTTTTGGCTAAAAAGTTACTGAATCGATTTCAAGTCATTGAATCGCATCGGATCGTATCGTTCTAAATTAACCAATATCGTCCTAGAATCGTATTGACAACCATGAATCGTGATCGAAAAACGTTCGTTAAAAACGAATCGTTACACCCCTAGTTAATATCCTTTGTTGCACTGCTATTAGTAGTTATCTGAAGCTAATGCTTGTTGGCTAACGTTAAATTGTTTGCCTAATAGCGTGCAAAAATATATTTAATGTTGACTAAATGTTAACTGAGTTGGTATTCTACTGCCTGTGGGATTTATTTAAGATTTATTTAAGATATCTAATAGCTGATTAACTAACATAGGATTATGCATGTCTAGATGGAAACTATATAATTACTTGAACTATCAACTATTCTTCACTAAACGGTTTTTACCAATTAAAAAAAGATGCCCTTGCTACATGCTAGCGAACGGCATACAATGATAGTCAACGGACTAATGTCATTTCCAATTGATGGAGTATTAAAAAAATGTCCTTCAGTTATCTAACTGATCGGGCTAAATGTTTGACCGACAGCCGGCTGGTAAGACAGGAAATAAAAGTGTTTTGCTTGCAAATCGTGTAAGTAACTGTTGAAGAGAGCTTAGTGAGCAGTGTGAAGGCAGCTTATACCGTGGGCCACATTTTATGACTATGTAAATTATGTGCACCTTAAAGTTCATGATTGTTGTTCATTTATCATTTATGTTTTTTGACCAACTGTGGAGGATGAAGGACACTGTTTGAATAGGACTGTTTCTCAAGGCACAGCACAGATACTTTTCATTTATGTTTGAAGATACTTGTAGACATTTTCTGATACTTTTAATACAAAGTTCAAATGGACACATGTGCTGATAACGTCAACTGTATCTCTGCACTTAGTGTATACAGAGGTGTGTAAGTATTCATGATAGAAAATTAAATTTCATTAATTAATTGACCTTACCTTATACTGAAGCATAATACATGTTTTAATAATCCACAGATTTCATGAATAGACCTTTATTGTGCATTCACCAATGATGCTGTTGTGTGTAGTCACCTCCCAACAGAACAGGAAATACTGTGTCATGAGTGATGAATGATGGATGCTGCTTCATTGAATTATATTTCGTACATGCTTATAGTGTTTTTCGACCTTGTTTTCAGTCCCCAGCATCTCTATTTTTTGGGTGAAATCCATAACATCTGCTGTTAACTTTTGCAATAAGGACAAGCCTAAACACGTTGCGTCTCTACGCCGCTGTGGTTTCAATCCAAGACAAGCCATTGAAAGTGAAGCTGTTCCTCCGTCCTGGATCCAGCGGTTTCTGGTCTCACTCTAGCATTTGATATCCATTGAGCTGGTGTGCGTGTCAAGATTCGAGCCGAGCGCTTTTGCAGAGCTCTTATTCTTTGGCTCGGCATGAATGCTTTTGGCATGCAGTAAATTATACCGACCGATACAAAGCACAGCGATATGAACAGTTATGATACCAGTGGTCTTGTGGTGTACATGTGCAGGGTGGCCTGAGCTAAAGAGAGCAGTCGAGTCTTGTTTGCCTTTGTAACAGAACCGAGGAAAGATAATATTTGTCTGTTCAACCTTTTGGTGTCCCAACAACGACAGGCCCATCGATGGGATCTTGATCATCCCAGCAGGAAAATCGCAAATCATTTTAGGCCAGAATTTTCATTTCAATCAGGCGATGGAAGTCATGTTAAGAGGCATTTTATTAAGTTTCAAGTCAAATTTTAAGTATTTAGAATCTTTGGCTGTCAGACTACAGGGAGATTTGTAATCAATGGACATCCGCCTTTAGCAGCAGTAAGATAAACCCCCATGTGGAGTCCAGAGCTTGTAGTGTTGGTTGATTAGGCCGCTGGAATGAGGAGTTGATGTAGATGATGAATCTGATGAAGAATGGGCGGAGATGGGGAGGTGGAGGAATGCGAAAATATTCAAATATTCTTTAACAGACATTTTCCTCTACGCCTTAAAATATTCTCATGAAATAACTTGTTAATACTTGACTCAAAATTCAGACCTGTCAGTGGCCTTTTGTTAGGAAAACTATCCTCCAGGCTTCACTAGTGAGTATTAGGATGGATCAAGAGTTTGACAGACTGATTGATGCGGCTGCAGCCGTATGACAAGCGCTACGATGGACGCATTGGTCAGGAAAGAGAGAAGCGGGAAGTGACTGAAAGAACAAGGTCGCAGATATAAGCGGCCCGAATGAGTTTCCTGTTGAGGCACTACTTCCTTCTGCCAAAAGGAGTCGGCTGAGGTGGCTCCAACTAGGAGACTCTTCATAAAAAGCCTTTCTGGCTTCATGTTGCTTTACTCCTAAATGGGGGAATAACATGGCTAAAGACACCAGACTTTTCTCATGGGAGGTTTCTATGTTGTGATGAGTTGAAACCGATCTGAGATAGTAGCCTCAGTAAAAGATGAGGAAGTAGAAACATGATATGCAGACTCTTTAGCAGAGTAATCTAAGACAACAGCATCCCTCAGGGCGTTTTGCCGTCTTTGCAGTATCACTTTCAGCTTCATCTTCGTGTAACTTTTGTGTGACATTGAGCTTATATGTAGGCTCTATTTGAATGCTGGGTCCATTATCTTGTACCATTCGGTAGTTATAGTTGTTTTAACGCACACAAACTCTCACACTCACACACTGCGGTCGGATACCACGTACTTTAATAGAAATAGGAATACATTTACTGGTTAGCTCCATTGACATATATAAAGCTTAGACATCTCTGACACAGCTCTTCTTCGCCGCTTTAAAAAAAAGTTGCGCTGCGCTGCCATCAGCAGCTGCTGTTTTAGAGGGGCGAAGAAGAAATGTTCACCTGGCGCCTCCTTAAAAAGGAGCTAGCCTAGCTAGCTAACCGCCGACATGATACGTTAACGTATAACGTTAACGATGATATGCGATGATGCGCTAACGTAATATTAGCTAACGTTAGCGCATCATCAACGTTAGCGCATCATCAACGTTAGCTAACGTTAGCACATCATGTCGCCGTGAGCATGTGTAGTGCACAAGTCACACCCCCGAAAGTTTTTAAGGGCCGTGGATTAGTCCTCATCACAACATGGCAAAACTTTTAATGTTCATTTAGTTGTTTTATTATTGGGTCCTGTAAAGTAAGACGATATGCTCAGTGCCGGCGCTCCGCACATGCACATCACGCACTGCATGTTAATGTGCAAAATCAAACTCACAGTAATGCAGCTCCGCGCTGCTCTTATTATTAAAGAGCTGGTTCCTATTCTTTGCTACGAAGACCCCCCCAGCGCAATTAAAGTTTCCCCCGATGGGATCCAAAGACCAACTGGCTTGATGCTCACTTTTACGCGCACGGACGGTTTGGCTACGAGGAGGAAGCAGAAGCGCCGAGCGGCGCACAAAGAGGGGAAACCGGTTCGCGTCACGAACACAAGCGCACCCCTGCGAAGTTCCCGCACTAAAATGTTACAATGTTTTTGTGTGCCAGAAGGTGAAGGTGAAAATGCATTGTAACGCGCGTTACTGACCTTTGTACCGAGTAAATATTACCCTTTTTTTGGTGGAATGCCTTACATTACCACGTTACAGCAGGAAGCAATACATTACAGTAATTACATTACTTTTGTAACGCGTTACTCCCAACACTGAGTATATGTACCCCTGATTTCTTTGTGCTCCTTTGTGACGTATCTGATGCAACCACTGAGAGATGATGTATCTTCCATTGATAACTATCGCAACATGTAATTACAACAGAGTGTAAAATAGATCTGCAGCTTATTGCCGATGCTGTAAATTACAGCACATGATAAGGTGCAACATAGAATGGAGGACCTGGTGAAACCAAAGGAGACACACACTTCTCCCAGGATACAGCTGTAATCCCTTAAGATGATAAACTCATGGTTTCCTTCTCCACAGGCCGACCGCAGCTGGACCTTCGTCTCCCAGCTAATTGTCCACATATGTGGCACCAGGAACCGAAGCCCAGTCTTAAATTAAATAATTAGTCTTGTTCATTTACTTTGTTTTTACTGTACATTTAGGCGTTTCAGCATTTTAGGACATATAGAGTCAACATTAATGTGATTGCAATTTTTATTTTTAATAACAAAAATATCTGGGCAATAAAACATTTTCCCCACACAGCTGTGTCTCTGTCAAAATAACTATTTACTGAGTTGAAGTGAATTTTGCTGGGGAAAAAAGCATCCAAAGGAGAAAATAAACTATGACCGGACTGGTACTTTCTGAATTCACCAGGGTCTGCACGAGTATAATCCTCAACAGAGAATAATGGTAATTTGGTCAATTATGGCTAGTTTGTGTTTGACAGTTCTTTGCTGCTAGCAGATCACTGTATCCCATATATAGGACCTTCTGTACATTTATGACAAAAAAAACCCGTCCAACTCAAGACTTCCAAACACAAAGGGTGTCAGGGGACAGCCAATTCTTTTGCTGAACTGGAACACAGGAAGAACAATACTTGCTTTCGTCATGTCTTCATGTCTCTTCATGAAAGTGAAACCAGTTTTCAGTTTTCACACTGTTTCTGAGCTGCTCTGACCTGTAGACATGAGCTTTTCTTTGGCTTTGCACTTGCTCTTGGATTCATTCAATCGGAGCCGTTTGAAGTCTTTTGTTCTGGCTCTCATTCTAGGTCAGTTCGATGTTGCCTACGGGTGAAGGTGTGTAAATAGGATGGGCTGTCTGATTGTTATTGACCTGTGGTCCTTTGGGAGCATCTCCTTCTGTTCTCCACTCAGATCCCAGCTGGCTCAATCATTTCTCTCCTCTCCTGCAGGGTCTTTGTTCAAATGGAGATGGAAAAGACGCTGCACGTAGCTCGGCTCAGAAGGGTTGGTTCTCAATCATGACTGTTTGTTGAAATAAACCACCCTACCTATCATGTTGCCCCACCTCCATCTACAGTCAGAGACATGTAAAGCCAGGTGGAGCAGAGCGCTTATTTATCTAGTTGGTGGGAATATACTGCCTTTGGCTCAACAAGGTTGAGCTATCCAGCAGCTGTGCTGTTTGACAGCCTGCTTGAGATTACTGGCAAGAGAGTAAGAAAACTGGCAGGTGTGGTCAAAGGTCACAGGCTTTAGGTCGGGGGAGGTAGTACATACAGCAATACATAGAACGCAGAGACCGCATTGCGTTTTGGGGAGAATAGACTTCCACTTACTGCTATTATTGCCTTTGGCTCTCACAAAAACAGAGAAG